>CP114862.1:10000000-10606791 GCA_029959215.1 Tricholoma bakamatsutake
GCGACTGCTGGAAGAGCACCTAACAGTGCGAGAAGGTAAGAGGAGGAGGATTGAACCAGAACTGAGGATCGTAGAGGTAGAAGATGATAGTGTCTCCCTTGGATCGGAGCCTGTGGTTTCTGATGAGGAAGTATGGAAAACCGTTGATAAAATGCTCGTCAATGAACCACTTGAAACAGGTACATATGATGAAAGGTCAGTCCTTTTCCCTGCCACAAGGACAAGAATTAATATTCCAATGATCACAGTGAACTTTTCATGTGAAATTTTACCGCTACTAAATGTATCATGGAACAATTTACATCTTAATATATGTGTTATGTGTGCAAATGGAAATTGTAAGAAAGGTGCCGACTGGATCATGGATTCAGGCACATCAAAACACTTTACTGGTGAAATGAAAGATTTTGCTTCTTACGAGCCTTTACCAAGAAAGGACTCTACCCTGGTTCAAACAGCCACAGGTACTACTCATATAGTAGGGAAAGGAGCAGTCTTCATTATACATCAGGTAGTATGTCACAGGAAGTCAGAGACACATGAAACACGATTATACCCCGTCTACTACATACCCGACTGTAATGCTCGATTACTGTCAATGGGCATCTTCTTGCAACATGGAAGTGACGTGCGTGGTTCCTCCACACACATTTCATTTTTCAAGCAAGGAAACCCAATTATGGATTGCATCCCTCTTATGAAACGTGACACTATTTATTGGGCTCGGATTCATATATTGAGCACCAATGGAATCAATGTCGCAATGATGTACGTCGCAGACTACTTGACTTGGCATAAGCAACTGGGACACCCATCCAAAGAGGCACTAGGGAAGATGGCTAATAGCACCATAAAATTTCTCAGGAATTTAATTATTCCTAAAGACAAAATTATATGTCCAGGGTGCACTGAAGGGAAAATGACCTCGAAATCTTTTCCTGAATCAGATTCACATGCAGAAAGACCATTTGAATTAATACATTCTGATCTGAAGGAACTCCCAGTACTATTGTACCATAAACATAAATACTTTATTGTATTTCTGGATGACAAGACATCACATATCGGGGTCCAATGCCTTAAAAAGAAATCTGATGCTGCTACGGCCATCAGACAATTTTGGGCAGCGGCTTTGACACAGTATGGTGCTGCAATCAAGCACTGGCATGTTGATTCAGGGGGAGAGTTCAAAGATCGTGAGCTACAAAATGTGCTCAAGGACTTTGGTATCAAAATAGAGATGTCTGCACCCCACGTTCACCAACAGAATGGGCGCACAAAGCATGCCATAAGGACAATAATGGAAAAGTTGCAAACCCTGCAATTTACCGCATGTCTACCACAATCATGGTGGGAATTTTGCATTGAACATGCAACACACCTCTACAACTGAACCCCAATAAGGCGCCTGAAATGGCTGACACCGGTTGAGGACCTGACAAAGGTCCACCCAGATCTAAACAATCTGAAGGTTTTCAGTTGTGGTGCTTACGTCTACCTATCCAAGGAGAAGCGTCCAAACACATTGGCTCCTCGATCAGAGTTGATGATGTACCTTGGATTAGAAGATGGCATTAAAGTATATCGTTTCATGCGACCTAGTGGCGCAATATTCATTGCTGCTACAGCACTATTTGATGAAACATTGTTCCCATGCTGTCCCGGAGCAAAAACTCCTGCCAATACAGACCTTGGTGATTTTCCACCTCCAGAACCAGAAGATGATGACCACTCATCTGGAATGGATAGCGATGATTCTATACTGCCACAAGATCTGCCCCTTCCTCCATCATCAGAAAATGATGATGATGATGTACCAAGTGAGCAAAAGGCGCATAATGATGTGACAGATGCTCCTCCTCCACCACCTCCAGTAACCACTGAGGACTTTCATCCAAGACATGATGATCAACAGGAATGGCAGCAATTGCCCTATCGATCAGGCAGGCAGAGGAACATCCCAAACCATTTTGGCAATACCTATGGAGAGAAGCAACTCCCCTCTGACATAGAGAGAGACATTGCACATGATCAATATTGGAAGAGATCTGTGGGTCAAGATTCGGATCATAACTAAACATGACCACAATCTCAATAGAAAGAATCAGGTGCTGGACTGAGTTCGGCACCCCATGAGAGTGTGCCCAATTCCAATGATCAAGAACATGATCACCCAATGGGGGAACCGGATGAAGCAGGTTATATTAAAAAGATAACCAAGGAAGGAGGAGATAAGCTTATTCGCTGGCTGTTGTCAAAAGCAGTCAAATCATCGAGTGAAATAAGCCAAGTTCCAAACCAATTTCATGATATTGCGCACCTACCACAGCAGCAGCAACATGAGTGAAAATAAGCTTGTTATGAAGAATTAGAGGCTCTTCATAAGTGACAAGTCTATGACATCATCAATCTTCCACATGATCAAAAAATGATCAAAAATAGATGGGTTTTCTCCATAAAATCGGATGGAAGAAAACAAGCCAGACTTATGGCCAAAGGCTTTTCACAAGTTGAAGGCGTTGACTTTGATGAGATTTTCTCACAAGTAGTCCGCTATGAGACTGTATGCCTCATGTTTGCACTTGCATCTCTAGAGGGCATGTATATGACTGGCCTAGATGTAAAAACTGCATTTTTGTATGGCAAACTAGATGAGGAGATCTATATGGATCAACTTGAGGGTTTCAGACTTGAGGGAAAAGAGTGCAAAGTAATGTGCTTACACTGAGCATTGTATGGCCTTAAACAAGCCTCACTTGCATGGTGGGAAAATGCTAGAGGCATTCATGCGCACCATTGGGTTTGTGCGTGCCAGCTCCAATGCCGGCATTTTCATACACAAGGATCCTAAGACAGGCAGCATTGTTATTGCACTCGTCTATGTTGATGATGGCTTGTTCATGGGGAAGAACAAGAAACTTGTGGATGAAAAGAAGAATGCTTTCTGAAGCATTGGGAGTGCTGTAGTACTGAAAAAGTCATGGAATTCTTAGGCATGCACATCACCCAGACTGCAAGCAAAGTCAAACTCGATCAAACTGATTATCTCACCAAAGTGCTTGAGAGATTCAAGATGACAAATGCCAAAGCGACCCCCACTCCACTCCCCACTGGTTACATACCATCGGAAAACACAGCAACACCCAATGTGATGCTTAGATCAAAATATCAGTCTGTGATCGGATCTTTATTGTATCTGATGCTTGGAACGTGACCTGATATTGCTTATGCAGTAATCAAGATGTCGCAATTCTCAGCTAATCCTAGCCAAGAACATCTAGACAAAGCGATGTACATCATGCGCTATCTGGTGGGAACCCAGAAATATAACATTGTCTATGATGGTGAGAAGTCCGAGGGGCTACAGGCCTTCACAGATTCTGATTGGGCAGCTGACACTGTCAAACGCCGATCTACAATGGGTTACTTTGCTACTCTAGCAAGTGGCATTGTGTGCTGGCAGTCCCGTTTACAAAAAACTGTAGCACTGTCATCCACAGAAGCCGAATATATGGCTCTCTCTGACACTTGTCAACAGATAGTGTGGATAGAGTCCTTATTTCAGAAACTCGGATATATACTGAAGTGCATACCAATCTGCACTGACAATCAGGGATCCATCTTTATCAGATCAAATCCAGTTCAGGAAAGAAGGACAAAACATATAGACATTCACTACCACTATGCCCATGAATGCATAGAAAATGACAAAGTCACAGTCATTTTCATTCCTGGAAGTGATAATCTGGCTGACATGTTCACAAAGAACCTTGGTGCTGTCTTATTCAGGAAATTTAGAGACTCTCTCAGAATTACTTTCGAGATTCAAACTTAGCTGCTTAGAGCACTGTACAGTTTGAGGGGGGGTGTTGAAATTAATCTCTGACACATGCTGCATACATGAGGCAAACCATGCAGCACACACATGTTACTGTGCTCACTGCGCACACATGTGGTAAATACATTCCTGAGTCATGTGACATCCTTACTATTATGTATATAAGGAGAACCTGTACTGTAGTAGATATACAGTGTTCTTACCTCTGCTAAACCCTAGCTCTAAGACTAACTAAACCCCAGGTAGATTATAAGGAATGTGTCATCTCTTCCTCTGTGCAGTGTATGTAGTCTGCTCCAACAACCCATCAATGCTGTACTCAAGCTGGACACATTGTAGATGATACTGGATATCCAGTCAGTACATTTATCTCCTCTCGGATAGTATTATTTGACTCACCCAGCCTGATTTGCACAAGGGGGTGTCAGAAAAAAAATTAAGCATACTGGGTCAATTTTTTTTAAGGAGGTCATAGGGGAACTAACTAACCTGTCGTGAGAACTAATTACTATATTAGGTAATAGATGATGTCACTGTTCTCACTGTCTCTTCCCTGCACGTCTCTGACTGCTCCCACTTGCTTCACAGGCCTCGCACAACCACCCATTAATGCTGTACTCAAGCTGGACACATTGTAGATGATACTGGATACTCAGTCAGTACATTCATCTCCTCTCAGATAGTATTATTTGACTTACACAGCCTGTTTTGCATCCAGTATGCTTACACTTGATAATGTCTGTATGTTGTGAGATCTCACTCTGTGATATGGCCTGTCCACAGGTACACACCACGAGGATTGAATACAAATCATGGGCTTTCCTTTTTGACCTGCCCTTGTTGTAGGAGCATCAACTGTAAACAAACTGTCAGCATTCATCGTTGTGTCCACATGACCTGCAGTGTTGCCATCATGCCGGTTGGTGTCATTAGCTTATCTGGCACAGAGGAAGGACAGGAAGGTGGAGGAGGCTCATCAACTGGGTGCTCTTGTACTGCCTCTACAGTTGGTGGTGATTTTGGTGAGCTTGTAGGTTGAGTGTTTTTTCCGGTTTCCAAAATGACACATTCATCACCTGGCAGATCCCCAGGATCCTCATACATGCCAGAGCCTTGATTCTCATTCATGCTACCTTCTTCCTCACTGTCGCCCTCACTGCTGTATTCACCAGCTCCCTGCATCGAATCACCATGAACCTCTATTTTGACTGACATGCCATCATCAAGATTATCGTTGACATCCCTGTAGCATGGTATCAGTATGAGATATGTGGATCATTCATTCAGACATGCCGTAACATGAGATGGGAGCTATGAGGTTCAGAAATAATCAATTTAGGTGAGCTATTTTTCTTCGACCTGTGCATTTTCTTGTACTTCTGATGGCTGTTCCAGATTTCCTTCAGCTGGCTTCTCTCGGCACTTGTAATCTGCCAGAGATATTTATATGAGGTTAGTGCAATGGCTGGATGTTTCAACCTCATGTGATGCAGCAGGTTATACCTCCATATGCATGATGCAGCTGCTGGACAGATGGAGCAATAGATGGGAACATTCGATGATAGACTGGAAGGGCTCGAGGTTGCAGCAATAGCATAGGAAAATACTAGCTTATTGACACAAACAGATTTTGTGAAATCAATTTGTTCGCTGGCTCCCGCTCCCTTCCCTTTTCTGAGGTAATACATGCAGAGGGGAGAAGGCTGAAGACATAGTCCACAGGGCTCAGCACTTTGATCAACTGATGAGTCGAAGAGGATGTGCAAGGACATGTGCTCAAGGACTCTTTGTGCTGGCTTCAGAAGTGAGACAGGAGGTGAGCAGGAAGTACATTCCTGCGAAATGGCTAGATTGCATGTTGCATGTTCGTCTTCACAAAGAAAACATGCTTTACCTGAGTACCCAGAGAATTAGTTACATGACATCCAATAGAAGTAGCAAAAATTACCTGTACCCTCATGATACGAAAATCTATTTGATCGTTTGACATTAGGAATGGATATCCCTTGACCCTGTTCAAGTCGTTCAAGAACAGAAGTCCCTATTGCCCTTAAAATGCTGCTCTCAAATAAATAGAATGTGTTTTCCAATTCTTTTGTGGATATGCTTGGATTGATTGGTTGGACAAGACAACTGGCGACCTGATAAGATGTGCCTCATTTACCTGACCCATGCCAGTCATTCTTCAGTTCAGGGTCATCTTCGACACTTGCAGGAATAAGGAAAATCATCTGATAAAAGATAAAAATTGAAGGCTCGGTAAGATACTCCATAGCAACTTGGTCATTATGATGTGAGTCAACCGAGATATTGATTACCTCGCCAATGCACAGAAATAGATGACCACTGCAGCAGACCAAACTTGCAATGGGTAAATCCATTTGTACAACAGCATCCACGATTGCTCGGAATTTCTCATTTTCAGTCTTATCTGACGGGAAAAACTAGGCAAACGAACACAAAATTGGGATCCTCCAGAGGTAGGATCATGGTGAAGGACACTGTCGTATATGTTTGTTGCTTTAACAGCATAATGCTGGATGTTTGCCATGCACTTCAAGCAATCCATCAAGCCAGGCTTTTTATAGTTGGCAAATGCTTGGTTGAGGTACTGGGCTTTATAGATTTGTTTTTTGTCAAGTTCAAACCAGGGGTGGTGCTTTTTGGATGGATGTTCTTCGACAACAGCATCTTCAAGATCTGGGTCAGGGGGTCACTCTCAGCTGGAGGGGCATGTATCAGTCCCAGTGACATTGATTGTATCATCCTGGTCATCTGCTTCCCTTGGTGCTGTAATTAGATCCTTGCCCATCAGTGAAAAGATGTCGAATGATGATTCTGTGGCCAAACATAGGATCAGTGTGAGAGAAGGGAAGTCTCTTTCAATCCTGAGCCATCCCAGCTTCCAACATGTCTGAAGCACAACTCGAGAGACCTTAGCATCCCCATGCCATGATGCTGGGTTGATATGATCAACATGAGCATGAACGATGAGACCATCCTTTGAGAGTGTGGGAAGCTTTAAGCATCGTGGTGCTCGATCCCAGTGTGGATGCTTTGCTAGGATAGTTGACACCTCTGTAGTTCCAGTAAGCCAAGACCAAGCTGTAGAAGGTTGAGGTTGGCATTGTTTCCAACCATAGTCTTTAAAATGTTATACAAGATCTCTAGATGGTCCATTCTGAGAAGTATAACCCAAAACATCCCATTCGGATCATCAGCCTTGGTCTTCGCAACACAAAAATAAATATTCTTGATCATTATCATGATGTCAACATAGAGTTGAGTTGGCATGAAGTTTGGACCAGCTTGATCTTCTGTGAATAGAGCAAGCAATAGATGTGCTCAGCACTGAGGTGCTCCAGCTGCTCAGACAATGACAGGTCAATTGCAAATGTAAAGTATCAAGATATGGTGGAAGAGTGCTCCCAGTGTACGGGATGCTTTTCGAGCCTGCTGGAATCCTGGTAATGTATTAGATTTTGATTCAGGAAGGGACTAAACTTCTCGAAGCATGTCATATGCTAATTTCACATCTTGCCTGTCATCAGGATTAAGCAGGAAGTTGATATGTGTTGAGGTCAAGTCATTGTCATGGAAGTGGGAGCATATGACAGAAGGCTTGAGGTGCACCCCATGAACAGTTGTTCCCTTGTCCCGAAGCAAGAGGTTGTGAAGGTATTTGAAAACATGTTTGTAATCCTTGTCCACAGTGAGATTGTCATCACCAACATCGAGATTCATAAGAGGTAATACATGTAACATCTCATAGATTGGAGATGTTAGAGCAAGCTGATGTTTGAATGTCAAGCATATAAGAGCTTCACCACACTGGGACTCGCCATCAGATGCAATGCTGATAGTTCTGAAATTTGATTTTTGGCTGGAGAGATATGCTGGATGGATTAAAGTAGCATGTTCTATCCCAGTCTCACATTTACAAGATCCTGAGATGAGAACTGGACAAGTGCTATATACATGCATCTCACCACTAAGGATACCAAGTGCCCCAACAGTTGCCTAAGATGTCTCGGTTCATGAGAAACCAACAATCACAACCACAACAACAATTGGACTCACCTTAGTCAAAAGGTGGACTTCTCCTTTATCAATAGCCTCAAGTAGGAGGTGGACTTTTTTTTCTGAGTTAAACTCTAGGCTGATGTTTTTGCCATGTTCTCGACAAGGTCCTAGAAACTTATTGGATTCCTCATTGAGGCGTACCCATTCCTCTGCTTTCAATTCATCCAGCATCAAAATCTGGTGGATGACACACTGACTTTCAATGATTTCGGAAATACTTTTAAAGCAGCTTAAGACGTTTGCCTCTATTTCTAATATGGTGGGCATGGATGGCGAGACATGGAGCTGGGGAATGATTGTTTTATGTCAGAGAGAGCTGAGTGAAGGTAGATTTAAAGCACGGTGCACAATTCCAGCAATTTGGGCACCACCCAGCCACCATAACAAAAGCCCACAAAGCTCATCTTCTTCCGTATAGTTTTTTGGGTGATAAATTTGCTGAGTGGCACAGTCATACAGATCCAGCAAGTTTTGAATCCCTTCTTTCCTCGCGAGATTCATGTGTACCAATCAATCAACTCATTCCACCTTTCCACTCCCTACAGCCATTACCCATTGCTTTAGATGATCAATTGCAATGGCTTTCCCAGCTAATTTCTGGGCATCATTCAGCTTTCACAAATGCAAAGCCTTCAATTCACCATGCTTCCTTCTCATCAAGGTTACCAAGCCTCTGACACTATGATATGCCAGGTGGGTATTCTCATGTACACCTGTTTCCATTCACTGCAGAACTCCCTGCAGGTTTGCATTCTTTGTAAGGTTTTTGCAGTTGCGACAATGCTTGGAACTTGGTGGGAGCTTCACAATGCAGCCTTTAGAATGCAGCAAGAGAACACCACCTGTAACTAAATAATTCCAGGGATCTCCCAGCTCATCATGAAGACCAAAAGGGTACGACGTGTGGGGACTTCTCCTGGGGGCTAAGTCCACTCAGATACTGGAGCAATGGTGGTTCGATGTTGTCTGCTTTGTTTTGTTTTGTGTGAGAGTGGAAGGTGTAGCTGTTGGCATCACTTGTATGGCTTCGAATGCATCAACATCAATCGGGGAAGGACACTGAGGCATCTTGACATTTGGCGCTACCATCTTATTTTCACAAGACAGCTGTGATGAAACTCCTCCTGTGCCAGTTGTTGATGACAGTAGTGGGGATCTGGCATATATTGAGTCCCTGTCCATGCTCACAAGAAGAATATACAACTTACACTTTCTCTATGATGTCTATCAAGCACCCAAGTTTTCCTTCAAGTAAAACACTGCTAACTTCATGATATTCAACAAGATACTCAAGCAGAGAACACAACCCTTTGAGACCCTTTTCCCCTACTCGTACAAGGTCCTGCAGCTCATCAGGAGGTCTTTGAAGGAGTGTATTCAATGGACCATCGAACTTTTCCCATGCATCTTCATCTTTATCCACACATCCAGTTGGATTTCCCAAAAATGCTGCAAGTGGATGGCTTTCATCTGCAACTGCAATATCTCTCGGGAGAGCTTCAATGCGCACACAGAATTTACATAGAAGGGCATGCCCAATTGGACATCCAGCAGGTGCTGCTGAGACCATGCCTGGTGACATGCGACATGGATTTGTGTCCTGATGTGAAGCAATCATGGTGGAGGCTGTTGAAAGGTGTTGCTGTGGATTTATGAGAGTGGGTGAAGTGACAGTAGATGGTACAGCAGGTGTATGTGGCTAGAAGAATGTCAATGTGCTCTGTTTCATCCTCTCCCCTGTATTATTGACCTTTCTCTGCCTCTTATTGGTTGTGCACTGTACACTTCCCTTATGACACTTGTTATAATTCTGTATGCCAACATTGCTGACATTAACTCTTGTTTTGCAGTCTGGACAGAGTATGTGTCCATCTTCCACTCTCAGGTCAGCTGGCTTCTCCTTTTCCAGTATACAAATTAATTTAGAATCAACAATAGGTCATGACATTTATCTCCTTACTGCCATCATTTTTTTGTATGTTGACGCATCTCAGCCAAGTTTTGAGTTTCTGGGGTGATTTTTCTGAATGGGGGACAGTTGGTTGCTTCTCTTCCCACCGTGACTGCTCAGGCACCCAATCATGTGACATGAAAATATTTTTTTTTAAGGCCTCAAGGGCTGGACTAACTAACCCTCCCTATATGACATATTGAACATGTGACACCCCCTTGGCATGAGTTTCATCAAATTTTTATCTTGGTTTTGATTTGATGCCTGCAATATCATAGCTGTAACCCCTCACTGTTGCCACATTCATTACCAGCAGAACCAACTATCTACCATCACCTTCCATCAACCCCAGCTCCCACCACTCCCATACCCATCTATGCACTAGTGTTAGGAAACAGCCCCATTACATAATAATATTTTATTTTATTTTATTACATCAAGTTATGCTACCCTATGCCAAAGAATGCTACACTTTGTTAGCATGAGAATCTTATTTTGCATGCATCCATCTGTACACATGTATGAGTGCATCAGTAGCAACATTGTACAATATGTGTAACATAGTATATAAACTGCAAATATACACCTAGGGGACTCTAGTTATGTTCTCTTAGGTATTCCATCCACACTTGTGGTGCAAAAAGGCCTTTCTCAACCAACTCATCTATTAATAACCCCTCCCATCAAAACCATCAAAAACCCCATCATGCATGTGGATCCCGCCCCCTTCTTGTAGAGAGAACCCACACAGTTGAGCTAGCAGATAAGTGGGTGTCACCCTAACAGAAGAACACAACTTTTCCAATCAGTGTGCCTTCTCTTACTTGCACATATGTCATTGTTTCACTGTGCCACATCCAATTACTCATCCTTTCAGCATGAGCTGGAAGTAATTGTATATGTATACATAATCTACCTTTTCTTTCATAAGCCAATGCCAGGCCTCATCTTACATTGCAACCACCACTGATTGAGAGGCAGTGCTCATCATTAGGACAGCTGCAACCAAACAACCCCTCAGATCTGGTTTAGTCAAGATTTACCTTACTCTATTTGGATGACTATTTTAAGTAGTTACAAGCTAAATTCAGTACTATCCCCAAGATCAGGCACTGTCAGAAGGGATATTGATCCAAAGTGCTTCATGAGCCCAAACAGCTGATGAGTTATTGAATCACAGGTTTTGCGAGTTTGGTACCCGAGTTACTGACTCACATGACTTGTAGACATTTGGAGAGGTCCCAAAAACCAACTTTTGGAATTGTTGAAGAAGTGACTCATCACAGCTCGAAATCATTATGTCTGAACCTCCAACTTCAAATCCTGGTCCTAACCCTGTTCCCATGTCAGTGGTAGAAGCAAAAATTGATGCGCATATGGTGCAAATGTTGCAACTAGTGTCAGTATTGGCTGCATCCCAGCCCAGTCAAGCAGAAATAAAACCAGAGATGATGGAAGATAAAGATGATGAGATAGAGGAGATGGTGGAGTGGATGTCCCAGGAAGATGTGCAGGCAGCAGGGAAATCCAAAAATGGAAAAGTGTGCTTATCTAAGTATGCACCCTTACAAATCTTTGATGGTACCATGGAGAATACAAAATTGTTCATCAGCTCTATAGTATTGTACATCCATGGGAGGAAGCCAGAGTTTCATACAACCGAGTTAAGAATTATGTTTGCTCTCTCATACATTCAGGGAGAAAAAGCACACTTCTGAAGAAATGAGGCTATTAATCAAATTGCCATGGGATATAAACCATTTGCCACTGTCAAGGAATTTTGGAGACTGGAGGCACAGTTTGGAGACCCTAATCCAAAGGCAACAGCTAATGCTAAATTAAAAACCATGCACCAAGGTTCTCTAATAGCAGATGAATTTATTTTGCAGTTCAAAGCAGAAGCTTCACAGACGGATATGGGAGAAGCAGCATTGGTAGAGTTTTTGAAAGCAGGATTAAATCTCTCTCTATTCAAGTCTATCTACCAACTACCTTCTATGCCAGAGAGGTTGGACAAGTGGTGCAATTGGGCAATGTGCCTTGATCATCAATATTGGCAGGAACAGGCAGAGTCAAAGTTGATGTATGAAATGCCAAATTTGGAAAGCCATCAGGAGGAAAGTCCAAGAAAGGAAGGGCACCTCAGGTACAAACTCTGAGGGCACAGCCACTGGCCATGGCAGTGACACCTAAAGTTATGGAGTCAGCAGCATCAGCAGATGCAATGGATGTTGATTAAGCAGGAAAATGAGCCCCACTGAAATGTTTTAACTGTGGGCAGCTAGGGCATATTGCTAGAAATTGTAGGCAGAAGAGAAAGATTAGAGAAGCTACAATTGAGGAAGTGAAGACAGAAGAAGACAAGCAGAAGAATTTGCAGAAGAGTCTCAGTACCACCTAAAATATTTTGTAGTTAGTAGCAATAAAATGAGATGATAGAAGGAAAATAAATCTTACCCGTCAATTTGGCATGCCTTATGGATGGGCCCATCATTGTCCCCTGGTCCAAATGTTTCTGCTGTCCTTGTCGTGCCCCTTGTCAGGTCCCTCCCCACCATCTCATCATTTCTCATTGTTTCTCATCCTCTCATTTTCTTGTTGAAATGTCTCATTTGTGTGACAGCCAGCTGAGTCGTCATTGACATTGACAATAAAGAAAATACTTCACAGAAGTAGTTCCATGCAGAAGGAATCCACCACACGGTAGGTTATGGAGGTGGACCAGGGGTTATGGTGACAGTGAGAGGAAGGAGGTTAGTGAACAGCCAGCCAAGTCGTCATTGATGTTGATGGCAAAAAGAAATCATGCAGAGAAGTAGTTTCATGCAGGAGGTATCTAGTGGTCTTTGTCATCCCATTGTTTGAGGATAATGAATGTTCAGCATAAAACTACTTCCATGCAGAATGGTGATATGATAGGTTATGGAGGTGGACTGCCTGCATGGAACTATTTCCATGCAGGATTGATTCATGAT
The DNA here is from genome assembly GCA_029959215.1 of Tricholoma bakamatsutake. Lineage (NCBI taxonomy): Eukaryota > Fungi > Basidiomycota > Agaricomycetes > Agaricales > Tricholomataceae > Tricholoma > Tricholoma bakamatsutake. The sequence goes on from CP114862.1 coordinate 10,012,848, forward strand.
GTGGTATGGATGAAGTCCAGTGAGTCATACTTGTCATCCTGTCATTGTTTGAAGATAACAATAACAGTAACAAATGTTCTACAAGGAAGTACTTCCTTGCAGAATGGCAACATGGTAGGTTATGGATGAAGAAAATTCTGTAGAAAAGTAGTTCCATGCAGGAGGTATCGAGTTGTCATTGTCGTTCCATTGTTCAAAGATAACCCTAACTCACGTGCACATTTACTGAGAAGATCAGCTGCAAACAAGACATTTCACAACATGAGACCAAGCGACGACTGCATCATTTGGGCCTTCGGTATATTTTTTTTGTTTGTTTCTTGTTGCTATGTACTAACTAATTGCATTCCCTTATTTTTTAGGATATGAATCTGTTGGTGATGATAGGAGTAAACATGAGATGACCCAAATGACACATTTGTCATTTGGGCATATGGTAATTTTTTCTCTTTCATTCTTGTTCTGAATAACTAACTGATTATTTTTTTTCTTCACTTTTTAGGTTCTACTGGTAATGACAGATGCCAACATTAGAAGACATACACTCAGCCATGACTATGCAAACCCCCTCCTCCCCATCCAATCGAGGTATTGAGGGCACCAGATAATGAAACAAGGAGACAGTGGGACAGCTGAACAACAGGAAGATGAGACAACAAAACAATGAGAAATGAGACAGCAAGGCAACAGAGCAATGGGACAATGAGATGGCAGGGAGAGGGGGAGGACAGTGATCAGGAAAAATGCCAACGACAAGAATGGCAAGGGTGAGATCAAGACCACAATGGTGGGAGGGGAAACAGTGAGTGAGGAGCACACTGTGAGTGTGAGTTTTATTTTTTTTAATTTTTTTTATTTACTTGCTACTAACTATGAAACATTTCAGGTTCTAATTCAATGATGACAACAACTAAGAATAACATCAAGGGCTGACCATGGGGATGAGCCCACCATGACTGGCACCTACCACTATGCATTGGAGTACCGCAAGGACAAGGACAACAATGGCAGGCATGGACCACCAAAAGATGATGAGGGCACAGCATCAATAGGCAGAGGGACAATGGGTGATAACAAATGACAAAAGCAGTGGTGATGGTGGGAGACACTGATGGGACAAGGAGGAGGGGACATGCAATAAGGAATCCAGAAATGGAGTTCAAGAGACATCAAGTCCCTTGGGCCATAGGTAAGTTTTTCTTTTCACCTTATTTCTTTTTTCTGCTACTAATGAAATTCTTAGGTATTATCTACTGACAGTGATGACTACTGACTCTGCACCTCTACTGCCACCTCAAGCACTTGTCCAGGACTAGGATGACCATGAAACAGTGACAGGAAGATGCTGACACAGCAACAAGGGAAATGCCTAGGATGAGGATGAGGATGAATATGACAAGGAGAGACAAGAATGGCACTGATGATGGCAGCGATGGAGAAGAACAGGGTGACAGTGATAGGTCCACTGCACACACTAAGGTCTGGAGAAGATTCCCACTCATATCGACACATTATGACACATATTCCAAATCACTACGAATACCACAAAATCAACTTCGAACTATTTTGCACTATTTTGCACTATTTTGGATGACTTCGAACTATTTCAAACTATTTCACGACATTTCACGACACTTCGAACAATTTTGCAGCATTTTGAATGATATTGGCCACCATATAGCTGTCTTGAAACACTTTCGATACACGCTGCACATCTGGAACAAAACCATTTTGTTGCATATCAAGCACTACCAGACATGAGGAGAGACTACAAGAGAGTTAGAATGCGATAAGTGTGGTTTTATGTTTCATTGATATATCAATGCAATAGAACAAGAACTCTTACCATACTGGGACAATGTACATTTCACTTATTATCATTTCTCATTTGTTTTATGATCTACAAAGTCCTCATTGTTTGATATATTGCCTCATGTTTTACACATGTTCTTGTTTCCTTTTTAGTAATATCTCTTCAATTTGTATATAGACTTGTATTAGTTATAGAAAAAGAAATAGCAATGGGGAACAGAACACAAGTTACCCTCTCACTATCATCAGATTTAAGAGTCATTCTCTTGAGTCTTATCTTCACGTCGTATCTCTAAGTTCTGCAAAATATTGCAAACTTCTTCAAAACTATTGTATTCGCTCCTCATTTTATCACCCATTGCCTATTGCCATTTTACAAACACTTCACATTTGCTAAACTTGCTCCTTGATATACCTCAAACCTCTTCAAACTTATTCAAATTATTTCGCATGTCTTCAAACTCATTTGAACTATTTCGCATGTCTTCGAGCCTATTTTGAACTATTTTGAACTTCTTCATATGCTCTTACAGACTATTCGCACCATTCCTCATCAATTCGCCTCACTAAAAACAACATTTGGAAATTAGCAGTGATATTTAGTACCAACTCACACCCTTCCTCTGACTTGTGTTATACCATCTGAAGCCATTTAGTAGGTTTTGTTTGGGTTTCTGGGTTGAGTATCATCAATAGTGACAGAGAGTAGGATGATGATGAAAGAACAGCAATAACACAAAGAGGGACGACATGATGAAAATGAAAATGGTGGCAGCAGTGATGAGAGCAGGACAACTTGCACAACAGAAGATGAGGAAGGTATTAAAGATAGAGACAGCACCATAAGATGAGAAAGACAGGCCCAAGGGGGCCATAGTGCATTCTTTTTTTCTTCTCTCACTATTACTCATTCAAATCTCACTCCAGCAGTTTTCCAGCCATTTCTAAATGAAGCATTCTCCATTGTCTTGATCATCTCACTTCTAGCACTTCATTAGGCCCAATAATAAGGACAGAAGCACACAACTCTGCAAACCATACAGCAATAACCACCTTGAGTTCCACCTACCAGTCATTATGTACATACAATTATATGAACCAAGTTAGGCAAACCATACACCTACTCCATCTTATGTTTGTTTCACATCGACAGCTTGAAACAATGCCCTGTCATGATATCAGCACCTCAGAGGAATAAGTTGCTGTTTTCTTCAATTTGCACATGCAAGCTTGCAAGTAAGTGCTAGACCAATGATCCTTGGGTATATCCAGATGCTCAAGATGAAGACCTTGTGCAGTGGATGTGTTTTTCTTTTCCTTTTGGAGATGTACTTTTGTTACTGTTAGTACTGTAATCTGGTATAGATCGTGATGTTGATATTTGCACATTTTTGTTAATTCTGGGGAGTTAATTTTAATGTTGCATAACTTACTGCATTGTTAGCAGGTGAAGAAATATATAATAGTTTTTCGATGTAATACACCCAGAATCCTATGATCAGTGCAGCGTGTATGCCCTTTCTCATCAATCATCTTCTCATATATGCATGCGCTATCACTAGGATCCAATATGCTTCATTTCTCCACCCATTTCAGCCTCACAGACTCCAAATAACTCTCCAAAACAAACACCAGCCTTGAGTTATGAGGATCAATGGTGAATCTTAGTATTAGGACTCAGCTAGGGTCAAAATAAACCTCCTCAACTCATAACCCTAAGATACACATGTGCTGAACAACATGGACTTGCAGTTCATCTCTCCAACTTGCATTCTGATTCTGATTTCCAATTATCCCCAATTCCTTTCTGACCTTGTCTGTCAGCATTCTGGCTGCAGCACCTTTTAGTCATCAGACAAGTTGTCACATGCCTTAGTAATCATTTGCTTACTCACTTTATTCCTAATACAGTCTTACCAATTCTGGTCATGGACACTTACCAAGATTCCATTAGTAAACTTCCATACTTTCCATTGATAATGCTCAACCTGGAAACCTAACAAAAAACTGTTAAAAGGTCTAAGGAGTATAACACAGGCTAGAGGAAGGGTGTGAGTTGGTACTAAATATCACTGCTGTCACCCAAGGTTGTGGTTAGAAGCGTAAAATGGTGAGACACATTGTGAATGGACTTTAGAAGCATACAAAAAGGCTCAAAAAAGGTTCAAAGATGTTTGAAGGGGTTTGAAGTTGTTTTGAGAAAGGTTGAAGATGTCTGAAGTAGTTCAAGGAGTTTTAAAAGAGTCAGACTGGTGTCAAGGTATATCAAGGAAGAAATATAGTGAATGAAAGGTGTTTTCGAGAGATGATGGGCAATATGCAATAAGTCGAAGAGCAAATATGAAAGTTCAAGGAAGTTTGCGATATTTCACAAAACTTAGAGATACGATGCGAGCTAAGACTCAAGAGAACAGCTCTTAAATCAAACGATAAGAGAGAGGATAACTTCTTCTCTCTGTTCCCTTTTGCTGTAACTAGTACAAGTTTATATACAATTTGAAGAGATAGTACTAAAATAACATGTGGAAAACATGAGGCAATATATACAGCAATGAGGACTTTGTAAATTATAAATCAAATGAGAAATGATAATAATTGAAATGTACAGTGTCCCCATATAGTAAGAGTACTTATCTTTTTGCTTCAATATATTATTGAAACCTCTAAGCACTATTATTGCATTCTAAGTCTCTTGTCATCTCTCCTCATGTCCAGTGGCACTCGATATGCAATGAAATGGTTTATTCCAGATGTGCCATGTAAGTCAAAAGGGTTTTAAAACAGCTATATGATGGCCAATGTCATTTGAAGTAGTGTGAAGTTGTTCAAAGGCATTTGAAGTGTCGCAAAATCATTTGAAATTGTTGATAGGTCCATTGCATGCTCTAAGGTCTGGAAATGACTCTAATCATATCAACATATTATGACACATGCTCCAAATTGCTATGAACACCACAAAATTAATTTTGAACTCTTTTTGAACTATCTCGGATGACTTCAAACAATTTTGAATGGTTTTAAATGACTTCATGACACTTCGAACACCTTTGGATCACTTCGCACCACTTCAAATATCATCAGCTGCCATATGGCTATTTCAAAACCCTTTTGACACACAGCAGATTTGGAATAAGCCATTTTGCTGCATATCGAGCACCACCAGACATGAGCAGAGACAACAAAAGATTTAGAATGCGATAAATAAGGTTTTGTGTTTCAATGATATATTGAAGCAATAGGACAAGCCCTTTTTACTATACTGGGACAACATATGCTTCAATTATTATTGTTTCTCATTTGTTTTACAATTTACAAAGTCCTTTATTGTTGCATATATTGCCTCTTGTTCTCCATATGTTATATTTCCTTTTTGGTACTATCTCTTCAAAATATATATAGACTTGTACTAGCTACTTAGAAAAAGGGGACAGAGAAAAGTTATTCTCTCCCTTATCATTTGATTTAAGAACTGTTCTCTCCATTCTCTTGAGTCTTAATCTTGCATCGTATTTATAAGTTCTGCGAAATATTGTGAACTTCTTCGAACCTTCATATTAGTCTCTTGACTCATTGCCTATTGCCTATTGCCATTTGAAAAACACTTCATATTTACTATATTTACTCTTCGATATACTTCAACACTAGTCCAATGCTCTTAAAACTCCTCGAACTCTTCAAACCCCTTTGAACTATTTTGCACATCTTTGAACCTACTTCACACTATTTCGCATAGAAAAGGCAGAATAGGATGAAATAAAATATAAAAAAATATGGGACAAACATAGAGAATTGCCCAGATGCCTGGGGCATCTTCCTTTCCCCTTACAGACTCTGCACCAAGTACCAACTGAACATATCAGCATGCCACCTCAAACATCTCCCAGCGCCTTGTAGAGGCCTTCCACAAGAACAGTGCACCCAAATCCTTTACTGACTCGGTACTTCCTCACCTGCATGACACCAAGGATGTCCTCTCCAAGGAATCTTTTGACTCACTTCCTAACCATAAGCCGTGGGATCATGCAATTGAGCTCACACCAGGTGCCACACCCTTCTCCTGCAAGGTCTATTCTCTCTTTCCTGAAGCAATGACAACTCGACAAGTTCATTAATGAACACTTGGCTTCTGGTCATATCTGCCCTTCAAAGTCACCCATGGCCTTGCCCTTCTTCTTTGTTAAAAAGAAGGATGGATCCCTTCAACTGGTTCAAGACTATTGATGCCTCAATGCCATCATGGTTAAAACTTGTTATCTACTACCCCTCATATCTGAACTTGTCAACCAATTCCACAGGGCACATTACTTCACCAAGCCCAATGTCCATTGGGGTTACAACAATGTGTGGATAAAGGAAGGGAATAAGTGGAATGCAGCTTTTTGCATGAACTGGGGTTTTTTTTGAACCACTTGCCATGTTCTTTGGTCTCACTAACAGTCCTGCAACTTTTCAGACTATGATGAATGACATCTTCCATGATCTCATATTGGAAGGTGTTGTCTGTGTCTACCTCAATGTCATTCTCATCTTCACTTGGGGCCTCAATGAACATTGTCAAATCATGTGCCTGGTACTGGAGCGACTTCAGCAGAACAAACTGTATCTTTGTCATGACAAGTGTGAGTTTGAAAAGATGCAAATTGAGTACTTGGGCTTAATTATCTCAGATGGACAAGTGTGAGTTTGAAAAGATGCAAATTGAGTACTTGGGCTTGATTATCTCAGATGGACAGGTGGAGATAGACCTGGTCAAGATTGCTGGCATTATGACCTGGCCCATGTCTACAAACAAGAGAGAGGTGCAGTCTTTTTTGGGCTTCATCAATTTCTATTGGCACTTTATTAAAGATTTCTTACACCATGCATGCCCATTATTTGATCTCACTGGCAAGGAGGCATAGAGGTGGAAAAGTGCACAGCAGGGGGAATTTGAGAGCCTTAAAGAGATGGTTACTTTTACTCCCATCCTTACCTTTGCTGATGACTTGCATCCCTTCCATGTAGAAGCTGACAGTTCGGACTTTGCAACAGATGCAGTGTTGTCCCAACAGTTTCCCAAGAACCAGAAGTGGCACCCCATTGCCTTCCACTCAAAGAGTCTCAGTGCTGTGGAATGAAATTACGAGATCCATGACAAGGAGATGCTGGCAATAATGCAGGCATTGGAGGAGTGGCAACATTTCCTGAAGGGTGCTCAATACAAGGTCGAGATCTGAATGGACCACAAGAACCTTGAGTACTTCATGACCACCAAAAAACTTAATCGTCACCAAGCCTGCTGGGCCCTCTATCTCTCCTGATTTGATTTCTCCCTACATCATCACCTGGGCTGCAGCATAGGGAAGACTAATGCCTTTTCTCATTGTCTGGACCACAGGGCAATGATGATCAAAGTATTGTGTTATTGCAACCTGACCTGTTTACAGTCCATGCACTAGAGGGGGTTACCTTGGAGGGTGAGGAGCACAGTATCCTATATGGCATTCATCATGTGAACCCTAGCAGTTTACATGAGGATGCTGTGGCTCTGGCAGTGAAGGAGCTGAGAAAGGGATCCACTCATTCACTTCATGCAGCAGAATAGACAGAAAAGGACAACATCCTATACTTCTGCAACCATATCTATGTCCCTAACAATCCCCAGCTTCAATGATGACTCATCTCTCAGCACTATGACTCACTCATTGCTGGCCACCCCAGGCATTGGAAGACATTGAAGCTCATATCACAGAATTATTGGTAGCCCCAGATGTCCCGACTCATTGCTCAGTACTGTCACACCTGTGACCTCTAGTTATGCACCAAGACCTTACAATGCAAGCCCATGGGTGAGTTACACCCCCTCCCAGTTCCAGAGAAATATTGGGATGTTATCAGTATGGATTTCATGGTTGAACTACCAGAGTCCAATGGGTTTGATGCAGTAATGTGCAACTCTATCTGTGCCACATGTGGAAACTTCATGAATTGCCAGGAACATTCCTCTGCAATTGAAGGCCACAGTTTGTTGCAGAGTTCATCTGAGAGCTGTACTGCCTACTGGAAATCAAACTTCTTGCCTTGACCACCTACCACCCACATGTTGAAATTAAATCCTGATACATGCTGCATACATGAGGCCATGCATGCAGCACACACATGTTACTGCACTTACTGTGCATACATGTGGTAAACACATTCCTGAGTCATGTGACATCCTTACTATTATGTATATAAGGAGAACCTGTACTATAGTAGATATACAGTGTTCTTACCTCTGCTAAACCCTAGCTCTAAGACTAACTAAACCCCAGGTAGGTTATAAGGAATGTGTCGTCTCTTCCTCTGTGCAGCGTATGTAGTCTGCTCCAACAGGTTATGGGCCCTGCTGGGCACGTCGCGAACGCGCCTTAACTGGCTGCGAACGACGTTGACTTCATTGTCTCCAAATTGTAACCTTGTGCTCTTCATGAGCTGCATTGCACTCCTTGCGACCTGCATTTAAAAATCCAGGTTGACTAGGGTTAACCACTCTGAAGGAGTGTTTTTGCCTGAGATTATGGAACGTGTTTTCTTGAATAGAGGACTGATTGAGCGCTTTTACCAGCTGCCACTATAACATCATGTCTTCAACTATTGAAAAACTCGTACAAACTTTCGACGGCTCTAACTACATTCAATGGGCCGACTCAATGAAGGCGTGGCTCAGGTCTCAGGGCCTCTGGCAAATAACTAGCGGGATGGAACTAAAACCACCCCTGGCGCCTCCTTTGATGGCGACAAATGCTGCACTAGTAGCAGAAGCTAATGCCAAGCTCCAGACCTGGAACAATAAGAATGACCAGGCGATTGGTAGCCTAGTGCTCTGCCTGGCCCCCTCTATTCGGCAGCGTGCCAACACCAAGGACACTGCTGAGGAGGTATGGGATCTCATCCACACCGACTATGGTGTCGATGGCCCCTCCCAAGTCTTTGCAGACTTTAGGTCTGCAATCGCAATCAAAATCCCGGCTGCAAATCCCATGCCAGAGATTGCCAAAATGGCTGATAAATTCGAGCGCCTTACAGCTGCCAATGTCGCCATCCCTGAATTAGTACAGGCAATGATTCTACTTGCTGCGATGCTGCGCGAGTACGATTCTCTATCTGCCACGGTCCTTAACACGACCACTACTAGAGCCTTGACATTTAAACATGTCAAGGACTCCATTGTCGCTGAAGCCTCATAGTGCACAGCAGTTGGAAAGCCCATTGGCCCACCTCAGGCCACCAAGCTTTCTGCTGTCAAGCGCAAAGGGGGAAACCCCAAATGGCAATCTCAAGGCAACAATGGAGAATCGTCCCGAAAGCGTGGATGACGTGGGGACAAAAAGACTAAAGAGGAAAAACCTAAAGAGAAACATTCCCACCTCGCCTCACAAGCCTTTACTACTATAAATGGTAATGGCACCATCATACTGCCGATGCCGCTCATCCAGTGCATCAAGAAGCATGAACATACTCCCACAAGGGATCCTCGCTGCCGACCGCCTGCATAGGCATACATGGGCACGGCCTCTACCTCTCATTCAATCTATACCGAATATCAGCAGGCTCAAGACACCCTCGAGCAAGTGAATCTCCCATGCAGTGCAAAAAATCTGCGACCGCTGGAAGAGCACCTAACAGTGCGAGAAGGTAAGAAAAGGAGGATTGAACCAGAACCAAGGATCGTAGAGGTAGAAGACGATAGCGTCTCTCTTGGATCGGAACCTGCCGTTTCTGATGAAGAAGTATGGAAAGCCATCGATGAAATGCTTGTCGATGAACCACTTGAAACAGGTACATATGATGAAAGGTCAGTCCTTTTCCCTGCCACAAGCACAAGAATTAACATTCCATTGATCACAGCGAACTTTTCATGTGAAATTTTACCGCTACTAAATGTATCATGGAACAATTTACATCTTAATATATGTGTTATGTGTGCAAATGGAAATTGTAAGAAAGGTGCCGACTGGATCATGGATTCAGGTGCATCAAAACACTTCACTGGTGAAATGAAAGATTTTGCTTCTTACGAACCTTTACTGAGAAAGGACTCTACCCTGGTTCAAACAGCCACGGGTACTACTCATATAGTAGGGAAAGGAGCAGTCTTCATTAGACATCAGGTAGTATGTCATGGGAAGTCAGAGATGCGTGAAATGCGATTATACCCCGTCTACTACATACCCGACTGTAATGCTCAATTACTGTCAATGGGCATCTTCTTACAAGACGGAAGTGATGTGCATGGTTCCTCCGCACACATTTCATTTTTCAAGCAAGGAAACCCAATTATGGATTGCATCCCTCTTATGAAATGTGACACTATTTATTGGGCTCGGACTCATATATTGAGCACCAAGGGAATCAATGTCGCGACAATGTATGTTGCAGACTACTCAACTTGGCATAAGCAACTTGGACACCCATCCAAAGAGGCGCTAGGGAAGATGCCTAATAGCACCATAAAATTCCCAAGGAATTTAATTATTCCTAAAGACAAAATTATATGTCCTGGGTGCACTGAAGGGAAAATGACCTCAAAATCTTTTCCCAAATCAGATTCACGCGCAGAAAGACCCTTTGAGTTAATACATTCCGATCTGAAGGAACTCCCAGTACTATCGTACCATAAACATAAATACTTTATTGTATCTCTGGATGACAAAACGTCACATATCTGGGTCCAATGCCTTAAAAAGAAATCTAATGCTGCTGCGGCCATCAGACAATTTCGGGCAGTGGCTTTAACACAGTATGGTGCTACAATCAAGCGCTGGCATGTTGATCCAGGGGGGGAGTTCAAAGATTGTGAGCTACAAAATGTGCTCAAGGACTTTGGCATCAAAATAGAGATGTCTGCACCCCACGTTCACTAACAGAATGGGCATGCAGAGCATGCCATAAGGACAATAATGGAAAAGTCACAAACCCTGCAATTTACTGCATGTCTACCACAATCATGGTGGGAATTTTGCATTGAACATGCAACACACCTATACAACTGAACCCCAATAAGGCGCCTGAAATGGCTGACACCAGTTGAGGACCTGACAAAGGTCCGCCCAGATCTAAATGATCTGAAGGTTTTTGGTTGTGGTGCTTACGTCTACCTACCCAAGGAGAAGCATCCAAACACATTGGCTCCTCGATCGGAGTTGATGACGTACCTTGGATTAGAAGATGGCATTAAAGCATACCATTTCATGCGACCTAGTGGTGCAATATTCATTGGTGCTATGGCACTATTTGATGAAACGTTGTTCCCATGCTGTCCTGGAGCTAAAACTCCTGCCAATACAGACCTTGGTGATTTTCCAGCTCCAGAACCAGAAGATGATGACCACTCATCTGGAATGGATGGCGATGATTCTATACCGCCACAAGATCTGCCCCTTCCTCCATCATCAGAAAATGATGATGATGATGTACCAAGTGAGCAAAAGGCACATGACGATGTGACAAATGCTCCTCCTCTGCCACCTCCAGTAACCACTGAGGACTTTTGTCCAAGACGTGATGATCAACAGGAATGGCAGCAATTGCCCCGTCGATCAGGCAGGCAGAGGAATATCCCAAACCATCCTGGCAATACCTATGGAGAGAAGCGACTCCCCTCTGACATAGAGAGAGACATTGCACGTGATCGATATTGGAAGAGATCTGTGGGTCAAGATTTGGATCATAACCGAACACGACCACAAACTCAACAGAAAGAACCGGTTGCTGGACTGAGTTCGGCACCCCATGAGAGTGTGCCCAATTCCAATGATCAAGAACATGATCACCCAATGGGGGAACCGGACGAAGCAAGTTATATTAAAAAGATAACCAAGGAAGGAGGAGATAAGCTTATTCGCTGGCTGTTGTCAAAAGCAGTCAAACCATCGAGCAAAATAAGCCAAGTTCCAAACCAATTTCACGATATTGCATGCCCACCACGGCAGCAGCAACGTGAGTGGAAACAAGCTTGTCATGAAGAATTAGAGGCTCTTCATAAGCGACAAGTCTATGACATCATCGATCTTCCACATGATCGAAAAACGATCAAAAATAGATGGGTTTTCTCTGTAAAATCGGATGGAAGAAAACGAGCCAGACTCGTGGCCAAAGGCTTTTCACAAGTCGAAGGCATTGACTTTGATGAGATTTTCTCACCGGTAGTCCGCTACGAGACCGTACGCCTCATGTTTGCACTTGCATCTCTAGAGGGCATGTATATAACTGGCCTAGATGTAAAAACCGCATTTTTATACAGCAAACTAGATGAGGAGATCTATATGGATCAACCCGAGGGTTTCAGACTCGAGGGAAAAGAGTGCAAAGTAATGTGCTTACGCTGAGCATTGTATGGCCTTAAACAAGCCTCACTTGCATGGTGGGAAAATGCTAGAGGCATTCATGCGCACCATTGGGTTTGTGCATGCCAGCTCCAATGCCGGCATTTTCATACACAAGGATCCTAAGACAGGCAGCATTGTTATTGCACTCGTCTATGTTGATGATGGCTTGTTCATGGGGAAGAACAAGAAACTTGTGGATGAAAAGAAAAATGCTTGTCTAAAGCATTGGGAGTGCCATAGTACTGAAAAAGTCATGGAATTCTTAGGCATGCACATCACCCAAACTGCAAGCAAAGTCAAACTCGATCAAACTGAATATCTCGCCAAAGTGCTTGAGAGATTCAAGATGACAAATACCAAAGCAACCCCCACTCCACTCCTGACTGGTTACAGACCATCGGAAAACACAGCAACGCCCAACGCGATGCTTAGATCAAAATATCAGTCTGTGATTGGATCTTTATTGTATCTGATGCTCGGAACGCGACCTGATATTGCTTATGCAGTAATCAAGATGTCACAATTCTCGGCTAATCCTAGCCAAGAACATCTAGACAAAGCGATGTACATCATGCACTATCTGGTGGGAACCCAGAAATATAACATTGTCTATGATGGTGAGGAGTCCGAGGGGCTACAGGCCTTCACAGATTCTGATTGGGCAGCTGACACTGTCAAACGCCGATCTACAATGGGTTACTTTGCTACTCTAGCGAGTGGCATTGTGTGCTGGCAGTCCCAGTTACAAAAAACTGTAGCACTGTCATCCACAGAAGCCGAATATATGGCTCTCTCCGACACTTGTTGACAGATAGTGTGGATAGAGTCCTTATTCCAGGAACTTGGATATGTACTGAAGCACATACCAATCTGCGCTGATAATCAGGGATCCATCTTTATCAGATCAAATCCAGTTCAGGAAAGAAGGACCAAACATATAGACATTCGCTACCACTATACCCGCAAATGCATAGAAAATGACAAAGTCACAGTCGTTTTCATTCCTGGAAATGATAATCCAGCTGACATGTTCACAAAGAACCTTGGCACTGTCTTATTCAGAAAATTTAGAGACTCTCTTGGAATTACTTTCGAGATTCAAACTTAGCTGCTTAGAGCGCTGTATAGTTTGAGGGGGGGTGTTGAAATTAAATCCTGATACATGCTGCATACATGAGGCCATGCATGCAGCACACACATGTTACTGTGCTTACTGTGCATACATGTGGTAAACACATTCCTGAGTCATGTGACATCCTTACTATTATGTATATAAGGAAAACCTGTACTATAGTAGATATACAGTGTTCTTACCTCTGCTAAACCCTAGCTCTAAGACTAACTAAACCCCAGGTAGGTTATAAGGAACGTGTCGTCTCTTCCTCTGTGCAGCGTATGTAGTCTGCTCCAACACCACAGACAGATGGACAGATGGAGCATGTCAACCAAGAACTGGAGCAGTATATCTACATCTTCATCAATAAGCAACAGGATGATTGGGAAGATTTCCTCCCCATAGCCGAGTTTGGGTACAACAATTATGTCCACTTCTCTATCCAACAAACTCCCTTCCTCCTTGACACAGGAAGACACCCATGCATAGGCTTCAAGCCTCAGCAAGCACCCTCACACTTGGAGATGGTGAATGAGTTCACAGAGTGGATGAAGGACACTTCGGAGGAGAAAAAGTCAGCTTTGGCTAAGGTGAAGGACAACATGGCACACTTCTACAACCAGCATCACTCACCCACATCTACATATAAGGTTGGTGATTGTGTCTACCTCAACTCTAGTGACATTTCCACCATGCACCCATCCAAGAAACTCACCGACCATTTTCTTGGACCCTTCCTCATCACTAGATGTGTCAGGTCACATGCCTATCACCTATGGCTACCACAGTCAATGTCCAGACTCCACCCTATCTTCCATGTCATACAATTGCTGCCTGCTCCCACAGATCCATTTCCTGGATGTATGGCATGATTTCCTCCACTACTTACAGTCATCGAAGGTGAACCTCAGTACGAGATTGAGTCCATTCTAGACAGCCACTTACATCAAAGTAAACTCAAATACCTGGTGCACTGGAAGGGTTATGGGTATGAAAAAAAAATTTGGGTCACAGAGTCCAAAGTGAATGCCCCACAGTTGATCAAGGAGTTCCACCAGCGATATTCTTCTGCACCTCAATGCATTCAGGTGTCTGACTTTGGCCAGATATGATTTTGAATGCATCAGGGTGATGCATCATAGAAGAGGTGTGATGTAAGGGAAAGGGAAGGTGTCCCAGGCATCTGGGCAATTTTCTGCATTCATCCCATATTTCTTTATATTTTATTTCACTCTATTTTGCCTTTTCTATGATTTTCTATGATTTTATTTCTATTTTATGATTATGTTTTGGCTTTTTCCATGTTGGTACATGTTGACAGTTCTATTCTTAGAGGCAGGACCCCTTCTAGATGTTTACCCATCAAGGTGATGTCATCCCACAGCTTGATCCACCTATCTCTGCCTTTTTGCTATTTTTAGCTTACTATTTGATTTTTGGCTCTATCACATATACTAGGCATCAACAGATGGGTCTTTAAAGTTTTCTCTTTGGATTCCCCTCTGTTAGGTGCACCTGAAGTGTCTGTATTATGCAGTATAATATTGACTTTGGATTCCTCTCTGTTAGCTCACTTCTAAGTGAGGCTTGAGGTTGCCATTACACTCCCTATCTATGTGAATAATTTCAAAATTTTATAAATTTATTGGAGTTGATATTGCCTTTGACTCATTTTTTTTACCTGCTTAGTGTTGAGAGAGAACCCATCAACTTTTAGGACTCCCTATCTATGTGAATAATTTCAGAATTCTATACAATTTATTGGAGTTCATAGTGCCTTTGACTCATTTTTGTCAAGTCAACCAGGACAAAAATGAGTCAAAGGCACTATGAACTCCAATAAATTGTATAGAATTCTGAAATTATTCACATAGATAGGGAGCTACAAAAGTCAATGGGTCCTCTCTAAACACTAAACAGGCTGAGTGCCTTGTGTCAAGTTATCTTAAAAATACAAAAATGCTCTAAGTGTTAGAGTGACACCCACTAATCTGCTAGCTGGACCATGTGGGCTCTCCTACAAGAAGGCAGCGGGGCACGCATGCATGATGGGGGGTTTTGATGGTTTTGATGCAAGGGGTTAAAAATAGATGAGTTGGCTGAAAAAGGCTTTTCGCACCACAAATGTAGATGGAATGCCTAAGAGAACTCAACTGAGGTTCTCCAGGTGTATATTTAACATTTATATACTATGTTACATGTATTGTAATATGTTGTTACCAACATGCATGTACATGCACATACATATTGATGTGTGTAAATATAAAATTCCCATGCTGACAAATGTAGCATTTGTAGGCATTTGGTAGCATAATTTGATGTAATAAAATAAAATAAAATAAAAATAAAATATTATTATGTAATAGAAATGCTAGGAGACTGTTTCCTAACACTAAGTCAGTCAAGGCAACACTATCTGGCACTGTCGGAAGGGATATTGATCTGAAGTGCTTGATGAACTGAACAGTTGACGAGTTATAATCATGGGTTTTGCCAAGTTTGATACCCAAGCTACCAAATCATGTGACCCATAAACATTTGGAGAGGTCCCAAAGAACATATTTTGAATCTGCCAAAGAAGAGATTCATCACAGCTCGAATCATTATGTCTGAACCTTCAACTTCTAATCCTGGTCCTAACCCTGTTCCCACACCAGTGCTAGAGGCAAAAATTGATGTGCTTATGGTGCAAATGTTGCAATTAGTGTTGGTGTTGGCAGTATCACAGCCTAGACAAGCAGAAGTAAAACCAGAGATGATAGAAGATAAAGATGATGAGATGGTGGAGATGGTGGAGTTTACCCATTCCATATACCTATTACTGTCTTTTTAATCCCTTCTAGCCATCCCATACCCTATTTACTGATAGAATTTGTCTTGCCTCCTTAAACCTCATAACTCATTACTTGCTTGTTCATTATTTATTGTCTTTAGTTCCCACAATTATTATTTTTGGCCATAATTGAACCTGTCTGAAATATCTAGAAATCTGACAAATATTGGCTTTAAAGGTGCAAATTCCCTGAAAATTTGCACTAAAGAACCCATCACTCTGCAGGGGACCAGTTTAATATTTACTTATGTAGAGAATTTCAGTAATTGCCAAAAATGCTATTTATATGACAAATTGTAGGTAAAGTGAAACAAGTTTCTGCTAATGGATGTCCATTTGTAAATGTGGTTTTTCCTGATGCATAATCTCCTATTACAGCATGGACATTGTGAAAGAAAATGATGAAGTGATAATGAATGCTCCACACAGTTCACCTGATTTTTTGGCCCTTCTGCAATACAACATAATCCCTGCACATCACCTACAATTGAAACCATGGCTTGGCTCAGACTGGTCAAAACAGTGAGTTGCTCTAAGCAAGCCACTCAAGATTGCCCAAAGCTGTAGGCTGGCTGCCATACAGAAATCTGTGCATTACTTATGCTTTTTATATGCTAATTAGGTTGTGCAAACTATTATTGTACAAGAAATATGTTGCACTATCGAGTTTTACATGAATTAGTACTTTTGATGACAGTGTTTGGCCATGGTTTTCCCCTTGTACCTACTACTAAAAATGCTCGCGAGATGGCTCCAGGGAGTAGGGTGCAGTAATATGCCTTAAATATAGTATTAGGTAGATCTGCAGAGTGTATTCTACTGTTTTAAAATGGTTTCAGGTCACCTACCTCTTCTCCATGTTATAGAACTGAGGGCATAACTCAAGCGGCTCTGGACGGCTCTGAGCTGTGAGCTGATTTAGCGGTGCAGCTTAACGGCTCACGGCTCCGAGAACCGAAAGAAGGATGCGTTTGTAGTTTGATGCGCAACATGTCAGTCCGAAAAGGGCTTGTGAAGAATGCAAGAGAATTCACGGGTGATTGTCGAACGGCTTCATCGTTGCTTCATCCAAGTCTGAGTAATGACCAACCTGATGAATGAAATCACAATGTCTTCCTCGCTAGGGTTCTGTGAACAACTCCCATGGGAGTTTGTCACATATGTTAGTAACATACATTGTCTGGACTAGTTATTCACACCTGTTATTAACTGTTAATAACTAGTTTTCGTGTAAATAACTATAAAAATGCAAAAAAAAGAGTTGTCTTGCTACCAATCAGCAAAAATTGCTTCTAAATCGACATCCTCAGTGTTATCTATGGCAGATGGAGCTGGAGAAACTATCACATCAGTTTCTGTAACTGTCTGACTGTCCGACAAAAGATCAAGGAGCCAAGGTGACTTTATATCAATGTCACAATCAACCTCGAAAGCCACCTGTTCAGCTGTAGAGAGTGAGCGTGACTCAGAAAAAAGCTCAGGTTCATCCATCTCCCCACAATCAGAGTCCTCGCTTGCCTCACCATCCTCTGACACAATACCTGGTTCTAACCCTTCCACATCATTTTAAATGGCTTCTAAGACACCCTGGTCGATATTGCGAAATTTGACAATTGGGCGATACACACTTCGTTTTGCCTGCTCCTTCATATCCTAAATAGTAAAGGTATTTATAAGCTGTATGCACAATGAGATAAACAAAGACTATACGACTTTTTGCCCATACCACTGTCCTATCTGGACCATATCAATGATATTTTGCACATCCTGTCTACCACGGAGAGGCGAGTTCAGCCATGTGAACTTAGATCCGGTGCGTTCATCAAACATTGAGTTAACCAAAATCGAGAAGAGCCTGACTGCCAGAAACTAAAAGTCAAGTCAGTTGGTAGGAAATTTACAAATGTTGAATGTGTACCGCTAAAACTCGAGCATCGGAAAGTTTCTTAAGTTTCTGCCACCATGTCATTGGATCATTGCAAGGGGATGATTGCTTGAATGGATATTCCCCACGCCAGTATGCATCAATTTGATGTTGCAGATCCTTTGCAATCGAGCCCATACACATCTCCTTGAAAAGCGTGGGAACTGGCTCATCGGGGTGCTTCTGGATGTGCTCCATAATTGACTTCATCATATCCTTGAGAAAAGCCTTGACTCGAGTATAGGCATTGAAGTATGGCATTGGCCTGGTCATGCTGGTGGTCCCACTGCCTGTATTCATTGGAATGCTGAAAGTCGATTTCAGGTATTCAGACTTGGGATATCCTGCCAGTCACAGACATAAAATTATACAGAACTACTTGTCAAGCTTCCAACTTACGAGGATCAAGACAGAACATGACAAAGTAGAATTCATTCTTGAAAAATTCATCGTAGCGGGTATTGAATATCTGGGTTATCTTGTTGGACAAACTAACAGGTATCCCTGTCAATTCAGGCTTTGAAAAAAGGTCTGTGAGATATGCTGCAATCGCAAGCCAGAAAATAAAGATGTCTGATCCGTTAGCATTTGCAGCTTCGAAACACCAGAGTGAACGCGCAAATGGATTGCAAATAAAAAGATACTGGAGCATGGCATGCTCAAACTCTGTGTATTTGCCAGTCAATCGGTTCATGAATAAGTTTTGAACATTTTGGTTCTATAACAAAAAAAAATTGTTACAATATAATCGTAAAAAAAGCACATTGAAAGAAACCTTGAATTTAATTGTCTTCATTTCTGCAAGTGTTCGTATATTGGTGAGACAGGGTTGTAGCGCAGCAGCAGCAGTCTAGTGAGTACCAAATCGTGTACCTCCAACTTTTTGAAGTTTCTTGATTTCTTCCTCTGGGTTGGCAAGTTTATTCAAGCTTGCGAGATGAGCAGTACCAAGCGAAGATTTGCTGAAATACTTGATGATATTCTTCATTAGCATAAGAAACTTGGCTGGTTGTCAGACACAAATTGCAAATTTAGTAAGACATAGCATGGACGTACCCAATTGAATTCTGGAAGCTTGTTAATGTCATTGATTGTATTATGGACATGGTAGCATGCATCCCGCAAGTCAAGCATGGTAGGAATTGACTTGCACACCTCACGACGTGCCGCTTTTGTAACATTGGTGCTATCAGAAACAACAGCTGAAAATTTCGCTTCACCAACTTCTTGGACCGTCTGTCGCAGCAATGAGTGACATATTTGAACAGGCTGAAGTTATCATCACCTTCATAAGCTTATCCATAATCCATTTTGTGTTGTGACTATCACTTGACCCTGTGTGTCCATGCAAGAAAAAGGACTTCCGCTCCTGCGTTGTTACATGTGCAGTGTAGAACGACTCTGGATGTCGTGTTGAACCACCATCAAATGACAGTGTAAGGTTGTCTTCCTTCTGGAGCAGGTTCAGCATCTTTCCTCAAACAAATACAGCCTCCTGAGGAATAATCTTGGTAGCGTATGTCGTGGAGGCTGTTGGGTGTACATGATCATTCAGCAAATTTAGCATCTCTTCCCACTCTGGAGAATCAAGAATGTGTGGGACAAGCCCTCGGACGCAGACTAGTCGCATGATGATGTGATCATATCGAGACTGGAACTCCTCCCAGTTCTTTTTTTCCTTCCGCTTACCAACCACTCACAATTGATCAATATCCAGTTTACCAATCTGTACCATTTTTTTTGCAGCGCTGCTTTCCAAGTTCTTGTTTGCCACATCCCCAATCCTCTCTAGCTGCGCTCCGATGGAAGACTGCCCTGATGCTTGTCTGGCCTCGATCCAGAGCTCCCTCGCAGTCTTTTCAAGTACTTCACACTTGGTAGCATGTCCCAAGACACGATCAAAGGCTGCATTACCCTTCTTCAATGCTCCACAGGCAATGCACAAGTAAGACCTCTTTCCTTCGCTATCAACATGCTTATTCACCAGTCATGCTAGCAGTGGATTCCCAGGTGCACCGCCCTGACCCGTTGTTAGTCCTATTATGTCATCTAGGTAGTGACATATGTCTCACTGGATGCCTGGGCTTCTTCACTACGGAGTGATTGTTGATTTTGATATCGAGATCCATGTCGTCATGTTTCCTTTTTTTGTCGGGTTTTGATGGAACCTTCATTGTAATCAGTACAGCGTGTCCTGTGCCCTTCGAAAACATGACACACCGGAACCTCATGAAGTATGAATACGTGTTCGACTGCATTAGCAATGTCAACAATCCATTTTTTGTGGACCATATTGCTTGGATGCTTATGGTAATATTCTAATAGCACTGCATGAACGGCTACAAGTCCAGGACCCTGCTCTTGGATGGTAAGAAGACCACTGCTACGTGTTCGGTAGCCAAAGACACGCTCCAGTTGCTCCCCAATTGCAGCGCATTCACATCCTGTCTTCTCTAAGTAGTCGGGATCTGGGTGGAAGGGTGGAAGGAATTCCTTGAATGCTGTATTGGCCTCTGTGCGATGGGGCAATTCCTTCGGTAGTTTGGTGATCCACAGGGCAACCTCAGCGAGAATGATGTCAAACTCGGCATCTGGAAGCGTCTCCGGAGGTGCGAATGGCATGCCGCACCAAATGCGGCGTTTTTATGTGCTTGACGTATGATTTACGACCTGAGAATATGTTATCGGCAATTCTCGGAGTTCTCGGAACTTCACAAGTTATTCGCAGTTATTCACAACCTACTCCGACCCCATGAGTTACTAACTAGTTATTAACTGTTATTAACATGGTGTTAATAACTATTGTTACTAACAACCGAGTTGTTCACAGAACCCTATTCCTCGCCTTCACGCGCTCACATGCCAGTTGGACAGTACAGCGGCTGCAGTTTCCGTTACGATTGGCATACGCCACGATCTTCAACGGATGCAGTGGACTCACATTGTCATTGACACCCGATGTGATGTCTTCGCACACGGACAATTGTATATACATCTGTGTCTCGTGTCCGAAATCGGCAAGATTCGCGAGTTCTTCAGAAAGAGGATAGTGTAGATGGAGAGACTGCCAGTGTGGTTTATAAAAAACTTCTTTGTAAAATAAAAACACATCAGAGGCAGTCGAACGTCGAGCATGACGGAAGAAGAGCAGTTCCAACGAACGCAACTCCAACTGACCTCAGTCATCCACTCTATCCATGAAGGCGACATCATGAACACGTGCAGCTCAACATATGCTTAATATGTATAGAATTGACCTCAAATGAACTCGAACAATGGCTAGATTAACAAAAATGCGAGGACTTAAGGATTCCTTGCTATCTAGTGAATGGATTGACCGGAAGAAGTCGGGTCCTGGCTTCAATAAGGGGGCTTGTCAAGCAAGTTAATTTAGGAGTAACAATGTCTTCCATCAGTACCAAAATCCTCGACCATATTGTTCATCTAACGCCTCCAGGATCAGTCGAAGCGACATCAGAACAGTTTCGCAAACTGGGCTTCAAGTATGTGACCAGCTACGATACTAGAAAAATCTCCTCATCGCCTTCAGAGTGATTCCTGGTGGCACACACTCGGGTGGATTGACAACCAATGCACTTGTCGTAAGCCCACACACCCTATCCTTGTAGCTGAGAACTAACAATAACCCAGCTCTTCGAAGACGGCGTATACCTCGAGCTCATATGTTTTATCCACCCACCTTCTCATTACCCGCCCGGCTCTCCTGAGAGGCACGACCGCGATACACAACGATGGGCATCAAAATCTCCAGGTTGGATCGACTTTGCCTTTCTCGGCAACGGCTCCTTTGATCCCCCGCGCATATCTGACATCATCAATGAACGTGCAGAGCAGGACGGGAGTGGCGCCTACTACATGTCTGAACGGCCGGGGGGACGCAAGCGCCCGGACGGCCGGGAACTAAAGTGGGTGATCTCGGCACCAGAGGGAGAGGAAGTCGGCAGTTTACCATTCTTCTGCGGTGATGTAACGCCTAGGGAGTGGAGGGTAAGTAGGATCTTGTGGACGATTGGGGTCTGTCCTGCTTACTCTGTAGGCTGTTTTGATTAGGTTCCGGTAGACCCTCCATCAAACACAGTGCACCCATCAACAGCGCGTGGAATTGCGCATATCCGCGTACTGACTAGTCCGCATACGTTAAAATCCGTCTCACGACAACTCACGTCTGTTATCGGGGAGTCACCTGTGGCCACCACAGATACCGAGGTCACCTGGGTTCTGGATACTGTATCTGGGCGAAAAGATGGTTCAAAACTCATTTTGGATTCTCCAAAGGATGGATATGAAGCCAGCTTTGTTGCAAATGTAGGAACGGGAATCTATGAGGTCGCGTTTAAAATCGATCATGACGGACGCGGCGGAACCGGAATGACACCTTATGGAAAAATTGTCTGGAGTCCGCAAAAATGACGGGGATTGAATAACGTGGTTGTTGTCTCGGGGAGAAATTATATATTCGCCTTCGAATCTGTGCTCTGAAGAAAATATCAATGTGACTATAAGCTGTAACAAAGGCTGTAGCGAGAAGAGAAGAGAAATTACAACTATGCTTCGCTTCTGTCCCAACATATACTTTGGTCAAAGACCATAAGTTGAAGAACAGGAAGCATGGTGACGACTGCATTCCAGCCGCTCAATAATAGATTAAGGTAAGTATCAGTCAGATCAAAAGAGCGACTCGAACATTGAAGGGATAACTACAACACTTTATTTGTCGCAATGAGACTCGCTAGGTGTTATAGCGCCATAGGTACCACCACCATTTGCAAAATCCATGCTAGGCGAAGGAGTTACGATCACAAGAGGCGTATGCTCGTCTGGCGCTGCAGAATCTCCTCGCCTTTCGCGTTCTACAATTCTGTAAGCCAAAATTTAGTCCACAACGGTAACGGCCAAGATTTTGACATATTTACGCACCCACGCATAATCGCAGCTGTCGTCATACGCTTGGCGCGTCGTTTACTCTGGTTGTCCTCGTAGCGGTCAGTCTCATCAACAATTTCCTCGGAAATAATTTCCTTGGGATGTTCGGTAAATACCAGAAGCACCAAGAGCATTTGAAATTACCTCAATGATATCTAGGATACAGTCGGATGAGGTTAACATGGTAAGAAACACGCTCGTGATGTCATACCTTCTAGGGTGATCACGCCCATTGCGCCGCCAGCTCGTCCTGGAGTACGACTTATGAGTAACAGATGTGCTCGGCCCGTTTGGCTAAGTGAACATCAGCTGCTGGTTCGCAACATCGGGATAAATGAGAATACAAATAATCCAGCGCTTGAAAGCAATTAATCGAAGGGTAGGCCTCAGGAAGGATGGAAAGTGGGAACGCAGACACAGGAAGTGCTTTCGCCGGGTCGTAGTTCAGGAGCTACCAGTATATACTCAATAACTCGTCAAGAAATAACATCGGATCATACCTTCTTGACAAGCAATAGTCCCACGAACGCAGTTGAATTGTGAGGATCATGGACAGGAAATCGCGAATACCCGCTGAGTATACTGCAATTTAAAGGTTGGCTGTGCAGCCCTGTGGAGTCTGAGGTTAAAACGGATGCTTACATGGAATCGACTGTGGAGTGGTCCAGGATGCAGTCTGCGCTCAGCGTCACCGTATCCTAAATACCATCGCTGAGTTGAACGAGCCTTGCGTACTAGACAGCTAATGACCTTCATCGGTGTCATAATCGCTTCCACTTTCTTCGTGTTCAACTCCAACACACCATTGAGGATGGCAATTTCGTCGTCCCGGAGTGGTTCCTCTCCTGTCCTATGAAACTGCAAGAACGAGCGAAGCTCTGCCTTCTTGTATGTGTGGTGCCCCCCATCGCCCAGGGCGTAGTCCAGAAGTTTCGCAGTGGGCCACGCAATAGGTGCTTAAGAGGTCGTGAGATGATGATTTGAATTTCCATGCAAGTGAATGAACCTAGTATCCACATAAGAGCCAACACGAGAGGCGCACATTTAGCCCCTATTGAAAGTCCGTAACGAACGCAAACAGCTTGAGGGATGACTCTAAATCAAAATCAACAAATGACGATCTGAAGTAAAACGTCGACGTACTCCCTACATAGAAGAAAGGGTGACTAATCATGTTAATATATGACTGTACTAGGGCATACCCGAAGATGACTGCAAGAACATCGTTAGAGCATCTCCAGTGACTTTCAAGTAAGGAACTCGCCAATAGTGGTCGTAGATATTACTACCGCAGCGATACCGCCTCCTATCTTGCACGAAACTTTAACCTCTCCACAAGGTTAGAGGTGCGGACTTACTGCGCTGTCCAAGAATATAGGTAAACTTTCGTTGACCACCTGCCAAGTTGGAAGTCAGCAGTTAGAATAATGCAGAATCAACATCTTTATACGGACAACGTTGCACAGAAGAAGAACCTAGCCAGACAATTGAGTAATGCTGCAAGTAAAGCCGTCGAAGAGACTCACGACTAAGATCCAGTGTCGTCCCTTTTCCATCAGTTTCAAGACTGTATCGTCATCATTTCCAGAACGTTATAACGCTAAATGCAAAACAAGCATCGTACCCTTCTTCGCATTTGCCTTTTCCGTCAAATCCTCCGAGGACGTTGCTAGCACTCGTAGATGCAACTCATCCAATCCCATGAGGCCCAGCGTCAAACTGATTCGGTTGGTATCAGGTGTACCACTGACATGACCGACACAACATACCCAGCAAAGACCCCTCCAGCCACAACCAATATCACACTGACGAGGATCCTATACCAAAATTCTGGCGACCATCGTTCGGGAACATGACGAGGAATCTCGGTCCCCACGAACGGAAAAGCAATAGTGGCCTTGGCTACGAGCAGCAGAACAGCAGTATATCTCATGAACAGCCCAGCACTGTGCAGTGTTCGGCGTGGGAGGATGGAAGCCTTTTCTTTGAGGAAACGTTTGAGTTTTCCAAGTTTCAAACCTTTCAATTGACGCGTGACCCAAGTCGTGCATATATTATTTCCAATTGCTTTTATACTTTACCGAGAGCTCGCATACCGTACACTCAATCAAAGTTCGCGGTACGGAGCTAAGTACTTTAAACAACTTCAAGCTGGGGCTCCTATTACAGACGTTATTTGCCAATATTTGATTCGAAAGCTATATGCGACGAGCTGGACTTGGGTTTGTGAGGTCTTTTTCGACCACATTCGTCACTCGTTATCATTATAGCGCTCCTCGTCGGATAGGGCAAAAAAACATGATCGACTCACCGAAAACTGGCCAGGCTCGTCCGCTTCCCGAGAACGACCTACTACTGCCACTAGGAAAGAAACCACGATTCAATAAACCGCAGAACCAGAAGACCGGCAGTAAAAGGGCAAAAAAGCGACGACAACGTGAGAGCGGCGTTCCAGATCCTTGTTCAACGGAAGATGTTCTCTGGCGGGATGTCATCGCCGTTGTTGGACAGGATGTCGTGAAGAAAGCCTCCGAAGATGAAACCGATTTCAATTCACCCTTCGAATATCATCAGGAACTAGAGCTAGATATCACAAGCTTGTGCTCAAGTGGTAAGTATTGACTGGCACTGATTCAAGCCCAAACATTCATCTTTTCGCGTTGAACCACGCGTCACGATGAATATTTGACTTCATGTATCATACGCGCTCTTTCCACCATAACATCATCCGTGACTTACTTACCCCACGACAGGCGACGCCATCGCTCTTTCGCCTGATATCAACCGACCATGGGCTGTTATCGTACCATTGTCGTTGCCCGGAGAGAAAGTTCGGGTCAGGATATACCGTAACGCCCGAATGCATTCCTTGGCTGATCTGCTTGAGGTCATCGCTCCCAATTCGGAGCTGAGAGACCCCAGTAGAGTAAAGTGCAAATATTTTGGTTCATGTGGAGGATGCCAGTATCAGGCGAGTTGAACAGAGGGTCTTCTGAGACGATCTTAGCCTCAGCCTCCTAATGCCCCCTGCGCTAGATGCTATCGTATGAAACGCAGCTTGACCTGAAACGAGATGTTATAGTCAAGGCGTACAAAACTTTTTCGAGCAAGTATTTGTTTTTATCGCCTCCTGCAGCTTAGTGTTGATACCTGCATACAGATCTTCCTGAAACATCTATCCCTTCAATACAGCCCACAATAGGATCCCCTCTGCAATACGGCTATCGAACCAAGTTAACTCCGCATTTTGAGGCCCCAAACATGAGTGCACGAAAGGACAAACTGAGCTCTGTACAAGAAGGGATCAGACCAGACTGGCTAAATATTGGGTTCAATCATGTGTCGGGATTTAAGCCTATAGATATCGAGGTTTGGCTCTAGAATTTCGATGGTGGAGTCTTGTAATTAACTCGTTCCATTTTCAGGAATGCCCTATTGCTGCTTCTGTAATCAATGATGCTTTGCCTTCCATTAGGAATGACATAATCAAGTATGCCAAGCCACTCACTATCTGCGTGTCTATTTTCTGATAATTTTGCAGAAATATATATTCATACAAAAAGGGTGCATCCTTGATCCTCAGAGACTCTCTTGACCCAACCGTAAAGCTAGAATCACAAACACCTGCAGACGGCGATGTAGATGGGTTGTCTGTAGCTCTTGACAAGCATGTCTGCATTACAGATCACAAAGCTACCGTTCGCGAAAAAGTTGGCGAATGGATCTTCGAATACCATGCAAGCTCGTTTTTCCAGAACAATAACTCTGTTCTACCTTCCCTCACTGACTACGTCCGAGATGCCATCTTCCCTCCGTCGTCTAGTCCCACGGGGTCCACACCACCGCCACCCACACACCTAGTAGATGCCTACTGTGGGGCTGGGCTTTTTGCCATCACACTCTCTCCGCACTTCACCACTGTCGCCGGAATTGAGCTTTCAGTTGCTTCGATCGAATTCGCCACGCGCAATGCCAAGCTAAACAATATTCCCGCAGAAAAGTGTACCTTCCGTGCTGGGGACGCAGCTGACATCTTCGCGGCTGTCAGCGAATTCCCTCCGTACAAGACTGTTCTAGTAATTGATCCGCCACGGAAGGGATGCGATGATAATTTCATCCGGCAGCTACTGGCGTTTAGACCACAGACAGTGGTATATGTGAGCTGCAATGTACATACTCAGGCGAGAGATATCGGGGCCATTTTGAACGCGACAGAGAAAGAGGAAGCTGGGAGGAAATATGTTCTGGAAAGCCTGAGGGGCTTTGATCTATTTCCACAGACGGCACATGTCGAGTCTGTCGCAGTACTTCGCTTGGTATGAAGAGAAGCGTCACACTGTTTGATTAGAGCGCTCATTTGAGCGATGTATGTGAGGCTTGCACATCCTAATATTAACGCATGCTCAAAGTTTCTGCCGTTGTAACGTTTCCCTCTTACGATATGGATGACCTCATTCGAAGGTCCTCAGCTTCGCACACGTTATGATGCTAGAAATGATTCGAATCATTCCAACGGAAACCGAAGTTACATGAATGGCAGTCGGCTTCTATACGCCGTCTGCTGGGAGTACAAAAGATGATCAATGACTCCTATACCTATACTATCATTCGTTGTCAACTACCCCTTGAAATGAAATTCTCAACCACTATCCTACCTTTCGTGGTCTGCCTCCTGCTATCCCTTGTTCGCGCCACGGTAGTCTCATACGACGAAGTCTACGATGCACCAGGAACATCCCTCAGCACCGTCGCATGCTCCGACGGTTCTAACGGCATGCTCACGCGCAACTTCACCACGTTTGGCTCCCTCCCCAAATTCCCCCACATCGGCGGCTTCGTCGGTATAGCAGGTTGGAACTCACCAAAGTGCGGTTCCTGCTATCAGCTCACGTACACCGACGACACTTCCGGAGCGAAAAAGAGTATCAACGTCTTGACCATTGATTCGACAAAGGAGGGGTACAATATTGCATTGGCGGCTATGAATGAGTTGACTGGGGGTCAAGCAAAAGCGCTAGGCAGAGTGAATGTGATGGATATCGGAGTCAGTCCGTCGGTTTGTGGTCTCTGAATCGTAAGTAACGTGGCTATCATCGCAATCGCTTCCTGATAATCTCAGGCTTGACCAATATCACAGAACCCTCTTTGTCAATAAGATGGATGACACGATGTGAACGAGCCCATGCCTTGAATTCACCCACATCTAGAACTGTGCCTGAATATCAATGTCAGCCACCTGTTCTCTTTTCCAATGATCAGTGAAAACCGTTCATCGAGGCTGACCGTGGTGAACTAGGAAGAGACCTCCCACTATATTGAGCACTTTATCTGCCTAAGACCCTGCTGAGGGTTACATAAGTATAATCATCTTCATGGCTTACTATTACAGTCGAACCCCTCTTAACGCATACCCCTCGGTGGACGGCCCAGGGTATTCGTTATGAGGGGTTATGTGTTTGGAGAGGTGGGCCAAAAATAGGCTCGAAAAAATCCCCCAAAAATCAGAAAAAATCATTAAAAAAATAGAATTGCTAAATTACGGTAACATCTAAGACTTCTTGAAAAAATTAGTTAAAACAGCATTTTTCATACCGGCTTCCTCGAAGCGGAGCTGCCTATTGAATGAATCCAAAAGTGCTTCAATCTTTCGTGCCATAGGGTCATCCAAGTCGTTGGTGTACTTTTTGATGGTTGATACTGCCTTGAGGACATCACGGCGTGTTGGCAAAGGCTCAACAAGATCGTTGTCAACATCATCCCCACCATTCATATCAATGTTCTCACGTGCTGTGATTGCATCAATAACGGCTTTGTAAATTTCCTCATCAGATGTTTCTGTCAAGACATGAGACTCACCAGGTGGGTTGAGAAGAGACTCGATGTCCATTCTGTTCCCTGTCTGAAGCGCCCCCGTAGCAACCAATTCATCAAGTGCCTCCTCGACTTGCCTCTCTGCATGAGCAACTGGGTCCATTTGCACAAGCGAATCACGGAGAAGGGAAGAAATTGGGACAGAAGGCTGGGTTTGGGGAGTGGAATCTATTTCTGGTAAGATTCCTGCCTTGCACCAGCAGTTTCGAATGGTCATCGTATCAACATTGTTCCAGGCAGCATCAGCCAGTTGCATTGCCTCTAGCTGATTGATGTCATAGATCTGCCCAGGTGTTATAGTCGAAGCTTCTAAATCAAATATAAGTTGAAGCTCGTAAGCGTCGACGTTCAGCAAAGATTCAGATCACCGAAGCTCGTAAGCAATGGCTGAGAGAGACTTAGATCGATAGCTCGTTAAAAGCATATGAAAGACCAGGTCATAACATTGCAGTTTAAATATAGTACACGCAAGACGTAAAGTAGGGTGAGTACGTACGTCGAGAACAGTAGAACAATAAAGGTCAGAACAATAGGAAAGTAAGAACAATAGAACAATAAGAACGGTTGAACAATAGAAAGTAGGCGCCGCTGTCATAGGTATTGTTCGGGAAACAATAGTGTGGGAGCGTGCTCACTAAAGACAAAAGAAACAATAAGAAAAAGAATTTAGAGTCTGTCCATACCACGTCTCGTAACATTAGCTCCCTTCCAAAGTTTCGAGTCCCATCCGAAACTATGTCCTGATCATCCGCATGGAGTCAAAGGACGCCATGTCGTCAGTTGTTGCAGTGAATGTGCTGAAGGAAGTAGGGGTCGGGGTGTCATGCGCGTAAACCTGGGTTGGTAGCTCAATGTCGTTCTCTCCCGCAAAGCGCACTGAGGTGCCGGTAACGAATGTGGTGAGTTGTAGTATGCGCGGGGCGGAGATGATTTTAAATAACATGAGGACATAACAGAGCAGCATGGTGAGAATGGCCGCGTTGAAGATGGCACCAAGAGCGACAGCGATGTAGAAATTGTAGATCATGACGGTTAGGTTCAGGTCGTGCGGTGACATGGCAGATTGTCACGTGTCAGATTGCTAGGACAGAAGAGCGCAGAATGCTCTAGTCGCCACTGTCGACAATGTGGGCACTGGTACTCGGGACAGTGCGATGAGAAGTGTCCTACCCGTGCGCAAGTGAAGCAGATCGAATTTCGCATCCACGGTGGTACAGGGGTGTGCTCGGTGGCTGTCTGTGTCGGATAGGGGGTGGGTGCCCGTGGTGGCGCTGGTGGACATGGGGAAGTGGTGGTCGGGGATGAAGTCGTCGGCTCTTCGGGCGTGATCTTGAATGTTCCATTCTCTTCATCACTCAGTGGTTCTATAATAAAAATCCGTTGAGGGGTGGGGACCTGCTCTCCGGGTCTGTAACGGAGCGCCTGCTCGTCCAGGCTCCTCATGAGCGAGAGCATATCCAGATGGTAGGCCTCCTCTATCAATCATCGGAATACGCGCTGAAGGCGGGAGATGGCTCGGTAAGTTTCGAAGAGGTTTTGTGTGGTGCTGTATAAGAGTGCGCGATCTTCCATGGAGAGCAGCCTCTTCTCGTTTCAGATGCCGTCCGTGTCTCAGACAAAGCTGAGAATAAGTTCGAAAGTTCTAACGGGGTCGGGATCGGGTGTGACATTCATGTAAAAATGAAGAGGGCAGCTCATGTTAGAGAGAGGTTGTGGGTAGATCTGTATTCGCCCAGTATTTCAGCAGCGTTTTTTAAATGAGCCTCTGGCTCCCAGGTGTTTTCTGCCGTGCTGTACCCTTTCCACTTCACCAGGAATCGGGTTCCTCGGCCCGTCCTCTTATGAGCCAGGATAGCTTCAACCTCATGTTCTAACTCTCCTTCGATCAGATCAGGTGGTGGAGGAAGAAGATTTGGTCCGTGAGTGTCATTCTCCTTGAAACATGAGAGAAGTGAGGCATGGAATACGGGGTGTATTTTTCACTGAGAGGGGAGCCTCAATTCATAAGCATGGGATGAGATCACCCGTGTGATGGTGAACGGTCCCTCACGTTTGGAGGTGAGTTTTCTGGTTGGATATCCCAGTTTCAGGTTCTTTGAGTCAAGCCAAACCTTTTCTCCTACCGA
Organism: Tricholoma bakamatsutake; assembly: GCA_029959215.1. Classification (NCBI taxonomy): domain Eukaryota; kingdom Fungi; phylum Basidiomycota; class Agaricomycetes; order Agaricales; family Tricholomataceae; genus Tricholoma; species Tricholoma bakamatsutake. The sequence continues at coordinate 10,043,821 of CP114862.1, forward strand.
GAATGGGCAGAACCCCCATCCATTTCATCTGATCATCACCTGTCGGGAGAGTTCATGTGCCACCAGGGCTTCCTGCCATATGTTTCCTAGTTCGGCTATCCTCTGTTCGGTAGCCGGTACATTCATTTTCTGATAGGTCGTGGGGATAGCCCTAGGGTGTGCTCCCATCATTATATAAAACGGGGTGTTCTTAATTGCCAAATGATGCTTCTGATTGTGTGTGAATTTGGCAGTGGTGAGGTGACTCTTCCATTGTAATGGTTTGTTTGCACAGAAGACTCGGAGATAGATCTCAAGCTCCTGATTTACCCTCTCCGTTTCCCTATCAGTTTGTGGGTGATAGGCCATGCTCATCGCCAGTCTTATTCCCAGGAGCCTTCCCAGCTCTTGGAACGCATTCGAGGCAAAGTGTGGGTCCCGGTCCAATATAATCTTGTCTGGGAGGCCAAATCTCTTGAACACGTTGTGCAGATAGAGATCTGCTGCCCCTAATGCGTCGATGGTTTTGTTGCAAGGGATAAAAATTACCCCCTTTGTAAGACCATGGTCTACCACGACCATGATGGTATCACATCCATCGTTCATCAGGAGATCTGTGATAAAGTTCATCGTGACTAGTGCGAATGGTCGAGTGGCATCCAATCTGATCGGTGATAATCCCAGTGTTGTCAGGTGTATGTTCACCTTCATTTGTTGGCAAGTGGCGCAGCCGTCGATGTAGTTCCAGATAAAAATAGTCATTCCTGGCCACCAGTAGTCTCTCCGTACTAATTCTAGGGTCTGGAATCGGCCGGGGTGCCCTGTAAGTATGTTATCATGGTATTTTTCTATGATCTTTCTCCTCAGTTCCTTGTTGTCTGGGACATAGCATCGGTCTTTGAAAAAGACCGTCCCATCATCTTCCATTCTCCAGTCTTCTACCGCCGACTTGATCGGAGGCATTCCTCCTTCCTTGATGGCCCTTACTATTTCTTTTAGTAAGTCATCCTGCATCATGCTCTCTGCCAGCACTTCTTTTAGTTCGGTGTCTATCATCTGTGTGAAGATCTCATCTTTTAGTAGTGTGATGTCATTGTTGTCATCATCGACATCGGGTATGTGATCTCCCCACTGTGATAGGGCATCAGATTGGATCATCATTTTTCCCGGAACATGTACCAATTGCAGGTTAAATTGCGAAAGGAAGAGGCTCCATCTAGCCTGTCGCCGATTTAGTTTTCGTGCCACCCTGAAGTACATTAGATTCTTATGATCTGATAGGATCGTCGTCGGATATTCGGATCCCTGGAGATAGTGTCTCCAGGTTTCCAGCGCTCATATTATTCCCAGCAGCTCTCGATCGTAAATCTCATAGTTCCATTCAGTCGCTGTCAGGGAGTGGGAGATATAGCCACATGGGTGCCAATCTCCATTGGTGTCGGTTTGTTTTAAGATGGTGCCTGTCGCATACTTGGAGGCATTGCTTTCGATTATGAATGGTTTCCCTGCGTCAGGCATCAGCAGTACTGGTGCCTCAGAGAATTTCCTTTTTAGTGAGTCAAATGCCTCTTGGCACTCGTTTGTCCAGCTGAAGGGCTGGTCCTTCCTTGTTAAGTCATTGAGTAATTTTGTAATCGTGGCAAAGTTGCTAATGAATCTTCTATAGAAGTTCCCAAAGCCCAGGAACGATCTAACCTCCCTTACGTTAGTTGGGGGTGGCCAGTCCTTTATTCTGCTTAGCTTAGTCGGGTCCATGGCTAGCTGGTTCAGTCGCAAAATTAGTCCAAAGAACTCGACCTCTTGTACGTCAAATCTAGATTTCTCAGATTTCAGGTACAGGTTGTTCTCCCTAAGCCTCGCTAGGACCCTCTTCGTCCTCTCCTCGTGTTCCCCCTTGTCTTTAGAGAAGATCAGAATGTCGTCCATGTTATGGGAAGGCTACGGAGAGGCTGGGAATTCAATTTTCTTTTGTCTCTATTGTTCTGCATATTGTATGTCCCACGCTATTGTCCATTCTCTTTTGTCTCGTCGACGCGTGTCCACACTTTACACTTTTACCTTCTCACGTTATTGTAGTGTACCGCGGACGCTTACCGTTCTTATTGTCTTTCCATTATTATCGCCTCTATTGTTCTAATAACATGACTCATATCTTCGATCTACACTGTAGTATTTATACGATGAATGTACGACTGGTCAACTCAGCTTGACCTAGTCATTTCTACACTCCTAAACCGGTGCGACTTAAGTCTCTGCTCAACCGTTGCTTATGAGCTTCAGCGATCCAACTCACTAGCGAACATCGTCACTTATGAGAGTCAATCTATCTTTGATCTAGGAGTATTGACCCTAACAAAAGGTCAAGCTGCATTAAAACCTCTGCCGACTAACCACAGTCTAGGCAGCCCACACATACTGCGACACCATTCTTATGAGAATCATCCGACCGCTCCCCACCAAAAGAATAATGGCTGCCCCATCTACTCCCACCGCTCCCACTGCACCCGCTGCTCTTGCTGCCAGACCCGCCGAGATCAAAATGAGGTCGCCAACCGATTTCTCGGGAGACAGAGCAAAAACCATGCTCTTCTTACTCAAGTGCAGAGCATACGTAGACGCCAACGCGGCCACTTTCCCCGACGACCGCCACAAGATTTTATTCATGCTATCTTATATGAATGGGGGGACAGCAGGGCCGTGGAAGCAGGTGTACCTAGAGGAGAGGTACATCGAATCGAAACCCTGGGACACATTCCAGGAGTTTATCGCTAAAGTACATGTGGCATTTTCACCCATTGACGACACAGGAAACGCGCGAACCCAACTCAGAGTGCTCTCACAAGGAGCGAAAGGAGTTGATGAATATATCGCCCAGTTCAAAACACTGGCCTACCGAACAAAGATTAAGGAAGACGTCGCACTAATCGAATATTTCGTCGACGGGCTCAACAACCGAGTCCTCGACAAGGTCTTCGGCATGGAGAACCCGCCCGACATGATTAAAGGGTGGTATACCCATGCAGCAAGAGCAGAAGGGCATCTCAGAAGGGCGAAGGCAATAAAAGAAAGAACCTATAGTAAGGTAGGAGGGGGGGGAGCAAGTGGCTCCAAGGACCCCAATGCCATGGACATCGACACGACGCGCCTCTCTTACGCAGAGAGGGTAAAGCACATGAAAGAAGGAAAATGTTTTATTTGCCACAGAACGGGACACAGGGCTAGCGAACACAGAGGCAGAAAAGAGCCACCCAAAGAAGAAAAGAAGACCGAGACAAAAAAGATGTCTCGAGAACACTATGCCAAAATCCGAGCGCTCATCAACGAGTTGGAAGAAAAGCAGAAAGAAGAGGTATTAGACTTAATGGTGGAAGAGGGTTTTTAAAGCGGTGGCCTGCGTCGGCAGCAGAGCCCGCCAGAATAGTCGTCTCAAGTGTACTGGTAGCTGACGTGAGCAAACAATCCATGCACGTCCCAGTTTACTGTTTGCTAGATGACAAGAAAGCCGAAATACCCGCCCTGATCGACTCAGGGGCAGGAGAAACCTTCATTGACCACCGAGTAGTCCAAAAACTCGGACTACAGAAACACCCACTCACCAGGAAGATCCTTGCCAAAAACGTTGATGGGACGCTAAACAAAAATGGAATGATCTCACATTACGTCATCATTGACACCGAAATTGGAGGGAAAGGGGAGAAGATCAGAATGCTGATAACGGGGCTGGGAAATGAGATGATGATCTTAGAATACACATGGCTCCAATGGCGAAACCCCACCATCAATTGGCAAAGGGGGACTCTCACAGACAGACATACCGAAAGGTCCATTATGGGAAAAATCCGGACAATGATCGAGCGAACTCGGACCACAATCGGTAAGCAGAGTCTTACTATAGATGACAAGGGGCCACTTGTATCGAGAGTAACGTTGAGCCCGACTCTCAAGAGGCTACCTAAAAGGAGTGCTGGGGAGACCTTCGGGAAAACCCACCTCGCCGTCACCGAGCACGTGAAGAGTAGGCTCGGGGCGGTTCATCTCACAAGAGGACTCTGCGCTACGAACGAACCCAAGGAAAACGGATCTCACCAGGCAACGGACACGGACACGACAAAGGACATGGTAACAGATGGCCAACCCAAAACCGACCCTCAGATCTCACCTTCGAAGGGATCTAACTTCGGCTCATCGCTTAATGGGAACAATGACGGAACAGATGCTCTATTCGCTTACATCCGGGGGGAACCGATGATCGGGATATTCAGAACCGAAGAATCCCCCCTTACTATCGAACACGACTACATCCCCCCGAATTACCAGAAGCTTAGGCACATTGTGCACACCACTCGATCCCGATCAACCGGTAGATTCGCCTTCTCTCATACTACCTACATCCGAGCCAAAACCTCCGTCTCACAAAGGCTTGCTCACGAGAAAGAGGACACCGGAGAGAAGCAATCACTCGATGACCTACTCCCCGAAAAGTACAGGGAATATCGGAGCATATTCGAAAAGGCGGCATCTGAGAGATTTTCCGAATCGAGACCGTGGGACCACGCAATCGAACTTAAACCGGATTTCATCCCAAAGGATTGCAAAGTCTACCCTATCACCCCGGCGGAACAAAAGAAGTTGGACGAATTCATAGATGATAACCTAAGGAAGGGATACATTACTCCGTCCAAGTCTCCTATGGCATCACCATTCTTCTTCATAGCAAAGAAGGATTCCGACGCGCTCAGACCATGCCAAGACTATCGGTACCTAAACGAAGGAACCATCAAAAACTCATACCCACTTCCACTGATCGGCGATCTGCTCGATAAATTGAAAGGGGCGAAGTGGTTCACCAAACTGGACATCAGATGGGGGTACCACAACGTCAGGATTAGGAAGGGAGACGAGTGGAAGGCAGCATTTAAAACCAATAAGGGGCTGTTCGAGCCCAAAGTCATGTTTTTTGGCCTCTGCAACTCCCCGGCGACCTTCCAAGCCATGATGAACGACATCTTCCGGGATATGCTGAACGAGGGATGGTTAGTAATATACATGGATGACATCCTCATCTTCTCCAAAGATAAAAAGGAACACGAAGAGAGAACGAGGAGAGTCTTGGCAAGGCTCAGGGAGAATGATCTGTACCTAAAGCCAGAAAAATCTAGATTTGACGTACAAGAAGTCGAATTCCTCGGTCTGATCCTGCGACCGAACCAACTAGCCATGGACCCCACAAAGTTAAGCGGAATAAGGGATTGGCCAGCCCCAACCAACGTAAAGGGGGTTAGATCATTCCTGGGCTTCGGGAACTTTTACAGAAGATTCATCGGCAACTTTGCCGCAATTACTAAGCCACTTAACGACCTAACAAGAAAGGACCAACCCTTCAGCTGGACAGACGAGTGCCAAGCGGCATTCGACTCCCTAAAGAAAAAGTTCTCCGAGGCGCCAGTATTACTAATGCCCAATGCAGAAAAGCCATTCGTAATCGAGAGTGACGCCTCAAAATACGTGACAGGCGCCATCCTGAAACAAACTAATAACAACGGGGACTGGCACCCTTGCGGGTATATCTCCCACTCTCTGACAGCAACCGAACGAAACTATGAAATCTACGATCGGGAGCTGTTAGGAATTATACGGGCACTGGAAACCTGGAGACACTATCTCCAGGGATCGGAACACGCGACAACGATCCTGTCGGATCACAAAAATTTAATGTACTTCAGAACGGCATGAAAATTGAACCGACGACAGGCTAGATGGAGCCTCTTCCTGTCACAATTCAATCTACAACTAGTACATGTCCCGGGGAAAATGATGATCCAATCTGACGCCCTATCGCAAAGAGGAGATCACATACCAGATATCGACAATGATAACGACGATATCACCTTACTGAAGGACGAGATCTTCGCATGGACAATTGACACCGAGCTAAAAGAAGTGCTAGCAGAGAGCATGATGAGAGACGACTTACTAAAGGAGATAGTAAGAGCAATCAAAGAAGGAGGAATGCCACCGATCAAGTCGGCGGTAGAAGATTGGAAGATGGAAGATGATGGGATGGTCTTCTTCAGAGACCAATGCTATGTCCCTGATAGCAAAGAATTAAGAAGGAAAATCGTGGAAAAATACCACGACAACATACTGACTGGACACCCCAGCCGATTTCAAACCCTGGAACTGGTACGGAGGGACTATTGGTGGCCAGGAATGACCATCTTCATTCGAAACTACGTTGATGGCTGTGCCACCTGCCAGCAGATGAAGGTAAACACCCACCTGACAACACCGGGATTATCTCCGATCAGATCTAACGCCATTCGACCATTTGCACTGGTGACCATGGACTTCATCACCGATCTCCCGATAAGCGACGGATCTGACACCATCATGGTCGTGGTAGACCATGGTCTTACTAAGGGGGTAATTTTCATCCCCTGCAACAAAAGCATCGATGCACTGGGAGCAGCCGACCTCTATTTACATAATGTATTCAAGAGATTTGGCCTCCCAGATAAGATCATATCTGACCGAGATCCTCGTTTCGCCTCGAACGCCTTTCAGGAACTAGGGAGACTCCTGGGAATAAGGCTGGCGATGAGCACGGCCTACCACCCACAGACCGATGGGGAAACTGAGAGGGTGAATCAAGAACTCGAAATCTACCTCCGAATCTTCTGTGCGAACAAACCTTCGCAGTGGAAAAGCCACCTTACCACCGCCGAATTCACACACAATCAGAAGCATCATTCGGCTATCAAGAACACCCCATTTTACGTAATGATGGGAGTACACCCTAGAGCTATCCCCATGACTTACCTGAAAACGAACGTGCTGGCTACTGAACAGCAGATAACCGAATTGGGAAACATATGGCGGGAAGCCCTAGCAGCCCATGAACTCTCCCGACAGGTGATGATCAGACGAAACGGACGAGGATTCCATCCATTCACAGTGGGGGAAAAGGTCTGGCTCGACTCCAAGAACTTGAAGTTAGGATACCCGACTAGAAAGCTCGCCCCCAAATGTGAGGGACCCTTCCTTATCATGCGGGTAATATCACCCCATGCCTATGAATTGAGGCTCCCCTCCCAATGGAAAATTCACCCAGTATTCCATGCCTCTCTTCTCTCACGCTTCAAAGAAAACGAGACCCACGGACCAAACTTCCTTGCTCCGCCACCGGATCTGATTGAAGGAGAACAGGAACATGAGGTTGAGGCTATCTTGGCACATAGGCGGGCAGGCAAGAGAATTCAATTCCTAGTGAAGTGGAAAGGATACAGCATGGCGGAAAACACCTGGGAACCAGCGATTCATTTAAGAAATGCTGCTGAACTGTTGGGAGAGTACAGAACCACCCACAACCTCTCCCAGATATGAGCCGCCCTCTACACTTTTTTATGAACGTCACACCCGACCCTGACCCTGTCAGGACCTTTGAACTTATCCTCAGCTTCGTCCGAGACACGGACGGCATCAGAAATGAAGAAAGACTGTTATCAGTAACCCAAGACTGCGCGCTGCTGCACAGCACCACGCAAAACCTCTTCAAAACATATAGAGCCATCTCACGCCTGCAGCGCCTATTCTGACAATTAACTGAAGAAGCGTACTACCTCGATCTACTTCCATTCATGAGGAGCCTGGACGAACAGGCGCTCCGCTACGGACCTGGAGAGCGGGTCCCAACACCACAACAAATTTTTATCATAGAACCGCTGAGTGACGACGAAGAAGAAGAGACACTGCTGACTGCTTTCCCACACCCACCTCTTCCACCATATGTGCCACAGTCTCCACCTAGACGACCGCCTATGCCCTATCCTACCGAAACTACCACCGAGCATGCACCCGCACCACCTTGGATGCGAAATTCGGTCTGTTTCACCTGTGCTCGAGTAGGTCATTTTTCGTCTCACTGTCCTGAATATCAATGCCCCCATTGCCGACGATGGTGACCAGAGCACTCCGTGCTCTTCTGCCCAAACAACCCAACACGTGACGTTCCGCCACGTCATCGCACCACCTAAAAAGCTAACCATGATGACTTACAACTTCTATGTGGCTATCATCCTCGGCGCCATTTTTGGCATGTGCATTTTTATTATGACACTCTGCTATATGCTAATTCTGTTCAAAATCATCTCCACCCCTCACCTCCCACGACTCCTTACTTTTGTCACCGGCACCTCTGTACGCTTCGCCGGGGAAGAAAACATCGATTTGCCCACTCGGGTTTATGCTCACGATACCCCTACCCCTACATCGTTTTCCACGTTCTCTGCGACGACCAGCGATGCGCCATCCTTCGACCCGATGCGAACGATGAGGCCTTAGTTTCAGATGGAACTCGAAACCTTAGGGGGAAGCTAGTGTTACAGGAAGGCTACGGAGAGGCTGGGAATTCAATTTTCTTTTGTCTCTATTGTTCTGCATAACGTATGTCCCATGCTAATGTCCATTCTCTTTTGTCTCGTCGACGCATGTCCACACTTTACACTTTTACCTTCTCACGTTATTGTAGTGTACCGCGGATGCTTACCGTTCTTATTGTCTTTCCATTATTATCGCCTCTATTGTTCTAATAACATGACTCGTATCTTCGATCTACACTGTAGTATTTATACGATGAATGTACAACTGGTCAACTCAGCTTGACCTAGTCATTTCTACACTCCTAAACCGGTGCGACTTAAGTCTCTGCTCAACCGTTGCTTACGAGCTTCGGCGATCTAACTCACTAGTAAACATCGTCACTTATGAGAGTCGATCTATCTTTGATCTAGGAGTATTGACCCTAACAGTCCATGTAGATTACCAGCCATCCCTCATTTAGCATGTCTCAGAAGATATCGTTCATCATTGCTTGGAAGGTTGCTGGGGAGTTACAGAGGTTAAAAAACATGACCTTGGGCTCGAACAGCCCCTTGTTGGTGTTGAATGCTGCTTTCCATTCGTCTCCTTTCCTAATTCTGACGTTATGATACCCCCATCTGATGTCCAATTTAGTGAACCATTTTGCCCCTTTCAGCTTGTCGAGTAGATCGCTGATTAGTGGAAGGGGATAGGAATTTTTGATGGTTCCTTCATTTAGATAGCGGTAGTCCTGGCACAGCCTAAGCACGTCAGAGTCCTTCTTTGCCACGAAGAAGAACGGTGATGCCATAGGGGACTTGGATGGGGCGATGTATCCCTTAGGTTGTCATCGATGAATTCATCTAACTTCTTCTGTTCCGCCGGGGTGATCGGGTAGACTTTGCAGTCCTTCGGGATGAAATCTGGCTTAAGCTCGATTGCGTGGTCCCACAGTCTTGATTCGGGAAATCTCTCCAATGCTGCTTTTTCAAACACGCTCCAATACTCCTTGTATTTATCAGGGAGCAAGTCATCGAGTGATCGCTTTTCCTTGACGTCTTCCTTTTCATGAGCAAGCCTCTGCGAGACAGAGGTCTTGGCTTGGATGTAAGTAGTGTGGGAGTAGGTAAATCTGCCGGTTAGCCAAGATTGAGTGAGTCGCGAGATCCGCTGGAGCTTCTGATAGTTTGGAGGTAGATAGTCATTTTCGATGGTGAGGGGTGATTCCTCAGCCCTGAATATCCCTATCATTGGCTCTTCTCGAACATAGGCGAATAGTGCATTAGTCCCATCATCATTCCCTTCGGTGTCAAGTGATGAGCTGATATCGGAGTTGTCCAGTACGGAGATCCATGGATTGATCTCGGGATGGGTGTCCGTTGCCGTGTCCATTGCCAGGTGTGATCTGTCTTCATCGAGTTCATTCATGGTGCAAAGTCCTTTTGCGAGATGAACCGTCCTGAGCCTACTCTTCACGTGCTCGGCGGCAGCGAGGTGGGTTTTCCTGAAGGTCTCCCCAGCACTCCTTCTAGGTAGCCTCCCGAGAGTCAGACTCAACGTTACTCTCGGTGCAATTGGCCCCTTGTCATCTATAGTGAGACTTTGCTTACCAATTGTGGTTCTTGTCCACTTGATCATGGTTCAGATTTTTCCCATAAGGGACCTCTCAGTCTGCCTGTCGGTTAGGGTCCCCTTTTCCCAGTCGATGATGGGGTTGCACCTCCTGAGCCACGTGTACCCCAGGATCATCCTCTCCTTCTCTAGTCCCGTTATTAGCATTCTAATCTCCTCTTGTTTTCCTCCAATCTCCGTGTTGACATAGACGTAGTGGGAAATAGTTCCATTTTTGTTAAGAGTTCCGTCGACATTTTTAGCGAGGATCTTCTTGACGAGTGGGATTTTTCTTAGTCTGAGCTTTTCGACTACTCGGTGATCGATGAACATTTCTCCTGCCTCTGAGTCGATCAGGGCAGGGATTTTGGCTTTCTTGTCTCCTAGCAAATAATAAACTGGCAGACGCATCGATTGATGGCTTACTTGTGCTACCATTACGCTTGAGACAACTATTCTGGCAGGTTCTGCTGCCGATGCAGGCCGCCGTTTTATAAACCCTCTTCGACTATCAAGTCTAACACCTCCTCCTTCTCTTTTTCCTCCAGCTCATTGATGAGCGCTCGGATTTTGGTGTAGTGGTCGCGTGGTGTTTTCTTCGTCTCCTTCTTTTCTTCTTTCATGGGTGGTTCTTTCCCTCCTCTGTAATCGCTTGCCCTATGTCCTGTTTTGTGGCAAATAAAGCACTTCCCTTTTTTCATGTGTTTGACCCTCTCTGCATAGGAGAGGCGTGTTGCGTCAATGTCCATAGCATTGGGGTCCTTCGAGGAGCCGCTTGCTCCTCCTCCCCCTACCTTACTGTATGTTCTTTCCTTAATCGCTTTTGCCCTCCTCAGGTGTCCCTCAGCCCTCGCCACATGGGTGTACCACCCCTTGATCATATCGGATGGGTTTTCCATGCCGAAAACTTTGTCCAGCACCTTGTTATTGAGCCTGTCGACAAAGTATTCGATGAGGGCGACGTCTTCTCTGATCTTCGTGCGGTAGGTGAGTGTTTTAAATTGCGTGATGTATTCATCTACCCCTCTTCCTCCCTGTGAAAGCGCTCGGAGTTGGGTGCACACGTTTCCTGCATCGTCAATAGGTGAGAACACTGCACGTACTTTTGCAATGAACTCTTGGAACATATTCCAAGGTTTGGATTTGATGTATCTTTCCTCCAGATATGCCTGTTTCCATGGCCCTGCCATCCCCCCATTCATGTAGGACAACATAAACAAAATCTTGTATCAGTCGTCTGAGAACGTGGCTGCGTTTGCGTCAATGTAAGCTCCGCATTCGAGGAGGAAGAGCATGATCTTGGCTCTATCCCCTGAGTAGTCAGTCAGCGCCCTCATCTTGATTTCAGCGGGGTGAGCGGGGACGGTGGGTGGTGTGGGAATGGTAGATGGAGCTGCCATGATTCATTTGTGGGGAGTGGTCGGATAGTTCACGTAAGAATCTTGTCATATAATGAGTACTGCCTAGACTAGAGTTTAGTCGGCAGAGTAAGAGCAGCTTGACCTTTTGTTATAGTCGAAGCTTCTAAATCAAATATAAGTCGAAGCTCGTAAGCGTCGATGTTCAGCAAAGATTCAGATCACCGAAGCTCATAAGCAACAGCTGAGAGAGACTTAGATCGATAGCTCATTAGAAGCGTATGAAAGACCAGGTCAAGCTAAGCTTGACCGGTCATAACATTGCAGTTTAAATATGGTACATGCAAGATGTAAAGTAGGGTGAGTACGTACATCGAGAATAGTAGAACAATAAAGGTCAGAACAATAGGAAAGTAAGAACAATAGAACAATAAGAATGGTTGAACAATAGAAAGTAGGCGCCGCTGTCATAGGTATTGTTCGGGAAACAATAGCATGGGAGCGTGCTCACTAAAGACAAAAGAAACAATAAGAAAAAGAATTTAGAGTCTGTCTGTACCACGTCTCATAACACCAGGTGTTACACCTTCGTCATAACAATTTATGGCTCATTAGATAAATCTGGCTCAGTAGTGGGCCTTGAAGCAGCAGATAATTCCTTGGTCTTCGGGTTGGACATGTGCAGTAAGGTTTGGCTCAAAGTTTTCGATGTAAATGTTTTGAAGGTTGGAAGGAACAATATGTCCAGAAAAGTTATCCTGCAAGAGAAGTATTTTTCAGTTCTTTTCTTGGAGTTCTCGATCCCATTCCTGAATCCAGTCTTGATAGAGATGAGCGGTCATCCATGCCTTCGCATTATTTTGGTAATAGAACCCCAGTTGCTTCCCTGACTTTTTGTTAAATGCTCGAGACCGTGCTGCTTTTCCAATAACAAATGGAGAGAGCTTCTCAGACCCATCAGCATTCTATGTGAGTGTGTATGTTAATCTGGTCTTTTTCCCTTTAACTCCTGACTGTTTATGATCTGACAGACCTCTGTCTGGTGCCAGTCTACATCCTGGGGTCAGATATCGACTGAGAAGCAAAGGAATCAGTACGTAGCCAGAGAAGAGACCTGTTTCATCCATATTGAAGATGTCCTGCAGCTGATAACCATGCTTCTTAATGAGCTCTTGGATCCTTTTCCTCTCGTATTCCATGGTGTCTACATTTGCCAATGCTCCTTCTCCATGCTGCTTCATCTCCTTCAAACCATTCAGATCCTTAAATCGTGCCAGCCAGCCATTGCTCAGTTTCAGTCGGTCTTCATCTGGGATTCCAACCAAGTCTGTGAATGCATTCCACTTCTGGCGAAGGATTTCCCCAGTCAGCAAAATGTCATCACCCATTGCTTTCGAAACCCATAAGTACATCATCTCGGAGACCTCGGGATGTTCAGTCTGTGGAGTTCGTTTTGCAGTCCGGTCAGTTTGGTGAGTTACCTCTTCCCATTGTTTGCATATTTTGGCCTCCTCTTTCACCCATCTTAAGACTAATGGTTGCTTAATTTGAATGTTGGGGTAGATAGGTTGAAAATGCTGAGCTGTCTCTGATTGGTTTCGGCCATTCTTGTGATACCAGTCAAGGATTTCGATACATTGCTCCAAGGTAGAGTTTTCTTTCTTGATGAACACAGGAGTTACTGATGGTTTTACTTTCTCCTTAGGTGCTTTGGTTTCTTTTTCATGTTCTGAACCTGCACCAAATATGTCAGAGGGTTGGCCTACAGAAAAATTGCCAAAAAAAACAGTGTACATTTCCGTTTTTGCTCTGCAACCCTGGCAATATCACCTGCCCACTCCCTTAGCTTCCTCACAATTGCCTTTCCAGGTTCATCTAATGCCTCAACCCCACGCTTATAATCTGAGGCAGCTTCCAGAGTCTCGATGACACGCTCCTCATCAATAGTGTTTCCTTCATGGTCAAGCTAGTGCTCGTCTGAGGATGAGATGGTTTCCTTCTGAGCAAGCTTTGCATTTAGTTCATCCTTGCGAACTTTGAAACTCTGTGTGATTCTAGAAAGACCTTTCTTGAGCACATCAAGTGGTTTTTGAGCCATAGAAGTGATACTTTAGAGGTGAAACTCTCCCAAATGTTCATTTTCGAGTTGTTTGCCTCATCTGGTGGCACATCAATATGATGGGCCCAACAGCAAACTAATTACATGGCTGGGTCTATGCCTAATATAGTAGGTATACCTATGCATTTTGCCTGCCAAGGGGTATGCATTATGCGTTACTGTGGACCTATGTGTTATGTTGTGCAATTCTCTGCCCACTGACTTGGTGGATGGATGGAGCTATGTGTTATAAGGGGTTATGCGTTATCAGAAGTATGTGTTAAGAGGGGTTTGACTGTAATAATGTGAGAAACAAGTCACATGTAATTAATTGAAACTCGCCTGTCTTTCATAAGCCCCATCACTAGACAATGCCCATCCTTCATGCATGAACTCTAGGCATCCAACATCCCAGAAGACAGCAGCAAAACTCTAAACAAATTTTTTTCCCAGCTCACTCATCTAGGATATCAAGTGCATCAATCCTGTATGAGCGTTGACTGCTACTGCTGCCACAGTTACATTGTTGCCTTAGCATCAACATTGGATTCGATCTAGGAGTAAAAGACAAACCTCGTCAGCCCAGGAAATGAAGCTTGGTATACATACCATGATGTGAGATCGAGTGATCTAATTTCTTGAGTTTCCTTCCAATATATGCCGTTGATTGTTCACAACGCGCCTCAATAACGTCAACTGAAGAATCGCTTTCCATATATATGTCCAGTGGAGTTTTTCGCTTTTGCCTTCACTGCATTTCTGAAATCACGGAGGGACAAGAGTGCGCAATTGCAATTATCGTTCTCAGGCCAAGTACTATCACAAACCAGGAGTTGCAAAATTTTGAGCAAATGGACAATTATAACACATCAGCTTCACCTTTCTTTAATCAGACTGGAGGATTTGGTAGACTAGTACTTCAGCTAAGTGCTTATAATATCAGTTTCTTGATAGGATGTTGTGGAATCCTCTCGGAAGGAAGCCGGATGGCCAAATCCCAAAAACAGGGAGTTGCAAAACTTTCATCACGGTGTGTCACATATCCAGTTTTATCTCCACCTCAGCATAAGTATGTGAACAGAAGTATATGTAATTAATGGTATATACACCGAAAGATTAAGGATTAAGAAAATGGTGTATAGTAATGAACAGGCCAAGGGGGCAACGACGATGTAGTATGTGGCAGTGCAGAGGAAGGAAGTGAGTTGACAATGTTTGTGGTGAGTGGGTTTGGAGCAAGATAAGAAATGGTATTGGGAAAGACAGGCAGCAGTGCTGAGCTGGAACAGGCTTGATTTTTATTGTTCTGAGTGGCTGGCCTTCGACATGATCAGTTGAAAAGGCCTTTGAATTGTGAGGTTTCATGGAGATGGGGGCATTCATTAAAATGGGCATTGATCCTAGCTAGAAGAACCTTCTTCTGGCCATCGGTTGTGAGTCCGAGGGCTTGTATGATGTCTTGTAGGTCAGACTTTGATTTTGAGCCCAACATACCAGTGAATGGCTGGTTTAGATCCCTCTGCTGGCATAGCACCTCCCTCTCAGCTTCCTTCACTGCATGTTGCTCGCATGCTTCCCCCTTCTTCTGCTCCTCCATAGCCTTCGCTACTTCTGCCTCCTCTGCAAGCCTCAACCCCTCATCAGAGTTCAGCCATCTTGCCTCAATGTTGAGCTTCCTTCATTTTCTCCCCTTCTCCTTCTGCCAATTGAACTTCTGTTTGGGGTCTTGAAGCTCAGAGCATGCAAAGGCAGCATGGGCCTTGACATGCACCAGACAGGATTTGAGTTCTTTGTCTTGCTCAGCCTCGCATTCCTTGAAGGATGACCAGAGTTGATGTCCCATCAACTTGGACTGCCTAATTGAGGGTGTTGGCAAGTAGAACATGTGAGGAGGGATGGGTTCTGAAAATGGGGGGGTTGTGAGTGGGGGTGACAGGTGATGAAGATGAGTTGTGCAGGAAGGGGTGTCCTCAGTGTTGTTTGTGTGCAGCTATTGGGGTAATTGTTGGTCAGATGTCAACTCATCATCACTGTCACCATCAGAGGATTTGGAATCAGAACTTGAGGATTCATCAGATTCTGAATCTGATGAATCACTGTCAGAGTTGGGGAAAGAGGGGTATGAGGTGGGTACACAACTCGCAGTGGTGGATGTTGCAACACTAGGCACAAAGTCTTCATCAGTGAAGATACTCAGGTCAATAGGCTAACAGCCACTCTTCCTCCATGCACTAATAATAGTTGACTCTTTAAATGTTTGTTGGTGGACACCCATGTACTCTCTGATGAAATCCTCATGTGGTATTTCCTCCCCTGTATCAGCAATGATGTCATCACATCGGTCAGTCCATGCACATGAAAATGGTCCAAATACCCCAATGTCAAGGGGTTGGAGCTTGTGAGTTGTATGAGGCAGGAGGCAGTACAATATGACATTGTGATCGCATAAAAGTCTGATGAGATTGAGTGTCATGTAAGCCATGACCATCATAATTGAGGAGAATGAGTTTTCCAGATGAATTCCATGCTGTTGCCTGAGGAATGAACAACTTCTCAAGCCATTCCTTACACAAGAAATCATCTGTCTACTCATTTTTGGATATGTAAACTCCAACATTAGAGTCAACAGTAAACCACTCTGGTGAAAACTCTTTGCCAGAAAAGACGAATCCAGAGAGAAGAAATGTACCATTAGCACAGATACACTCAATGATCATGACAAGCTTGAGATTGGCACTGCATGACTTATGCTTTGGACGTCTGGCACAAGGTACAAAACACTTTTTACCCAATCCTTTGTGCCCACCTCCTCTCTGGCAACCCTTCTCATCCATGTTATATATATTCTTAATGGAGATTTCATACTTGGCAATGATCTCAAGGATTTTGTCGAAGTGATGGCCCATGACTGGTCTGTTGAAAGGCTTGCTGCGTTTAGGATCAAGACCAGATGGTCTTCTAAGACAGATCTGTGGCTATTGTTTAAGAAATCCAGAAATCCAGGATTGACTGGGTTTCTTTCCACAGAGTGCCTCAGCCTTCTTTTGAGCAGTCTGTTTGGTAAGGGGATGTGATGTATCAGAGAGGAAAATGATCCAATCAATAAGAACCCTTTTAGCTTCTGGTGAGATCATGGTGAGCTTCACGTGGAGAGCAAGATGTGCCTTTCACATGGAGAGCAAGATGTGCCTTGAAAACGATGATGAACAGTGTGGTAAGAAAGATCATAGCCAGTATGCTTCTTGATACCAGCAAAGACCCTTGAGATGTTGGGCTTTTTCTGAGAATGAAGGGTGTTGCAGGCCTCCTCAATGAGTTCAGTGACTCTGGCACTGAGGGGTTGCCATTTGGACATACACCACTGGCCATAGAGAAAGGCTATGAATCACCAGAATACATTGTGATGCATTCGCTTTAGGGCAGAAGCGGACTTGGAATTCCGATCAAAGTAGAATCACAGAATGTCACGCAAAACTAATGTTAATTTTTGACACTCATTCCAGCTGCATGAGGCATCTGGAGATCTTGCATAGCCTGTTGTTATAGTGTATTCCTTATGTGTCCAATAGCTTGAGCCAAAAAGTGAGCTAGAGATTAAAACCAAGGACAGTCTTTCTAGAATTTACAAATCTCTGCTCAATGATCAAGCAATTGCGAAACAATGGTATGTTCTATTCTCAAGTGGCTTTAGATCTAAAGATGATTACCATGAAGGTATTTTGTTCATGAGATGATCAGGTGCAGAGGTGCTTTGATCTCTTAAAAATTGCATTTTGCAACTCCCTGTTGTTTTGCAACCCAGTACATGTGATAGTACTCACCATGGTTCACTAGGATCTAGGTAGCTACATGAATGTTTTTGACAGGTTTACAAATGACCTGTCCCACAGGATGCCTTTGCCATACTTTGACATGGCCTGAATTTCCAATTGGGGCATCCTCTGAATTTAAGATTTTCCTTGTGTCACTTCACATCTGGCCTCAATCAAAAGTTGCTCACTATGGTGTCCAACTCAGACTATGCTGCCCTACAGGATTCCAGCTATGAATTTCTTACCAACTTAAAATATGAGTTAACAGATATCAAAAAGGTGATGGAAAAAGTCTTTGGAACAGATCACTTGAGATCAGAGCCAAAGGAATGGGTGAAATACTGGAATGCACTATCTGTTTATTAGGAGGAAGTGAGGGAAGTGAATGGGGGTTTGAAACCAGTGGTATGTCATTAGTCCTATTATTCATGGGGTCACCCAAGACTTACGTGATAGATGCCTCCCCAAAATGGTGCATTTGATGCATCTAATGCATCTAAAACTGATGTGATTCTATCATGCTCAGCATCTCCTATTGAAATTGATAAAATTGATGCTCCCATATCTTTTGTCAGCTTGTCTGGCAAGGGAATGGCACTATCTAATGCTGTACTCCAATCTGTCACCAGGGAGAGAGAAGTCAAGCATCAGGCATGCCTTGAAAATGGCAACACACCTCTGTGATTGGGGTCAAAAAGAGCCATGGGCAAGCCAATCAACAAGCTGTGTGCCAGACTCATGATCAAAGAAGTCAACTCTAAAGGAAAGCTCATAAAGGCTTACTATTGCATCAGCTGTGATGATCACAGGACTAACAATGCAGAGGCTAGTGCATTGCCTTACTCGATCAAATATGCTGTGAGTTCTTGAGAGCTTGGCTGGATCTAACATCAATTGATAACTGTTCTCAGAATTTGGAACATTTCTTCTTCAAGAGTTCAAGAATGTACAAGCAGCCTTGAAAGCTCAGTCTGTGGAGAACATGGTGACAGGAAAGTCCAAGGCACCTGCTGTACATTCAAACAAATGGAAGGCCACTGTTCAAGATGAAGGATATGAAGCAGTTTCATTTGCTCCCTCCATGAGGTCAGCTGAACCTATGCCATCACCATCTGTGCCACAATTCAGTAGCAGCACACCCAAGCAGCCTAACTTTGAGCAAAGTTGGGGTGTAATGAAACTCACTGCTGCTCGCCAAGCTTTTATTGATTTCATGCTTCTTCACTTCATAGTGTGCTATGCAATAGCATTCTCTATTGTTGATAATGGGTTTTTCATTAATTTTATTGCTGCTCTGTGAGTTTCCTATACAGCAAAGATCCCCAATAAAGTCTAATTTATATATTCAGTTGTCTGAGATATCCTGTACCAGACTAATCCATCTTCTTCACCAAACATCTGGCCTTGGAAGGCAGATGCTATAGGGAAAATATTTATGTTCTTAATTGGGATGTTCCATCTCATACTGTCCTATGATGAGTGGTTGAGCAAGGGGCATGATGAGATTTATACAGTTCATATCACCACACCATCATGACAATCATTTCTTGTAGATGGATTGGTGCTTACTGGTCTCTCAATTATGGGAAATATGATATTTGAATGTTTGTCAACCACAAAGCCTCACTTAATAATGAGCTAACAGAGGGGAATCCAAAGTCAACATTATACTACATAATACAGACACTTCAGGTGCACCTAACATAGGGGAATATAAGGAGAAAACTCTAAAAACCCATCTGTTGATGCCCAGTATATGTGAAAGACCCAAAAACCAAACAATAGGCCAAAAACAGAAATACAGTGAGGGACAAAACCTCTCAAACAATCTCTGAAGTTGAACTATTTCTTGAATAACTCAAGAACAACTCAACCAAACAAGTCCAAATTTGGGATAGTGGTAGAGTATCATGTGATAATAAGTTTGCAATTTGTTTTATTACATAATCTTGATTTGTTCCCATGTTATTAATAATATACTGGCACAAGTCCATTTGAAAGGTTTTGTCCCTCTGGTATTATAAAATATTATTCTAATATTCTAGTACTTGGTATAGCCCCCCTTTGCCTGTAACACAACCTGAACCCTTCTAGGCATACTCTCTATCAGATTCTGACAGACAGATGCTGGAATATCATTCCACTCCTTCTGTACTCTCTCCCACAACTCTGCAATTCCAGATGCTGGAGTATCATAATCTCTAAGTCTAACCTTAAGGTGATGCCAAAGGTGTTCAATAGGGTTAAGGTCTGCTGATTGAGGGGGCTACTGCATAACCTCTAATCCACTGTCTTGAAGCCATTTTTGGGCTTTTTTGCTCTTGTATTTGGGGTTATTGTCCTGCTAAAAAAGAACATCTGTTGGGTTTTTCTAGTAATATCTGATTGATTCTTGAAGTTCATCATCCAGAATGCTGATAAAAATGTCAGCATCCATTCTCCCATCAATCTTGGTTGCATATCCAGGCCCTTCCCAGAACATACAGCCCCAGATCATCAGTGAACCCCCTCCAAACTTAACTGTCCCCTGCACCAGCCTATTACTCAACCCCTCTCCTGGCTTTTTCTACACCCATTTCTTTCTATCTGACCCCAAATGATTGATTTTGGTCTCATCTGACCATATAACCCTCTTCCAGTCCTCCACTGTCCAGTCTTCATGTGCTTCTGCAAAGTCCATTCTAAGCCTCCTATGCTTCTTGGAGAGAAAAGATCATTTTTGCTTGGTTATAGCCTTTATTCCAGTGCCTCTGAGTGCTCTTCATACTGTCTTCACAGTAAATGATGTGTTGGTCATGTCTTGTAAGGTTTTGGTGACCTCAGTGGCACTTTTAGCCTTCTGAGAAGTGATGAGGTGAATGACATAGTGGGTGTCGGCAGGTGAAAGCTTCCATGAATGGCCACCAACAGATTTGGAAAGTGTTGAATGATGTTTGGAGCGAATATTGGATACAGAACCAACATTTATACCAGTGATGGAGGAGATAGCAGGACAAGACTGCCCTTTGTCAAGCAGTTCAAGAACACAAGTGTGTTGAGCAGGAGTAAGTGATTGCATGAGTGTATGTGGGGGGATTTGGTGTGGGAAATGACAGAAAGTTGGACACAGAGTATATATACATATTTTCACCAAGTCACATAATTTTATTTGCTTTGATTAAACAAAGTCATGTGCCTGACATACCAGAGAGACAAAACCTTTCAAATGAACTTGTGCCAGTAAAATATTAATAACATGGGAACAAATCAAGATTATGTAATAAAACAAATTGCAACTTATTAGTCACATGATACTCTACCGCTATCCCACATTTGGACTTGTTTGGTTGAGTTGTTCTTGAGTTATTCAAGAAATAGTTCAACTTCAAAAATCATTTGAAAGATTTTGTCCTCACTGTATATTGATCATGTGTGATTGATTTACAAAGCAGATCTATATTATTATTACTACCCAAGAAATGAGTTCTTTAGGCTTGGCATGCCTATATTACAATTACGTATGGAAATTGCACAGGTTATCTAATACAGTAATTTCTGATTAGAGACTACAATTTGCTGCTGTGTTCATGAAGGAACTTAATAAAATGTTGGGTATTTAAACCAAATTATCTATGGCATACATATCACCCTCAAACAGATGGGCAGACTGAGTGAATGAACTAGGAGTTGGAGCAATACATATTTGAAGATGTTTGTGAATTATTGGCAAACAGATATTGGCTGGAGTAGATGGCAAATGCTGAGTTCTCCTATAGCAATAAATTCCAGTCATCTATTTGGATATCCCCATTTTATGCTAACTATGGGTATAATGATTTTCATATGGAATTGAACCAAGGAGGAATGTGAAGGTACAGTCTGTGAAAGAATCTGTACAGTGAATAAGAAATGTGCAGACAGAAGCAGAAGTGGCATTACATGAGGCATAGAATGACATGAAGCACTATACAGATTGCTCATGTGCTGATGCACTTAAGTAGCAAGTTGGCAATAAAGTCTGGCTTAGCGCCAAGGATTTACACACCACATGACCTTCTAGGAAAGTGATAGAGAAGCAAATTGGTCCCTATCCTATTTCTAAAGTCATTTCATCTAATGCAGTCAAGCTTACATAAATTACCATCATCATTTAAAATTGATCAGCTAATCAACATATCACATTTACAACCCTATAAACCTCCTACAATACCAGGCCAACAGATTACTCTACTACAACCACCTATTGAGATTGAAGAAAATCCTGAGTTTATAGTTGAAGAAATTTTAGATTCATGACTTTGTTCAAATAAACTTGAATTCTTTATAAAGTGGGAAGGCTATACAGATGAAAATAATTCTTGGGAGCCAGAAAGTAATTGTAGAAATGCACAAGACACTATATAGTATGTGATTTTTACAATAAATATCCCAATATGCTGCATAGGATCTCCAGTACAAAAGAAAGCTTTCAAGAAGCTCATTCAAGTTGAAAAGATCACCAAACTTGCCAGCATGGATTCCACAGGCAGTATGCAATTAATCAACATGGCACTATATATAGAGCATGATCAGTAAGTTACTACAGCCTTCATTCATTGCTCAATGCTTTGATAGAGCTCTCGTAAAGCAGGAAATGAGACCACTAATAAGGAGCTACAGGATGCTCAGCTCAGACTCCAGTGAGATTTGAATAAGTGGTGCCATACCCAGCTGGACCTGTATCCCAAACTTGAAATACCCCCACTCTAAATTAAAAACATCCCCTAGATGTCAGAAAATCACATACAAAAACATTCTGTCTTTCAGATGAAGTTCATACCTTCCTGTTGGATTAAAAACATCCCCCACTTTTCATTCTTTTGTAAGAGTTCCTCTTACATCAGCAATCCATTATCACATGTGACCCAGTTTATCACATGTTATTCCACTGGTATATAGTCTATACTTCAACTATTTGTACTGTATCTTAGTTTCCTCCCCCGAAATATACTAAGTTCCTTACATATTTCTGTGTCCATGAGTCTCGAGTGTTGGAAGCTCTGGCTTCCTTCCATCTTTTATGAAATGAAATTTCATCCCATTGACATATAGAAATTTGTAAAATAATACACATGAATTCCATACCCTAAATGGCTTAGATATATGGGCTGAAAATTCATCCCAAATTCATCCACCATAAATTTAGTTATTTAAATTAGAAAATTCATTTTTTCACACTTAGATGGCTGAAATCACTACTGTGCTAGGTCCACAGTGATTTCAACTCCACAGAATTAAAGGAGCAGGAGTAGAAAGTGACAGGGTGAATGTTACCATCTGCAGTGTGGACAGAAAGGATTGCCACTAGAGCATAATCAGGAGCATCCATTTTAATGATCATATGTGAGTCAGGTAGCCATTGAGTAAGGACTGGAGTGTGAGTAAATTCTTCCTTAAGTCTGTCAAAGGCTTTTTGACACTTCTTGTTGAAGTTCCAGGGGAAGTTCTTCTGCATCAAGCAGAAGTGGAATGATGATGTCAGAATGAACCAGCAGTAAAAGTTGCAAAATCTGAGGAATGACTGAATGTCCTTGACTTTCTGGGGTACTGGCCAGTTGAGAATAGTTTTGACTTTGTCTTCAGACATCTGCAGTCCATCCAGTGACAGGATAAAACCTAAATATTCAGTGGTGTTTTTGTGGAACTCACATTTCTGTGGAGATGCATAGAGTCTGTTCTTCTAGAGTCTCCAGATGACTTCCTTGACATGGGTGCAGTATTTGAACATGTTAAATAAAGATATCATCAAGGTAAATGATGATGCAGACATTGGGCATATTGCTGAAGTTGTCATTCATGAACTGCTGGAAAGCTGTGGATGCATTAGTAAGACCAAAAGGAATCATCAACCACTCAAAGGATCTGTAGCAGGTATGGAAAGTTGTCTTCTATTCATCACCATCAGCAATGCACACCAAGTGGTGGTGAAGAAGCAGGCTTTCTGTGGAGAGTCAAGAAGGTCAGAAATTAATGGAAGTGGGTGGCAATCCTTCTTTGAAATGCAGTTAAGTCCCCCAGTAGTTGACATATAACTGGAGAGTGCCATCTTTTACTGGTTTCTTTGTCATCTCACAAGAATGGTGAATTGCCATGATTTCCAGGTGAAATATGTTCAAAGGCTGAAGAAATAGACAGACCTCCATCAGAGGAGTATCCAGACATTAAGAAGTTGTATACAGAGCTGTAGCAGTAACAAAAAATGGCTTTTTTGAATTTTCTTATATATCACACTAGCAAACAGATGGGACATCATTTTCCGAAAAGTCTGTAATGAAAAAACTGTAGACCATTCTGGGAAAAAAATGAACATGTGGCATGTGCCCACCAAATTGGACAGCACAGCTTAAGCACCGCGAAGTTGCATCAGTGCAACCACAGCCCGACATCTGTTTCCACCACTCGCCAGCATGTCAAACTTGTTGGAGCAGACTACATACGCTGCACAGAGGAAGAGACATCACATTCCTTATAACCTACCTGGGGTTTACAGTAACTCACAAAACTGAGTCAATGTTTTGCACTTTTTAATTTATTGTTGAATAACTTCCCATAAACAACAAAACCAAACAAGGTATTGGTGTACCGAATAACATACATGATCAGGGCTACCAAACAAACAAAGAATTATGTAATTTTAATCATCCCTCATGGAGATATGATCATTTTAATTCAGGGACTCATTGACTCAGTTTTGTGAGGTAGTATCAATATTATGATAAATTGTAATTCTAGTATTTTGTATGACCTCCCTTGGCCTTAATAACTGCTCCCAACCTTCTAGGCATGCTTTTAATCAAATTCTGACACACCTCTGATGGAATATTATTCCACTCTTCTACTACTCTTTCCCATAACTCCCAAATTCCTTTTGGTGCTGTTGGATACTTGTCTAACTAGTTCTTGAGGTGAACCCAATGATGTTCAATAGGACTGAGGTCTGGAGATTGGGCAGGACAATCCAGAAGAGTAATATTGTTGTTCTCCATCCATTTCTTGGCCTTTTTTGAGGTATGCTTGGGGTCATTGTCCTGTTGAAAAATCACCTCTTCTCCAGAAATTCCACTCTCCTCCAAGCTAGGCAGCATATGGTCCTTCAAAATGGACACATACTGGTCAGCATTTATCCTCCCCTCAACCTCTGCAAGATACCCAACTCCATTCCATCCTATACACCCCCATACCATAATGTTTCCTCCCCCAAATTTGACAGTTCCCTGCACCTCTCTCTCAATCAGCCCCTCTCCCTTCTGTTTCCAGACCCACTCTCTCCCATCTGACCCAAACCTGTTGATTTTAGTCTCATCTGACCAAATAACTCTCCTCCAGTCTTCCACAGTCCACTCTCTATACTTCTGAGCAAAAGCCAATCTTGCTTTCCTATGCCTTATACTAAGCAAGGGCCTTTTCTTCTTCACCACAGCCTTGAATGAGTTTTTTCTGAGAACTCTTCTGACCTGTTTCTGAGGAGACTGGAGTGGGGATGATGCTGTTGATGTAATGGGTGGCCTGAACAGCATTTGCAGCCTTGCCAGTGGTGATTTGGGTAAGGATGGCTCTCTGAGAGGTAGATGAGAGCTTAGAAGGACAACCACCAGAGGGGGAATCCAGGTTTGGATGGAGACCCCTGAGTGTTCTGGATACACTAGACTGGCTGAGGTTGAGTTTAGAGGCAATATTGTGGGTAGAATAATGATTGGAGGCCAGGGAAAGAATGTTTTCCTTCTGAGCAGAGGAGATGGGATGCATTGGAGAATATTGAAGTATGAAGAATGCTAGTAATTAAATACTATAATTTAAGGTCCCATCAAGGGTCACATCACGTTAAAAACCATCTGTCAAGTTTTTGACATTATACAGTTGGTGGAGCATCAGATTCTAATATTTCTGACTACCCCTCACAAAACTGAGTCAATGAGTCCCTGAATTAAAATGATCATATCTCCATGAGGGATGATTAAAATTACATAATTCTTTGTTTGTTTGGTAGTCCTGATCATGTATGTTATTCGGTACACCAATACCTTGTTTGGTTTTGTTGTTTATGGGAAGCTATTCAACAATGAATCAAAAAGTCCAAAACATTGACTCAGTTTTGTAAGTTACTGTAGTTAGTCTTAGAGCTAGGGTTTAGCAGAGGTAAGAACACTGTATATCTACTACAGTACAGGTTCTCCTTATCCATAATAAAGCGAGATCGGTCACGTGAAGGTGGCGTGGGAATGATGACAAACTCCGAAGGGGTAGGAGAAAGATGACCAACTCCGAAGGGGCTGGGAAAAATTGAGAGGTGTGAGAAATGATGACAAATATCAAAATCTGACATTGTGGGAATCTAATCCAATTTTCGGCTAACCTGGGTGTTTCCATCATTTCAAAAATTAGCCGAAGATTTTTTGATTAGCCGAAAAAAAAATTTTAGGCTATTTTTAACTGTTCCCATGATAAGAAAAAATTTCGGCCAAGTTTTGGGGCCGATCACAAATTCAATATAACTGTTCCCATCAGAACAGATATTTTGCTGATGACAAATATAATTAAGTGTTCCTATGATGACAAATCTAATAACTTTGTGTAGGAACCAAATTTTCAGCTACTTTTTGGTCTGATGACAAATAAGGTTACCATGATCACAAATCTAATAACTGAGTGTAGTAAACCAAATTTTCGGCTGATGTTTGACCTGCTGACAAATATACTATCATGACAAAGCTAATAACCGAGTGTAGGATCAATTTTTTCGGCTAATTTTCGGCTTGCTGGGTGTAGGAACCCAATTCTCAGCTGATTTTTGGCCACTTCTAGCTTTTCTGCTCTCTTTCTGGCTCTGGGCTCTTTTCCAGTGGGGTTGTTTTTGCATTCTTGGGGTATCTGTAGACCAAGGTGAAGCTCTGTGAAGTCCTACCTCCCTGGCTTCTCTTTTTTCAACAAAAAGAGTGTCTGCCAGTTGTTTTTTGGACCTCTCTCAGGGCACAGTGTGCAGGGAGATTGGGCTGGCGGGTTTGCAGTTGCCTCCCCTTCCATTTTTGGAAGTCGCTCCACTATCAACTGCCACTGTTTGCACCGATTTCACAGCCTCCTACAAGAATCTCACCTCCTCTGCTGCTGTAAGAGAGCTCTCCGATTCCCATGGACCCGACTCCACCCAATACTCCTCGACGTGTTTGGATGGCCGCACAGCAAACTGAACGGGACCAACGGACCTTGGATAGCCCTACTCGCCACCGGACTCCACACCACGCTTGCACAATGAACATCGCCCAGCCTTTGCTGCCTGTGCCACCTCCCCATGGTGGTTTGCTGAATGGGAATGACGCCGATCCTTTTCTTGCCCCTCCACCTCCACCTCCTCAATACAACCATCTTCCTCCTCATTTGGCACAACAGCTGGCAGCACTTCCTCCCCTTCCACAGGTGGTGAGAGGCAGAGGCAGAGGAAGAGGAAGAGGGAGAGGAAGAGGCTCAATTCATGCTGCTCCACCTCTGCCTGTGGTTGCTCCTTTACACAATGCAGCTTTCCCATATCATTTTATTGCCCCTCCTGCCCCTCCTGTTTTTGACCCTCCTGTTTCAGCACCTCCTATTCTTGCACCTCCCATTCCTGTTGCTCCTGCACCTGCCATTCCTGTTGCACCTGCACCTCCCATTCCTGCTACTCATGCAATCGCCCAGGCTGGGCTGCGAGTTCCATCTTTGGGTCCTCCTCCTGTTTTTGACCCTCCAGCTCCTGTTCCTTTGGTTCCTGCACCTCCTATTCCTGTCGCTCCTCCAATGGCCTGGCCTGGACATCAAGTTCCTGTAGCTGTATGTTGGATTACATATTCTTCTATGTGGCACAGGTTAATTAACAACATAATACTGATGCAGCCTTTTCTGCCTCCTGTTTTTGACCCTCCGGCTCCTGTTCCTCCTGTTCCTGCACCTCCTGTTCCTGAGCAAGTTCCACTTTTTTTTCCTGCTGTACGTTGGAGTTTTCCTTCAGGTGACTAGATGTATGAACTAATGACATATCATTATAGCCTCCTCCTCCTCCTGTTTTTGCCCCTCCTGTTCCTGTTCCTCCTGTGCCTGCACCTCCTGTTCCTGTGGCCAATGCCTCTCCACCGGTTGCTCCTGCAATGAGCAGGGCTGATCTTGCTGCCCAGCATGCTGCACTTCCACCTTTTGAAGCTGTATGTTGCATTATATTTTACATGATGTGAAATGGTCTGACAGTATGATGATGTAGCCTCCTCCACCTCCACCTGTGCCTCCTCCTGTTTTTGAACCTCCTGCTGCCGTTCTCCCCATTCCTGCTGCTGTTATCCCTGTTGCCAATATTCCTCCACATGTATGCTTATATCTTATTTTGGTATTGTTTTATTTGGTGACTGACCTCATTCTCCAAGATCGCTCAGCTTATCGATCCTGCACCACCACCACCACCTCTGCCTGTTTTGCCTCCTGCCCGCCAGCCATTTAATTTAGATTGGCCTGTTCATCATCTGGGAAATATGGATGTGGAGTGCCCTGATTGCCATGCTTTGCACTGGATGGCTGAACGTCTTATGAAATCCTCAAATATCCATCCTCGATTCGGCATGTGCTGCCTGAGTGGAAAGATCGCATTGCCACCTCTTCACCCAGTCCCACCTGAGCTTATCCAATTGCTCACTGCTCAGGATGACATTGGTAAATCATTTCGTGATCACATCCGCACATACAATAATGCACTCGCCATGACTTCTATCGGTCGCAAGATTGACGAGTCGGTCAATGAGGGCGAAGAGGCTGTGAATGATGGTGTCGGTCCCTATGTCTACAAACTCCATGGCGAGCTGTCCCACAAGATCGGATCTCTGCTTCCACCAGAGGGTGAACCTCCTGTTTATGCTCAGCTATATATTTACGATCCAGCTGACGCTGTCAACTTTCGCATGGCCAATGCCTGGAACACTCACCTCCATCACCACACTTTGCTTACTCTTCAGGACATGCTCTACCGTCACCATCCAGCAGTTCAGATGTACAAGCAGGCTCATGAGCTCACCAGGAACTTGCCTTCACACCAGCAGTGCAAGATAGCTTTGCGTTTTGATCAATCCTGTGACCGTCGCCGCTACAATCTGCCCGATGCTACCAACAATGAGATTGCTGTCATTCTTCCAGGTGATGGCGATCAGCCAGAGAGCACATGCAACATCGTTCTCTACCGCAGGCATGGCCCTCCCCTTCAGCGCATCAGTGATGTCCATCCTCTCTATCCAGCCCTTCACTATGTTTTGCTGTTTCCTACTGGCCAGCTCCAATGGCACCCTCAAATCGAGTATGCAGCTGTCGATGCCAACAACCGAGGTGGTGCCAGAGTTCACAAACATGTCTCCAAATCCGAATTCTACTGCTATCGCCTCCACCTTCGACCACCTGCTGTTGAGCCCCAGCATATCTTTCTGACTGGAAAGCTCTTTCAGGAGTTTGTGTGTGATGGATGGGCCACTGCTGAGCAGGATCGATTGCGCTGGATTTTGATGAATCAGGACACCATTCGGGGCGAAGTCTATGTTGGCCTGGCAGATGCTGTGGCTGCAAACATCGATGTGGACACAGAGTCTCTGGGTCAAAGAATCATTCTTCCTTTGTCCTTTGCAGGAAGCACACGTCACATGCAGCAGCTTCTTCAGGATGCATTCGCCATCAATCGTCACTGCAATGGAGGCGATCTCTTTCTCACCATCACTGCCAACCCTGCCTGGCCAGAAATACGGGATGCTCTTCGTCCAGGGCAGACTGCAGCAGATCGCCCTGATTTGGTCGTTCGTGCATTCTATGCAAAGCAGAAGGAGATGATCAAGGATATCGAGGCTGGCATATTTGGAAAAGCTGTGGCTTATCTATTCACCATCGAGTTTCAGAAGCGTGGCCTTCCTCACATGCACTGCATTATCTTTCTAGATGAGCAATCCAAGCTTCGCACCCCCGAGCAGATAGACAGCCTTCTGTCTTCAGAGTTTCCTGACGATGATCCTGAGCTCCTCGACCTCATCAAAAAGTTCATGGTCCATAAACCCTGTGGTGCAGAGAACCCTGCAGCTCCTTGCATGGTGAATGGACAGTGCTCCAAAGGTTTCCCCAAGCCATTCAGGGATCAGACCACCATCTCTGAGGATGCCTATGCCTCTACCAAGCGTCGGGACACTGGACACACATATCACGTTCGGGGAAAGCAGGTCGACAATCGTTGGGTGGTCACTTACTCTGCCTATCTCATCTGGAAGTACCATTGCCACATCAATATCGAGTCCATCAGCTCCATCAAGGCTATCAAGTACATCTACAAATATGTGTACAAAGGCCACGATCGCATCACCATGGAGTTTGGAACTTGCAACGATGAAGTCAGGCAGTACCTCGATGCTCACTACATATCTGCATGCGAAAGCATCTGGCGCCTCTTCCACTTCACCATGCATGGTGCTTCTCCCAACGTCGTCCGTCTTCAGGTCCACCTTCCTGGCCAGCAGTATGTCACTTGGAATCAGAACGGTCCACAGTCTATCCAGGAAATCATCCAGCATGCTGCACAGCGTGACACCACCCTCACTGCCTTCTTCAAGGCCAATCAGGAGTATCCAGAGCTTGCACAGGTCGTTCTTTACCAGGACTTTCCTTCCAAATTTGTGTGGGATCAAAGGGCTCACAAGTGGAAGCCCAGGCAGAGGGGATTCGCCATTGGAAGGATGTTCTATGCTCCACCCAGTGCCGGTGAACGCTTTTACCTCAGGCTGCTTCTCACTGCTGTGAAAGGGGCTACATCATACGAAGACCTTCGCACTTTTCAGGGCATCATCGCTCCCTCATTCAGAGAAGCCTGCCTCGCCCGTGGCCTTTTGGAGGATGACCAAGAGTGGCAGCAGTGTCTGGAGGAAGCAAAGTCCATGGCAACTGGTCATCAGCTTCGCAATCTTTTTGTCACCATCCTTCGTGACTGTGCTCCCTCTGATCCTGTCCACCTCTGGAATACATATTGGCCTCACATTTGCGATGACTTGAGATATCAGCTCCAGCACACCAACATTCGTATCAACCCCACCGATGACGATGTCCATGATTATGGCCTTTATCTTATCAATCAGCTTCTCATGGTCTCTGGGAAATCTCTCGAGAAGGATTGGCCATACATGCCTCAGATCACTCAGAATTGGGATGCCAACATTCAGAACCGGTTGATCGCAGAGCAGCGCAGATACGATGTTGTGGAGCAGGCCGAGTTGGCTGCACACAATCTGGACACTTTCAATCACGATCAGAGGGCTGTCTTTGATGAGATCATGCATGCAGTCAACAACAAGACTGGCCAGACCTTTTTCCTCCATGGTCCAGGTGGCACTGGCAAAACCTATGTTTACAACACCCTCTGCCATCAGCTTCGCTCTCAAGGCAAGATCATCCTCTGTGCTGCATCGTCTGGAATAGCTGCTCTTTTGCTCAAAGGCGGTCGTACTTCCCATTCCTGCTTTCAGATCCCAATCATCATAAACGAGTCATCCACCTGCACCATTTCCAGAGGTTCAACATGGGCACAGCTCCTGCAGCAGACTGACTTGATCATTTGGGATGAGGCACTCATGCAGCATCGTCATCTCCATGAAGCTGTCAACCGCACTCTGAAAGACATTCTCCAATGTGACAAACCCTTTGGGGGTGTGCCTGTGGTCTTTGGGGGCGACTTTCATCAGATCCTGCCT
Organism: Tricholoma bakamatsutake; assembly: GCA_029959215.1. Lineage (NCBI taxonomy): Eukaryota > Fungi > Basidiomycota > Agaricomycetes > Agaricales > Tricholomataceae > Tricholoma > Tricholoma bakamatsutake. The sequence continues at coordinate 10,074,776 of CP114862.1, forward strand.
GTCATTGAGAAGGGTTCTCGACCTCAAATCGTTGGTGCTTCTTTGCAACGCTCTGTTCTCTGGCAACACATCAAAATCCTTCATCTCAAAATCAACATGCGTTTGAACACAGACGATCTTCAGGAGCGCAACTTTGCAAAGTGGCAGTTGGAGGTTGGAAAGGGTGGTCATACAGATGAAGGTGGCACTATCAATCTTCCTGATCATCTCAAATGTCCTCAGAACACCATCGCTTCTCTCATCCACACCATCTATCCTGGCATCTATGATCAGGCTCAGCATTCAGATCAATACTTTTCAGAGCGGGTCATCCTGGCGAGCAAGAACGATGATGTCGACGATTTGAACCATCACATTCTTCACAATTTTCCTGGGCAGGAGCACGTCTTTCACAGTGCTGACTCGATTGCAAATGATGAGAATGCCGAACTTCTATATCCCCAAGAATATCTTAACTCCATCAACTGCTCAGGTCTACCTTTGGCACATTTGGCACTCAAGGTCGGCGTCCCTGTCATGATACTTCGCAATCTCAACATTGCTGGAGGGGTCTGCAATGGAAGTCGGGGGATATTGACTCGGATCAGGAATAGGGTTTTGGAGATTCGGTTGATCACTGGAGATAACGCAGGAGAGACTGTTTTCATTCCACGGATGCGACTTCGGCCTATTGAAGGTCAACTCCCCTTTACACTCTCTCGACTGCAGTTTGCTGTTCATCTTTGCTTTTCAATGTCGATCAACAAGTCACAAGGGCAGTCAGTGAAGCATGTGGGTTTGGATTTCAGGAGTCCTGTCTTTACACATGGGCAGTTCTATGTGGCAATATCCAGGGTCAAGTCTGTCCACAATATCAAGGCAATATGGCCAAGCTCAGAGGATAGTGCAAAGACAAAAAATATTGTATATGATGAAGTGTTATTAGATTAAAATATATATTGTACATATGTAACTACTACTCATAGAAAATCAATGAACACAGTGAACAATGTGTGCCGGAGGCACATTTAAAAACCTTGTATACATAATAGTAAGGATGTCACATGACTCAGGAATGTGTTTACCACATGTATGCGCAGTAAGCGCAGTAACATCTGTGTGCTGCATGCATTGCCTCATGTATGCAGCATGTCAGAATTAATTTCAACAAAACTTACCCACCAGCAGAGAAAGAGCTCGTCTGCCGCCTTTCTTTAACACTCAAGCCTCGCGAGATTGCCCTATCACGCAAGCATCAGTCCCCGCACTGTAAAGCGATGTCTTGAGGTGGCATTGGGCCTAGCCCAAGTAGATAGTTTGCCACTCCAGCTGCCGGCGCACGCACCATTTGGATTTCCAGTGGTGAATGAATGCAGGCACTCAAGTAAAATGTGTTGTGGTACTCTAGTAAGACCCTCTCCACCCCCTCTTATATGTATACATTAGGTTGCCACCGCGCCTTCGGCGCTTTACCCAGTTGAGCGATCACGCCATCATAACAGCACGTGTTCGAACATTCTACCTTTTTTCCTCGATACAATTTTTCCGTTAGCTGTCGTCTTGGGCAGTCTAAGATACGCAATAGAAGGATAAACACTGACACCGAGCTCAAACTCGTACAACAAATCCACAGCATGGCGAAAAAAAACCTGGCGTCAGAGCACGGAAAGATCCGAGAAGCAAGGGGTTAGATGGCTTGGTCGCCGCTCACCTTGCGCTCACCGCCTGACAAGCAAATGAGCTGCGATCTTTGCATCATTCCTCGCGGTACAAGCTCACCTGCTCAATGGAACTAGTGGTGATAGGGTCCAGTATGATCCAATTCGTTTCCAATCACTGATCGGGAAAAAGTAGGCTGTCATCCTCCATATGCAACCTTAAAAGTATGGACCTAAAGTCAGCCAGCTATCACACGCGCTTTTTCTACGAAAGCGAACCTGATGATGATGAAAGGGTCGCTCCTCACACTCCTTGTTTGCCACGTTCTCTTTCTGCAATCCTTTGCCACAAAACATTGGAGTCGGCATGCCTCGAAGAATAATCATTTAGCTCAGGGTAGCTTGTTGGACAGCTCTATTGACTCGGTGTACCTCCAACTCGTGAAACGGGCCACTGCCGCGACCCTCGACACTATTAAACAACGCCGTATTGATAATATTATCGGTAGCCAGACTGGTTCAACGTCCAACATCTCTGCGTGGTGTGTCTTCGTTTATACATGCCTGTTCGTCTTTTGGGCTGTTAACATTACAACCCTCTAGGGTTTCGTCATTGGATGCCAACGGCAAGTGGCCCGACTCGGAGGTTGACTATACCACAGGTTGTCTTGCCCGTCGTGCAAATTGGCCAGCTCAGGATCATTGGATCCGCATTGGTGAGTTTTCACCATCACGTTCATCTCTGTACAGTTTGGCTCAGGTTGCTTTTGCACTTACAGTGTTGATGTCGGCCGCCTGGCACGGCGGCCTCCCGGAAGCCGACCAGTTTGTCAATGACGTGAACCTCCGAACATCTATCTCTCGAGCTATAGATTATTGGTACGGACGGGACTTCACGAACCAAGGTTGCTTGAGTCGAGGGGGAACACCTAGCTGTCCCTGCTCAAATCCAGGCGACCTCCTTTGGTAAGTTCTTCAGTTCAAACGGGAGATTTTAACCACATATCTTCCCCCAGGAATACCAACTGGTTTTCCAATGTACGTATTACGAATTGCGTCATTCTCCACATCGTTGACTCTCTCTAGGTTATCTTAATCCCAAAGCTAGTCGGACAGGCTTCCCTTCTCCTCGGTGACACGCTCACCGCTTCGCAATTGAACCACAGCACCTACGTCCTGTCCCGGTCATACACCTATACCGGCATGTCTTTCACTGGGGCCAATGCGCTCGACGTTTCTCGGATCGGGATGGACCAGGCGTTGCTGAACGGGGACTCCACTCTACTGGCCAATGCGTATCAGCGATCGCATGTCGAGCTCGTCATTCAGAATGCCGTGAGTGCTGATGGTATTCGCGCGGATGGTGCATTTGGTATGTTCGGCTTCCTGCTCAATCTTTAAGAGACATTGCTCACTCGGATTATCAGGACAACATGCTGGGATGTTATACAATGGAAATTATGGTAAGTCAGGTTGGTTTACGTTCACTTTCCTTGAAAACTAAATGTAAACATTTAGGCAAGGATTAGTCAGTCAACTTTCCCTTGACATTTTGACATTTACGTTTAACGTCGGGCTAGTTCTGCTGACATCCTATTTGATGAGCTCGAGGCCGCCGGAACAGAGTTCGCAGCCAACGCCCAGTCTCAGGCTGCGTTCGGTACATTGTTCGATGGTAACCGCTGGATGATATTTCGCAATGCCGTGACTGGCGTTCTTCATTGGGACTATGTAAGCATATATGTCCCAACTCTCTTCACAGCGTTGTTCTGATAAGTTATATGTCCAGTCTGTTCTTGGCCGCTTCATTTCCTTTCCTGTGGCTGACAACCAGTGTGTATCTCAATATTGATGTATCATCAACACCTAAGATATGCTGGATTAGAGCTACGGCGAACATTAAGACCAACCTGACTGCCGTCGGAGTACTAGGCCAGCAGTGGAATTCCAAGCCGTTGATCGATTTTGCACTGAGCTTGAAGAACAATACCTCGAATGCCAATGCCGGAAGTTTACAGGGAAATCGGATGTTCTATACGAACGATTACATGGTGGACGCTTCTGAAATCCATGTTAGCGTGATGGGTTCTGATATTGCTCATAGGTACATCGTGGACCGAACTACGTTTCGACACTGAAGATGTGGTCTTCGCGAACTAGTGACAGCGAATGCCTCAATTCCCAAAACGTAAGCAAAACCTTCACATTCTCCATCCATGCAACTCCCCTAACACCCCCTCTAGCCCTTCAGCTTCCATCTCGCAGACGGAGCCTCGTACAACTACGTCCGGGGCGACGAGTACGAAGACACCTTTGCCGTCTGGGATTGGAACCTCATTCCAGGCATCACCACTGACTACGGAAACACGCCCCTCACTTGCCAAAACTCAGGACTCCTCGGCATCGAGTCCTTTGTCGGGGGGGTATCTGCCGAAGATGGGAGCATGGGTCTATCCGCAATGCGATACACCAACCCCCAAACACGTGCTTTGTCCTGGCAGAAGGCCTGGTTCTTCCTTGCTGACGATGTGCAGCACGTTATGATCTCCGGCCTCTCCTCGACGAGTAGCGCACCGGTATGGTCAGTGCTTGACCAGCGCCGTGCGCGTGGGCCAGCCATCGTCAATGGGCGCTCGACATTCTCTGGGTCGAGGTGTGCGGAGTGCAAAACGTTGTGGCACGGGGACGTCGGGTACACGTTCGGGGAGGACAGTCCAATGGCATTGACGATGCAACTCGAGCAAAAGACGGGAAACTGGTCGAAGATCGGGACGTCGGTACAGCCGCCCGTGACCATCGACATGTTCACGGCATATCTCGAACATGATAAGCAGGCACTGAATGTGCCGGTGGAGTACTCGGTGTTCCCGGGCGTGGATTATGAGACATTTGTTTGGAAGAGTGCGAGCCGTCGGGTGAAGACTGTGCAGAATGATGCACAGATTTCCGCTGTTCTTGATGGAGCTACGTTTATGGGTGTGTTCTGGGAAGCGGCGGGTGGTGCGGTGACGTTTGAGCTGCGAGGTTCACGTGTTATGGTGGCGGTTGATGCGCATGCTGTGGTGATATATCAGCTGGAGAGTGGGAATGTGACGGTCTCGGATCCGTCGCAGAGCTTAGGGACAGTTCGTGTTACGGTGACGAGAGAAGAGAGCCAGACGTTGACGTTCCAGTTGCCGAGTGGTGGGATCGCGGGAAGCGGTGTTACGCAGTACGTGCAGAAGTGGGCATCCAGAGGGTGAGATGGCGTGCTTTGTGATGTCTTTTTTTGCTTGGGGTGGAAGGAAGAAATAATTTCCCAGCGCGGTCGCAATTGAGTGTCTGTGCTACACATGAGTATCTAACATGTACGCCACGGCATATCTGAAGATCCACTACGAGCACAGAACTGCTGTACAGTACAGTACATATGTCATGGGCAGAGAAGCATTGTCGATCCAGCAGTTAACGATTCTACATTCTGCCGAGATCACCTCCACGAAGACAATGATTGATCGGGAGAACCTCTTCGACTTCCTCTATGTCAGATCCCCACATGCCGTGACATCGCAATGACATCCTACAAAAATTGTACCTATCGGCAAGTTCCGGATGCCTGCATTTGGTCAGAATTCCTATAAATATTGACCAAATTGACCAAATCATTGCTAAAACACAGCAAATCAAGTCGTGAATTGCGTATGGAAATCGATGCAGTCCCATAGGGTTAAATCTCCAACCTGATAATGCATCTAGGGCGATGTATTATGCACCTCATTTCAATGGTTCCAATGCAAAAACTATGCAATAAGAGAATTATGCATGATTACATCATGCATTATGAGAAAATCAACCGTAGAGTTATTTCCACTGCAGAATATGCCTCGGCGGGATGGACCACCCTGTACGATCGTCATCAAGCTAGGCAGGTGAACAACAATGTGCTGCTCGTCTCATCTGACATGATGTTTTTCATGTAGGAAGTTCTTCGATTGTCCATGAAACCACGCACAAGCCGTTATTGTCGACACTGTCTTCTCTTGTAGAAACAGTCGTGCACCTTCGGTCGCAAGGACACAAAGTCGTTCTCGTCAGTTCAGGTGCGATTGCAGTGGGACTCCAACGCATGGAGCTGGGAAGTCGGCCAAAAAGTCTCTCCGGGAAGCAGGTGAGCGAAGATTATGTTTAGATGACATCCGATGAAGATGTTCATGACTCACAGGCGTTGGCAGCCATCGGGCAGGGTCGCTTGATTGCACTGTGGGATAATTTGTTCGGGCAGTTGGGGCAGCCCATTGCGCAGGTGCTTCTGACGCGTGGGGACATATCGGATGTGTGTCGAGGACGTGTTGTGGTAATGGTGTGGAAACGCTGACACTGTTCCACGTCGGCAGCGCACGCGGTATCTGAATGCTGTTAATACCTTCAAAGAGCTACTATCGATGGGCGTAGTTCCCATCGTGAACGAGAACGACACAGTGTCTGTTAGCGTACGTTCACCTGATTTTTTTTTTCTATAAACACGTTTATAAGATTCCGGTTGCAGGAAATCAAATTCGGTGACAACGACACGTTATCTGCAATCACATCTTCCATGATTCATGCCGACTACCTATTCTTGCTGACTGACGTCGATGGTCTCTACACCGCAAATCCACGGAAAGACCCATCAGCGAAACACATAGAGGTCGTCACTTCTATATCCGCTATCCGGTCAGAAGGTGAGATCCCTATCTTCTTTGAATCATTCTTGATCTTAACGGGTGGTATTCAGTAAGCACCATAACACTAGGTTCTAGTCTTGGTACCGGAGGAATGGAAACAAAACTCATCGCTGCTGAAATTGCAACTGCTGCAGGAGTAACGACTATCGTATCATCAAGCAAACATCCCGAAAATATATTTACCATCATCCAATACCACAACCGGAATTCAACAAAATCTTTATCTGACCACTCTACCCTACGTGAACCCTTATCGGGAAGGACGAGTCCAGGCCCCAAAATCGAGAGCGCAGAAGTTAGTCGGAGCCCGTCGCCTATAACTGTCCGACCACCGCACACTGTATTTACTGCCTCTCTTGTACCGATGCGAGATCTCAAGTCATGGACGAGTCACACTCTATTTCCATCTGGAAGTGTTGTCATTGATTCAGGCGCCCATCATGTGCTATCACGTCGTGAATCAGGAGGTCGCCTACTTGCAGCAGGTGTTATCGGCGTTATCGGTGCTTTCGCTTCTGGACAGGCGGTTCGGATCCTCATCCAGCGACGTCCTGATGGGTCGCAGGTTAAGGAATCAGGGCAAACGGTTGGAGAATATGCTAATGGACTGGAATCAACAAGACCAACGACGCCCACCCTGCTGCCTGCTTCGTCGTTGTCGTCGTCAGTCACATCGCTCGAGCCCCTCACGCCTGCTACAGCCTCGCCGGCGTTAGCTGAGGACATGAGCGCTTCTACCAAGGCGCTTCAGTCACCATCAGACGAGGATGTCGTACTGCTAGACAAGGAAGAGTTTGATGAAGCTGATCTTATTGAAGTGGGTCGCGGCCTTGCCAACTATAACTCAGCACAAATCTCGCGTGTCAAAAGCTTGAACAGGTAACGTGTTTTGTTTTGTTCATATATCAATTTGTAATGACCGGTCCTTTTGCAGTTCCTACCTGACGCAATTATTAGGTTATGCTGACTCAGAATACGTGGTCGAAAATATCACCATCAGAGTGCCTCCATAGTACGAAGTAAGTACATAGCATGAGCATGAGCATGTTCGGCGCTTGTAGAATTCAAGAACGTTTGTGGCCAAGGTCCAATCCGGTGCCAAATCTCGATTGTCCTTTTTAGTAAATCGATCACTCGTGGCTGTGATAGTGTTTGTCATGAACAAACAAATGTTTTCCCGGTGATAAAACTTGATTTCTTACTCCAACCACCAACTGTCCTCTTCTCATACTCCCATGAACCTATAATTTATACTCCAAATCCATACTGTATGTCATGTATCACAATAACTCTATCAGAATCCTCGCCGGTTTGTCTTGTCTCTATGTTTCTCCTATTCTTTCTGAACTTGTCTCACAGGAAATAGCCACCCAGAGCTCGCCCAAGCCGTCACCGAGCGGTGAGCTGCCTCTCCATGAGTTGCAGCCTTAGAAACAGTCCACAGACTGTTGATCTGTTCCCATATGCTAGGCTCAACGTACCTCTTGTTCCTTGCACCGTCAAAAAGTTCTCCAACGGCGAGACCAACGTCAAGATCTCCGAGTCTGTTCGAGACGAAGATGTCTTCATCATCCAGTCTGGATGCAGCGACGTTAATGACAATCTCATGGAGCTTCTCATCCTCATCTCAGCGTGCAGGACTGCGTCCGCGCGGCGTATCACGGCTGTCATCCCATGCTTCCCGTATGCCCGCATGGACAAGAAAGACAAGTCGCGTGCACCCATCACGGCGAAGCTTGTGGCAAACATGCTGACTGTTGCGGGTTGTGACCATGTCATTACTATGGATTTGCATGCCAGTCAGATTCAGGGGTTCTTCGACATACCGGTTGATAACTTGTTTTCGGAACCGCTGATGATTTCGTACATCAAGCGAAACATTCCAGATTGGCAGAATTGCATCATCGTCAGTCCCGACGCTGGTGGGGCCAAGCGGTTAGTTCTTTTCTTGTCATTTGTCACAAATTAGTTTGGCTTCATCATTCAAGTCTAGTGTTACAGCCATCGCAGACAAACTTGGTGTCGAATTCGCGTTGATCCACCGGAAGAGGGACGGGAAGTCGGAGACAGCTCCGGAGAGGATGGAAATTCTCGTTGGTGATGTCAGAGACAAGGTGAGAAGCACATTCTCAAATTAGCTCTTCGCCGTTCCTCACGGCTTGACTCCAGATTGCTATTCTTGTAGACGACATGATTGATACTGGCAAAACACTCACCCTTGCAACTAGAACGTTGCATGAAAAGGGAGCAAAATGCGTCTATGCCCTCATTTCGCATGGTAGCTTTTCTGGTTCAGTCTATGTTCGGCGTTATTCGAATATTTTCTGTTGCAGGACTGCTCTCGGAAATGAATATGACGTTGACCCAGCAGCTACCGCTAGCACGGCTTGTGGTATGTTTTCTCTGTCAAAGTCTGACTTTGATCATACGAACACCGATGTTGTAGGTCACCAATACCATACCACAAAAGCAGCACGCGGAAACGTGCCCAAAACTCGTGACGATAGATATCAGCCCAACCATCGCCGAGAGCATTCGTAGAACCCACAATGGGGAGAGCATCAGTTTATTATTTGGCGAATGGGGTGAGACATCGAACGTCACTGTCCTATGAAATCTGTAGCATTAGTGATCGGCAACCACATGGCCATTTACCGTGGTATGCAAGTACCACGGTATCGAAAAGGGCAGGAATGCATCAAAAAGAAAACGTTTAAACGATACATAGATACTAAATATGTCGTCAATCCCTAGGAGGTGCCCTTGCTGCGCCTTTCTCCCTTGTAAGGATGCGTTCAATATTATCTCCGAGCCTGCGGCGCTCCTCAGTCGTGAAAGGTACCGCTGTGGATGAGTAACCAAGCTCTGGAGAAAAAAAAAAAAAGTAAATCAGGCGGCTTGACAGGTAGATAAACAATGGCTAGCTCACTGAGACTTGGGTACTGAAAGGGTAAATCCTCATTTCTGAGCGGCAGTGTGTCAAGATCGAGGGGGAACGGAGGGCCTATCCACGCATTTCGGGTTTCATGGTCACTGTTCTACCCTTGGAGTAACATTCAAAAATAGAATAAGCGCACGAACCTTCGCTATATGCGATAGTGTCATTAGCGTCATGACTGCACGACAGAATTATGTAGCTTGCCTCTTCTCGAGTCAACGGATGGACGAGGATACTATGAGCGTATATATCACTCTCCATACATAGGTATACCAGACAGACAAGAATCACCTCAGCTGTCCACGGTTCATGCACAGGTACGAGAACACCGCAGAAAACGTTTCAGACGGTACCCAGATTTCATAGGACCCTGAACGACATTAAATGCTTCCAAGTCCCAAAGTGTGAGTGGGAATTGTCCACAAACCTACGGGGTGCGGGCCAATCGGCTCGGTGTTGACCCGAAAGAGAGGGACAGCTACAAACGCTCCATCGCGCCTAAGCCTCAAGACTGCATCACGGAGTCCTAAGGCCTCATGGTGCTCGGATGCGTTACGTTGATGGAAGTAGATGTCTGTTGCAAGAACGTTAACCCTGAGACGATACTACTTTCGTCCAACTTTCGTCGGAACCGTCGTGACATACGAAAATGCCATTCCCTGTGTAGAAAGTGATTGAGATTCGGGGCTGCAAAATCCTTCGTACGCACTTGATCTCTGTCTTGATAACAGTATCGATATCTGTCACTGGTTTACCTAGTTGACTCATTTCAAAGTTGTTTGTTTGTCAGACATAACTGATTACAACAAAAACGTTCGCATCTCTTACCATTCCCAATCTCTTCCTTGATGTGGACACAAGATCCACAGGATATCTCTGAAGAGTTTGAATGGAGGAGTGTCCTCTTACGCGGTATTTCATGTTCTGTGGACTCGATGTCCATTGCATCTAGTGATACTCTATCAACGTGGGTTTGCATACTAGTGGGTGGTTCACAAGCTAACATGTAACTTCTCAGCTGTCCTAGCCCTGACCCTGAAGGCCCCGGATATAATCCCGGGCCAGGTTTCCCAAAAGAACTCGCAGAATCAATATTGGGGAGGGTCATTGGGAAACATCTTCACGAGTGGGTCGAGTCATCTATGACCCCTCGAGAGAGATTCCGACTTGGAACTTCTTTCCGTCCCTGGTTTCGCGAGTTCTGGGATCCTGTAGCCGATCTCATGCTTGTATCCTCGACTTTTCATGATGTCGTCTCAAGATTGGTACGTATCGCGTTTGGTATTCAAGTTCCCCTTGTTCAAGGTGGAATTAATGAAAGGTTAGGTTTTTTTTTTTTTCGCACCTTGATCATTGGAAATACATTCTGACTATTTACCACCCCCAAACTAAGCAGTCTCATCCATCAGGTGTACATTAAACTACGCTCGCTGTTCTATTTTGGCAGCGCAGTCCTATGTGGTGCCTTCCAGCCCCCTCCTGCAACTTGGGAGCCCCTCATGAATGCCTACGGTAACTATATTATCGTGCTGAAGCATCGACTAAGGCGTTCTTCTCCTGGGACGGAGGTGCGCGAGGAGTTGCTCGTGCGTCTGCACCTCTGTTACAGACAGGATCTGCCGATCTTCCTCGTAGAAGACCTGGCCCACGCGGTTGACCAGATCTTGGAGGGAAGATAAGGTATCTGTAAGTAGATGCTAGGCCATCCATTACTAGTTCTTTGTTTGTGTCGATAAGAATCTGTTAGTCAATGTAATTGCAAATCGAAATCGTTGTCATCCTTACATAACTTGTACATAGCTAGTCTACCATAACTAGTGGACTTGAAAAAATGTCTGGTTTTTGCGATCAGAAAGGACAATATTAATGTTTACAGAGCTGTAACTCGGCCAAAGCAACTACCTTCGTCAAAACCAGCATTTTTTTTTTTGCCGAGACTCATATTTTGTTCTACTCTTTGCTCCTCTCTCCAAACTTTCGAGAAGTAGAAGGACATAATCATCAACATGGCTTACGGTTGATAAAATACCAAAACAATTTTATTTTGACGAGAGAACGGAAAAAGTAATACACAATTTATCTCGAATCGAGGAAGCGCGGGAAGAAACCATATAAATACAACGTCCTGTGAAATTTCGGGAAACTCGGGGAGGGGGGAAGCCAGCGACTTGCTACGCCGTAATTCAGGGATGAGGCTTGATGGGTTTGTGGACGGGTGGCTTGATGGGTTTGTGGACGGGAGGCTTGATGGGTTTGTGGACGGGAGGCTTGATGGGTTTGTGGAAGGGAGGCTTGTGGGGAGGCTTGTGGGGAGGCTTGTGAGGAGGCTTGTGAGGAGGCTTGTGAGGAGGCCTGTGAGGAGGCCTGTGAGGAGGCCTGTGGGGATGCTTGTGGATGGGCTTCTTGTGGATAGGCTTGTGGGGAGGTTTATGGATAGGTTTCGTAGGAGGCTTGGGCTCAGGCTTCAATACAGGGAGACCAACCACAGGAACAGTGGGAGGTGCTCTCGCCTTCAGAAGTTATGGTCAGCCGGACTAGGAGATACCAAAGATCTAAGAAAAACAAAACTAACCTCGAGTTCGCGTTTAGCTGCATCAGCATCGAGGATGGGGTCGGCGAGTGCTAACCCGACAAGTGCAGAGATGAGGAAGACAGTGAATTTCATGGTGTGAGTGATGACAAGGAGTGAACCTGGAAGTGAAAGAGCAAAACTCGAGTGCTTTTATACCCCAGACGAGGGCCATTCTACTTGAACGATCGACTGGAAGTTTCAGGAGTTTTTGCTGGACAAAAACTTGGCGCCTCCTATGAACGAGATCGACGCTCTATAATGCATTTTACTATGTGATCGGGAAGGAAAGTCTAAGGAACATCTGAGGGCGGTCTGGAACTTCTCATGTTGGTATAGACTTGGTATAGACGGTGTAGTGTCCTCCAAGCCGATTATTATTCGTGAGGCCGGGCGCATGAGAGCCAAGTAGGGGGTTGCTGAACAGAAATAGCAGAGTGGGGGCAAATGGAAGTCTCGCATGTTGTTACACTTGTGATTTCGTGTCCATCAGCGTCCTGGGGTACTCCAGGCTTGTTGCGCCTATTCTGAATTCCCCTAATCCCAGAATAATAATGACAGAGAGCAGTGGGCCGCAAAGGTAGACAAACAAAGCAATACCAACAGTACACAATAACAGCGGCGGCCAAGAGCACCGGTTCATGCCGCTCATTCAACCCTACCCCCTTTTCCTAGGAGAAGAAAACAGGAGGCAGCAATGACCACAGGAGACGGACATGAATTATGAGTGTCCCGGGCAACTTCGCTATGCCAACAATGAACTAATATTCTGGCATCAAGCGATGCTTTACTGGTTAATAGTTCGAAAAGTGTGTTTACACACGACCTTCCGCCTTTGCCGTGTGGCCGACATTCTAAAATCTGCGTAAACACCCTGCCCTCTCGCACCTGCTTGGTAGAAAATTCTTCTCGGGCCTTGGCATAGACAATAGCCTGGAATGCACTATAGATAACAAGATTTTCTTGGCATTCAAGTTCATAGGTTTTGAATTGTTATTGCTTGCGCTGGTCTTAGAATTTGAATTACTTATCTGTCTAAGTATGCCCAGCAACTCCAAGTTCGACCCGCTTACTAGAGACAGGGACTTATTTGCGGCGACCTAAAATTGTGGAAGGTCGGAGGATTGAATGGCTGCCCTCATGACTTCAAAGGTGGCTGTCACTGGCTGAAGATACTGCAGTTGACTCTGCCATAACCTACACCCCTCCGTGAATCAAGAGTTAGTTTTTCACAGAGTATGGGTTCCAAGAGAGGTTGTTATAGGGTGATTCTGGCAGATTGTAGATTATATGAATGTAACAGTTGACTTTCTCATACTGCATAGCGTCACAGGGCCCCCGGGAAGCTTCCGCAAAGGTTTGTCCAGGTTTTAGCATATTTGAAAGGCGAAAAATTCGCATATCTATGTCCGGACTTAGCATATTCCAGATGCATATCTTTGTCTGGACTTAGCATATTTGGCACCCCCATACCTTGACGACACTTCCAGAGTTGATCAAAATAAAGATCGTCGTGATGGATTATAATTAACAGAACGCGGATGCACTACTAGTACGGGTGCTGTAATGGTACTGCACATGGGCCATGTTGATGCAGCGATGCTCTGGGGCCGACATCCGTAGTTCCGGAATAAAACTTCCTATTGCGCGCTGACGCGCGATCCGCCATCTATGACAGCGCTTGCGGTCAATTTGGGTGACATACGCGAAGAAATGTTCGCATCATTCGAGATATACAGATCACCAGTACAGAATTTGTCACTTTGATCGATGAAGGAACAAAAATTCCGTCCACAATCATGAACGCGTTTGGAGCTATGTTACAGCAGACAGAGGTGGTCACTCAGATTTCTGTGTCTTTTCCTCCTGGCTTGGACCACTCGTCGGAGGGCAAGACATATATATGGCACTATTCAAGATCTCAGATGAGATTTGGATTTACCTGTCAACTCAGCACATCTCTAGCCTAAGTAGAACACACTCTTAGCTAAGAGACTCTGGCTCGTTCCCTTGTGCGGTGGTTCACCTTCGCATTGGATCTTAGGATGGTTAGATTTTGCGCAGAACGTATATGGAATTTTCGATAGCATACCTGAGTTGCAGTTTTACTTCTAGTAAGCACACCAGCAATTATAGGATGCAAATCATTAAAATAATAAGTATATCGAAGCTGCTTTTAGAAGTTGCAGATAAAATTCTGGATACTACAGGCGCCGGATTAATGGAGTGGGACAGATGAATGCGGGTATTATTTTCACCATCAGAACTTCAGCGTGAGATGGACGGCTGGTCATGTGGAATTTTTGTCACGATCACTACCAACGCACGCAACCAACAATCTCATCTCATACCTGATATGTGTAAGGATGTGTTAACCCTTCTATTGCCAAGAGATCCACGAAAACCAGTGGAATTCGACATAGGTATCTTGTAGATTTCATTAATGCCAAAGCCAATGTACCCAAGGGAGCTTGCCCAGAGTCATGATTGATACCTTAAACCCTGATACGTACTGTGGACTCCCTGTTATTAATTATGTAAGTAGAATATGTTCTAAAATCCAAAAGCTGCATTGTTCATACATGTCCCGCGACGTTCGGCTCCGCGAGCCACGACCATCATATCGAGGCTTCAATTTGGCCCACAGACTCGGCAGTAGTCTGAGTGTGTGTTTCAAATTCATGTCAAATCAGACAGTATAGTGTACTACCACTATGGCATGCACAATCTCTCTCGAAACGTAACAAAAACGTTCTGCGGACAGCCCCTTCAACCCTTCGAGATATTTTCCCTCTGATCTTCGTATATTCGCTGAGGTCTAGAGAACTATAAATTTGTAGGAAAGAAAAACGAACTTCGAGCTTGAATGCTGTCAGTAGCTGCAGCAGTTTTGCTCTCCTCAGAAGGAGAAGCAAGGACAAAGACGAGTAAGGACAAGATCAACGGTACGTTGTCAACGACGAAGTTCAGGGAAAATCAGCGTCGATAGTAGATTCGATACATCAAGAAAATTGTAGAGCGGGCCGCCCAGAACGATCGTAAGATCAGTCATCTTATGTACATAGTCTTATGCGCGCGTCACGGACAAATCAAGGGGTGAATCAAGATCTGCACGGGCGATAAGATTGGAAACTCTGCGTAAGGAATTAGAATATATAACCGCGGGCTTACAATTACAAAGTCACGCCTAAGTGGTAGAAATGAGCACTGGGCATCAGAACCTTTGAAAATTGTAGGATCAAAACCATGGAGAACTTCTGGATAAAGTGGTACAAACGAACGACCAAGCAGGCGTAAGTGACCCAACAATTGAGCAGAAAGCACCAGTTAAGGCGAGCTCCTTCGGTCGGTTACTCTCACCAGGAAGAACACACAAGGTGCAACAGCAGCAGGATGATCAACGTCGAACTGATCTCGACACCCAAAGTGTCGCTTGATCATAGGAGACGCCGGGCATGGAATCCCGAACGGTCGCTGGACCGAAGTATTAGAGGTATACACACATATCACGTAAAATGAGCGAAAACAAAAATACATACTACTGCGGGGACAATGAGCGAGTCAAGACTTCATTGAGGGATGGAAGCATACCAAAAAACAACATATCAAACCCTTTGGTCTCGCCAGCTCTGGTCGAGAGCATCTTCCACTAAGAAATCATACCAAAACAGTGCAATTGGTGCCGTTGATAGGTGCCACAATGCGTGGGCATCGACAATACCTGCCCAAGGAGGAAAGTCGAATAGCTCAAGGGCTGTTGCACCTGTCGTCAGAACCACAAAGATGGAAGCATTGATAGCAAAAGGTGGTCGATATGACTTTGGTTGGGAGGGATACCTCCGGAGAAGAGGTATCGGCAAAGAGTATATCAGCCACAAAACATTATGGGTAACACCGAGGATGAGATTGAAAGCCATGTTGTAGGTATAATCGAAGCGAGGGAGGAGTGTCAGGTATGAAATGTGAGCAAGGTATGCTATGACACATAACAGGGACCAGAGCTTTTTGGTTAGGCTTGTTTGCGGCAGGGTATTAGACGGCATAGTGAGTCGAGCCTGCGTTCTATGAGGATACAGATAAAACAGGCGGATTACAGTGTAGTATAGTGCATATAATATGGCCAGTGCGGCTGAAAAGTAGTCAAGCTTTTCGGTAGAAGGCAAATCTGGACAGGAACATCAGACAGCTTTAGGGGTAATTCAAACGAGACTTACCTCGAGTGTGAAATATAGACGACCAAAACCAAGCATTGATGCTCACGACTGACCATACAAGATAATAAGTCCGCATTGGGTGATTGCTGGGTATCCTTTTCTGGACCTTGCGCATTCCCCGGACATGAGACCAAAGATTCAGGAGGGAAAATATCACGGACGCAGGTTCCTGCATGCCCGCAAAGCGCCAGAAAGGCCACTTCCCATAATATTGCTGAACTGGAGCACGTTGTTCCACGTTTCGAGCCGTTATTTCGTGCATGCAAACATATTGACAATCATCCGTACACGTCCAGCGAGTTAACCGTAAGGCTAACGGCAGGACCGCTGAAGTCTGGCAGCGTTTGGTGCTACATGTATCAACGCAACTTTGGAAGATTGATGAACGATCTCCTGAAGAAGCAAGGACTATGCTAATAAGCGCTCCGTAAACCAAGATCCTATGGGCTTTCATGAAAGACGGAAATGTTGAAGGTCGAGTCGTGGGAATCTCACGGGAAATTCCAAGTTTCTTACCAAGTACACTCAAAGAGGGTAAGGATTACAGTATATTGTTGCTCAGACTACTCCCAAAGCTTCTCCTGAGTCCCGTTTCAGCGGATACTCCGCTTGGGTTTACCTTGCTTCAAGGGTCATGGTCAGAACCTCTCAAGCCACAACATTCTCCTCCTCACCGTATTTCTTCGATCGAGGAGCTCATGGAGCAGCACAACCTATAACAGAACGGATCAACGTAAGTCTTCGACAAACGGAGTCGGTCCAATCTATATACTCTTATGATAGCCTCATTCTCGTCCTATTGTATCGTATTATGCATCTAAAGGCGTTGGTGGACACCATTATGGAGTAAATATTATCTTTCACAACTGCCAGTGAATTCTCTTACCAAGCGTCGTAATCTAGGAAAGACACCCCATGAAGCCTCACCGCTTAACCCTAACGAATGCGCTTGTTATGGGATACGGACTCGACAAGCAGATTCACCACGTCTATGACCCTCGGCCCGCAACACAAGCTGAACTAGAAATGTACCACGATCACGACTACATCGAATTTCTCTCGAGGTCAGCAGTGATTGGTTATCTTCGCTGATGCGATATATCACCGCATTGTGTAACATTATTCGCTTATTTTTCAGAGTTACACCCGGAAATCAAATGCAGATGAGACACTTGATTGATACGTTCAACTGCGTAGAAGACTGCCCAATATTTGCGGAAGTCTACGACTTTTGCCGTATGTACGCCGGTGCATCACTTGCTGGAGCGAGAAAGCTATCTGCGGGCACCACGGATATCGCCATTAACTGGTCGGGTGGGTTGCATCACGCCAAGCGGGGTGAAGCCAGTGGATTTTGCTACGTGAACGACATTGTTCTAGCTATTTTAGAACTGCTCAGGTCTGGACACGTGATACACAACTACCTCCAGTTTATTGATCTGCACGTTATCAGATATTATCCCCGAGTGCTCTATATTGATATAGACATTCACCACGGCGATGGTGTTGAGCTTGCGTTTTACCAGAGTAATCGGGTGATGACGGTTTCTTTCCATAAGTACACTGGCGACTTCTTCCCCGGCACAGGCAAACTTGAGGATAATGGAAACAAGGATGGGAAATACTTCTCTCTAAATGTGCCATTGCAAGATGGGATCGACGACGATATGTATCTTACTGTCTTCAAGACCGTCATCGACGACACCGTCACTGCATTTCGACCTTCAGCTATCGTATTACAGTGTGGCGCTGATTCTCTTGGCTGTGATCGTCTAGGCGCATTCAACCTCTCCATCGCAGCCCATGGTGAATGCGTTAATTTTGTTCGAAAATACAACGTCCCTCTTTTGATCCTAGGGGGAGGTGGGTATACTATCAAAAACGTTAGCCGGTGTTGGACCTATGAAACTGCCGTTCTT
Source organism: Tricholoma bakamatsutake (assembly GCA_029959215.1). Lineage (NCBI taxonomy): Eukaryota > Fungi > Basidiomycota > Agaricomycetes > Agaricales > Tricholomataceae > Tricholoma > Tricholoma bakamatsutake. The sequence goes on from CP114862.1 coordinate 10,092,756, forward strand.
GTCGGTGCCACGATCCCCGACGAACTTCCTGTAACTGTCTATGATGCATTCTTCGAGGATTCACACTGGAAACTGCACCCACCACTAACTGGCAAAGTGGACAATCAGAACTCATCAGCATCACTGCAACGGATCACTACGAGCATCCGAAGTAAACTACGTTATCTTCAGGGTGCTCCTAGCGTAGCCATGCAGGAAATCCCTCCCGATCTCCAGGGGTTTCTTGGGGATGAAGAGCGAAATGCGGAAGAGAAAGACGAAGAACAAGGGAACGGACATGCCGGAGAGCAAAGAAGTGACTCACGGAATGCAAGAAACGAATTCTTCGACGGAGAGAACGATATGGACTGTGACGACGATTTCACTCCGTCATCGGCTCGCACAAAGACTAACGCAACAAACCGGAGATCCAGAGCTACTCGACGAGGTCGTGGGAGAGGCCGTGGAAGGGGAACGGCAGTCGTTCGTGAGGAAGGAGAGGAAGACGCTACTACAGAAGAGCCTGCTCCGCCCAATAGGAGGGGAAGAGGTAGAGGTAGCAGGGCGCGAGGACGAGGACGTGGTAAAACAAATGACAATGAAAAGGACAAAGAAAACAGCAATCCTGTCGCTGACTCCAATTACACACCCGCAGATGCTGAGTTAGATGTATAGTGGAAGCAGGTATATCGCATTCAATGCAGCGGTATCATAGGTACGTATCATTGTCACATTGCGTCTAGCATCTGGCTCGTTCCTTCTTACCTATTTCGCTTTCGAAGGGCCGCCCATGCCGCCCTCGACAATTGGCTTACGTGTGTTTCTTAGAGTGACCCTGAAAAGAGCCTTCGGACTCAGCAGTGTTGACTGTGGAAACAGATCCCTCTGTTGTACGGCTGTCCTGCGGCACGATCTCTTCAGAGTTACCCATCAGTAACATAGCAAGCATCGGCGCCTCGGACCTACTGTTCGTTCTCATACGATCGTAACCAGCCCGTCGTTGTTTAGTGCCAGACTTTGCTTCCTTGAATGTCCTGATTATTTCTGCTTGTTGAGCCTCTGTACTGTTTTTTACAGCTACGACACCCTCCGACACTCGGGTCAGGTAGATCAGTCGCCAGTTATCAGCGATAGATGATTTCTTCTTTTTCAGCGCATAGAAAGGTTGTGCCGCGAGATTTGTAACTCCAACTGCTGGTCCCGCAGTAATATTCGGGACTAGTTGAAGCTAGTTTTGGCTGTTGTGTGGTCAGTGAAATGGAAGGGACTTACGACTGCTGATTGAACGCTTGATTTCACCTCTGAAATCCTAGGTTGATCTAATTAGTACAAAACGACAACATTTTTACCTCTACTCACTTTCTTTATATTTTTACCTTCTCGAAGGGCGCCAGCGAGCCCATCGTAGTATGCAACGACCTTATCCTGAAGAGAATGTTTAATTATATTCGTATCCAAAGATGAGGGACCATAGAAAAGACCTTGCGAGGTTTGTTCTTGGACCCGTTACTCCCTGGCTGATCCTCGGAGTCATCCTCTTTCTTCACCATATCTGAGTATGCATTTGATACGACCTTCTTAAGACCTGATAGAAATCATTCACATAGCCCATGTTACATATATAGAGCTTGGCTTACTACCACCTAGCTTCACGGCCAATTTAACATTATCGACAACAGGGATTCTATACGAAATTGTGAGGTTGAATACACTATACAATACTTTGGCGTACCGGAGAAAAATATGGGACAAGCCCGCGTAAGACTGTGTCACAGTCCAGAAAATGGCATTTGCACTCCATGTCTCATAGTGAGGTTCCCCTATCCCTTCAGAATTGTATTCCTTGCTTCCTATTGTATCTAGTCAACAATTTTTGATTAAATGGAAATGACTGTGACACACGATGAAGCTCCAGAGATCCCATCTCGAGTTCCTTCGCATCAACGAGAACTTGTGCAGCAAAAGCGCTAAGTTTCATACACTGAGAAATGTCTGATTAGACGATATATCGAAAATAAGAGACCATCCCCATACATGTTCATATGACCACCACACTGCGACTCTCGATGGCTCCAAATCACATCTCATATTTAAAAGAGGCAAATGTTTGTAGAAACTGTCCACTCCTTGCCTTACACCGTCCTATACATGCATTGAAGTTAATCTTTGAATGAAAAATGTAGAATAGAACAAACCTCGGCTTTGATCTGATCTGCCATCGCTTTCGCGGCAATCTTAGCAGAAGGGCTGATTGCGAATTGGATAGCTTCCGTCAACTTCGCAACAGTAAGTTGCTTATGAGGAATTGGCTCAGGCCCTGCACCAGCCTTATGAATCATGCTCCCTTCATGATCATTTCTGGTGAGTTGGGCTGGATAAAGATCACGAATCACGGAACTTACCCCAAAATCCTTGATCGCCAAAAAACGGAACGACAACTGTCGGACGGCCTTTCGCCAAGCCAATGGCAGTTGTGCCCGCACCGCCATGATGTATGACCGCAGAGACCCGTTCTTCGTCAAAAAGCCAGTCATGGGGGATGTTTCCGAGAATGAAAATGTGGGGTGGAACAGACACGCCTCCTAATCCTCCCTAATGAAGATACATATCTATAAGGGTACCGGCAAAGATGAAAAATTGCATTGAGAACATACCCAGCCTGCTGAAACAAGCGCGCGAACCCCTGCTTGTGCGGTTGCATCAAAGATCATTTCTGAAATTTACAGTTACTCGATATCCAAAAAAAGAAGGGTAATAACAGTACGCGTCATAGCCGCCGCATCGGCAACCACCACAGATCCGAACCTAATCGAAATATATACTTGAGTTCACATATTCAAGGCATTTGCAAAGCATTGCCACTGACCCGATGTAAATAGGGGGCTCTCCTGCTGCCAAAAACGCAGCCAAATCATCCGCCGGCTGGTAGCTCGTCGCAAGGTCGAGAAAATAGAACCCTACAATGTCTTGAAGAACGGGTGAGGAAGTCATGTGTCCAAATTGTGAGATATCTTGCGTACCTATAGTATTGGCCCAATCGAACGGCTTTGGGACTAAAGCCGGACTCATGCAGTAAGTCCAAGGAATTTTGACGCGATCGACGAGACCAGGGCCACTTTGCTGTGTAAGAGGCTTGAGACCAAGCGTACTCAAGCGGAATTCGTTTATGACATCCCCCACTCTAAGGGCTCGTCAGTTGGCCCCCAACGAAACAGTATAACAGACAGCAGTACCCTTGCCATGTTACTATGTCGGCTATCGCGTAACTCAGATAATTAGTAAGCCCCCCTTTGGCATTAGATTTATTGATATTGACTAGGGGATGAGGAAACTCTGCGGTCGGGCACCTGGAGGTACAAGCTCGTTCCACTGAAACACATGATATGACGTGATAACGTACCATGGCATTGCTGGAAGACGGTGTCAACAATCAAGTAACTCAGAAGCATAAGAATGACAGACTGAAGGTTAATTGCAAAGGAATTCCTAGTGCTTCCGCACAATGGACATGAGCAAATGTTGGAGGATTCGAGATTATTGCATGAGCTGTGAATGGACGACTTGTAATTGGACAGGGTGAGAAGCAAGACAGCCAGCAGCCGTTCATCATCTTCAAATTTGGAAGTGAATCGCTGATTACTCAGGAACGTAGAGAGTTCTAGACTCACCTCAGCAAGCATCTTCCGTTTCCGTCCAATATCACCGTTTGTGAGAGATTCCATCCCCGGCATCAAGCCAGGATCTAGACTTGCATATTAAGTAGTCAAATAACTGAAGTCAGATAATTTACTCACTCCTAACCATGTAACTCATGAGTTCCTTTGGGTCACCGCCGATGTTGAAGAATTCCAACCCGGAATCATTGACGAACGATCGAAAAGTTTCGTGTGAAGCTATGCGAATACGATGTCCATCCTTGTGAAGGAGCTGGCCCAATGCAACGTAAGGTTGTACATCTCCTGTAAAAAAACACGAATGACGTATAAACGTCGTTTCAATGAGCGAGTGACTTACCCCGACTGCCCACAATCATTATAACAATATTCATCCCCGGATTCTGTTTCCATTGTGTATCCACAGCGAATTCTTCAACATGTTGGTTATAGTCTTTTGGGAGGTCCGGAAGAACATGTTTTAAGTCGAGCGATACGGAGATCCGACCGTCCTGAGTGACCTGCGCAGACGAGGATAGCCCCTTTCCTGTAGATTGCCATTTACCATAATCTGGCCAAGTTGAATTACGACGGTAAGAACAACAATACTATTGCCAGAACACTGACTGATTTCGGGATTTACAGCAGTCTCGGGGTGACGGTCGAGAGAAATGTCGCTAGAAGCGGCACCTCTCGGATGATTGTCGCCGCGGTCGCTTTTGTGAGGAGGGGATGGTTTATGGATGGCCATGTTAAAAGTTGTTGCCCAGTAGAAGGTCTGCGATTAGGATATGTTCAAGTATCAGGTTGACGCTTGTACATAGATATGCATGTTGCAGGGTTGTTTGCAATTTATGACATATCGGTTTTTCATTGGACCTATTGAACCGTGCGCAGTTACGTAAACGTCATGTAGTTAGGCACAGCTACAGATTCACATCGAACTTTTCAGGCTTGGTACTACAAAGACCCAGTTTCGGGCCTCCTGAAATGTCACTGAAACCATAATTTTCAGCAAAATTTCCGGGGTCAGCTGAAAGCTCGTCCCTATTGTAGCCATGGAATGACATCATACCAATAGATATCAGAAAGGGGCTCCACCTCTAAAAATAAAACTGTCAACGTGTACAAATGTGGGAGTGGAAAATAATAATAAAATCAAGGTAAAATCATAGAAAATCATAGGTAGTGAAATAAGATAGGAAAAAATATGGCACAAATGTAGAAAATTGACAAAACCTCCTGGGGCACCACCTTATAAAATAGAGAACTCGTAATGTATAACAAATGAATAACAGTTGGATTAATTTTCTAAAAACTAGGTACAAGTGTTAAATACTACTTTTGGGCTGTGCCCGACTATTTACCAGTAAACGAGTGGCGATGTATTCCTGTGCGCTTAGCGCGCATCGCTTGATTGTCCTTATTCGGCTGTGCCATGTGTTGGCGGTGGAGTCGCCTTATTTGGCTCGGTAATTCCAACACTCCCCCTCGACTCCTACGCCATGCCCATCCGCCTAACAAGGTCCTCATGTTTGGGCATCGGTAATGCTTTGGTGACTATGTCAGCCAAATTGTCATCCATCGCGCAGTACTGAATGTGAATCTCGTTGGAGATAATTTTCTCGCGTACGAAGTGGTGCTGTATGTCGATGTGTTTGGTGCGGCCATGATTGATGGCGTCGATTGAGTAATTGATCGCGCCTTGATTATCGACATTGAAATTGGTGGGTCCAGAGTATGGAATGCTGAGTTCGGAAGTAAGGGATTGCAGCCATATGACTTGGTGCATTGCTAGGCTCTCTGCCATGTACTCAGCTTCCATAGATGATAATGCCACCATGGATTGCTTTTTGTATTGCCAAGAGATTGGAGTGCCAGCCATCTGGAAGATGTATCCAGAAATAGATTTTTGATCATTAATGTTTGTGCCCCAATCCACATCCGAGTAAGCAAGCTCCCCCTTTTGTGTAGATAATCCCCAAGTCCCTTGATCCATTTAGATACTGAAAAACACACTTGATGGCAGTCCAGTGAGCAGGGCTAGGGTTGCTCAAAAATTGACTGAGTGTCTGCACTGCAAATGAGATATCTGGTCACATTGATATGTTCAGTTGCAGAGTCTCAACAGAAAGTGTGAACACAAAACCTACTGCAGGCGTGCTTGGGGTGCAGGGGTTCATTGAATCATCCTTCAAGGTGCAAAGACTACTACAGAGGCTGCCTCAATGGGTCACATGGTGTGCACTAAGTTGTGTACACAGAAAGGAAGGTATGCACAGTGGCAAAAAAGTGCACAACATAAAAGAGCAAAAAGGTACAGTATGGGAAAACATGCAATAGGAGCACAAAAAATGTGCAATGACAATGGAGGTGAAAGTCATGAGGTTTAATGGGGCAAGGACAGTGCTGTAGTGTGTCAAAGGGGCGACACATGGACTAGGAATGCAGGTGAGATGCGAAGATGACAAAGGGGAAAATGCACAAATAGTGCACAAAATGCAGTGCAAAAGTGCACAAGTGAAGATGATGGTACAATGAAGGACAAAATGCAGCTATATGATGAGGGGTGCAAATGCAGCTATATGAAGAGTGCACTACAAAGGCACACAAACTAGATGACAATGACAGACTCGTGCAACACTGAATGAAACCTGTGAACTGTGGGGGGAAAGATCCTCTGGATTCTCTATGTACCTGGGTATTATGTACAAATGGCTTATGTGATAAAAACAGTAAAATAAAGTATGAAAAAAAGAAAGTGCCATGTGCTACCCACAAGTCCATCCATTGGCCCATCTAAAGACTAAACCCAACTGCACTATGCCATTACCTTAGCCAATGAGATTTGTGCATGCTATAGCCCAATACCCAACTGTTCCAGTGTGATGTTCTATTTTTGATGCACTTTAGGTCACATGCACTCTGCCCAATTAGTCTGCTTCAGAGTTATGTATCACATGCTGCACCTTAGTAATAGTGACATGATTGACCTGTGCTAGAGCAATGCCAATTGGAAATGTGGAAGAACTATAAGGAGATGCTGAGCAAAAGCACATTCTCTAGCATAGACATTGGCCACCTAATTCACAACATGAGAAAGCATGGCATCCCACCGGAACACACTGAATGAATAAAGAGATGACTACACAACAGGAGAACTACCCTCTCTTTTGATGACCACAAAACAGAAGCATTAATAGTAGCGAATGGCCTAGATAAGGGAGATCTGCACTCAGGGCAGGAAGGCAAATTCTGCTCTTTGTCAATGATGTGGCAGTTGTAGTGACAGGTAAAGACTTTGCAGAAACACATGAGAAGATCCACAGTATAATGAACTGTGCAAACAGCATTTTTGATTGGGCCAAACTACACAACTATGAATTTGGAGTAGAAAAGTTCTAGCTCCTTGACATCACTAGAAAACTAATCCTGAACTCAGTAGGCCCAAAGAAGAAAATTCCAACACCATAAAGGGCACTGCTCCTAGGTAATCAGCACATCCCATCAAAGGAAACAGTGAGATTCCTGGGCATAATTGTTAACAACAAGTTAAACTGGAAGGGGCAATGCGTGGCTGCCCTAGCAAAGGGACAAGATTGAATAATCCACTTTAGTAGAATTGCCTGAGCATCCAAAGGAGCACACACTAAGTATCTCTGACAACTATACCTGTCCATTGCAGTCCCACAGATGCTATATGCCACTGATGTCTTCCTAATGCCCCAACAGAACATAGGAAAGAAAACAAGGGATGGAAAAGCCCAACAAGCCATGCTGAAGAAGCTCACCTCAGTACAACAGCATGCAGCAATCATGATCACCAGGGTCATGACAACCACAGCTACAGACATAGCAGAAGTTATGGTGGGACTAATCCCCTTCCTGCTACTAGTGGATGAATATTGACATCGCACCACAATACACCTGGTGACACTACCACCCACACACCCACTACACAAACTGGTCAAGAATGCAGCAAACAATCTAGTCAAGTGACACCATACCCCATTATATGATCTTATGCACAAGTATGGCATCCAACTGCAAGACATTGAGACAGTGAAAACAGTGAGATACGATGATGATACTCAACCTGGAAACCCAAACAAAACCTACTAAATGGCTTCGGATGGTATAACACAAGTCAGAGGAAGGGTGCAAGATGGTACTAAATATCACTGCTAAGACCAAAATGTTGTGTTTAGTGACACAAAATAGTAAGTGATGGTTCGAATAATCTGTAAGAGCATACGAGATTGTTCGAATAAGTTTGAAAGAGGTCCGAAGATGTGCAAAATAGGTTTGAAAAAGGTTCGAAGTGGTTCGAAGTCATGTGAAGTAATCTGAAGAAGTTCGAATAGGTTCGAAGAGATTGAGGTATATCAAAGAGCAAGTTTAATGAATGTGAAGTGTTTGTTGAATGGCGAAAGGCAATGGGCGATAAAACAAAAAGTGAATACAATAGTTTCGAGAAAGTTTGCAATATTTCGCAGAACTTAGAGATATGATGCAAAGATAAGACTAAAGAGAACGATTCTTAAATCTGACGATAAGCGAGAGGGTAACTTGTGCTGTTCCCCATTGATTTCTTTATATTGCTATTCTAACTAATACAAGTCTATATACAATCTGAAGGAATAGTACTAAAAAAGAAATAATAACAATTGTAGAACATGAGGCAATGTGCACAGCAAATAAAGGTATTGTAAAACATGAAACAAATGAAAAATGATAATAAGTGAAACATTTGGTGTTGCCATATGGTAAGAGTACTTCTCTTGTTGTTTCAATAGATTGTTGAAAACCCAAAACCGCCATTATTGTACCCTAATTCTTTTATCGTCTCTCCTTGCATCCAGTAGTGCTCGATATGCAGTGAATTGGCTTGTTCCAGATGTGCAGCATGTATCAAAAGTGTTTTAAGACAACTATACAGCGGCCAAAGTTGTTTGAAGTGTTGCGAATGTTGCAAAATAGTTCGAAGTAGTTCGAAGTCATCTGAAATCATGCGAAATCATGTGAAAATGGTTCAAAGTCAATTTTGTGGTGTTCGAAGCGATTCGGAGTGTGTGTCATAATGTCTCGATGTGAGTGGAAATGTTCTCCAGACCTTAAAGCATGTAGTAGACCTATCAATGACACTAGGTGGAGATCTGAAATAATGACAGAAGTTACCATGGACATCGACAAAGCTATAGAAGAGATAGTATGGGAGAACTCAGACATCAATGTATCTACAGATGGTTCAGGCATGGAGAGAAAAGTAGGCACTGGGCCAGTCCTCTACAGGAACAGAAGGTTGAAAACAAAACTGTGATACCAACCTGACTCAATATAACACCACACAGTATATGAAGGAGAAGGGGTCAGCACCTTACTAGGCACAAAGCTGATAAGCAACAAATGGGGATTATGGTCAGCCAATATATATATTGACAATCAGGCTGCTATCGCAGCCATGTCATTAACCCAGCCCAATCCAGGTTACTACATCTTCAACACATTCCAAGACAGCATTGTGGTCCTGTGAAAGAAAAATAGTGGGATAAAGATAAAGATCATATGGGTACTGGGACACAAGGGGGTAGAGGAGAATGAGAAAGTGGACAATCAGGCAAAAAAAGCAGTAATGGAAGGAAGCAGTAACACTAACAGCCTACCAAAGATCTCAAAGAAGAGGCTCCCTCACAGCAAATTGGCAATAATACAAGCACATGGAGCTCGATTGAAGAAGAGGGCACAGAAACTATCACAAACTTTGCTGCATTACAACAGGATGAAGAAGATAGACCCAAAAATACTGTCAATCGAGTACATTGACTTGTTCACAGCACTACTAAGGAAACTATGAAGTGTTCTATCACAACTAAGAATGGGGCATACACCATTAGCTAAGCACTTACATTGCATTGGAAAAGCAGACTCACCAATTTGCCCCGCATGCCAACAGGACAAGGAAACTGTACAGCACTTTATGCTACACTGCCAGACCCACTGGGCAGCCAGACAGAAATTATGAAATAGCACAGAAGAAAAAGATATCAACCTGACAAAACTTTTTACCACAACCAAACACTACAAGCATTGTTCATATATATTGCAGAGACAGGGAGATGGCACAGTACTTTTGGGGATCTACCAACAATAGAGAAGGAGTGGCAAAGAAGAGGACAGGGATAAGGGAGAGACAAGAGGAGAGTGCTATGCACAGCAAACACCATTCAGAACATGTTTATACTATCCATGAGCCAGCACCACTTACTTCAGTGCATACAGCACTTGAGCACCACTAGATGGCTCTTCAAAGCAAATGACAAAGATATCACACCAGGGAGACAGACAAGACAGAGCACACAACATTTATACTTAGTCTCTTACATATGGTATGCCACAGGGGAGAATAAATGGGAAAAAAAATTGCTGCACAGTGGTAGTGTATGTAGGTTCACTTACCACTGACCTTGTTGCTTGGGTTAGCTTGCTAGTAACTAGGGTTAGAGGGTAGAACACTCTCTGTATCGCTACTGAGGAATATGTACAGCTTGTATATTATATACTCCTAGAGCTATGTGGTCACTGTAAGGGCAACCTCAGAGCCTCACTTAATAGTGAGCTAACAGAGGGGAATCCAAAGTTAATATTATACTACATAATACAGACACTCTAGGTGCACCTAACAGAGGGGATTTCAAAGAGAAAACTCTATGGACTCATCTGTCGATGCCCAGTATATGTAATAGAGCCAAAAATCAAATAGTAAGCTAAAAATAGCAAAAAAGCAGAGATAGGTGGATCAGGCTGTGGGATGACATCACCTTGATGGGCAAACATACAGAAGGGGTCCTGCCTCTAAGAATAGAACTGTCAACATGTACCAACATGGAAAAAAACTGAAATATAATAATAAGATAGGAATAAATCATAGAAAATCATAGAAAATGCAGAATAGAGTGAAATAAAATATGAAAAAATATGGGACAAACACAGAGAATTGCCCAGACACCTGGGATGCCTTCCTTTCCCCTTACAGTCACATAATCAGGGGGAAAGCACATGCACCAATATAAGTGCCATGAGGTATGTCATACATCAATCTACTACATATGTTATGACCATTTTGTGGGAGTGATGGTGAGCTAAATGGGGTAGTTTGTCGGCTGGGATCGGTGATTGATCGGCGATGATTGATGGGACGATGCGCACAACATATGGTACGACCGTTTTGTGGGAATGATGGGAGTGATGGTTGATGGGATTATCTAAAATTTGTCAGGCTTGGTCAGAGCTGTGCAAAATTTGTCAGAAATGATGGCATTAGTCAGAGCTGACTAAAATTTGTCAGCTCTGACTAATATAGCTGGGCTTCAAAATGTGGTCATAGCATATGTAGAGGTGAGCTGCAGCTGAGTTTGAAGTGGAGTTTGAAACTTTGCAAGTGGGCTGAGTGTGCAGAGGAGTGTGAGGGGAGTGTGAGGGGAGGGGAGGGTGTGAGGGGGTGTGAGGGGGTGGGCAAGAGGGGGATGGAGGAGAGGTATGAGGGGTGGGGAGGGGGTATGAGAAGGTGTAGAGGGGGGAGGGGGACATGGGAAAGTGAGAGGAGGATGGGGAAGGGGAAGGGGGAGGTGGAGAAGGAGGAGATGGAGATGGGGAAGGGAGAGATGGAGATGAGGGAGATGGGGATAGAGATGGAGGAGATGGGGTAGATGAGGAAGGGGGAGGGGGAGATGAGGAAGAGAGAAGTGGGAATGAGGGGTGGGGATAGGTATGGGTATGGGTATGGGAAGGGGAAGGGGGAGATGGAGATGGAGATGGGGAGATGGGGGAGGGGGAGATGGGGATAGAGATGGGGGAGATGGGGAAGATGGGGGTGTTGAAATTAAATCCTGATACATGCTGCATACATGAGGCCATGCATGCAGCACACACATGTTACTGCGCTTACTGCGCATATATGTGGTAAACACATTCCTGAGTCATGTGACATCCTTACTATTATGTATATAAGGAGAACCTGTACTATAGAAGATATACAGTGTTCTTACCTCTGCTAAACCCTAGCTCTAAGACTAACTAAACCCTAAGTAGGTTATAAGGAATGTGTTATCTCTTCCTCTATACAGCGTATGTAGTCTGCTCCAACAGGTTATGGGCCCTGCTGGGCACGTCACGAACGCGCCTTAACTGGCTGCGAATGACGTTGACTTCATTGTCTCCAAATTATAACCTTGCGCTCTTCGTGAGCTGGATTGCGCTCTCTGCGAGCTGCATTTAAAAAAAACCCAGGTTGACTAGGGTTAACCACTCTGAAGGAGTGTTTTTGCCTGAGATTATGGAACATGTTTTCTTGAATAAGAGGACTGATTGAGTGCTTTTACCAGCTGCCACTATAACATCATGTCTTCAACTCTTGAAAAACTCGTACAAACTTTCGATGGCTCTAACTACATTCAATGGGCCGACTCAATGAAGGCATGGCTCAGGTCTCAGGGCCTCTGGCAAATAACTAGCGGGATGGAACTAAAACCACCCCTGGCACCTCCTTTGACGGTGACAAACGCTGCACTAGTAGCGGAAGCTAATGCCAAGCTCCAGACCTGGAACAATAAGAATGACCAGGCGATTGGTAGCCTAGTGCTCCGCCTGGCCCCCTCTATTTGGCAGCGTGCCAACACCAAGGACACTGCTGAGGAGGTATGGGATCTCATCCGCACTGACTATGGTGTCGATGGCCCCTCCCAAGTCTTTGCGGACTTTAGGTCTGCAATCACAATCAAAATTCTGGCTGCAAATCCTGTGCCAGAGATTGCCAAAATGGCTGATAAATTCGAGTGCCTTACGGCTGCCAATGTCGCCATCCCCGAATTAGTACAGGCAATGATTCTACTTGCTGCGATGCCGCGCGAGTATGATTCTCTATCTGCCACGGTCCTTAACATGACCGCTACTAGAGCCTTGACATTTAAACATGTCAAGGACTCCATTGTCGCTGAAGCCTCATGGCGCACAGCAGTTGGAAAGCCCATTGGCCCACCTCAGGCCACCAAGCTTTCTGCTGTCAAGCGCAAAGGGGGAAACCCCAAATGGCAATCTCAAGGCAACAATGGAGAATTGTCCTGAAAGCGTGGACGACATGGGGACAAAAAGACTAAAGAGGAAAAACCTAAAGAGAAACATTCTCACCTCGCCTCACAAGCCTTTACTACTATAAATGGTAATGGCACCATCATACCGCCGATGCTGCTCATCCAGCGCATCGAGAAGCATGAACATACTCCCACAAGGGATCCTCGCTGCCGACCACCTGCACATGCATACATGGGCGTGGCCTCTACCTCTCATTCGGTCTATACCGAATATCAGCAGGCTCGAGACACCCTCAAGCAAATGAATCTCCCATGCAGCGCGAAAAATCTGCGACCGCCGGAAGAGCACCTAACAGTGTGAGAAGGTAAGAGGAGGAGGATTGAACCAGAACCAAGGATTGTAGAGGTAGAAGATGATAGCGTCTCCCTTGGATCGGAACCTGCAGTTTCTGATGAAGAAGTATGGAAAGCCGTCGACGAAATGCTTGTCGATGAACTGCTTGAAACAGGTACATATGATGAAAGGTCAGTCCTTTTCCTTGCCACAAGCACAAGAATTAACATTCCACTGATCACAGCAAACTTTTCATGTGAAATTTTACCGCTACTAAATGTATCATGGAACAATTTACATGTTAATATATGTGTTATGTATGCAAATGGAAATTGTAAGAAAGGTGCCAACTGGATCATGGATTCAGGCGCATCAAAACACTTCACTGGTGAAATTAAAGATTTTGCTTCTTATGAGCCTTTACCGAGAAAGGACTCTACCCTGGTTCAAACAGCCACGGGTACTACTCATATAGTAGGGAAAGGAGCAGTCTTCATTAGACATCAGGTAGTATGTCATGGGAACTCAGAGACACATGAAACGTGACTATACCCCGTCTACTACATACCCGACTGTAATGCTCGATTACTGTCAATGGGCATCTTCTTACAAGATGGAAGTGATGTGCGTGGTTCCTCCGCACACATTTCATTTTTCAAGCAAGGAAACCCAATTATGGATTGTGTCCCTCTTATGAAACGTGACACTATTTATTGGGCTCGGACTCATATATTGAGCACCAAGGGAATCAATGTCGTGACAATGTATGTCACAGACTACTCGACTTGGCATAAGCGACTTGGACACCCATCCAAAGAGGCGCTAGGGAAGATGCCTAATAGCACCATAAAATTCCCAAGGAATTTAATTATTCCTAAAGACAAAATTATATGTCCAGGGTGCACTGAAGGGAAAATGACCTCAAAATCTTTTCCTGAATCAGATTCACGTGCTGAAAGACCCTTTGAATTAATACATTCCGATCTGAAGGAACTCCCAGTACTATCGTACCATAAACATAAATACTTTATTGTATTTCTGGATGACAAAACGTCACATATCTGGGTCCAATGCCTTAAAAAGAAATCTGATGCTGCTGTGGCCATCAGACAATTTCGGGCAGTGGCTTTGACACAGTATGGCACTACAATCAAGCACTGGCATGTTGATCCAGGGGGGGAGTTCAAAGATTGTGAGCTACAAAATGTGCTCAAGGACTTTGGCATCAAAATAGAGATGTCTGCACCCCACATTCACCAACAGAATGGGCGCGCAGAGCGTGCCATAAGGACAATAATGGAAAAGTTGCAAACCCTGCGATTTACCGCATGTCTACCACAATCATGGTGGGAATTTTGCATTGAACATGCAACACACCTATACAACCGAACCCCGATAAGGTGCCTGAAATGGCTGACACCAGTTGAGGACCTGACAAAGGTCTGCCCAGATCTAAACGATCTGAAGGTTTTTGGTTGTAGTGCTTACATCTACCTACCCAAGGAGAAGCGTCCAAACACATTGGCTCCTCGATCGGAGTTGATGACATACCTTGGATTAGAAGATGGCATTAAAGCATACTGTTTCATGCGACCTAGTGGCGCAATATTCATTGGTGCTACAGCACTATTTGATGAAACGTTGTTCCCATGCTGTCCCAGAGCTAAAACTCCTGCCAATACGGACCTTGGTGATTTTCCACCTCCAGAACCAGAAGATGATGACCACTCATCTGGAACGGATGGCGATGATTCTATACTGCCACAAGATCCGCCCCTTCCTCCATCATCAGAAAATGATGATGATGATGTACCAAGTGAGCAAAAGGCACATGACGATGTGACAAATGCTCCTCCTCTGCCGCCTCCAGTAACCACTGAGGACTTTTGTCCAAGACGTGATGATCAACAGGAATGGCAGCAATTGCCCCATCGATCAGGCAGGCAGAGGAACATCCCAAACTGTCCTGGCAATACCTATGGAGAGAAGCGACTCCCCTCTGACATAAAGAGAGACATTGCACGTGATCGATATTGGAAGAGATCTGTAGGTCAAGATTCAGATCATAACCGAACACGACCACAATCTCAACAGAAAGAACCGGTTGCTGGACCGAGTTCGGCACCCCACGAGAATGTGCCCGATTCCAATGATCAAGAACATGATCACCCAATGGGGGAACCGGACGAAGCAGGTTATATTAAAAAGATAACCAAGGAAGGAGGAGATAAGCTTATTCGCTGGCTGTTGTCAAAAGCAGTCAAACCATTGAGCGAAATAAGCCAAGTTCCAAACCAATTTCATGATATTGCACACCTACCACGGCAGCAGCAACGTGAGTGGAAACAAGCTTGTCATGAAGAATTAGAGGCTCTTCGTAAGCGACAAGTCTATGACATCGTCGATCTTCCACATGATTGAAAAACGATCAAAAATAGATGGGTTTTCTCCGTAAAATCGGATGGAAGAAAATGAGCCAGACTCGTGGCCAAAGGCTTTTCACAAGTTGAAGGCATTGACTTTGATGAGATTTTCTCACCGGTAGTCCGCTACGAGACCGTACGCCTCATGTTTGCACTTGCATCTCTAGAAGGCATGTATATGACCGGCCTAGATGTAAAAACCGCATTTTTATATGGCAAACTAGATGAGGAGATCTATATGGATCAACCCGAGGGTTTCAGACTCGAGGGAAAAGAGTGCAAAGTATTGCGCTTACGCCGAGCATTGTATGGCCTTAAACAAGCCTCACTTGCATGGTGGAAAGAGCTAGAGGCATTTATGCACACCATTGGGTTCGTGCGCGCCAGCTCTGATGCCAGCATTTTCATACACAAGGATCCTAAGACAGGCAGCATTGTTATTGCACTTGTCTATGTTGATGATGGCTTGTTCATGGGGAAGAACAAGAAACTTGTGGATGAAAAGAAAAATGCTTGTCTAAAGCATTGGGAGTGCCGTAGTACTGAAAAAGTCACGGAATTTTTAGGCATGCACATCACCCAGACTGCAAGCAAAGTCAAACTCGATCAAACTGAATATCTCGCCAAAGTGCTTGAGAGATTCGAGATGACAAATGCCAAAGCGACCCCCACTCCACTCCCGACTGGTTACAAACCATCGGAAAACACAGCAATGCCCAATGCGATGCTTAGATCAAAATATCAGTCTGTGATCGGATCTTTATTGTATCTGATGCTCGGAATGCGACCTGATATCGCTTATGCAGTAATCAAGATGTCGCAATTCTCGGCTAATCCTAGCCAAGAACATCTAGACAAAGCGATGTACATCATGCGCTATCTGGTGGGAACCCAGAAATATAACATTGTCTATGATGGTGAGAAGTCCGAGGGGCTACAGGCCTTCACAGATTCTGATTGGGCAGCTGACACTGTCAAACGCCGATCTACAACGGGTTACTTTGCTACTCTAGCAAGTGGCATTGTGTGCTGGCAGTCCCGTTTACAAAAAACTGTAGCACTGTCATCCACAGAAGCCGAATATATGGCTCTCTCTGACACTTGTCGACAGATAGTGTGGATAGAGTCCTTATTCCAGGAACTTGGATATGTACTGAAGCGTGTACCAATCTGCGCTGATAATCAGGGATCCATCTTTATCGGATCAAATCCAGTTCAGGAAAGAAGGACCAAACATATAGACATTCGCTACCACTATACCCACGAATGCATAGAAAATGACAAAGTCATGGTCGTTTTCATTCCTGGAAATGATAATCCAGCTGACATGTTCACAAAGAACCTTGGCGCTGTCTTATTCAGGAAATTTAGAGACTCTCTCGGAATTACTTTCGAGATTCAAACTTAGCTGCTTAGAGCACTGTACAGTTTGAGGGGGGGTGTTGAAATTAAATCCTGATACATGCTGCATACATGAGGCCATGCATGCAGCACACACATGTTACTGCGCTTACTGCGCATACATGTGGTAAACACATTCCTGAGTCATGTGACATCCTTACTATTATGTATATAAGGAGAACCCGTACTATAGAAGATATACAGTGTTCTTACCTCTGCTAAACCCTAGCTCTAAGACTAACTAAACCCTAGGTAGGTTATAAGGAACGTGTCGTCTCTTCCTCTGTGCAGCGTATGTAGTCTGCTCCAACAGGGGGAGGGGGAGATGAGGAAGAGAGAGGTGGGGATGGAGGTGGGTATGGGTATGGGTATGGGTATGGGTATGGGCATGGGTATGGGTATGGGGAAGGAAAAGGGAGAGATGGGAATGGGGAAGGGGCCATTGGGGAAGGGGATAAACACCACAACCCCCCCACGTTGACTTGGGGCCAAGGGTCCCAAGTCAACTGAAGAGTTGTGTACTACTGTATCTAAAAGTCAAGGAAAGAGTTGTGTCACCACAAACCCCCAAATGTTGACTTTGGGCCAAAGGTCCAAAGGCAACTGAAGAGTTGAGTACTACTGTATCTAAAAGTCAAATAAAGAGTTGTGTCACCACAAACCCTCAAACGTTGACTTTGGGCCGAAGGTCCAAAGGCAACTGAAGAGTTGAGTAACTGTAGTGGGATTAAGCATTGTGTTACATATACGCGAGCTGGCCCATGCCGGTGTCAGGCTGAGCGAGCAAAGCGAGTGAACGCTATGACAAAGGCATGGGTCATAAGCTCGTCTATTACATATGCTATGACGATTTTTGTGGGAGTGATGGCATGATGGGATCAGGACTAAAAATAGATGATTACCTGCATAACATAGGCTATAGTCATTTTGTGGGAATGATGGGAGTGATGGTTGATGTGATTATCTAAAATTTGTCAGGCTTGGTCAGAAATGATGGCATTAGTCAGAGCTGACTAAAATTTGTCAGCTCTGACCAATATAGCTGGGCTTCAAAATGTGGTCATAGCATATGTAGAGGTAAGCTGCAGCTAAGTTTGAAGTGGAGTTTGAAACTTCACAAGTGAGCTAAGTGTGGAGAGGAGTGTGAAGGAGTGTGAGGGGAGTGTGAGAGGTGGGGAGGGGGTGTGAGGAGGTGGGCAGAAGGGGGATGGAGAAGAGGTATGAGGGGTGGGAAGGGGTATGAGGGGGTGTAGAGGGGGGAGGTGGACATGGAAGAGTGAGAGGGGGATGGGGAGGGGGAAGGGGAGGTGGGGAAGGGGGAGGGGGAGATGGGGAAGGGGAAGGGGAGATGGAGAAGGGGGAGATGGGGATAGAGATGGGGGAGATGGGGGAGGAGGAGATGAGGAAGGGGGAGGGGGAGATGAGGAAGAGAGAGAGGTGGGGATGGGGATAGAGATTGGAATGGGGATAAACACCACAACCCCCCCACGTTGACTTGGGGCCAAGGATCCCAAGTGAACTGAAGAGTTGTGTACTACTGTATCTAAAAGTGAAATAAAGAGTTGTGTCACCACAAACCCCCAAATGTTGACTTTGGGCCGAAGGTCCAAAGGCAACTGAAGAGTTGAGTAACTGTAGTAGGATTAAGCATTATGTTACATATACGTGAGCTGGCCCATGCCGGTGTCAGGCTGAGTGAGGAAAGTGAGTGAATACCATGACAAAGGCATGGGTCATAAGCTCATATACACAAGTGCCATGAGGCACATCATCTTAATATAGGTTGAGGTGTGTCATATATCAATATAGGTAGACTGAAAGTGCAGATTGATTTTAACACCCCCCCACAAACTGTACAGCAGGTGATCATTCTGCTAAGTTTGCACCTCAAAATTAATCCTGAGGGAGCTTCTAAATTTCTTGAATGGCATGCATGCAAGATTGTAGTACATATGTATCAGCTGGGTTTTCATTACCTGGTGATAGGTCCACTCTGTGCTCTATGGTCTGGGAAGGTTTCCAAACATATCAACACATTATGACTCATGATCTCAACCTCTACAAACCCCACGAAATCAATTTCAAACCATTTCAACTTACTTTGAACTGCTTTGAACAATTCTGAATGACTTTGAATGACTTTGAATAACTTTGCAGCACTTTGAACGATGATGGCTGCCATATGGCTATCCTAACACCCTTTCGATACACACAGCACATCCAGCATGAGCTATTGCATTGCATATCGACCATTACCAGACATGAGAAGATACGACAAAGGACTTTTAGAATTCAATTGCAGCATTTTGGCATTTCAATGATATATTGAAACAATAGGATGAGTACTTTTACTATACTGCGACTCTGTATATTTCATTTATCACCATTTCTCATTTGTTTTATGTGTTGCAAAGTCCTTTATTGCTGTGCATATTGCCTTGTGTTTTCCACATGTTGTATTTCCTTTTTAGTACCATCTCTTCAAAATGTATATAGACTTGTACTAGCTACTTAGAACAACAGAGAAGAAATCACCCTCTTTCATTCTATTGTCTGATTTAAGAGCCATTCTCTTGAGTCCAAGTCTCACATCATATTTCTAAGTTCTGTGAACTATCGTGAACTTCTTTGAGTTCTCATACTAGCCTTTCGACTTATTGCATATCACCTTATTGCATATCACCTATTGTCTCTTGAAAACCCTCCCAATTTGCAATATTCATTTCTTGATATCTCTTAAAATTATCCCTATTCTTCCCAAACTCCTCGAACATCTTTGAACATCCTTAAACATCCTCAAACATCCTCAAACATCTTTGAACTACTTCAAACATCTTCGAACCTCTTCGTAGCCCTTTTGGAAACCTTTGTATGCTTCTAAAACTATTCACAACATGTCTCACTATCTCACACCTCTAACTACATCCCTTGGGTAACAGCGGTGATATTTGGTACCACCTCGCTCCCTTTCTCTAGGCTGTGTTACACTCCCTAGACCTTTTAGCAAGGTTTTGTTTTGTTTCCAGGTTGAGTATTATCACCAGTATGAACATGAGAGTGACCTTGCCATTTTCAATATACTCACATGTATAGTGATAGCAAACATTGATATGTTTAGTCCTTCCTTCCTGAACAGGGTTTGATTTAATAAAGATTGAGCACTGATTGTCAGAAGCAATTGGTATGCGCTTCAGGGTATAGCCCAATTCAGAAAAAGGGGTGAGAGAGCCATATATTCAGCTTCTGTGGAACTCAGGGCAACAATTTTTTGCAAATGGGACTGCCAACATACAATGCCCCCAGCTAAGGTGGCAAAGTATCCCATTGTAGATCTTTTTTTTACCATGTCAGATGCATAGTCTGAATTCATGTAGCCTTGCAGGCCCTCTTGGCCTGTGTCAAGACCCATTTCACCTGATTGGATTCCTGATAATCCCCAATTCCTTTCCAACTCTTTTCTGATCTTCTCTACCAGCATTCCAGCTGCAGAACTCTTTAGTCATCAGACAAGTTCTCACATGCCTTAGTAATCATTTGCTTACTCAGTTTATTCCTAATACAGTCTTACTAATTATGGTCATGGACACTTACCAAGACCCATCAGTAAACTTCTGCATTTTCAATTATTCTTTATTTAAGCACCCATAGCTTAGCCTTGTACCTCAGTTTGCAAATTATATTCATCTACACATTGTAATTTGCTTGTGTCTAATTACCTCCAGTCAATAATCAATCCTTAACTTGTCCTTGATCTACCTCGACCTAATCTCAACTTAATATCTTAATCTCATTATGCTTCTTGACCTCAAAGTCATTACCAAACCTCTGCTCACCCTCTAGAAATCTGAACTCCCTTCACCCTGAAATTGGACAACTGATGAGGAGAAGGGTGCAACTTCTCACAAGTTGAAGCCAAGTCCCCTCTGGCCCCTTTTCACCTGGCCTGCTACAGCCCAGTGGATTCTGCCCAGAACCCCAGAATCTTAGAACCCCCTGACCACTGATGACTGGGTCTGACTGGAAGTCTGACCTTGGTAGTAGTGATCTGAACCTTGACAGCCTGCACCATTGTAGATAAGCTCATATTTTTGAGTGCCACTAGGTAGTATAAGATGTACTTTGCCTTATCTAGATGTTTCTGGCTGGGATTAGCTGAGAACTGTAACATTTTGATTACCATGAAGGTGATATTGGGTCATGTTTTAAGCATTAGATATAATAAAGACCCAATCACAGATTGATATTGAGATCTATATGCTGCAATAGGCACTGCATGGTTTTCCACTGGGATGACTTGGCATTAGTCATCCTGAACCATTCTAGCACAGTGGCTAGGTATTTCTGCTAGTCCAGTTCAATTTTTGATGCATGTTGTTTGATGTGCATGCCAAGGAATTTGGTGATACTCCTAGTGCTTTAGGCAAGCTTTAGGCAAGCACCTTTTTTTTCATCTACAAGGCACTTATTTTTCCCCATGAGCATGCCATCATCAACATAAATTATTGCAATGACTAGATCACCAGTTTTGGCATTCTTGTAAGTGAATATGCCAGCATTGGAGCTGGCATGCACAAAACCAATTGAGCACATAAATGCCTCAAGCTCTCTCCACTATGCTAGGGCAGCTTGTTTCAAGCCATACAATGCTTGACATAAGTGCAATACTTTGCACTCTTTGCCCTGAAGAACAAACCCTTTGGGATGATGCATGTAAATTTCCTCATCAAGTTTTCCATACAAGAACACAGTTTTTACATCAAAACCAGTCATGTACATACCTTCTAAGGCACTAAGTGCAAACATGAGGCATACTGTCTCATAGCAGACAATGGGTGAGAAAATCCCATCAAAGTCAATGCCTTCAACTTGTGAGAAGCCTTTGGCCATGAGTTTGACCCATTTTTGTCCATTGAATTTTATGGAGAAAACCCATCTATTTTTGATGGCCTTTCAACCAGGAGGGAGATTGTTAGAAAACAGTCCTATTACATAATAATATTTTATTACATCAAATTATGCTACCAAATGCCCAAAAATGCTACATTTGTTAGCATGGGAATTTTATATTCACACACATCAATATGTATGTGCATGTATGTGCGCTGATGTGTTCAGTTGATACTTGGTGCTAGTGATGCTGCGGTCCAGGTCGGTCAGGTTCTTGCAGGATTTTTGAGAACTGAGACCCAAACCTTGGGTTCGGTCCAGAAAATTTGCTGAACCTTGAACTGGACCATAGGTTCAGGTTCAGTAGGTTTGGTTCAGGTTCAAGCAGGTAAGGAACTTGAACCAAACTTTCGAAAAATAGCTACAAAAATCATCTACTTAATCAAGAATATCCATATCTGATGCGTGGCCCTTTCCTTTCCACTTAGGGCCAGCTAACAAATCATTGTCTGATTTGGTGAGGCCTATGAGAAAAAGTGAATGTTTGTGAGCTTCTTTGTCAGCTGCAAGATGCCCATTACAATAAGTGCTCTTGAGTAATTGGATGCAAAAGCAACAATATATATATATAACTGAAGCTATTCTACTAAAGGCTTACATTGTACTGGCCATTGTGGATACAGTACACATGAAGGCACTTTTTTCGACTTTTGGGATTAAAGGATGCTGACATTCTATCATTTTGAATGAAATTCTAACTCCATGACTGCCTGCCTTGCCTGCCCAAAAAGGTTTGGTTCGAACTGCATTTGGACAGGTTCAGCCCCATTGCCATTCTCTGAACTTTGACCCAGACCTTGGGTTCAGTTCAACAATTTCTTTGAACTCTGACCTGAACCTGGGTCCAGTTCTGGTAGGTTCAGGTTTGAACCATGGTTCAGAACTGAACATTGGCATCACTACTTGGTGCAGAGTCTCAACAGAAGGGGTGAACACTAAACCTACAGCTGCAGGTGTGCTCAGGGTGAGGGGGTTTGCTTAGAGGGCCTCGGATCATCCTTCAAGGCACAGAGACTATGAAGAGGCTGGTATGATGGTTTTCAATGTGTGCACTAGTTGTGTACACAAAAAGGAAGGTATGCACAATGGCAAAAAAATGTGCAACAAGAGCGCAAAAATGTGCAACAAAGATGGGGGTGGAAAGTAGGAGGTTTAGCGGGACAAGGACTGTACTAGAGTGTGTCAAAGGACTGGCACAGGCTAGGGACACAAATGGGATGTGAGTGCAACTGGTGGGAAGATGCACAAACAGTGCACAAAATGTGGATATACAATGAGGGGCACAAATGGTGTGCAAATGCAGCTATATGAAGGGTCCACTGCAAGAATGCACAAACAAAGATGAAGGATGCAATGAAGGGATGAAATGCAGCAATATGATGAGGGATGCAAATGATATGCAAATGCAGCTATACAAAGGGCACACTATAAAGGTGCATGGACTGGACAATGGTGCACAGGTTATATATGACGCTGAACAAGCTATTAGCTATGTGGGGGGGAAAAGATCCTCTGGATTCTCTATCTGTCTACCTACTATGTACAAATGGCTTATGTGATAAAAGCAGTAAAATAAAGTATAAAAATAGAAAGCACAATTCACTACCCACAAGCCCATCCATTGGCTCATCTAAACCTGACTGCACTATGCCTCTGCCTTAGCCAATAAGATTTGCACATGCTATAGCCCAATACCCAATTGTTCTGGTGTGATGTTCTATTTTTGGGGCACTTTAGGTCCCATGCACTCTTCTCAATTAATCTGCTTTGGTGTTATGTGTCATGTGTTGTGCCTTAGTAATAGTGATGTGATCGACCTGTGCTGGTTACTAGATAAGGCAATGCCGATTGGAAATGTGGAAGAATTATAAGGAGATGCTATGTGAGGCCAAATAGTGCCAAAGTGCCTGGATTATGTGAAAGCGCCCAAGTGTGCACAGTCCAATGCCAAATAGATGCAAAGCACTTGGATTATGTGAGAATGTGCAGTTGGGTTGTGATGCAATCACAGTGCACCTCGAATAAATGCCCTAGTAAGCTGAAAGCCATGACACACAGTGCAATAAGTGTGGTGATGGATTGTTGTGTGTGATAAATGGGTAGTGCAATGAGTGCGCAGCAAAGAATGTGAGTTGCGGGCAAAGCATAAAAGAGCACATAGAGGTGCATCAAGCACACAGTAACTGTGAAAGGCAGATAAAGAGTGTGGGAGGTGCACGAAGGCGGTTTGAAGCATAACAAGGCACATTTAGGGTGCACAATTGAAACTTGGGCTCACAAAAGTGGACAAAGGCACACAGAAGTGCACTTAAGCACACAGAAGTGCACTTAAGCACACAGAAGTGGACAAAGGCACACAGAAGTGCACTTAAGCACACAGAAGTGCACTTAAGCACACAGAAGTGCACTTAAGCACACAGAAGTGCACTTAAGCACACAGAAGTGCACTTAAGCACACAGAAGTGCACTTAAGCACACAGAAGTGCACTTAAGCACACAGAAGTGCACTTAAGCACACAGAAGTGCACTTAAGCACACAGAAGTGCACTTAAGCACACAGAAGTGCACTTAAGCACACAGAAGTGCACTTAAGCACACAGAAGTGCACTTAAGCACACAGAAGTGCACTTAAGCACACAGAAGTGCACTTAAGCACACAGAAGTGCACTTAAGCACACAGAAGTGCACTTAAGCACACAGAAGTGCACTTAAGC
Source organism: Tricholoma bakamatsutake (assembly GCA_029959215.1). NCBI lineage: Eukaryota > Fungi > Basidiomycota > Agaricomycetes > Agaricales > Tricholomataceae > Tricholoma > Tricholoma bakamatsutake. The sequence goes on from CP114862.1 coordinate 10,117,293, forward strand.
ACACAGAAGTGCACTTAAGCACACAGAAGTGCACTTAAGCACACAGAAGTGCACTTAGAAGTGCACTTAAGCACATAGAAGTGGATAAAGGCACACAGAAGCACACTAAAGTGCACAAAGGTGCGCTGCACAAAGTGAGTAGAAGTCGTCCAAGCAGTCTGCACAAAGTGAGTAGAAGTCATCCAAGCAGTCTGCACAATCGTGAAAAATGCTGTAGTATGAGCACAGGGTGATAGGGAGAGCCATATCAGCATGTCGGTAATACCATAGTACAATATATGTAACATAGTATATAAACCTTAAATATACACCTAGGGGACCCCAGTGGAGTTCTCTTAGGTATTCCATCCACAATGGTGGTGTGAAAAGCCTATTTTAGCCAACTCATCTATTAATAACCCCTTGCATCAAATTCATCAAAACCCTCATCATGCATGTATGTCCTGCCCTCTTCTTGTAGGAGAACCTGCATGGTCCAGCTAGCAGATTAGTGGGTGTTGCTCTAACAGAGATCTACAATGTCATTGACATGCTACTTATGAAGGGCCTCTAGTTCTTCTAGGCATGTCTGTTTCCACTACAGTTGAGCATGCTTATCTAAGCTGGCTATATCATGGAACTGGGTAGGAACAAGATCTGATGTCATAGATGGTGCAACTGCATTATTCAGCAGGTAGCACATCAGATCTCCACCTTCTTCCTTGATGATCTTGCCTATGGTGCACCTGATCTTACCCCTTACACTCCCCTTACACTCTTGGGTTAGGTTTCCAGATCGAGTATTATTGGAGAATTTTACGGAATTTGAAGTAGTGAAGAATTAACTCAAAGGTACACACCTACAGGTTGTAGTTTCCTGATGGGGCATATGGGAGCATGAGGAGGTTCAGTGGTTTCTTTGAGATCAAAACTTGGTCCAGCTACTGGTTCTGGCAGTGGCACTACACAATCACAACTCATGCCATTGTAAGGGCAACCTCAAAGCCTCACTTAATAGTGAGCTAACAGAGGGGAATCCAAAGTTAATATTATCTACTACATATATTATGACCATTTTGTGGGAGTGATGGCGAGCTAAATAAGGGAGTTTTTCAGCTGAGATCAGTGATTGATCGGCGATGATTGATGGGACGATGCGCATAACATATGCTACAGTCATTTTGTGGGAATGATGGGAGTGATGGTTGATGGGATTATCTAAAATTTGTCAGAGCTGTGCAAAATTGGTCAGCACTGTGCAAGATGAGTCAGAAATGATCGCATTAGTCAGAGCTGACTAAAATTTGTCAGCTCTGACTAATATAGCTGGGCTTCAAAATGTGGTCGTAGCATATGTAATAGTACCAGTCAGTAACAAGTCAATACAAATGTGTAGTGAGGTCAGTAACAAGTCAATACAAATTTGTGATTTGTAATGAGGTCAGTAACATGACAATACAAATTTGTAATGAGGTCAGTAACAAGTCAATACAAATTTGTAATGAGGTCAGTAACAAGTCAATACAAATGTGTAGTGAGGTCAGTAACAAGTCAATACAAATTTGTGATTTGTAACAAAGTGTGTGACATGACAATACAAATTTGTAATAACAGGTCAATACAAATTTGTAGTGAGGTCAGTAACAAGTCAATACAAATTTGTGATTTGTAACGAGGTCAGTAAAAAGTTTGAGTCAGTAACAGGTCAATACAAATTTAATGAAGTCAGTAACATGTCAATAGAAATGTGTAATAAGGTCAGTAACAAGTCAGATACCAAAAAGGGAGATTTGCGTGCACAAAATTTTGGTTGCGATATAGTGGACACCTACTTTCATGCCTCTTCCGGAACATGCACAACATGACCAAACAGCTGACATTTCCTTACATGTGGAGAGAGAGTGCACGTCAATCAGTTGAGTACCTCTCTTCACACAACATTTGGGGCTATAATAGTGACACTATTGCAATTGCTATCTATTATCAAATAGCAAAATTGTGATTGTCATTACATAAGTGTTGGAATTGGCTATTGAAACTTGAAAACAGTTGAATTACAGTGAGTGTTGTGACAACTGGCTGTTAAAGGAAGTTGTTGCTGACCTTACTTCAGCTGTGCTGGATTGTTGGCTATTGAACCAAATTATTATTAGGCTTTACCATTACTAAATATGTGAGTGGTGTTGGCATATGTTGCAATAATAATGGCTTATGAGAGTATTTGCAGGAATCAAAGTAGACCTTCTACACCAGAAGTGGAAAGGGCTAGAATTAGAGATGCAGACCATCTGGAAAGGTTGCAGATGACCAATCCTGATGAGAGGAGAAGCAGAGTCAGAGTGACTGCCTCTGCTGAGGGAATTGTTCCACTGAACTATGGAGCTGCATTGGCAGCTCAGATACCACAGGTGCAGATGCCTGCTAATTAGAATGCTCTAAGGCAGTTTAAATTGCCTGTTGTATCTCCTGCTCCTGTATTACATGGGAGAGGGGCTCCTGTGATGCCATCTAGACCTGTTTTGGCAAACCATGGAGTAGGGGCAAATATAGCTTCTACTATACCACAGGTTCAACTGCCAGCAGGGTGGAATGCACCTTTGGCCAATCCTATTCCTGTGGTTCCACCTGCACCTCAGTTACAAACAAGAAGGGGAAGAGGGAGAGGGAGAGGGAGGGGACTGGGACCATTGCATAATATTTCAGGTGGTCAAGCAGATCCTGCACTTAATAATCTGCATAGGGGACATATTGCATTGAGGGAAAGAACTGCAGATTATGATGCACGTCTTCAGGAGTTACAACAAGCTGAGGCAGCTAAGGAGTATTAGCATCAGCAGGAATTATTACAGAAGGTTGCTGAGGAAAGAAGAATTGCTGAGGCTGTTGCTGCCAGAGAGAGGATATCACAGCAGGTGGCTGAAATGAGCAGGCAGCATAATCTGCAATTGCAGCAGGTGATTGAAGAGCAGCAAGCTGCTGAAGTGGAAGCAGCTAGGTGGCATAATTGGCAATTGCAGCAGTTGGCTGAACAAGAGCAGCACAGGCAAGCTGCTGCAGTTGAGGAGTATGCACAAAGACAAGCTACTGAAGCTGAAGAGTATGCCCAAAGACAGGCTGCTGAAGCTGAAGCAGCTAGGCAACACAATCAACAATTGCAGCAGCTGGCTGAACAGGAAAGAAAGAGGCAAGCTGCTGAAGCTGAGGAGTATGCACAAAGACAGGCTGCTGAAGCTGAAGCAGCTAGGCAACACAATCAACAATTGCAGCAGCTGGCTGAACAGGAAAGGCAGAGGGAAGCTGCTGAAGCTGAAGAGCATGCACAAAGACAGGCTGCTGAAGCTGAAGCAGCTAGGCAGCACAATCAACAATTGCAGCAGCTGGCTGAACAGGAGCTGGAGAGGCAGGCAGCTGCCCAGCAAGCAGCTTTGGCTGCTGAGCCACGTTATCATGATCCACCCAGACATATTAATATAGAGGCAGCATTGCAAGAACGTAACAGGCGTGATCAGGAATGGGCTTTCAGGATGCATCAGATGTGGAGTGGGAATGATGGGAGTGATGGTTGATGGAATTATTTAAAATTTGTCAGAGCTGTGCAAAATTGGTCAGCACTGTGCAAGATGAGTCAGAAATGATCGCATTAGTCAGAGCTGACTAAAAATTAGTAATATAGCTGGGCTTCAAAATGTGGTTGTAGCATATGTAGAGGTGAGCTGCAGCTGAGTTTGAAGTGGAGTTTGAAACTTCTCAAGTGAGCTGAGTGTGGAGAGGAGTGTGAGGGGAGTGTGAGGGGTGGGGTGGGGTGTGAGCGGGTGTGAGCGGGTGGGCAAGAGGGGGATGGAGGAGAGGTATGAGGGGTAGGGAGGGGGTATGAGGGGGTGTAGAGGGGAGGAGGGGGACATGGGAAAGTGAGAGGGGGAGAGGGACATGGAAGATGGGGATGGGGAAGATGGGAATGAGGATGGGGATGGGGATGGGGATAGGGGAGGTGGGGATATGGGATATGGGGATGGAGATACAGATAGGGATGGGGATAGGGATGAGGATAAACACCACAACCCCCCCACGTTGACTTGGGGCCAAGGGTCCCAAGTGAACTGAAGAGTTGTGTACTACTGTATCTAAAAGTGAACTGAAGAGTTGTGTATTACTGTATCTAAAAGTCAACTAAATAGTTGTGTGACCATAAACCCCCAAACGTTGACTTTGGGCCAAAGGTCCAAAGGCAACTGAAGAGTTGAGTAACTGTAGTGGGATTAAGCATTGTGTTACATATATGCGAGCTAGCCCATGCCGGTGTCAGGCTGAGTGAGCAAAGTGAGTGAACGTCATGACAAAGGCATGGGTCATAAGCTCGTCTATTACATATGCTAGGACGGTTTTGTGGGAGTGATGGCATGATGGGATCAGGGCTAAAAATAGGTGATGCACTGCATATCATAGGCTGCAGTCATTTTGTGGGAATGATGGGACTGATGGTTGATGCAATTATCTAAAATTTGTCAGGCTTAGTCAGAAATGATGGCATTAGTCTGAGCTGACTGAAAATTAGTCATATAACTGAGTTTGAAATGCTGTTGTCCCATATGTATAGCACCAATAGTGCTGGTCAGTAACAAGTCAATACAAATTTGTAATGAGGTCAGTAACAAGTCAATACAAATTTGTAATGAGGTCAGTAACAAGTCAATACAAATTTGTGATTTGTAATGAAGTCAGTAACATGACAATACAGATTTGTAATGAGGTCAGTAAAAAGTCTGAAGGCAGTAACAGGTCAATACAAATTTAATGAAGTCAGTAACATGTCAATAGAAATGTGTAATGAGGTCAGTAACAAGTCAAATACTGAAAAGGCAGATTTGCATGCATAAAATTTAGGTTGCGATATAGTGGACATCTACTTTCATGCCTCTTCTGGAACGTGCACAACATGACCAAACAGCTGACATTTCCTTACATGTGGAGAGAGAGTGCACAACAATCAATTGAGTACCTCTCTTCACACAACATTTGGGGCTATAATAGTGATACTATTGCAATTGCTATCTATTATCAAATAGCAAATTTGTGATTGTTATTACAAAAGTGTTGAAATTGTTTATTGGAAGTAGAAAACAGTTGAATTACAGTGAGTGTTGTGACAACTGGCTGTTAAAGGAAGTTGTTGCTGACCTTACTTCAGCTGTGCTGCATTGTTGGCTATTGAACAAAATTATTATTGAACTTTACCATTACTAAATATGTGTGTGGTGTTGGCATATGTTGCAATAACAATGGCTTATTAGAGTATTTGCAGGAATCAAAGTAGACCTTCTACACCAGAAGTGGAAAGGGCTAGAATTAGAGATGCAGACCATTTGGAAAGGTTGCAAATGACCAATCCTGATGAGAGGAGAAGCAGAGTCAGAGTGACTGCCCCTGCTGAGGAAATTGTTCCACTGAACTATGGAGCTGCATTGGCTGCTCAGATACCACAGATGCAGACGCCTGCTAATTAGAATGCTCTAAGGCAGTTTAAATTGCCTGTTGTATCTCCTGCTCCTGTATTACATGGGAGAGGGGCTCCTGTGATGCCATCTAGACCTGTTTTGGCAAACCATGGAGTAGGGGCAAATATAGCTTCTACTATACCACAGGTTCAACTGCCAGCAGGGTGGAATGCACCTTTGGCCAATCCTATTCCTGTGGTTCCACCTGCACCTCAGTTACAAACAAGAAGGGGAAGAGGGAGAGGGAGAGGGAGAGAGAGGGGACTGGGGCCATTGCATAATATTTCAGGTGGTCATGCAGATCCTGCACTCAATAATCTGCATAGGGGACATATTGCATTGAGGGAAAGAACTGCAGATTATGATGCACATGTTCAGGAGTTACAACAAGAAGCAGCTAGGCAGTATCAGCATCAGCAGGATTTATTACAGAACATTGCAGAGGAAAGAAGAAGTGCTGAGGCTGTTGCTGCCAGAGAGTGGATATTACAGCAGAAGGCTGAAGTGAGTAGGGAGCATAATCTACAACTGCAGCATGTGAATGCACAAAGACAAGCTGCTGAAGCTGAAACAGCTAGACAGCATAATTGGCAATTGCAGCAGCTGGCTGAACAGAAAAGGAACAGGCAGGCTGCTGAAGATGAAGCAGCCAATCAACAATTGCAGCAGCTGGCTGAACAGGAGTTGGAGAGGCAGGCAGCTGCCCAGCAAGCTGCTTTAGCTGCTGAGCCACGATATCATGACCCACCCAGACATATTAATATAGAGGCTGCATTGCAAGAATATAACAGGAGCAATCAGGAATGGGCTCTCAGGATGCATCAGATGTGGAGAAATGAACAGCATGCAGATGAGCAGGCACAGATGGATGAGGCTGAGGAGCTTCAACGTCTATCCATTGCAGACAGAAACCTGCATCAATGAATGATGAGGTTGGATCAATTGGCTAACAATATGTCTGGTAATCAGATTGATCAATATTGAGCTCAAGTGGATGCACAGGTGGAACAAATTCAGATGGATAGGGAAATGGCTGCATTGTTGGCTGCTGAGTATGAAGAACAGAGGAATAATGAGATTGCTTGAGGAGGGAAATGGAGAATGAGAAATCTGATGATGATGATGGGAGCGAGTCTTCTTTGCAATTTCCACCTTCTCCTCTGCCATTAGATTATTATGATGGATTTGAAAGGGTGACTGCTTTACAATTTCCACCATCTCCTATGCCATCAGATTATTATGATGAGTTTGGAAGGGTGTCTCCTCTACAATTTCCATCTTCTCCTCCACAATCTTCATCACAACTGCTGCCTGACCCAATATTCCATGTTCCATCATTGCCGCCTTCTCCCACGCAATCTCCTTCACCACTGCTGCCTGCTTCATTCTTGAATCCCCAAATGTTTCCACCTTTGCCTCCACCTATGCCTGTACCTCTACCTCCACATTGACCTGCAAGGCCATTACCACTCAGCCATGCACCTTATCAGGAGCCAATTCCCAGACATTCACTTGGACCCATGAATGTGGAGTGTCTACACTGCCATGCCTTGCATTTTGACTGTGAAAAGCTGTCCAGGTCTACCTGAGCTGTACCAAAGTTTGGAAGTTGCTGCTTGCAGAGACAAATTTGTCTGCCATTCTTCTGACCTGCTCCTGCCACATTGGGAGATTTGTTATGTGGGAAAAGCCCTCTTTCTAAGGAATTTAAAACAAACATCCGACAGTATAATGCTGCATTTGCATTCACTTCTTTGGGTGTCAAAGTGGACTGTTCTGTCACAGGTGCATCAGGTGTATACAGCTTTCATATTCATGGCGATTTTCAACATTTTTCTGGAGCACTTTTGCCACCTCCTGGATAACCTGTAGCCTATGCACAGCTCTATATCCATGATCCTATCACACAGCTTGATCTTCATGAGCGACGGAATAATAACCTCAACTCAGTTATTATGACAGAGCTGCAGGCTATGCTAAATAACACCCATCCTTATGTGCCTTTATTCAAACAGGCATTCCAGATCATGAGGGAAAATCCTCCAGAGGAGCGGGATAATGTCTCCATATGGCTGTGATCAGATAGAACCCAAGATTTACATTGGTATAATCTCCCCACAGCTAATGATGAGGTGGCAGCTATTATTTCAGGTGATGGCTCTGAGGAATGGTCTAACCACAGAGATATTGTTCTCAGACTATGAGGGGGAGGGCTTAAGTGCATCAGCCAGTTGCATCCATCCTATTCAACTCTGCACTATGTCTTGCTTTTCCCTCATGGTGAAGATGGATGGCACCCAGATATACCTGCACACCAAGGTGCAAATGGAGCCAGAAGGGCACCCAATGTCAGTCAGAAATGCTACCATGCTTATCGATTGCATCCAAGGCCAGGAGAGCAGCTGCCATTATTTTGGGGTGGAAATTTCTTGCAACAGTATGTTGTAGATGCTTGGGCATCTATTGAACAGAATACATTGAACTGGGTTCAACATCACCAGAAGGAGCTTAGGGCTAATGTGTATGCTGGATTGAGGGATGCTGCCATGGGTGACCAGGATCAAAATATCAATCTAGAGAATCATGGGAGTCGCATCATTCTTCCATCAACCCATATAGGCAGTGAAAGGCATATGAATCAGCTTTTCCAGGATTCCATGGCCATTTGTCACTTTTTCAGCAAGCCAGATCTCTTTCTCACCATGACTGCCAATCCACAGTGGCCAGAGATCCAGAAAGCTCTGTTGCGGGAGGAATCACCCAATCCACATTTTACCACAAATAGGAAAAAGCAGGAAGCCTATGACAGGCCAGACATTGTTGCACGTGTCTTTGAACAGAAAAAAAATGCATTGCTTAAGGATATCAAGGATGGTGTTTTGGGTAAAGTGGTGGCACACATCCATACCATCGAGTTTCAAAAGAAAGGCCTTCCACATATGCACTTCCTCATATTTCTCGATCCAGCTGATAAAATCCATGATGCCCATGATGTTAATTCCATTGTGTCAGCACAGATTCTGATCCCATCACACAGCTGATGCTCTATCACACTATAACTACCTGCATGCTTCATGGTCCTTGCAGTCATGACAAACTTAAGGCTTCATGCATGGTCGACAACAAGTGCAGCAAAAGATATCCCAAGGAGTTCAGAGAACAAACCTCTTTTACTGTAAACAATTATCCTGATTATGCCAGACCCAACAATGGTAGAACAGTGAGAAAGCATAATCATGTCTATGATAACAGACATGTCATCCCACACAATCCTTATTTGGCTGCAAAGTAAGGAACATTTATCTGACATCATGTTTATTGGTTAACAACTTGGTTCATTTGTCAGATACAACTGTCACATCAATGTTGAGATCTGTTTTTCAATCGAGGCTGTCAAGTACATCCACAAGTATATATACAAAGGCCATGACAGAACCATGATTGAGATTGTTGACCAAGACAGAGATGAGGTCAAGGAGTATCTTGATGCACATTACATTGGATCTGTGGAAAGCTGCTGGCACATGAATGAATTTGGAATGCATGCAGAGTCTCCTCATGTTTATCATCTGCCTGTCCATCTGGAGGACCAACAAACAGTCTACTTCAATGCAGAAGACAATATTGATGAGGTTTTGGAGAGGCCTGCTGCCAAGACCACACGTCTCACTGCTTGGTTTGAAGCCAACAGAATGTATGAAGCAGCACGTACTGTTACCTACCAGAACTTTCCTCAAGCATGGGTCTACAATCCAACCAAGAAGCAGTGGAACCCAAGAAGGCATGGTGAGGCTGCCATTGGCAGAATGTACTTTGCTTCTCCTGCCCAGGGGGAAAGGTTCTACCTCAGGCTCCTTCTTACTGTTGTCACAGGGGCAACATCATTCCAGCACTTGTGCACTGTCAATGGTGTCATCCATAATACATTCAAGCAGGCCTGTGTTGCATTGGGTCTTTTGCAGGATGACCAGGAATGGGTCCAGTGTCTTACAGAGGCATCCCAGATGCAGCTTGGTTCCTCTCTCAGATTGCTCTTTGCCACCATTCTTCTTCATTGCAATCCAACATCACCTGACATCCTGTGGAACCAGTTCAAACATCACATTTGTGATGACCTCAGAGTCAAGCTTCTTTCCATCTATTCAGATACAGACTTTACAGATGATCAAGTCTACATGTATGGCTTGCATCTCATCAATCAGATCCTTATCAGATCAGGCAAACAACTTTCTGATTATCCAGAGATGCCTCCCATTGAAGGAAACTGGCACATTGATGTTCCTGCCAATAGGCTTTTGCAGGAACAGAGGGATTACAATGTTGAAGAGTTGGCCATCATTGTTGCTCACAATCTCCAGCTTTTCAATCACAGGCAGAGATGGGTTTTTGATGCTGCAATGGATTCTGTCAACAATAACAAGGGAAAACTTATGTTCTTGCATAGTGCTGGAGGTTGTGGAAAGACCTTTGTCTGCAACACCATCGCAGCTGCTGTTCATGCTCAAGGAAAAATTGCTCACTGTGTGGCATCATCTGGAATCACTGCATTGCTTCTAGAAGGGGGTCATGCAGCACATTCCATGTTCAAAATCCCAATCGAAATTGATGAGGCCTCTACTTGCAGAATACTTTGAGGTTCAGATCTGCACCAGGTTCTTGATCAAACTTCCATCATCATCTGGGATGAAGTTTCTATGCAGCACAAATATGCCACACATGCAGTAGACCGCACTTTGCGTGATCTCAAGAAGAAGAATGTTCCATTTGGTGGAATCACTGTTTTGTTTGGAGGTGACTTTAGACAGACCCTGCCTGTCATTCCTAGGGGCACTAGAGAACAGATCATAGCTTCATCCATCAAAAGGAGCACTCTTTGGCAATGCATTACTGTCTATCACTTGACTGAGAATATGTGACTCAACAGAACTCCAGAGAACACTGCACATGCTGCCTGGCTCTTGCACATCGGTGCAGGCACAACAGTGGATGCTGCAAACACTATGCAGATTCCATAGAACATGCTCTGCCATGGAAATACCATGGATCACCTTATCAACTCCACATATCCAGACATAAAGCAGGGGAACAAGCCAGGTCAGTACTATTTGGATAGGACCATTCTCTCCTGCACAAATGACAATGTTGATGTCATCAACTCTCTTCTCCTTAGCAGATTTCCTGGACCAGAGCATGTCTTCAACAGTGCTGATACAGTCTCATTCAGAGAGCAGGAGTTAAACAACTACCAGCCATATCCTGCAGAGTATCTAAACTCTATCAAAGCAAGTGGCCTTCTTCCCTCCAGGCTGGCACTTAAGATAGTGTTGAAATTAAATTCTGATACATGCATACATGAGGCAAACCATGCAGCACACACATGTTACTGTGCATACATGTGGTAAACACATTCCTGAGTCATGTGACATCCTTACTATTATGTATATAAGGAGAACCTGTACTATAGAAGATATACAGTGTTCTTACCTCTGCTAAACCTTAGCTCTAAGACTAACTAAACCCCAGGTAGGTTATAAGGAACGTGTTATCTCTTCCTCTGTGCAGCGTATGTAGTCTGCTCCAACAGGTTATGGGCCCTGCTGGGCACATCGCGAACGCGCCTTAACTGGCTGCGAACGACGTTGACTTCATTGTCTCCAAATTGTAACCTTGCGCTCTTCGTGAGCTACATTGCACTCCCTGCGAGCTGCATTTAAAAACCCAGGATGACTAGGGTTAACCACTCTGAAGGAGTGTTTTTGCCTGAGATTATGGAACATGTTTTCTTGAATAGAGGACTGATTGAGCACTTTTATCAGCTGCCACTATAACATCATGTCTTCAACTCTTGAAAAACTCATACAAACTTTCGATGGCTCTAACTACATTCAATGGGCCGACTCAATGAAGGCATGGCTCAGGTCTCAGGGCCTCTGGCAAATAACTAGCGGGATGGAACTAAAACCACCCCTGGCGCCTCCTTTGACGGCAACAAACACTGCACTAGTAGCGGAAGCTAATGCCAAGCTCCAGACCTGGAACAATAAGAATGACCAGGCTATTGGTAGCCTAGTGCTCTGCCTGGCCCCCTCTATTCGGCAGTGTGCCAACACCAAGGACACTGCTGAGGAGGTGTGGGATCTCATCTGCACCGACTATGGTGTCGATGGCCTCTTCCAAGTCTTTGTGGACTTTAGGTCTGCAATCGCAATCAAAATTCCAGCTGCGAATCCCACGCCAGAGATTGCCAAAATGGCTGATAAATTCAAGTGCCTTATGGCTGCCAATGTCACCATCCCCGAATTAGTACAGGCAATGATTCTACTTGCTGCGATGCCACGCAAGTATGATTCTCTATCCACCACAGTCCTTAACACGACCACTACTAGAGCCTTGCTATTTAAACATGTCAAGGACTCCATTGTTGCTGAGGCCTCATGGCACACAGCAGTTGGAAAGCCCATCAGCCCACCTTAGGCCACCAAGCTTTCTGCTGTCAAGCGCAAAGGGGGAAACCCCAAATGGCAATCTCAGAGCAACAATGAAGATTTGTCCTGAAAGCGTGGACGACATTGGGACAAAAAGACTAAAGAGGAAAAACCTAAAGAGAAACATTCCCACCTCACCTCACAAGCCTTTACTACTATAAATGGTAATGGCACCATCATACCGCCGATGCCGCTCATTCAGCACATTGAGAAGTGTGAACATACTCCCACAAGGGATCCTCGCCGCTGACTGCCTGCACAGGCATACACGGGTGCGGCCTCTACCTCTCATTTGGTCTATACCAAATATCAGCAGGCTCGAGACACCCTCGAGCAAATGAATCTCCCATGCAGTGCGAAAAATCTGCAACCGCTGGAAGAGCACCTAACAGTGCGAGAAGGTAAGAGGAGGAGAATTGAACCAGAACCAAGGATCGTAGAGGTAGAAGACGATAGCATCTCCCTTAGATCGGAACCTGCCATTTCTGATGAAGAAGTATGGAAAGCTGTCGACGAAATGCTCGTCGATGAACTGCTTGAAACAGGTACATATGATGAAAGGTCAGTCCTTTTCCCTGCCACAAGCACAAGAATTAACATTCCACTGATCACAGCAAACTTTTCATGTGAAATTTTACCGCTACTAAATGTATCATGGAACAATTTACACCTTAATATATGTGTTATGTGTGCAAATGGAAATTGTAAGAAAGGTGCCAACTGGATCATGGATTCAGGTGCATCAAAACACTTCACTAGTGAAATTAAAGATTTTGCTTCTTACGAGCCTTTACTAAGAAAGGACTCTACCCTGGTTCAAACAGCCATGGGTACTACTCATATAGTAGAGAAAGGAGCAGTCTTCATTAGACATCAGGTAGTATGTCATGGGAAGTCAGAGACACATGAAATGCGATTATACCCCGTCTACGATATACCCGACTGTAATGCTTGATTACTGTCAATGGGCGTCTTTTTGCAAGACGTAAGTGATGTGCATGGTTCCTCTGCACACATTTCATTTTTCAAGCAAGGAAACCCAATTATGGATTGCATCCCTCTTATGAAACGTGACACTATTTATTGGGCTCGGACTCATATATTGAGCACCAAGGGAATCAATGTCGCAACAATGTACGTCGCAGACTACTCAACTTGGCATAAGTGACTTGGACACCCATCCAAAGAGGCGCTAGGGAAGATGCCTAATAGCACCATAAAATTCCCGAGGAATTTAATTATTCCTAAAGACAATATTATATGTCCAGGATGTGCTGAAGGGAAAATGACCTTAAAATCTTTTCCCGAATCAGATTCACACACAGAAAGACCCTTTGAATTAATACATTCCGATCTGAAGGAACTCCCAGTACTATCGTACCATAAACATAAATACTTTATTGTATTTCTGGATGACAAAATGTCACATATCTGGGTCCAATGCCTTAAAAAGAAATCTGATGCTGCTATGGCCATCAGACAATTTCGGGCAGTGGCTTTAACACAGTATGGTGCTACAATCAAGCACTGGCGTGTTGATCCAGGGGGAGAGTTCAAAGATCGTGAGCTACAAAATGTGCTCAAGGACTTTGGCATCAAAATAGAGATGTCTGCACTCCACATTCACCAACAGAATGGGCACGCAGAGCATGCCATAAGGACAATAATGGAAAAGTCACAAACCCTGCAATTTACCGCATGTCTACCACAATCATGGTGGGAATTTTGCATTGAACATGCAACACACCTATACAACCGAACCCCGATAAGGTGCCTAAAATGGCTGACACCAGTTGAGGACCTGACAAAGGTCCACCCAGATCTAAACAATCTGAAGGTTTTCAGTTGTGGTGCTTACGTCTACCTACCCAAGGAAAAGTGTCCAAACACATTGGCTCCTCGATCGGAGTTGATGACATACCTTGGATTGGAATATGGCATTAAAGCACACCATTTCATGCGACCTAGTGGTGCAATATTCATTGGTGCTACAACACTATTTGATGAAACGTTGTTCCCATGCTGTCCCAGAGCTAAAACTCCTGCCAATACAGACCTTGGTGATTTTCCACCTCCAGAACCAGAAGATGATGACCACTCATCTGGAATGGATGGCGATGATTCTATACTGCCACAAGATCTGCCCCTTCCTCCATCATCAGAAAATGATGATGATGATGTACCAAGTGAGCAAAAGGCGCATGATGATGTGACAGATGCTCCTCCTCCGCCGCCTCCAGTAACCACTGAGGACTTTCATCCAAGACGTGATGATCAACAGGAATGGCAGCAATTGCCCTGTCGATCAGGCAGGCAGAGGAACATCCCAAACCATCCTGGCAATACCTATGGAGAGAAGCGACTCCCCTCTGACATAGAGAGAGACATTGCATGTGATCGATATTGGAAGAGATCTGTAGGTCAAGATTCGGATCATAACCGAACACAACCACAATCTCAACAGAAAGAACCGGTTGCTGGACCGAGTTCGGCACCCCACGAGAGTGTGCCTGATTCCAATGATCAAGAACATGATCACCCAATGGGGGAACTGGACAAAGCAGGTTATATTAAAAAGATAACCAAGGAAGGAGGAGATAAGCTTATTTGCTGGCTGTTGTCAAAAGCAGTCAAACCATCGAGCAAAATAAGCCAAGTTCCAAACCAATTTCGCGATATTGCACACCTACCTCGGCAGCAGCAACGTGAGTGGAAACAAGCTTGTCATGAAGAATTAGAGGCTCTTCATAAGCGACAAGTCTATGACATCGTCGATCTTCCACATGATCAAAAAACCATCAAAAATAGATGGGTTTTCTCTGTAAAATCGGATGGAAGAAAACGAGCCAGACTCATGGCCAAAGGCTTTTCACAAGTCGAAGGCATTGACTTTGATGAGATTTTCTCACCGGTAGTCCACTACGAGACTGTACGCCTCATGTTTGCACTTGCATCTCTAGAGGGCATGTATATGACCAGCCTAGATGTAAAAACCACATTTTTATACAGCAAACTAGATGAGGAGATCTATATGGATTAATCCAAGGGTTTCAGACTCATGGGAAAAGAGCGCAAAGTAATGTGCTTACGCCGAGCATTGTATGGCCTTAAACAAGCCTCACTTGCATGGTGGAAAGAGCTAGAGGCATTTATGCACACCATTGGGTTCATGCACGCCAGCTCCGATGCCAGCATTTTCATACACAAGAATCCTAAAACAGGCAGCATTGTTATTGCACTTGTCTATGTTGATGATGGCTTGTTCATGGGGAAGAACAAGAAACTTGTGGATGAAAAGAAAAATGCTTGTCTAAAGCATTGGGAGTGCCGTAGTACTGAAAAAGTCATGGAATTCTTAGGCATGCGCATCACCCAGACTGCAAGCAAAGTCAAACTCGATCAAACTGAATATCTCGCCAAAGTGCTTGAGAGATTCGAGATGACAAATGCCAAAGTGACCCCCACTCCACTCCCAACTGGTTACAGACCATCAGAAAACACAGCAATGCCCAACTTGATGCTTAGATCAAAATATCAGTCTGTGATCAGATCTTTATTGTATCTGATGCTCAGAATGTGACCTGATATCGCTTATGTGGTAATCAAGATGTTGCAATTCTCGGCTAATCCTAGACAAGAACATCTAGACAAAGTGATGTACATCATGCACTATCTGGTGGGAACCCAGAAATATAACATTGTCTACGATGGTGAGAAGTCTGAGGGGCTACAGGCCTTCACAGATTCTGATTGGGCAGCTGACACTCTCAAATGCTGATCTACAATGGGTTACTTTGCTATTCTAGCGAGTGGCATTATGTGCTGGCAGTTCCATTTACAAAAAACTGTAGCACTGTCATCCACAGAAGCCGAGTATATGGCTCTCTCTGACACTTGTCGACAGATAGTGTGGATAGAGTCCTTATTCCAGGAACTTGGATATGTACTGAAGTGCATACCAATCTGCACTCATAATCAGGGATCCATCTTTATCGGATCAAATCCAGTTCAGGAAAGAAGGACCAAACATATAGACATTCGCTACCACTATATGCGCGAATGCATAGAAAATGACAAAGTTACGGTCATTTTCATTCCTGGAAGTGATAATCTGGCTGACATGTTCACAAAGAACCTTGGCGCCATCTTATTCAGGAAATTTAGAGACTCTCTTGGAATTACTTTTAAGATTCAAACTTAGCTGCTTAGAGCGCTGTACAGTTTGAGGGGGAGTGTTGAAATTAAATCCTCATACATGCTGCATACATGAGGCCATGCATGCAGCACACACATGTTACTGCGCCTACTGCGCATACATGTGGTAAACACATTCCCGAGTCATGTGACATCCTTACTATTATGTATATAAGGAGAACCTGTACTATAGTAGATATACAGTGTTCTTACCTCTGCTAAACCCTAGCTCTAAGACTAACTAAACCCCAGGTAGGTTATAAGGAACATGTCATCTCTTCCTCTGTGCAGCGTATGTAGTCTGCTCCAACACTTCTTAGAGTTAAACTCAAGACTGGTGTTTTTGCCATGTTCCCGACACAGCTTTACAATCTTGTTGGTTTTCTCATCCAAATGTGGCCATTCTTCTGCCTTTAACTCATCCAGCATCAAGACTTGGTGAACAACCTGCTATCTTTCTAGGATCTCGAATATGCTTTCAAAGCAGCTCAAAACATTCATCTCTATTTTCAATACTGTGGGTGCAGATGTGGAGACAAGGAGCTTTGGGATGATTGTTTGACATCAAAGAGTGCTGAGCAATTGTAGATTCAAAGCATGATGTGCAATTCCTGCAATTGGAGCACCACCCAATTAGCATAACAGAAGCCTCTGCAGCTCATCTTCCTCAGTATAGTTTTGTGGGTGATATATCTGCTAGGCTGTGCAATTATACAAATCCAGCAAGTTTCAAATTCCTCCTTTTCATGCAAGATTTACATGGACCAATTGATCAACACACTCTACCCTCCCATTACACACAGCAATTACCCATTGCTTCAGATCATCAGTTATGATGGCTTTCCCAGCTAACCATCATTCAGTTTTCTCAAGCACAAAGCCTTCACTTCATCCTGCTTTCTTCTCACTAATGTTACCAACCCACCAATGCTATGATATGCCAGGTGGGTGTTCTTGTGCATGCCAGTTTTCATCTGCTGAAGAACACCTTGTAGGTTTGCATTCTTGGTAAGCATATCGCAGTTCTGACAATGTTCAGGGTTTGGCTGCAGGTTTGTGACACAGGCTTTGGAATGCAACACTAAAACTCCATTGGTAACTGCATAATCCCAGGGGTCCCCCAGCTTATCATGCATTCCAAATGGATATGATATGTGGGGACTTTTGCCAGGGGGTAGGTTGATACAAATCCTACAGCACTGTTGCTCCTTTCTAGTCCACTTCGATTTGTTCTGCTGATAATACTCAATGCAGAAACCCAAACAAAACCTACTAAATGGCTTCAGATGGTATAACATGAGTCAGAGGAAGGATGCAAGGCCCTCTAGATGTCACCTGTCAGACCGACCATCAAATAGTTATAAAAGGACTGCCTGTCAAAGGAATTCAAAGCTAAAAGAATGTGTTTCATGGAATTTTAGAGAATTTCATGGCTAGATCGATAAATTTGGAGTGCGAATTTATGTTTGGATGCAAGATCAAGGGGATAGACAAGTAATAGAAGCAAAGCAATGGTGAATCGAGGGAAATGAGAGTGAAAATAGCATAATGTGAGGATTTTCAAAGAATTTCAAGGAAATTTAGTGTAAATGCAAGACTTCAGACTGAATAAGAGTAAACTGAACTCTCAAATCACTGTGATCTGAAAGGAAGACAATTGTTTGTTTGTTTTAGTAATTAGTACCAGTCTATATACATTTTGAAGGGATGGTAAGAGTTGCAGTGAATCAAAAGTACTTGTCCTAATGTTTCAATATATCATTGAAACACCAAAGTGGACTGTCCTTGTTATAAATTGCATAAAACATCAGAAACTGCTTCAAACCAATTGTATGCATGCACCTGCAGTTAAAATGTGTTTTATATACTTGAAATAGTATCCCATGTGTTCAGCATGCATCCAAAGATCATCCAAATAGGAAATACTGTGTCTGAAGATGTTTTTCAAGGTTCAAGGTTTTTCGAAGATTTTTGATGTTTCTTTGGACTTGTTCAAAGGCTGATATCACTGTGATATTGCTCAAAACTGGTTTGGAACTTATCGACAATGTTCCAAGTGTATATTCTGAGCTGTATAAAGTGTTCAAAGTCAATTGAAAGTGCAAAGACTGATATATTGGTGCTCAAACTGTGCTGGGGACCTATTACTGGCAATCCATGGAGCTTCCCACACATGGCACAAATTAGAGTTGAGCTGCTCCAAGTGCAGTGACAGTCATATGAGTGGGGATGAAGTGAGCTTGCTTTCCAGCAGAGTCAACTGTACACATTACTGTGTCAAACCCATTGGATTTCCTCAACTCCTTCACCAGAGCCACAGCATCCTCATGTAAACCACTATGGTTTGCATAATGGATGTCACATAGAATACTGTGCTCCTTGCCCTTGACAACAATTAAGTTTCTTGGCAGTCATGAAGTACTTGAGATTCTTGTGGTCTATGCAGATCCTGACCTTGTGTTGAGCACCCTCCAAAAAATGTCACCACTCTTCCAATGCCCACATTATTGCTAGCATCTCCTTGTCATGGATCTCATAATTGCATTCCACAGCACTGAGGATCTTCGAGTAGAAGGCAATAAAGTCCCATTTCTGATCTATTGGAGACTGTTGTGGCAATACTGCACCCATCGCAAAGTTAGATCTGTCAGCTGCTACATGGAAGGAATGTGAGTCATCAGCAAAGGTAAGGATGGGAGTGCAAGTGACCATCTCTTTGAGCTTCTCAAATGCCTCCTGCTGCATATTGCCCCAGTGGCACAGCCCTACCTCCATGCCTCCTTGCTCATGAGATCAAATAGTGGGCATGCATGGTGTGAGAATCTTTAATAAAGTGCCAATAAAAATTGATGAAGCCCAGAAAAGACTGCACCTCTTTCTTGTTTGTGGGGCATGGACTAGGTTTACCTCTACCTGTCCATCCAAAATAATCAAGCCCAATCATTTAATTTGCATCTTCTCAAACTCACACTTGTCATGACAAAGGTAGAGTTTGTGACATTCAAGTCACTCCAGTACCAGGCATGTGATTTGATGATGTTCATTGAGGTCTCAAGTGAAGATGAGGATGTCATTAAGGTAGATGCAGACAACACCTTTCAGTGTGAGGTCATGGAAGATGTTGTTCATCATGGTTGAAAGGTGGCAGGGCTGTTAGTGAGACCAAAGAACATGACAAGTAGCTCAAAAAGACCATGATTCATGTGAAATGTTGCCTTCCACTCATCCCCTTCCTTTATCCATACATTGTTATAACCCCAGCAGACATCAAGCTTGGTGAAATAGTGTGCCCCACAGAGTTGGTTGATGAGGTTGGATATGAGGGGTAGCAGATAATGATTCTTGACCATGCTTCAAAGGGTGGATATGACCAGAAGTTAAGTGTTCATTGATGAATTTGTCAAATTGTCATTGTTCTTTATGGAAGAGAGGGTAGATCTTCCAGGAGGAAGGTGTAGTGCCCAGTGTGAGCTCAATTGCATGATCCCACAGCTTATGGTTAAAAAGTGAGTTGAAGGATTTCTTGGAGAAGACATCTTTGAAGTCATGCAGGTGTGGAAGCATAGAGTCAGTGAAGGATTTGGGCACACTGTTCTTGTGAAAGGCCTCCACGAGACATTGGGAGACATTTGAGGTAGCATGCACCTCATGTGAAGGGTTAATAGCAGTGTAGAAAATTTGGTCATCTTCCTAAATCTGTTCCATCTCCTCTTCATCATCATTAGAATTGGATGCAAGATCTGGAACATCTTCAAAGTCCACATTGGGCATGGGCATTGGACTAGCATGACATTTTTGAGTGCATTATAAGAGTACCTTTTACTCTCAATGTTCCTGTTTGCCTTCAGTGAAGCAAGTATGACAACAGGAAGGACAACAACTCATAATGACTTCACCTGTCACCCAGTCAATCTCAGGATTGTGGTCATGAAGTTACAGATAGCCTAAAATTGCCTCCTGCTTCCCTAGTTGGATCACAGCAAAAAGAGCCCATTCATTATGGTCCTTGTAGTGGAGAACTAGGTCCACAACCTTCCAAATTGCCCCCACTTTATTCATGGAACCATCCACATTGTAGACAGATATAAGTCGAGATAGTGAGTAGGTATTAAGCTGTTCTTGTTGGACCAGGTGAGAATCAATAAAAAGGCCCATGACACCCAAGTCCAGGAGAGCAGAAACACCAATTACTTGCCCTGTATCCATAGTCTGCAGCTCAATTTTCAATTCTAATGATTGTTGGGAGTGTATGGTTGTCACAATGTACTTGCATGGTAGCTTGTGCTCCCAAGATTTTAATCTGGGTAGAGGAGGAGGGTAGGTACATCTTTAGCTACTTTAAGAGAGTCCAGAGAAGGAACAGTCACAGGATAAGATTCATCCTCTAGTGAATCAACAGATGGAACTTGAAAGTGGTTATGGAGAGGCAACGAGGGCATACTGTTCACTCGTCATGGGTGGAAAAATCCTGCTCCTCCACCTCTTCTGCTTTAATCTCCTCATTCCCCTTCTCCTTCAACTCTTTGACATCTGCAAGCACCAACAAATCTTGGAGGAGTTCATCTTGTCCATCAGACATAAATTTGTGGATGTCCTGATGGTGGGGCAGTTTTGAGCCATGTGTCCTGTTTCCCCACAGTGGTAGCAGAGATCCAGCCTGCAGGCTCAACTATGGGCTGTGTTGACATCCATTGAGTTGGGGCACTAGTGGGTCAGCACCAAGGTCTGGCACATAGGGATAGGGTTGGGATGAGGGGGTGCTCAATTAAAGGTGTAGGAAACATGGGTGGTAGTAGGACTGTGGAATGCTGCAGTGAATGCCATATTTGTAAGTCAGTTCTCATCGCAGAGAAAGGTGGCTTCATACCATGCATTTATATCATCATCTGCTGGACATTCCTTTAACATCTGCACAATCTGGTCTTGAATTTCCTGGTTCAGACCTCAACAGAACTTCACCACCACTGGTAACCCACTCCCATACCTCACCATGTCCACCAGATCTTAAAATTCATTGATGTAATAATCCATAGATCAGCACACTTGGTAGTAGGAAGTGGATTCAAGGTGTGTCATGGCTTGCTGGCATTTATTGAGAGGGCAGAAGTGTCATATGAACTTGTCCCAAAAGTCCCCCCAGGATGAGAAGGGAAGAGAGCCACAGTCCTTGGTTTGGTGAATCGTACAGTCAATGTAAAGATAGACATGCTCCAATTTCATGTACATCAGAGCCCGATAAATTTTAGCAGCATCATTCATGAACTGATTTGGGCATAAACTAATGTATAACTCACAGGAATTGAGGAAGGCATGTCTGTGGGAATGTGTGCCATTAAATTCAGCAGGAGGTGACAGTTTGATGTACATGTCATTGCTTGGGCACATGCTGGGTGGCACATCTATGCTAGGCATGCTATGGATCAAAATAGGCGGTGTAGGGTTCAACTGGAAGATTCTAATAGAGTTTTCAATGGTGGAAGTGAATGCATCAATTTGCATGCAAATTCCAGCAATGTTGCCTTCAAGCACATTGATGCACTCCAGGGTATCCATGGTGCTAGGCAGTGGGTCAGATGAAATATGGTGTGCACTAAAGGCAAAAGTGCCTGGGACAGTGTGTAGGGAGTCTGAGGAGCTCTGGGAGTTATCTTCTACTCTGTACCTGCCTATCTTGGCAGTGTGTCCAAGATTTTGTGCCTTAAGGGAGAGTTTTCTACTGTAAGTAAGCCTCACTTAGTAATGAGCTAGCAGAGGGGAATCCAAAGAGAAAACTCTAAGGACCCATATGTCGATGCCCAGTATATGTGATAGACCTGAAAATCAAATAATAGGCTAAGAATAGAAAAAAGGTGGAAATAGGTGGATCAAGCTATGGAATGACATTACCTTGATGGATAAACATCCAGAAGGGGTCCTGCCTCTAAGAATAGAACTGTCAACATGTACCTACATGAAAAAAAACTAAAAATAATAATAATCATAAAATAGGAACAAAATCATAGAAAATCAGAGTAAAGGCAGAATAGAGTTCACCTGGGATGCCTCCCTTTCCCTTTACAAAATTGGTAATTCTTTTAGATCAGAATGTATTAATTCAAAGGGCACCAAGGCCCAAGATTCTGATTCAGAGAACAACTTTGATGTCATTTCCCTTCAGTGCACCCTGGGCAAATGTGCCTGTTCCTTGGATTCCTTAGATCCTTGAGGAATTTCTCAGTGTGCTTTGGCATTTGTCTTATGGCTTGCTCAGATGGAAATCCAAGGTGCTTATGCCAAGTATCAAAGTCAGCAATATAAACAGTTGCAACATTTAATCTCTTAGTACTTGGAATGAGGGTTTTAGCCATGTATATGGTATTGCCATCAATTAGAGGTGTAGTTCTAAGTACAGGTTTACCCTTTTGGTCATAAAGAGAAATGTAGTCAGCAGACCCCATGACCTTTTCTTGTCTTGTAAGAAGACTCCTATTGACATTACACAACCATTTAAGTCTGGGATGTAATAGATGGGGTATAAGCATGTTTCACATGACTCTGTCTTTCCATTAACTATTACTTGGTGCATATAAAGAACAGCATCCTTTCCCATAAAATATGTGATGCCAGTTGCAGTAATGCATGCCATGCAGTTACTTTTGTGATTGGTGCAAATGAGACAAAGTCTTTCATGTCACCAGTGAAGTGCTTAGAGGCACCTAAATCTAAGATCTATGTGGCACCTTTCTTACAACTTTCTGATGAGCATATTATACACTGCTTTACTTGCTGTGCATCTTTATTCAAGACAAATAGATTTATTATATCTATTGGATGCTCTATCTTATGGCTAATTACTGAAGAGTTCATCCCTGTCAATTGAATATTAGGTATGGTGTGCATGTCAGGTGACATTTCATCATATCCAAGAATCTGGACCCCTGCAGCTTCAAGGTGGTACTTCTCAGAGATCTTTGTTATCTCTGGCATTGGATTTGACACAAAGATTTTAATCAAGATTGCAGATTTAAAGTCTGCATAAATCTGAGATGGTCCTTCCTGACCAAAGTTGGTCCTTAGGGTGGTCCATAAGAGACTTGCAAGGCCATTGGCATTTACTGCCAACTTTCCCCTTACAAAAAGGACCAGACAGAGTGTAATTGCTTCAAATGCCTGGTCATTTTTTCTTGTCCACACCTTAAGTGCAGCAAGTCAGTGGCAGCAGGGGCCATTTCAGTACCTGAAGTGACCTTCCACAAACCCTGACTCATAAGCCAGGCCTGCATTGATTCAGCCCAGGCTAGATAGCCAGAGCCATCAAAAAGGGACACAAGTTTCTCAAGGGGGTGTTGGAGCAGACTACATACACTGCACAGAGGAAGAGACAACATGTTCCTTATAACCTACCTGGGGTTTAGTTAATCTTAGAGCTAGGGTTTAGCAGAGGTAAGAACACTGTATATCTTCTATAGTACAGGTTCTCCTTATATACATAATAGTAAGGATGTCACATGACTCAGGAATGTGTTTACCACATGTATGTGCAGTAAGCGCAGTAACATGTGTGTGCTGCATGCATTGCCTCATGTATGCAGCATGCATCAGGATTTAATTTCAACAGAGGGGAAGACATCTATAAAAAGCTTAAAATCAGCTTTGCACTCTTTAAGATTAAATCTTATGATGGCAAGTTGTAAAAACAGCACTCCTTCAGGACCCTTTTTGTTACTTAGCATGCTAGATGTGTGCCTCCAGGGGCACAATCATCTTCCTGTTACTCAGAGAGTCTCAGGGCAACATTGCACTTGGGAGCAGATGGTAAGTGCACCTGCACACATCATTGAGATTTGCCACAGGGATGCTCACTACAATGATGCTTGCAGGGCCCATAACCTGTTGCAGTAGCATAGCTGCACAGCAGTAGTGTATGTAGATTCACTTACCACTTATGGGTTAGCTTGCTAGTAACTAGGGTTAGAGGGGTAGAACTATTGCTACTGAGAAATACAGCTTGTTTATATACTCCTAGAGCTATGTGGTCACATGATCAGAGGGAAGGCATATGCACCAATATGAGTGCCATGAAGCATGTCATATGTCAATATAGTGCCATGAGGCACTGTCAAGACCTGACTCTTCTGATCAGATTCCTGATAATTCCCAACCTTTTCTGACTCTTTTCCAATAATCTCTGCTGGCATTTCCAGCCACAGCACTTTTTAGTCATCAGACAAGTCCTCACGTGCTTTAGTAATCATTTGCTTACTCATTTTATTCTACAGTCTTACCAATTATAGTCACAGTCACTTACAAAGATCTGTTAGTAAACTTCTGCATTTTCCATTATTCTTCCCACCTTCGATATTTAAGTCCCCATAGTTTAGCCTTGTACCTCAGTTTGTATGTAAATTGACAAGTCATACCAAGTCATTAACAAAGCCTTAACCAAGTCTTGACATAATCTTGACATAGTCAACCAATCCTAATCAACTTAATCGCCTTAGTCCTTCAACACTTCCTTTTAAGACTTACTCCTCAAATCTATCTTGAGCCTTTGCTTAATCTTGCCTTCGCCCTCCTCTGGATACCCTCCTGAAATCCAAACTTCCTCTGCCAACCTCCATCTTGAAATAGGACAACTGATGAGGAGAAGGGTGCAACATCTTACAAGTTGAAGCCAAGTCCTCTCTGGCCCCTTGCACCTGGCATTCTGCACCTGGTGAATTCTGTCTTGGAGCTCCCTTGGATTTCCTGAACCCTCCAACCACTGGTAACTGGGTCCAACCAGAAGTCCAGTGTTTTCCTGATTTGAGTCTCATTTTTGCTTCAGCTCTGAACAGCATTTGACAGGCACATCATATATTAATATAGGTTGAGGTGTGTCATATGTCAATATAGATAGACCAAAAGTGTGGATTGATTTCAACATTTTATAATCACTACATATACATAAGTATTATACATCAAAAAAAGCAAGTAGAAAAGGTCAGCATGCTCATCATCGAGATGATGAGTGCTACTTATATTAGCCAAAGCTATGGTGCATGTTGATGAACTGTGGGAGGTAGTGATTGGGTATTGATCAAACATTGATTGGGTGGGAAACAATGGGTCAGGCACAGGATCACCCACTATTATAATGCTGGGTTCGTGAAAAGATCAGATGGCACCCCTACTCTGTAGCAATATAGTAATACAGGTCAGAAAAGCCATGGCCTAGGCCACAGCTTATGGCTTTTAAAAGTCTGAGCCTGAGCTGTAGGCCCTCCAAAGCCACTTTGATGGCCTGGTCAAGCTTGTTTTTTTTGGGCTTGGCCTCAGCTCGCTTCTGGCTTTGGCTGAGCCATGCACATCACTAGCACTGGGGTGGCAAATGGTGTTCCAGGCATCTGAGCAATTTCCTGTGTTCATCCCATATTTTTTCATATTTTATTTCACCCTGTTCTGCCTTTCCTATGATTTTCTATGATGTTATTCCTATTTTATGATTATTTTTCAGTTTTTTCCATGTTGGTACATGTTGACAGTTCTATTATTAGAGGTGGGACCCCTTCTGGATGTTTACCCATCAAGGTGACATCATTCCATAGCTTGATCCACCTACTCTCCACCTTTTTTTCTATTTTTAGCCTAGTAATCAGAAAGGGGCTCCACCTCTAAACATGTACAACATGGGAAAAAGGGGGAAACAATCATAAAATAGAGATAAAATTATAGAAAATCATAGAATAGGGTGAAATAAGATGGGAAAAAATACAGGACAAATGCAGAAAATTCGCAAGACCCTTGGGGCACCTTACAATAAGTAATGGGGTTAAATATGACATCAATTGAAGAAATATTGGAAGGATGTGGCCAACAACATTGGGTCCAATTTCACTACTCATGGCTTTCAATACTGTATATTTATAAACAGCCTCTTCACTTGCAGCTCAAGGCCAAAGCTGAGTGCCCCCAAAAAAGGAAGCATAGTGAACAGTCAGTTGAGAGTGGCAATGTCTTGCTGGAACGCTCGATGTTAGTAATTACCTTGAAAATTGAACATCATAGACCAACCTGAGTAAAATAAGTATCCCTCGAATTTCGGAATAGTTCCACATCTAATATATAGTCAAGTCCCCTAGCCAACCAAGGTGGATCACACTATGAGAAACAGTCAGTGTCGCTATATACCCCAAGTCAGGCAAATTGAACATACTACTGGCGATGGTAATGCAATCTATTCTACATGTATAACTAGCACCTTTCTTTATGAATGGTTGCTAAAGAGGAGACCACATCCTGCCACATCAGTGCTTCATTACGGGTGAGATTGTTTTGAGACCTGTTTGAATTACTGAATGCATGTAACTAAGTGATGAACAAAGTTATCATCGTGAATCTGTCTTGAGCAAAGTCATAGAACAAGTAAGTATTGAAACGTTGAAGCTGTGCAATAATGTGATTGCGTTGTGATGTTGGAGTAGTCACGCAAGCGGCCAGGCTATCCGGGGAAGGTCAGCACCCAAACTATTCAGCAATCCTTGTTCACATCCAACCCGGGTTGTTGCCAGCACCTGGGTTGCTGATTAGAATAATCCCAGTTTTCAGTCACGTAAAGTGAACTCTATTACGCTGTAGCCTTCTTTTCCTCCATGACACATGCAGCGCCACCCCCAGAATCCCTTCGCTTGGGACGAGCAAGGCATGATACGTGGCGGTGGCGAGAAACCTGCCGCGTAATGTGATTGCATTGCGATGCGAACTTGGGGGAGGCGTTGCGAACGAGACTGATGGTAGACGGCGAGTATAGCAGATAAAAATTCGAGATGATCATGAACTTACTTCCTGATTGGGGACTCCTTGGCACAGACACTCTATGGAATGCACTATTTTGATGGGATCGAATGAGACTGATTGACAGATGGCAACAAGATACCTATCAGTTGCGCCCTTCGGCCTTCCATAAAAGTAAGTAAATCCGTCTCAACCGCAAAACAAATGACCTGAATGACATGCAGGGATGATCTAAAACATCAAGGCTTTAAATTTTGAGCTATTCAGTTTTTCTACGCTTCTCCGCTCCTTGCGGCCGTCTTGTGGTCGTCCACAGTTCTAGAGGAGTCATTATGTCGGTCACTGTCAACTACGACAATGCCACTATCAAGTACACCGGCAATTGGTTTCCATTTACTCCAGGTGATGGGTCCGGTATAACTTTATTTGGAACAGTGGCAACAGGTTCAACGGCCTCGCTAACATTTACTGGTGTGCTAGAGAAATGCTCTCATTTGGTGTGATACTGACAATGAGCTACCAGGGACTTCCGTTGGAGTGTATGGGACTATTTTCGCACACAACACAAACCCACAATCAACATACAGTATTGATGGAACCGTTCTCGCGTCTTTCACCGAGCCTTCGGACAATTACACTCACTACAATCAGCTGCTTTGGCAGTCGCAGACGCTATCAAATAGTGTGCACCAAATCGTCGTTACGTACCATGACGGAATTGGCTTCTGGCTTAATTACATGCAATATACCACCCAGTCTGCCAGTCCAAGTCCATCACCCCCTTCCAGTCAATTGTCCTTACCCCTGTCCCAGGCAACCAGCTCTACGGCGTTAGCTTCATCTCAGTCCACTTCTACACCAGCGGCATCTTCATCAAACAGAAACTTAATTGGGCCTATTGTCGGTGGTGTGGTTGGCGGCCTGCTGCTCCTTTTCTTGCTTGTCTGCTTCCAACTCTGGCGGATGAGACGTTCCCGTGAGGATGCAGAGAAGAAACCTGTATTACCGGTACCCTCACCTATCAGTATGTGCATCCCAATCCAGTCAATGTACATTCCTCATCAATTTTACTATAACACTAGTGCGAAATAATGCCCCAACTTCCGTGACGCCGTTCATTGATGTATCTCCTCCAACCCTTCAAGGTGCCGGGATGGATGCCTCTCAATATGCTCGTCAAGACGGTTTTGGCCATAAGAGGCCCGGGGTTGGCCTGCATTACTCTCGCCCTTCTCAATCCGGTAGCCAGGTAACCAGCATGTCTACTAGCCAAGGCATGACAGAACCGTCCCAAAGCTCGCAATTGCATCTGACGGCTTCAACTCATGACCCGCATAACCAGTATGTATACGCGGAAGCTCCTCCGGAGTATGGTGATATACGAAGCTAGACTGATGCTGTGCAAATTTTGTTGTGAAATTCATTTTCTTTCTTTTCGATATATGTATATACACTTTGATAATGGACTCGTCAACCGCTGACATTCTTTTGGCATCCTTCGCTTTTCACTTCCGTAAATCCCCGCGCTTCCTCACCGCTGTATCAGGATCGAGATACTTAGTTCACAATCAGATTCAATGAGGGATGTACAATAGCTGTGCATCCCACAAAAATTGCTAGTTGTTCGTTTGATTGACTAAGACAGGACAAACTGTACTCGTATTCTCTGGGCTGTATTTCTACCTTTTCTACGGGTCTTGCATGCATAATATAGCTGCTAGTGTACTCGTGTTCAAGGGTTGCTCGAGTGAAACTACAATAAATGCACTCTGGTTAAGCTTTGGTCGTAAATATTCAAGCACGATTGTAGCGTTTGATCAACAACGGCATCTGGTTAACGCAATCGGGTTGGGTAACCAGCACAGGCTTCTGGACTACGCCTGATAATTTCTTCACGATATCCTTTGGTGGCACGCCGAGCTCGAATTCAAAAGCCCGTACAAGGGTGAAGAGCAGTGCTTTCAACCTAGAAAGAGCATAGGCAATTCCCCCTTTTTTTTTACTCGAAAGGAACTTACTCAATGAGAGCGAACCGGTAACCAATACAAGCACGAGGGCCGCCTAAGAACGTGAGCATATTGCCCCAGACCCCGGGAACTTCGCTGGAAGCTTCTGAAATAGACTCCCACCGTTCCGGCCTATACGGAAGTAGTGAAGTCAAGTCCCCCGGAGGCAGGTGACCAAGAAGAATAGCTTGCCTGAACTCGTCAGCATCTTCACCCCATATCGAGTTGTCCCTATTCACCGCAATAATCGGGATCATAATTACTTGTCCTGTTCTTACCCTGTTGAAAAAAAAACATCCTGGTATAAGTAAACCAATTTGTTTCGATGATATCTACTTTCCTGATGGTGTGATGAACTTCGCCTTTACGATCAATAACAGGGTTCCTGAGGGGCAAAATGTCGTCTTTCATACATTGTCGGTTCACATATGGGACAGGGGGGTGCATTCGCAGTGACTCGCGCAGAACCATGTCTAGATACGGGAGTGCATTTAACTCATCCATTGTTGGATTGTCCGTATCAATGGTAAAGAGTTCCTCCCGAAGCTTAGTTTGCACTCGTAGGTCTTGAGTCAGCGCGAATAAGGCCCATCCGGTTCCATTGCTGCAGCAACACGTCAGAAACCATCCTTGAGCTGCAAAGAAGGAAGTGACCTTATTGTTTCGTGTCCGGCCACAATAAAAGTGGGGACCTCTAGAGTAAATCATGGGTAACGCGTAGTAGACAATCATCAAAATCACGTACGAGCTAATACGTCATTATCAGACATGCGTTGACTCTCGGGAATGTCCTTTGACATATTTGCTTGAACCAAGAGAGAAAGTAGGTCGCGGTTGCTCTGCTTCTGGCTGGTAGCTTCTGCCTGAGCCTTGCTCTCTCGTATAAGTTGGTTTCCGATTCGGGCCATCGTTTCTTGCGCCAGTTGTACCCGAGTATCTCGTTCAGTATGCTGATGATTTTTTATTTCATGCATTTGACAGGTAATGTGCATGTGGGACTTACTAGAAGACGAAAAATTGGAAAAGTTGCTTTCAGTCTGGTAATGACGGTGGATTGCGAGTCAGCGGTGAACATAGCATCGAAGGCATGGTTGAGTTCGCTTTTCTGATCCGTCAATGCATTAATTGGATAATTGAATCCTGCACATTAAGGTAGCATCAAGGTGTGATGAATGTTGAACATCCGACTAGTAAACACACCCGCTAGCCCGATGACATCTAGCGTCATTTTACTTAGCCAACAAAGGACGTCAATGCGCCCAGCATGGCGCTGCCTCGCACTCTCAGCCACCCAGATATCACGTAGCTTGATGAAATCAGTGAACCACCACGTTTCTCAGACCAACGACTATGGGTACGTACTTGAACGGCCTTCTCGAGGAAGATCTCTGTGTGTTCGCGGATACGCGCAGCACTGAACGCAGGATTCTGCGCGTCAGTCAGCAAGATCTATATAACCGTTGCGTGACAGCATTACCATGATCTTTCGCTGCGACAAAAATTCCGCATTATTAAATTAAGTATAGGAGCGAGCTTGGAAAATGTTACCTGGTGTTTATGTTCATCTTCTTCAACGACGAGAACACCTTAAAAAAGGCAATGAGACGTGGTGAGGTAGCGGAAGAAATGCGATAGCGTGCGCACCAGGACCAACGAGACCAGTGAGAATATATCGTGTGTCTTGTGGTTTCTGGTAATCATAGCTATTCATCAGAATATGATTCAATGCCTTGGTATCCGCGATATACAAGCGGCTTGTCTAAGTAGATATTGTCGATGCCAGTGGGCGCAAGGAAAGCAAAGCGATAATACATACATTGAATAATCCTTTAAATTGGAAAACCCTCCCATATTCTCGGACCCATGACTCATGGGTAAATTGCTGTTTAGGGGGATTTAGAGAGAAGATTACAGTGCACATATCAAGCGACATACATCTTGAATTTCCTTGAAATGGCCATACAACAAACTTGGAGTTTTCGGTCCTGGGAAATCACGCGTGGGCGACGTCAGCGCTTGGTAGATCACCCCAGACACTCTGTATAACCCATAGCCAATTAATGTTGCAGCCAAAGTAACAAGAAGATTGACAACATGAGCGAGTCCAGTCATTATTGACCACGATCGAGCAGGATGCCAAAAGGACCTGTCAGTATTTAACACATTAAGCCACGGTTGTGCCGGATACTCAGACCCCCGTGATACGTTAATCAGATGCTAGCATATGAGACAAGTCGAAGATCTCAAAATCACCAAATGGGGCACCAGGGTATAAGTATAGAAACTTTAGAGAGACTGTAATTACAAGCGTTGTAACCAAACATGTGCCAACAATATGCTCTCCTTTTCTCTGCCAAGGCTAGACAGGCTTGTCAATAACTCTTGGACACTATCTGATCTATGTCGACTGGGCAGGCCATGGATCTAGGATGAACTTTTCCAGAGATTTGCTTTTTGTCCTAGTTTGTCTACATCGTACCACCCCAACTTACGATTAGCCCCTCCTTTGGTGATCCAGGATGGTTTGCAGAGCGTCTTGTGGCCCAGAGATAAATTAATTCTAGCAGTGTCCCTTAGACATTATACAGCATTACTTGGCGCTCCACTTCCCAGAACACATTTAAGGCCTCCTTTCAGAGCGCCGAGCTGGCTCGTAGGGGTTGTCGTCTCCTAGTTTGTGGAAACCCCTGTGAGATGTCTCGGCTAACCAAATACAGTCCTTCATTGCTTTCAGTATAAAGTGCCCAAGCTTCAATCAACCAGTTCTCACCATTCGAATTATGCAATTCAAACTTCTCATTGCTTCTATTCTCCTCGCACAAGCTCTCGCAATTCCCATTGCTGATACCGATGGTGACGCATCTCGACGTGACGTGGAGGTCGGTCTCCTCACATATGTATTTTGCAAAACCTCGTTTGGTTGACCTTTTTGAAGGCTAGAGCCCCTCCCATACCCCCCCCTGGCTCATTGGTAATCCATGACCCAATTTTTCCTGGTCCCAAGCCAGACCCCAAACCTCAGCTCAAACCAGACCCCAAACCGCAGCCAAAACCTGTTCCTAAACCGGATCCTGGCAAACTAATAATCCATAAGCCAATCTTCCCTGTTCCCAAACCTGGTCCCAAACCAGATCCCAAACCGGAGCCCAAACCTGTTCCTAAACCTGTTCCTAAACCGGAGCCAAAGCCAAAGCCAGAGCCAAAACCCAAACCCAATCCTTTCCGACCTTTTAAAAAGCTCATCGATCACCTCAAGCCTCCTCACAAGTTTCTCCCCAAATTTCCCCCCTTCAAGCTTCATCACTGAGTTGTTGTACACTGGTGCTTCAAGTTATCTTTTTGGATTTGTGGCATTTGACCTTTCGTTCTCGAACCTGATTTGGTCTCGTGTTCCATCTCAACTTGTATATTGCTTGGGCGTCATGTAAAAAAAGCACCACCAGTCCACCCATCGGCTTGCGTGGTGTTTCTTGGTCTTTCATTCAAGTTTACCGATTCTAACCAATATAATAATTTTCCAACCATCCGTTTCGATTTCCCCGCGCGTCTGTTCAGTCTCGTTAGATGCTTTCCGGTCCCCGAGGATCCTTTTTGGAAAAGAAAGATGCTGAGCAAGGTTTGTAGAAACAAATATGCTATAGGGTACGCGTAGATGTAGGTACCATAGGAGTCTTACGAACTTGCTTGATCTCCCAGAAACTCTTGTTATTCGCAGACATATCCCCTCCAGTCAGTCAGGCATCCCAGAAGATATTCCACATAATTTCTGGAGCATTCACGTGGTTATCAGGCAGTAGATGTGCCGGTCAGAGAATAATATGTGGCAGAGCCATGTTGAAATTGGGGCTGAGCATGGATTAGGTTGGTAGTGATGTGCGAGGCTCGCCCCAAAGCCCTTTGCCGAGCCTTCGAAGCCTGAACTGCGCTCGTCCACAGTTGTTGAACCAGGAAACGAACAGATGCATTCAATTCTCAAGTTTGCGTTCATTAGTGGATGGTGGGCAAAAACGAACAGAATAAACAAACGAGCTTTAGAATTGAGCATCCCCCATGCACGCACTCTCCATTGCGGCCTCACACCATCATAGAAGAGAAAAGAACATATATTTCAGAAGAAAAACCGATTTTTCGTATGTCAGGTTCCAGCTCCAAATCCATGTATGTGCAATTATCTGTCGACAGCGATCCTCGTTGCGGCCGGAACGAGCAACCAGCGAGCAACTACGGCCCAATCCCGCATGTTAAGAACGCATAGTGGTTCTGTCACAGTGTTCTGGTGTTCCAGATGCAATCCTTTGCCCTCGACCTGACTACTTGCAGCCATGCTATTGCACGATTTTGTAGTGCAGCATGCAAAGTTCCCATTCCCTCATCCTGATGAAACTAAAACCACTGATACCACCGATATATCTGAAATGGAGGTTGCTTTGATTGAGCCAGAGTGGAAAGCTGGGAGTGCCGTGCGAGATGACGCTCTCGTTCAGAAGCTTTGTGATACTCTCCAGGGCATCCTTGGGGACCTTGGTATGAGAGATGAAGAGTGGTCCACAAATCCAAGTGAAGCGCATGTAAGAGTCTCACATCGTCAACAACGGCCGAGTGATTCAGACTGACCCTGGACAGAGTTGGTCGTTGCTAGACCAGGGGTTCTTTAAGGCTATACGCAAGTGCGTTGGACTATACGGTCAACACTCCTTCAAAACCGATAAAGAAAAGTCAGTGCCGGGAGGCCGCTCCAAGGTTGACTACATTTTGCTGGTAGACGATGATCCTAAGGGACACTGTGATGCTAAATCGCCGTCGATCATGAAGCAAGCTGGCGACTCATTACCTGCGCACGGCATCAAATTAACATGGGCTCCCCGTCAATGTCTGGTCCCAAAAATCCTCGCCAAGGCGAGCGTGTTATTTCCTGGCAGTTAACAACATTGGTACTAGAAAGAGATGTGTGTAGGCTGCACTATATCTTGGTTTGCGCAAGATGGAATGGCTGTTTCTTACTTCCCACAATTACTGGATTGTGTGCCGTCTTATCAGAGATCACGACCACCCTTATCTTGCCTACTCGCCAGCAATTAGTATCGAGGACTCATCGGAACCCTTTAAAGCATGCCTCGGTGCCATTTTATCCGTTGTCAAAGGTGCTCCCGTCCCGCCCAGCCCGTACGATACAAATATGCAACTTGATGTCATTGTGGAGGAAACGGATGATGGTCCTTTGCCTGAAAATGGCATTGATGATGGCTCAGGACTGTATCTCGGTACTTCAAGCCGTGCACGCGATGGGCATGGGAGTGTCGAGTCCAAGATAATGGTTCGTCTATTCCGATATCTATGACATAGCTTGTTAATCTACTCTTGGATTACTGCATATTCCCCTAGTTCGCCTGAATGCTTCCAAGTGTGGGTGCACCTCTATACCATGTCAAACAACACGCTCCTCCTTCCACATTGTGCCAGGATCGGTGAACAACATCCACCACGCCTATGGCTTACTCGCTTTGTAGCATCGGGCTCGACTGGCAATGTCTGGTGTTGTCGTTTTGATAATAGCGAGGACTTATTCGCCATCAAGATCGCCGAGGTCTTACACCGCTCTGATGCGGGCGGCCGACAACGGCTTCGTAACGAGTTTAATGTTTACCTTGCCCTGGAAGAAGCCTGTCAATCTGGGCGACTACGCGATCGCATTGCTCCGCGCTGCTACGGGGCATTCGTGGGTAAGGTCATGGATATTCTCATCCTTGAATTATGCGATGGTGTTCTGAATGTGTGGAGCGAGCTAAGCGCTTCAGAGCTGTAAGCAGTGGAAGTAATTGCTCCTGTATTGACGATACAACTTCCTCCAGGTCCCAAGTATACAAGCTGGTACATGACCTTCATACGATTGGAATAATGCATGAAGACCTTGAACCCCGGAATATTGCGCGTGTTCGGGGAGGCGGGTTGTGTCTGATTAATTTTTCGCAAAGCAGGAGGCATATCTGCAAGGAAAGAAAGGTACGATATATAACTATTCCCCTGTCTTAGTTGTCAACCTTGAATAAGGTCAACAAATTGCACCCTCGTCACGCACCAGACCAAAACCAGAAATGTTACGAAATGCAAGCATTGCGAAACTTGTTGTGGAAACGGCAGACCCTTCAAACTGGTCTTATAGAAAGCGAGTTGTATTCATTGCCCTAGGAAATCATGGACGGTTGATAAATTGTAGATTGTAAGTTGTGTGCATGGACATATATATTGACGACAAGTGATGGCGCCTTTGCCATAGTCTCTTCAGTTCCAAACTGATGATTAAGTATGCCTCCGCCTCGGCAACGGGGGGAGCCTTCCTTTCCCCCTGTTCAGAACGAAAAGATGATGCTAGTCCCAGCCCCAGTTTCATAAAACAAACTACCGGGTTCAACCTGACACACCGAGCTAATGTATCTTATCTCTGGATATGCCAGTGGGCCTGTATTCTGAGCTAAGATACATAAAAGTGCATATAGGTGTCCAAGGGAAAAGCTGTGAGAGTTCTAGTGCATGGCATGATAGGGATAAAACGCACCCAAGATTGGTTGGATTGCACAAAGCACGGGCTTAAGGGCTCGGCTTGGGCTTCAGCAACCTCAAGCCGGGCCCTGAGCCCTACAAGCCCGCTACCAAGGCCCGGCTCAGAGCCCACCTGCCGACCACGGTCAAGCCCTACTCTTCAGCTCTAGGTAGTCTCAGTAAGTAACAGTCAGTATGCGTCTGGGCTCTACTGGACATGCGTGCAAGGACCAGTGTTGTCAGCCACGACCCCATACCACCCTGTTGGGCTCGAGCTGTTCCCGTTTCCTTCTCATGCCAGGGCCGTTCATCAGCACTGGATCTGCCCTGAGTGCTTTGAGCACCTCTGCTCTTCTGACGCAAGTTCTACTACCCACAAGCAGCTTCTCGACTTTCACGTCGTCTTCCTTATCGGTGACAGAAAAGGTCTCCTCCCATGTCGTTGGTTCTTATTCTCCCCCGAAAACTGCTCTTGCTAGTACCAGCTCTTCTGTTTTCTCGTCTGTTCTGTCGATACCTCTCTCTACAAATGCTTCTACGACCGCTTCATTCTCTCATCTGGCGACAAGCACGGTGGTCGTAACGCAAACGGTGACATTGACGACCACAGCGTCAGCCCCACCGTCTCCACCTCTGCTCCCTTCCCAATCCCCTTTGCTGAACATCTCACGAATAATCTGGTCAGCCCCCGCGCAAATGACTGACCTCAGCACCTTCAACGTCTCATCTTTCACCAGCGGAGAACACAACCTCGACATTGTCACCGGCATTCCCGCTTCTGCCTCTGCCTCTGCCTCTGCCTCTGCTTCTGTCTCGTCCTCTCCAGCAACCCTCCTCTCCGCCTCTG
This sequence comes from Tricholoma bakamatsutake, assembly GCA_029959215.1. Taxonomy (NCBI): domain Eukaryota; kingdom Fungi; phylum Basidiomycota; class Agaricomycetes; order Agaricales; family Tricholomataceae; genus Tricholoma; species Tricholoma bakamatsutake. Next base: position 10,153,585 of record CP114862.1, read on the forward strand.
AAGCAACCCACAACACTCCTGCCACAAAATGGGACAACTCTAGTACAGTTCTCCAGCTCCTCTACCCTGCACACTCCCTCAACCCTGGGAATCATGACAGACCCCAAGGCGGGGCGCAGTTTTATGCAACCCCTCTCCCCAAGATAGCTGAAGCAAGGAACGTAACCCTGACGTACAGTGTATTTTTCCCAGCCGATTTCCAGTGGGTGCTCGCCGGCAAACTGCCAGGGCTTTATGGTGGCCACGAGGGGTGTTCTGGTGGGGTCGATGCGTTGGATTGTTTCAGCACGCGCTTGATGTGGCGTAAAGGTGGGTTGGGAGAGTTGTATCTGGTAAGAATTCTGATATTCTTTGAAGTTTAACTGATTTGGTTTTTTTTTTTTTATGGTATTAGTATGCACGGAAAGACAAGCAGCCAGACTCTTTGTGCGACGACCCCCAATCTGTATGTGATGCGGCGTACGGTTTCTCCATCGGACGCGGATCTTTCCAATGGACGAAAGGCGGGTGGACGACCGTCCAGCAGAGCGTCACTCTCAATACACCTGGAGTGCACGACGGGAGCTTCACGCTAGACGTTAATGGTGAACGCGCTATCGATCGTGATGATATCTTTTATCGAAGCCCTCCTCTGCCAGCGTCGGATTCGGATTCAGATTCGGGGCTGCAGGAATCCGTTCATGGGCCGACTGCGGGGGAGAAACCGGAAGGAGGGCTGCTGGGTCTATTGTTGTGGAGGTTGTTGCGGAGGTTTGGGTTTGGTTATCGTGGGGATAGTGTGGTCGTTGCTCATCACGATCTTCAAGGCCAGAAAGAGTGGGCCGTTGAACTGCCTATGACGACGAGTTCGAAAATAATCAAACCGACGCAAGCAGCCCCCAACTCCGAGTCAGCACCAGTTTCAATTGCACAGGAGGCCTCCACGGAGGAAGGGAACCGCCCTATTGGATTCATCGGGTTATTTTTCAGGTATGTGATTGGTTCGTTCGTTCAAGAAATCAGTCTACCAAGTTCATAAATGTATGCAGCACGTTCTTCGGCGGGCATGAACCTCAGTACGCAACACCTCGAGACCAATACGTATGGTTCAAGGATTTCGCGATTTCTTTGAATGAATGACGCCAAAGAAGGTTGTCAGAAATTCCATCTCCTGCATATGTGATGAATTGCTTCTATAGTAATATACATCTATTGTGATGAATGAGATCGGACGCGATTCCAAGTCCTTGTTAGCATCTATACAAGTTAAACATAGTCCGTGTTGATGTCAAATCCTACACCCAAGCCGCATTACCCTATCCTACGCCGACACCTCCCGCTGAAGAAGCAGTCATCTTCACTCTCGCCCCGAGCAGCTGGGCGATCTCAAAGCACACTACAAGCAATAACTGCCCCACAAGGTCCATGAGCGCTGAGTGTATAGGAAGGGCATACATGTCAGGGTCCCGCCCTTTTGACCATAGATAGGATGTTAAGAAGCGGGCGACGAGGAGGGATATGGTCACCTGTTGAGTAGTAGAAGTGTTAATGGAGGTTTTCGCGGCATGGTTATATCAGGGAAATGGGAAGAGAGGGAAGGAGAGGGACAAAGGAACACAGGAAACGAGGAAAAGAAAAGACATACAGCACAAAAGAAGAACACGACTGAAAACGCGACGAAGAGTATAGGAAGGTGTAGCCACCCCAGCACGCGAATCATCCCGAGGAAGGCGATCTCGATCGGAATGGTCACCAGTAGGAGCGTTATAATTACTAGCTTTGTACTTGGCTCCTTCCTTGGGATGGGACTGGATATGGACGAGGAGTTGGGGAAGGAGGAAGAGTGCTCCGCTTCACGCACGAGGGGAGAGACAGCGAGGGCGGCGGCGTGAAGGGAGGTGGAGAGCCGAGAGACGAGGATGGAGCCGACGCTCCCTGGGAGGCCTAAGCACAGGACAATATCAGCAACGGGCTCATGAAGTAGGAAAGGAAACGCAACCCACCGCTAATAACAACAGCCAACAATGCAAAGCCCTCATAGCGACTAACGAACATCTCTAGCACGATCCCCGTGCCTGTGCTGATCGCCATCGCGCCAAACAAGGGGCTCCACCCCTGGCCGAGGAGGGGACGCACGTGTGGGTTTCGGGCTGTGCATACTAGGGAGAAAGTTGCGGTGCAGAAGAGGAAGATGAGGAGGAGGAAAGGAATGAGGGGGAAGGAGAGGGAGTAGGGAGAGGGAGAGGAGGGGGTAGAGGGGGTGGTGAGGAAGGGGATGAGGATGGAGGAGGTGAGGCCGATGAAGAGGAGGGTGACGAGGTCACCGAGGCAGGAGGCGATTGGGGGGGCGATGTTGTCTGTGGGAGTTAGGTTAGCATGAGAAAGAGGGGAGAAGAGGGGGCGTACCTGGATCGAGGTTAAAGTGGAGGCAGAAGACAACGAGGCCGCACATGAAGGAGCCGAGGACGATACTGGATAGACAGGCAGAAGCCATGGATGTTGATGTGACCATGACGAATCTGGGGTACAGGTGAGTATTGGGCATATGGATGTGGGGAGAAGGACGAACGTGGAGAATCCGGGCGCGATTTGCTCGCCTGTAGTTGGGAATGGTATCCGTGGTTTTCGAGCCGCGAGGAGTAAGGCAGACGTGACGTTGGTTCTTGAGGATGGGGTTGTACTTGGTGGGGCGGGTAATAACCCGGGAAAAAGAAAGACAAGAACAGAAGATAATGATGCTACGATGAAGGATACGACAGCAGCTTGAACTTGTAAGAGTATGAGGTTGCCTATAATAATGGCGCGGCGCGTGATGGGGTCTTCTAGCTCGCCGACGTTGGCGGCAGTACCAAGGCGTGCTGAGAGATTCATTTCGAGATTACCTTTCAGGTTGAGAACGGCAGGAATGACCATTATAAGCTGGTGTACCTGGCGCATGGCCCGCCAACGCTATCGAATTACAAGTTGATATTTAGATTGGGTTTTGGATAGAGTCGACTTACGGATACTTTGTCCAGAAGCTCTCCCGAGAATAGCAGACTTACGGTTGTCAATAAGAGAGATGGCGCACTCTGTGCGTTATTAGTGTCTGTGAAAATATGGAGAGTCAGTAGGCCTGTACCTCTATTACGATATTTTTTATCTGGGGCCATCGTTTTTGGGTTGGATGCGGTAGTCGAGCACGATTTTGGCTGAGAAGTGCTTGTGAACTGTCTTCAACTTGTTCGTTGGCGTCATCGTCTTCTTCATCTTCTTCATCCCGCTTCAGAGGTGCATAAGGAGGTGGATCTTTGGTGTCGATTGCATGTTCCATGTCAATCATTTCAATGTCCTCATCGTCGGAGGGGCTTCCTGTATTCATGATGGAAAGCTGTAGGGATGCATGGAGATACTCGTGTGAGATTCCTTGAAATGTAGCTTACTACGCAGAGATCAAGCTAAGGACTGATGGTCTGAAACTCTCATTGAAGATTAGCAGTCACCAAAGGACTTGAAACGATGGTTGCCGTAGCAGAAGTGCCAACCCTAACCCTAATATATCATGTGACCCCTCCAATCCCGTTCTCACCGCCGTCGCCAGGGCTCTCTTCGCTGTCTTCCCCATCCAGCAGACAGTCTCCTCGCAAAGGAACAGCGGTCTTTCTTAGTCCGCATTTCCATGCCGACTTCAATCTTGAAACCTCCACTGTTCACCCCCCCGCCCCCCATCCAGTCTTCATTGTTGAGGAAGGCACCAGACTCTATACCTCCAACAGCTGAGCTTGAGCAACTTCATGATGAGTTGCAGGAGCTCAAGAAGATCTCCCTCGCCCGCGCGAAGAAGGCCGGGGATGACCTAAAGGCGATCGAGGAGTCTATGCGTAGGATGAAGGAGAAGGAGAAGGGTAAGGCGAGGGCCGTGGTCAAGCGTGAACGTGATTGTACGTGTCTTTCTTTCGGACGCGTTACTTGGCTTTTTCTTACTTTTTATCTTTTGTCTCCGCTTTCTGTCCCTGAAATCAATATCTCACATGTTCAATGTTTTCGCTTGGGTCATATCAATGTCTTCGTGCCATTTCTGACGTTATACAACAGACACGCCTTTACCAGATGTCGACGATTCTAAATCTGTAGCTTCTGTTCATAGCCTTACTCATCCAGCCAAATCTCGGTTATCCTCACACACTGTAACTTCGTTACCGCCATCAGCCCGGTCTTCCGCCGACCCCCGAAGATCGTAAGTTACATCCTCCCACTTAAACTCCATCCATAATTCAACTATCAGTGCGGCCGACGATTTCAAGAAGAAGAAGAAAAAGCGGAAACGCGAACTCGAGGATGGAGACAGCGAGCACGGTACGTTGTATACCACATTACACCGACCAACTACAACAAATGAACTACCAGAATCCCAACGTGCGCGCAAAGCCACACCTCCAGTCCCAGTAGTCCCTCCCCATCCACCTCTAAAAGCCCAAAAATCCACCTCATCATCCCACCTTCCAAAAGTATGTATCTGTACTCTCTATCCTATCCAAGCTAATTCCCATCCAGCAACCCCCAGGCCCGGACTTTACTCTACCTCCACCAATACCCCTGCTTCCCCCCCGTCCCCCCTACCCCCAACCCCCAACCCCAGGCCCCTCCAAACCCACTTGCGTCACCGAAGACTTTAGCAAACTCAAACAACCAGCCCAAATCCTCGTCACCTCCTTCTACTCCTCCATCGAGTCCTGGCTGCGCCCCATCCGCGAAGAAGACATCGGCTTCCTCGAACATACAGGTGACGAGGTCGAGCCGTACGTCATTCCCCGCCTGGGGAGGCACTATACCGAGGTATGGGAAGATCAGGATAATGGCCTGCTTCCTGTACCGATTATTGGGGACCCTGATTCGGAATTAGGGTTACAGGCGGAGGTGAGGGAACTCCCAAAGTGGGACCCGTCAACGTTGTCAGAGCCAGATTGCCTTACGGAGGAAAGAGGCCATGGTCCGCTGACGGAACGGGTGCTGAGTGCGTTGTTGCCGGCCCTGGACCATGCGTGGAAAGGCGTCAAGGCGGCCGAGGACGCGATGGAGGGCCGGCCAGGGGGTAGTGGAGCTGCGGCGGCGAGGAGGGAAAAGATGAATGTGGCGGATCTGGAGATCCGGATTAGGGATAGGATGAGGTGGCATGGGTTGTTACCCGATGGTGTAGTGGGTTGCTCTTCCGTCTCGACTTGAGTTCGGCTGATTATTTTGTTGTTCTAGCCGGATTATACGGAAAAGGTCGATGACCCGATAGCGACTGCGTTGCGACATGCGCAGCGCGAGCTACGCGCGGTGGTCGCTGCGAACAAGGCGCGGCGTGCGCGGCTTGTTGCTATCGCCCGAGACAGGCTCGGGTACCAGGAGTACCTTGAGCTCCGGGATTCGATTGACAGGAATATTAATACAACATACACGAAGCTACAGCGGAAGGACGGAGGGGGTGTCAGTGGGAGAAAGAAGAAGAAAGAGAAGGAGAAAGAGAGGTCGATGGATGGTAGAGCGGGGAGCGGGGAGATAGGGAAAGGGATTGGAGGCGGGGGTGTAGTTGGGAACGGAACAAGTGGAAGTGGAAATGGGACGGGATCAGGGACGGCGGAAATACCCCCAGCGGCCCGTGGACTTGGTCCGGATGAGCATAATCGGCTGGTGGTAAGCGAGCAGCTCCGGAAACTGGTGGAAACACGGAGGCAATGGGTGGATGTGGTTGGGGATGTGTTTGAAGAGAAGCAGCGGGAGTGTCCGGGGAGCATCTGGGGGTTTCCGCCAGAGAGTGTGTATAAGGGTGTGGAGGAGGAGGTTAGGATTACATTGGGTGAAGTGGGTGTACGGACTAACGGTGGGAATGGGGTGGGGAGTTTGAATGGCATTGTGGGTGTGGGGGGGAGTAACGGGAAGGGAAAGGAAAAGGCGACAGGGGACGAGATGGATATTGGGTGATTATATTCCAATCTGCCGTTCTGCCTGGATGTCCCATGTCTCACCCTACCTTATGCTCATCATTAACAGTACTTTTACTCTTCACTGTCACTGTCATTGTGTATCGTGCATTTTGCATTTTGCTTTTGCGTTTTACATTCACTTTTACTTCAGTTCGATTTCGGTATCTTAGGATTTACATAAACAGAGGTCTGTAGAACGAGACTCGGAACGATACAATAGTGGAGATAAGGGCAAAATAAAATAGGAAAACTTTATGGGACAAATGCAGAAAGAGAAAAATAATTGATGAGACCCTTGGGGCCCTTTATATTACTGCAAGGGCAACCTCAAAGCCTCACCAGAAGGGAATCCAAAGTTAATATTATACTACATTGTACATGTTGGATATATATTACATAACAACCCATGCATACATAATGTTAACTGCTGTTCCAGCTGAAGGCAAGAATGGAACTCCAGTCAGGAGACACTGGACTTCTGGTCACAGTCATCAGTGGTTGGAGGGTTCAGGGATTTTGGGGGAGTTCCAAGACAGAATCCACCAGGCTGGAGAATGCCAAGTGAAAGGGGCCATGTCAGAGTTCAAGATCGCTACTACCAAGGTCGGGACTTGGTCAGGAATACACCAGACTTCTGGTCGGACCCAGTCATTGGTGGTCGGAGGGTTTCAGAGGTTTCCAGGCAGAATCCACTGGGCTGTAGCAGGCCAGGTGAAAAGGGGCCAGAGAGGACTTGGCTTCAACTTATAAGAAGTTGTGCCCTTCTCCTCGTCAGTTGTCCAAATTCAGGTAGAGGGGTTCAGATATCTGGTGGGTTTCTGGATGGAGAGCAAGGATAGATTAAGCAGAGGTTTTGGAGTTGTTTTTGAAGTCAAGAAGAGTTGAAGGATTAAGAGTTTAAGTCAGGATTAAGTTGAGGATGATTTAAGGATGGATATTAGACTGGAGATGAATAGATGAAGATACACAAGCAATATACATGCAATATACAATATAATTTGCAAACTGAAGACTAAGGCTAAGCTATGGGCACTTAAATGATGAAGGCCAGAAGAATAATGGAAAATGCAGAAGTTTACTAATGGGTCTTGGTAAGTGTCCATGACCAGAATTGGTAAGACTGTATTAGGAATAAAGTGATGAAGCAAATGATTACTAAGGCATATGATGACTTGTCTGATGACCAAGAAGTGCTGCAGCCAGGAAGCCAGTGGAGAAGGTCAGAAAAGAGTCGGAAAAGAATCAGGAATTATCAGAAATCCAGTTGGGTGAAACAGGTCTTGACAGTATTTCCTCCTTAGTGCCAAGCCTACGAGGCACATGAGGGTTCAAGGGTCTGACTTAAAAGCTGGGTCTGTGGTCAGAAAAATTCCAAGTTCTTATCTCCTACTATCACCATGAACCCACCCTTGCAATCCACTACTGAACAGTTGGCCAGCCTCAAGGCTCAACAAAAGGAGCTCATCCAGGAGGCACTGTGGCTAGAGGAGGAGGAGCAATGGGTGGAGGCAGCATGGAAGGCAGAGGAGGAGGAGCAGAAGAAGGTGGCAGCTGCAAAGTGGGCAGGGAAGAGGAAGGCCACCAAGGAGGAGACAGAGGCAGAGGGGAGTCACCCATGAAGAGGGTGAAGGGAAAGGCACAGGTGGATGCAGAGTCCAAGGGGGTCATGTGGGTGGAGGCTGTGCAGCCCTGTAAAAGGTGAGTAGTAGTATCCCTTCAATGTTGAGTACAATGCTGACGATCCCCCCCTTAGATGTTCTAATCAAAAGTAGGCATGTTTCCAGATGGGTTCCCAGGGCTGGGCATGTGAGCCCTGCACTAGGGCAAAACACAAGTGTGAGGAGGTAGTGTGGGAGGGGCAGGAGGCCCTGAAGGAGATGGTGGCAGCAGGAGGTGAGCTCATTGAGTTCATGCAGGAGCTCATGGGTGCGATGAAGGGGTTGAAGCGGAAGGTCTGAGACCTCAGGTGGGAGCAGGGGGGAGTGTGGGAGGCACTCATTAGGAGCTGGGCAGTGCAAGTGAGGATTGGTGAGAAGATCTCAGATCTCTGTGATCTCTTTGATCTGGAGTGGGCATGGGTGGGGGCAGGAGAGGAGACTGAGGAGGATGAGGAGGACAAGAGCTGAAGCGAGGGAGAAGGGGAGGTGGGGCTAGCGAAGCTAGCTGAGGAGGCAGCAGGAGTCATCTGGGAGGAACCCATGGGGGAGGTCGATGGGGAGGTCTAGGGGCCCATTCAAAAAAATATTAGTTTTTTTTATTTTTGAAATCAAAATAGTTCTTGCACTGTCCAATACTGAGTGAACTAAGTCTGAAGTGGTCTGGGTTTGTCTGGGTAGCGGGTGTGGAAGTCCACAACCAACTCCTGAGCATGATCGAGCTCTGTGGCAGGGAGCCAAGAGTTTTCTTCATAGTCCCCTGGTAACCTTCCCAATAGACAAAGTATAGTAACTTGCAACAATGATAGTTATCAATCTTTGAGTCCAGGATTTCCAGGATTTCATGTTCAAGTTCATCATCAATAGTAACTGGAGGAGGTGGGGGCTGAGTACAATTAGGAGGGTGTCTTCTTTTAGCTGTGAGACATGGAATGCAGGGTGAACTGCCTGGAGATGGTCCAGAAGCCAAAGGGTAACCGAGTGGGTGCCCAGGTGGGTGATGATTTCAAATGGACCATGGTATTTCTCTGAGAGTTTCTTAGAAGGTCGAGTAGTGCATAAGTGTTCTCCTTTGATGTAGGCATAGTCTCTGATATTGAAGTCGGGAGCAGAAATCTGGCACTTGTCCACTGGACCCTGATAGCACTTCTGTGCTTCAGAGAGCTGCTTCTGGAGTTCCTGGTGGAGTTCATCGAGGTCCACCATGAAGTTATGAGCATGCTGGGAGGCTAGCTCACATTCAGGGAAGATAGTAATGTTTGGGTGGCAGCCCTTGTTGGCAAAGAAGGGTGAAACTCTGGTGGAAGCCGATGGAGCATTATTGTAAGTAAATTCCCCTAAGGGCAACAGCTGGGACCAGTTGTCCTGTTGGTAATTGCAGAAGATCCATAGGTATTGTTCAAGGGTCTGATTAAGGCATTTGGTTTATCCATCACCTTCTGGGTGGTAACCCAAAGTGAAGTGAATTTTCATGTCCAAAGCTTGACCAAGAGACCAGAAAAGTGGGAGATGAACTCGGATCCCCAGTCACAAGTAATGTGTGACAGAACTTTGTGCTTGGAAAAGACATGGATGATGAACAGGTTGGTGAGTTTTTGGGCTGTGATTTCATTGACTGTGGGAATAAAAATGCCTTGCTTGGAGAGTCGGTCTATGATGACTAGGATGGTGGTGTGTCCGTCGGAGTCTGGTAGCTGTTCAATAAAGTCCATCGAGATTGAGTTCCAAGGCCATTCTGGGACTGGGAGTTGCTTCAGAAATCTATAGGGTTTGTGTCAGGGTGACTTGGAGCATTTGCACATGGTACAGGATTTGCAGAAGTCTTGTACAAAGATCCATAAGTTGGGCCAAATGTAATCATGTTGGACAAGTTGTAGGGTCTTGTTCTGACTGAAGTGACCAGAGAGGATATGGTTGTGCTTATACTGCAGGACTTTGAGGTGGAGATTCACTATGTCTGGGACATAAATCTGGTCAAAGTGGTGGAGGAGTCCGCTGTCATCTATAGTCTAATCGGGAGCAGAGGGGGTCAGGAGGTGTGCAGAGGAGATGGGGTTGAGGGTCAGAGAGGATTGGATGTCATTGTGGAGTTTCTCGATATCCATAAGGACTGCTTGTCAGATGGCTGGGGTGGCAAAGTACTTGGCTCAGAGTGATGAGGTGAGCTGTTCTTGGGTAAATATGGGTTGGAAGTTGCTTGGGTTTGGGTTTGCTAAGAGGAAGTCACTATTTCTCCCTTTGTGGTAGACATCCCAACGTCTAGTGACTGCATCAGGTTTCACCCCCAATTTCCTGGGGCAAAAGTGGATGACTAGGTTGAACTGAGAGAGGTACTCAGACCATCTGGCTTGGCAGTGGGTGAGAAGCTTAGTGGTGCTGAAGTAGTCCAGATTTTTGTGATCAGTGACCATGTCGATTGGCCATCTGGAGCCTTCCAGATATTGCTACCAATGTTTGAAGGCTTCAAAGATGGCCAGGAGTTCTTTGTCATGAATGTCATAGTTTATCTCCATGGAATTGAAGGAGCAGGAGTGGAAAGCAACAGAGTGTATGTCACCATTGGGAGTGTGGACAGAAAGGATTGCTGCTAGGGCATAGTCAGAGGCATCCATTTCGAGGACCATGCAGGAATCCAGTACCCACTGAGAGAGAACCGGAGCATGAGTGAATTCTTCCTTAAGCCTGTCAAAAGCTTCTTGGCACTTCTTGTTGAAGTCCCAGGGGAAGTTCTTCCATGTCAAGTGGGTAAGCAGAACAATGATGTTGGAGTATCTGTGAATGAACCTGCAGTAAAATTTGCAAAATCTGAGGAAAGACTGGATATCCTTGACTTTCTGGGGCATCAGCCAGTCCAGAATGGTCTTTACTTTGTCTTTGGACATCCAGAGTCCATCCAGTGACAAGATGAACCTGAGATATTCAACTGTATCTTTGTGGAACTCACATTTCTGTAAAGGAGTGTAAAGTCCATGTTTCTGGAGTCTCTAGAGGACTTCCTTAATGTGAGCCTTGTGTTTTGACATGTTGTCAGAGAAAATGAGGATATCATCAAGGTAGATGATGATGCAGACATCAAGCATGTCACTGAAGACATCATTCATAAAGCGCTAGAAAGCTGTTGATATGTTCAGTTGGTACTTGGTGCAGAGTCTCAATGGAAGGTGTGAACACTTAACCTACAACTGCAGGCATGCTTGGGGTGAGGGGGGGGTTCGCTTAGAGGGCCTCGGTGATAGGTCCACTATGCACTTTAAGGTCTGGAGAACATTTCCACTCATATCGAGACATTATGACACACACTCCAAATTGCTATGAATGCCACGAAATTGACTTTGAACCATTTTCACACAATTTCACACTATTTTGGATGACTTCGAACTATTTTGAACTATTTTGCGACATTTCGCAACACTTCGAATGACTTTGCAACACTTTGAATGACTTCGGCCACTGTATAGTTGTCCTAAAACACTTTCGATACATGATGCTCAACCAGAGTGAACTATTTAGTCACATATCGAGCACTACCGGATGCAAGGAGAGACGATAAAAGAATTAGGGTATGATAATGGCAGTTTTGTGGTTTCAACAATCTATTGAAACAACAAGAGAAGTACTCTTACTATATGGCAACACCAAACATTTCACTTATTATCATTTTTCATTTGTTTCATGTTTTACAATACCTTTATTTGCTGTGCACATTGCTTCATGTTCTACAATTGTTATTATTTCCTTTTTAGTACTATTTCTTCATATTGTATATAGACTTGTATTAGTTAGAAGAATAGAATAACAAGTAATGGGGAATAGCACAAGTTACCCTCTCGCTATCATCAGATTTAAGAAGTCGTTCTCTTGAGTCTTAGCTTGCATCATATTTCTAAGTTCTGTGAAATATTGCGAACTTCCTCAAAACTATTGTATTCGCTCTTCATTTTATTTCCCATTGCCTATCGCCATTCAACAAACACTTCACATTTGTTATACTTGCTCCTCACTAAACCTTGAACCTCCTCAAACATCTTCAAACATTTTCAAACATCTTTGAACATCTTTGAACATCTTTGAACATCTTTGAACCTCTTTGAACCTACTTCAGACTATTTTGCATAATTTCGAACCTATTTCGGACTCTTTCGAACACCTTTATACACTCTTACAAACTATTCACAGCACAATTTGTCCTTTCGCATCACTAAACATTACGTTTTGGTCTCAGTGGTGATATTTAGTACCACCTTACACCCTTCCTTTGACTCATGTTATACCATCTGAAGCCATTTAGTAGGTTTTGTTTGGGTTTCTGGGTTGAGTATCATCATCAGATCGTCCTTTGGGGCATGGGGACTATGAGGAGGCTGGAACAGCGGTTTTTAATGTGCGCACTAGTTGTGTACACTTGAGGAAAGATATGCACAACAGCAGAAAAGTGCATAATGCAAAGGGGCAAAAATGCACAGTGCAGAAAAACATGCAACGGGAGTGCAAAAGTGCGCAATGACAAGGAAGATGAAAGTGGGAGGTGTAGTGAGACAAAGATGACACTGGGATGTGCTGGGAGGGAGGTGCACAGGTTAAAGGTGCGAATGGGATGAGAGTGCAATGAGCAGAAAAAGATGCAAATGGTGCACAAAATGCAGCTATACAAAAAAGGTGCAAACAGTGTGCAAACATGGCTATATGAAGGATGCACTGCAAGAGTGCACAAGTGAGGGTGAAGAATGCAACACAGGGATGAAATGCAGCAATACGATGAGGGAATGCAAATGTGACTATATGAAGGGCACACTACAAAGATGCATGGACTGGATGCTGGTGCACAGACTATGTGTGACACTGATTGAGCTATGAACTATGAGGGGGGGAAAGATCCTCTGAATTCTCTATCTGTCTGCCTACTATGTACAAATGGCTTATGTGATAAAAACAGTAAAATAAAATGTAAAAATAGAAAGCACCATGCACTACCCACAAGCACACCCATTTGCCCATCTAAACCTGACTGCACTATGCCACTGCCTCAGCCAATAAGATTTGTGCATGCTATAACCCAATATCCAACTGTTCTGGTGTGATGCACTATTTTTGGTCTGCTCTAGGTCTTGTGCACTCTTCCCAATTAATCTGCTTCAGTGTTATGTGTCACATGCTGTACCTTAGTAATAATGACATGATCAACCTGTGCTGGTTACCAGATAAGGCGATGCAGATTGGAAATGTGGAAGAACTATAAGGAGATGCTGTGTGAGGCCAAATAGTGCCAAAGCGCCAGGATTATGTGAAAGCACCCAAGTGCACACAGTCCAATGCCAAATAGGTGCAAAGTGCCCCAATTATGTGAGAATGCACCTCAAGTAAATGTGCCAGTAAGCTAGAAGCCACAATGCGCAGCACAACTGGTGTGGTGTATTGTTGTGTGTGTGATAGGGATTGTGCAATGAGTGCACAAAGGTGCATTGAGCATGCAATAATTGTGAAAGGCAGATAAGGAGCATGGGGGGGGGCACATGGAGGTGGGTTGAAGTGCAACAGGGCACATTTAGAGTGCATGACAGCAGGCAGCTATGGGGGAACCAAAAGCACAGGAGAAATGTAAAAGGTGCACAAAAGTGCACCTAAGCAGTCAAAGGCATGCGAAAGCGCATGGAAGCACACAAAGGCACACAAAAGTGTGCTGTGCAAAGTGTGCGGAAGCCATCTAGGAGGTGTGCACAATCGCAAAAAATGCTGTAGTATGCATGCAGGGCAATAGGGAGCCATATCATCTCCTCCCAACTGAAGTACTGACTGTCCTTAGGCAGCATGCGATTGGTCAGCACAAAATTTTCTTCACTCACATAAGCAGCCATCCTCTCCTTATCTATCTCTGACCACCATCTATCCTCTACAACTCTTTCCACAACCCATCTCTACCCAATTTGATGGCTTCAGCATTTACCTTAGCTCTCAGGCAAACAATCCTGGCCCTCAATGGGATGCTCCCTGCTGCTGGGAGCAAGCAGACAACAATGCAAGCTTGGGGTGAAGGGTTTTGTAGTAAACTGATGTGCTTTTCATGTTTCTATAACCAGCATAGGTTGCTAAGGATTGGGGCATGTAGAACATGTATAAAAGCCACTGATAGGTCCACTACGTGCTATAAGCTCTGGAGAAGCTTTCCACTCATATCAAGACATTATAACATGCATTCCTAATCACTATGAATGCCACAAAATTGACATCGAATCATTTTTGCACTATTTCACACTATTTTGAATGACTTCAAACTATTTCGAATGCTTTCAAACTATTTCACGACACTTCGAATGACTTCACAGCACTTTGAATGACTTCGGCCACCATATAATTGACTTAAAACACTTTTGATACACAATGCTCAACCAGAGTGAGCTATTTAGTCACATATCAAGCACTACTGGACACGAGGAGAGACTACAACAGAGTTAGAATGTGATAAGTGCAGTTTTTTTGTTTTATTGATATATTAAAGCAATAGAACAAGAACTCTTACTATATTGGGACAATGTACATTTCACTTATTATCATCTTTCATTTTGTTTCATGTTTTACAATACCTTTATTTGCTGTGCACATTGCCTCATGTTCCAAAAGCACATCGCAAATCGACAAGGGCAATGAGAGCGATGTGGGGCTCGGCAGCCCCTCAAAAGAGTGCACGTTGAAGTGCTGCAAAGTTAAAAACGTGTTTCCTGCGCCGTTGCAAGTGCACCCAAGGCTGCGCCACCTTACCGTTCACCAAGCAACTGCACACACTCAATCCTCATACCAAACCAGATCAGGAAACACCTTGGGGGACATGATCTATCAAGGCCAGGATGTCGAAGCGCTCGACTTAGCGCAATGCTGCTCAGTGGTCGCTGTCTTGGGCGCCATGCATGATCACCTTAAAGAGGACATCCAAAGGTCACTCATTGAGTTAGAAGTTGCCAAGAGCCAGTTGCACAGTGCAGAGCAAGCGGAGGCAGATGCAAAGGTGAAACTAGATGTGGCCATGGAGCACTTGGAGTTCCTGGGGTCAATTGAGTAACCAGTTGCCTATGTAAAGCAATAGATAGTTCAATAAGCAATTCCCTTGTTGTGCCTGTGGTAAATGCATGATGCGCTCCAAAGCAGTGCAATGCGCATGCGCACACAAATGTGCACACTTTGCGCCAACCTGTGCATATGCTTCTATGGTGCCATAAAATGAAATTTGTAAGTCCAAATAATATATGTGAGGGAAAAGAGATAAGATAGGCAATGTTCGAGCAAGAAATGTCAAGCACACAAAAAAATGTGCAAATGCAAAGGAGTGCAGAAAAATCATCCAACCATCACTTTCCTCCTTCCAACTGAGATATTGACCATGTCCAAACGATAAAAGAGTAAGAGATAAAAAGAAGTGCACACCATATGACAAAGTCTAAAAAAAATGGGAAAAGCTCAGTAGATCATCATGGCTGGTAAAACCCATGGGTTGCACAATTATGGAACGCGTCCAGATGCGACTTCACAAATAGGACAAAGGTAACATAAAAAAAATGAAAGAAAGCAAAGCGTACATATAAAAAGGTGAAATATCCATAGTTGCGCGCCTCATCAGCACTCTCTTCATCCTCAGTGCTATCTCCTTGCACTTCTTCTTCATCAACTGCTTCTTTGTCTTCTGTGTCCACTACTATGGACTCTTCCATCTCTCTCAACCACGTTGTGGTGATATTGAGCACTATGTCAGGAAGCGCAATGGACTTGCATGCATGGTACGGCAGTAGGTGAAATGTGGCTACTGGCCTGTCAAATACTGTCCCATTGAGTTCGCAAATGATATATGCGCCACCTTGATTGCGCAACACTATAACTAGAGGACTGAGATAATGTGCATGCATTTTGCAGTTAAGGCTCTTCTTGATTGCTGTGTTGCACATAAGGACTAAATCGCTGCACTGGAAGTCAAAATTGTAGATGGTTTTTGAGTGCACCTTCTTGAAATGGAGCACCACTTTGCGCCTTTCTGTGTAGACATGGGAATGAATGTGCGCTAAGTCTTCTGGACACTTTTGTAATGCGTGCGCATGCTGCGCGATCAAGTCTGTAGTGGAGAGTATAGAATCTGGGGGTGAATTAAGATATGTTGCTTCAATGATATCGAGAGGGATTAGAGGCTGCATGCCTGTAACCTCTATCTGCGGCTTTGATAAGTGCCTGATGCACATCAAAATGTGTGCACTCAACAATTCCATTAGTGCACGAATTATAGCCAGATATGCAGATGTGATTGATATGGTAGCGCTTACTGAGATAGGCTAGCACTTTAATGAATGGCTTGCTGTTATCAGTGACTATCTCATATAATGCACCCCATCTGCAGATGAGGTCTTGGAACATCCAATCGCCAAGTGCACTCACATTTTCTTTAGGAAGTCCATGGAATTCTGGCCAAGTCGCAAGCAAGCAATGCCCTTAGATAATATAGCGCTGTCCTGCTAATACTGGTAAGTGCATCATATCAATATAAACTTTACTGAAGAGAGGTGCAGGCATTGTGACGACTGGCAGTATTAGAGCCTTCTGCATTTGCTGGATCTGGCAAATACGACAAGTGTGCATGAACCAAACAATGTCGTCCATAATGTGCAGCCACCAAAAGCACTCGAGCAATGCAGAGCATGTTGCATAAAAGTGCTTGTGTCCAATGTTGTTGTGGATGGCGCGCAATATCGGTAAATGTCTAGACTGCCAAATAACAAGCTGGTGAGCACCGTGCACATTGTGCTTCCATGAGCACATCTTGTCTTTGAAAAAGGTGCTTGCATAGTGCATGAGCACGCTGTACTCGGAATCTGTGAAGTCGCTAGGGTGCATTAGGGTATCCATCCAAATCCACACCAAATCTAACTTCTCATCCTTTGCATCTGCTGTTGTGCTCCTCAGAACTTGGCTATAGTCATCGTTGTAAATAGGTGCACTATTGCGTGCATTTTGCATGTTTGCGCTTGGCTCTGGCTGCATTAGCGCGAGTGCTTGCACATCAAAGGACTGTGAAATGGGACATATCACATGCATAAAGCCATGTTTCACATCAATCCAATCCTCAAACTCTTTATCTTCTTCTCCTTTTAAGTCTTCTAACTGCTTTGGCCGATGTGAAAGCCCATCTGGACCATGCACTGCTCCCCTAACATGTACAAGCATAAAATGGAATGTAAGGATTGAGATGATCCACTGGTTAATAGTGGATGGTTGGATATTGGGGTTTTGTAGCATGCCCTTGATATAGCATGCATCAGTCTCAACAATTAAGTTGTGTACACCTATAATATAAAGGCACAAACTGCACAGCATGCGGTAAAGCCCATAGATCTCTAGCTTCAGTTGTGAAAAGTGCACTTCTCTGTCATTGAGCATAATTGAGCTGAACCAGTTGTAAATGTGCATTTTTGCCTTTGCGCTCTTTTGCTGGCCAAGGTAAAAGCCGACCGCTATCTGGGAAGTGTCGACTGCAAGGATAATGGGCAGTTCTGAGGAATAATCAATTGGTTGTAGTGCAGGGCAATGTAGTACTGCTTGCTTGATGCCGTTTTGTGCTGCTATCTGCTCTGGGCCCCATTCAAATGGAGCATCCTTGTGTGTAAGCCTTGTGAGTGCATTAATGTGGTGCACATAATTGCGGATATAAATGCACATTAAACTGACTGTTCCCAAGAATGTGTGCACTTCTGACAGGGTGTGGCATGCACCCCAATTGCGGATAATGTCTACCTTATCACATTCGGGTTTTCTACCTTCTGGCATGCAGTAATGGCCAAGAATAATGAAGTTCTCTGTGCACAATGTGGATTTCATCCCGGAGAAAGTGCTGCCACTATATTTTATGTGCTGCACAATGCAGTTCACATTCTGGAAGTGCTCCCACACAAAGCACCTTATGCCAGGGTTCACAGTGAGCACTTCGCATGAGCCGTCTGGTAAAATGTAGCACTTCGAAGGCCCCTTGACTGGGATGTTGTTGATATAGGGAATGGTGTAATCTGGAATCTCTGGCTGCAGAATATAGCACACATCATCATGGAAGACTGGTACTGAGTTTTTCCAACCCATTGGCAATGTAATGAGGTGCATTGCACCATACGGCATCTGGAATGTCATAAGGTCGCACAATGATTCTTTGATTAAGTGCTCATCGTATCCCACATATAGATCAAGGACGGCGCTGCATGTGCGCCCTGCAAACTGCTCTGCGAGGTGCTCAGGTGTAGGGGTGATGCCAGAGTATTTAATGATAACGTGATTAAGCAGTTCAAGGCTATGTACAATGCACAGTGCTTTTCTGTCTTTCTTGAGTGTGCAGAACCAGTATGATCTATATGCTGAATTTGAGCACTCGTAAATGCCTGAGTCTATCTTCTTCCAGATAATAGCACAAACTTCTTCATATATGCCTGGCAGAATGGGGATGTTGCACTCTATCCAAGGAGTGTGCAGAATAACCAGGATTTCTA
The DNA here is from genome assembly GCA_029959215.1 of Tricholoma bakamatsutake. Classification (NCBI taxonomy): domain Eukaryota; kingdom Fungi; phylum Basidiomycota; class Agaricomycetes; order Agaricales; family Tricholomataceae; genus Tricholoma; species Tricholoma bakamatsutake. The sequence goes on from CP114862.1 coordinate 10,171,669, forward strand.
CTGGGGAAAACAATGCGGTGATAGGTCCACTACGCGCTTTAAGGTCTGGAGAAGACTCCCACTCATATCAACACATTATGACACATGCTCCGAACCACTACGAATGCCACTAAATCGACTTCGAACCATTTTTGCACAATTTTGCACTATTTCGAACAACTTTGCACTACTTCGAACCTTTTCGAATGCTTTCGAACCATTTCGCAACACTTCGAACGACTTCGGCCGCCGTATAGCTGTGTTAAAATACTTTTGATACACGCTGCACATCCGGAACAAGCTATTTAGTCGCATATCGAGCACTACCGGACACGAGGAGGGATTACAAGAGAGTTAGAATGCGATAAGTGCGTTTTTGTGTCTCATTGATATATTAAAGCAATAGAACAAGAACTCTTACTATACAATGTACGTTTCACTTATTATCATATTTCATTTTATTTTATGTTTCACAATACCTTTATTTGCTGTGCATACTGCCTTGTGTTCTACACCTGTTATTATTTCCTTTTTAGTACTATCTCTTCATTTTGTATATAGACTTGTGTTAGATACTTAGAAAAAAATATATATATAACATAGAACAACGGGGAACAGCACAAGTGACCCTCACAGTTATCGTCTGACTTAAGAGTCGTTCTCTTGAGTCTTAGCTTGCGTCGTATCTCTAAAAGTTCTGCGAAATATCGCGAACTTCCTCGAAACTATTGTATTCACTCTCCATTTTATCGCCCATCGCCTGTCTCCATTTGACAAACATCTCACATTCGTTAAACCCGCAGTTCGATATACTTCGAACTTATTCGAACCACTTCGCACACCTTCGAACTACTTTCGAACTCTTTCGAACAACTTCGTACGCCTATACAGACTTTTATCCACAGCCCTTACCATTTCGTGTTACTAAACATTACGTTTTGGTCTCAGCGGTGATATTTAGTACCACCTCGCACCCTTCCTCTGGCCTGTGTTATACTATCCGAAGCCATTAGTAGGTTTTGTTTGGGTTTCCGGGTCGAGTATCATCATTTTGGAGCCCACCGCGAGGGGTGTCTAAATCATTTCATCACCTAATCCATCTCGAATCTCTCGGCTTAGGCCAACCCAAGCTCGAAACCTTAGAATCGAGACTCGCCAGGCCTTCAAATCTCTCGAACAATCGGGGGATATTTTAATACCTGTCTCTGACGCCAAATCCATGCATTGTCGTCTGTTCCCTTCACCTATTTCCTCGTCTACAACTTCATCTTCCTCTTCTTCTTCATCCTCTACTACATCATTCATTATTCCAGCTACTTCAACACATCTACCATCCTTCGCTCAGGTTCTAACTCCTCGAATCGGTACATCTATGGCCACCCAAGCAACAATGCCAGCTCGAGGACATTCCACAGCACCCAAATTCGACCCCACTCAGCCTCGAGAGCTACATCGATACTTTAACGAGCTCGAAATACTTTTCATCGACTGTAATGTTACGGATCCCGAACTTATGAAGAAGCACGTTTGTCGATATGTCGATATCGATACGTCCGAACTCTGGGAATCAATTCCCGAATACGAAACCGGGACTTTGTTTCACGATTTTTGCATCGCAATTCACAGACTATATCCTGGTTCCGAAGATGATTGAAAATGGTCGATTTCAGACATGGACAAACTCGTTGGCGAACAACTTTGGATGGGTATCTATAACGCGAGCAATTTAGGATTATATTACAGGTCTTTCTACAACATTACGAAGTTCCTACTCTCTAAAGGCCGAATTTCGGAGGCAGAACAAAGTAGAGCGTTTGTTCGAGGTTTTCAACTGGGTTTATGGTCACGAATTGCATGACGACTCAAACTTAAATTTCCTGACCACTATCCGGATGACGCCTACCCACTTGACGACATTCACGCAGCAGCGAAATTTGTTTTAGCAGGGTCAATTAGCTCGAATTCGGAATCCTTACAGTCTTTAGAAACATCGGTATTGACTTCGGCATCTTCGACACAGATTAAATCGGAAGACTTATTGGCGATCCTCGAAAAATTTGCAACCACACTCGTCACGGCTTTAGCAGGCTCGAAATCCACTAACCCCCCTCGAACTAACAGTGGATCTCGCTCAGACCAGCTCGAAAACTTAGCTTGTGTCTTTTGTGGACTCTCAGGTCATTTCATTAGCGACTGCTTGGTTTGCCAAGCCTATATCAACGAAGGAAAGTGTAAAAAGAACAACGAAGGAAAAATAGTGCTTCCAAATGGGCGGTTTACCCCCCGAAACATTCCTGGTCGCTTTATCAAAGACAGAATCGACGAATGGACACGACGAAATCCCTCGAACACGACTGCATCATCGCTCATGTACAACATCGCTTCATCAACGGCTACTTCGACACCGCCTAAGGGCATCTACCATGCTTCCGAACAATCTGCGACACCCGAAGATCGCATTGCAAAACTCGAACAAGAGATATACACTTTGCAAAGTGGTAGGACTTTTGCTAAAACTAATTCGGACATACCAACAGTCCCCATCTCTCGACCTTCGGTTTCGCCAAACACTGTGGCAGTCGAACAATCGGCTCCACATGTACCAGTGTCATCCATCTCGTCTACGGCAACAAACCTACCAACCTCGACTTCGGCATCATCTTCAATTTCGGAAACAACTTCGCAGCCTGTTATTCATCCTTACGCCGCTACAAAAGAAAATTCGTACCTACCACCACACGAATGAAACTTTGGATCCACTGTGAAAGGTAAAGGCAAAGATGGTCCTTCGCACCATAACCAAGCTCCAATTCAAAAAGATAAAATCACGGAAGATGTTTTCGCTCATTCGATGAAGACGCCAATTATTACACTAACGCCCAAGGAATTGTTGGCTCTATCACCCGAAGTTCGTACAAAATGGAAGGAACAGGTCACTCCACATCGAATTCAGCAGTCCGAAGGGAATAACGCCACGAATCTGCTTAACGATGAGATTTTTGTGATTGATGACCCATTCGAAACTTATATTAACAGTCTTCGACCTGGCGATATTCCAGAACTTTTTATCGCAGCGAAGGAATCCCATTCAATTAGGTCGATTATTATGAATGTCAATGGAAGGAATCCAGTGGAAAGTGTGGTAGACCCCGGTTCTTCAATTATCGCAATGTCCGAAGAAGTTTGCCACGAACTTGGCCTTGCTTACGATCCTTCAATCCACATCCCACTCCAATCGGCTAATGGAGGCATTGACGGAAGTTTGGGTTTAGCACAAAATGTGCCTTGCGAAGTGGGGAGTATCATGCTGTTCATGCAGATTCACATAATTCGTGACCCAGCCTACGATATTTTACTCGGTCGACCATTCGATGTACTCACCGAAAGCACCGTCAAAAACTACAGGAACGAAGCCCAGACAATTACGATATACGATCCTAATTCGACACGATCGTGCGCTATCCCCACGATTCCCCGTTCTAATCACCGTCGAAAGGATTTTCGCAACTAGAGGACAAAATTTCGGACATTGACCACTGCACTTTCATTATCTTATTTGATCCCTCTAATTTATCTATCAATATCGAACGCACTGCGAATATTCCCGATATGGAGTCCTCGAACTCCTCGAAATCCGTTTCTCATTCCTCGGTTCTTGCAAATTTATATTTAACAGCCAGTCACCAATACGAAACATATTTATCGACCTTGAAGGCAACGTCTATGACTTCTAAGCCTATTATCGACTCCTCATATCCAACTTTCGTGGCATCGAAAAAGAAATACAAACCTGTCGCACAAAGAATTCGCCCAGTTATTACCGAGCTACCCGACCAATTTCGCATTATTCAAACAATTACTGGCGACCCTCTTGAAAACATGCCAAAATTAAATCCTTATCCACTGTCGTTTATCCCCACCTCGCGATATACACTCGAACGTAAATCTATTATCGACAAGAATCATTCTGGTGATTTCCTATGGCCAGAGGAACGAAATCTTATGCACGATTTTATTCGAAATCAGGAAACAGCTTTTGCGTGGACAGAACAAGAGTGAGGAAGTTTTCGCCCTGACTTTTTTCCTCCTATAGAGTTCCCTGTCGTTCCTCACACTCCGTGGGTTGAGAGAAACATTCCCATACCTCCAGGTTTGTACGAACAGATATGCGAAATGCTGAAAAGGAAGATAGAGGCAGGAGTATACGAACCATCGAACTCTTCGTACTGATCACGATGGTTTTGTGTTGCGAAAAAGGATGCCAAATCACTTCGAATAGTCCACAGTCTCGAACCGCTTAACCAAGTAACGATCCAGCACTCAGGAGTCGTACCAATACCCGAACATCTAGCAGAACAATTTGGGGGATGATCATGCGGAGGAATGTTGGATCTCTATGTGGCATTCGACGAAAGGAAAGTCACAGAATCATCTCGCGATCTGACAACGTTTCAGACACCGTTCGGAGCACTTCGCATCATTACCCTACCCATGGGTTGGACAAATTCTGTCCCTATCTTACACGACAACGTGACATTTATTCTACAGCCCAAAATTCCTCATATCACCATTCCTTACATCGACGACACACCGGTTAAGGGTCCGAAATCAGAATATAGAACGATCGGTGGATCCTACGAAATGATTCCCGAGAATCCAGCTATTCGATGATTTGTCTGGGAGCATTTCGAAAATTTAAATCGGATAGTCCAGCGCATGAAGTATTGCGGAGGAACATTTTCAGGTCCGAAGCTCTATCTTTGCATCCCCGAAATAATTGTTTAAGGGCATCGATGCAATATCGAAGGTCGTATGGCCGACCCTACTCGAATCGCCGCTGTTAGCAAGTGGGGGCCATGTCGAAGCCTTACCGAAGTTAAAGCGTTCCTAGGAACCATTGGAGTTTGTCATATATTTATCCGAAATTTTGCTCAACGGGCTGCAGCACTAATACAACTCACTTGAAAAGATGTTCCTTTCAAATTCGGAGCAGAACAAATAGCAGCCCAACAAGATTTGAAAGCAGCTTTAATCAATTCCCCAGCGATTCGAGCAATCGATTACTCATCTCCAGCCCTGGTTATTCTATCGGTCGACACTTCAAACATTGCTATTGGTTTCTTTCTCGCTCAGTGCGATCCCGAAAACCCTCGAAAACGATATTATAGTCGATTCGGATCGATTACACTGAACGACTGCGAATCCAGATTTTCGCAATCCAAACTCGAACTTTACGGTCTATATCGCGCTCTTGGAGCACTACGATTGTACCTAATAGGAGTTCGAAGGCTTATCGTCGAAGTTGACGCACGATATATTAAAGGCATGCTTTCGAATCCTGATATCGCACCTAGTGCTAGCGTCAATCGATGGATAGTATCCATCCTAACCTTTCACTTTACATTAGTCCACATCGCAGGGACACACCATGGTCCTGACGGACTTTCAAGACGGCCCCCACAAAACGAAGATGTTCAGCTCGACAACGAAAATAATTTCGGAGACTGGATCGACCGCCTTCATGGTTTCGTACATCAAATAAATCCTGTTACAACCCGACCATTTACTTCGCATCAAATTTCGACCTTCTCCCTCTCTTCGAATCTCAGTAAGGGGGAGGATCTTACCTATAACGATGTCCCACGATCAAATAACGCAAAAACAAACGACGAGAGGTTACTTCGCATTCGAAAATGGTTACATGACTTGGTGCGACCCCCTGAACTATCAGACGCAGAATACACTACCTTTATTCGATATTGCACCGGATTCTTTTTAGACTCGGGCAAACTGTGGAGAAAAGACTCCCAAGGAGCTCACAAAATTGTCGCTCTTCCAGAATGTCGTCTCGAAATCATTCGCGCAGCTCACGACGACATAGGACACAAGATGGTATTCGCTACTAAATCAGTTATTGCCCTTCGATTCTGGTGGCCGAACATGAAATTCGACATTGCATGGTATATTCGAACCTGCCACCTATGCCAAATTCGACAAACGCGAAATGTTCTAATTCCGCCCACAGTCGCCACTCCAGCACCCCTTTTCGGCAAAGCCTATATCGACACAATGCAAATGCCACCTTCGAACGGATTTAAATACATTGTACAAGGTCGATGCTCACTAACGACCTATCCAGAATGGCGAAAACTTCGACGCGAAAATGCCACGTCTCTGGGCGATTGGATCTTCGAAGACATTATTTGTCGATGGGGCTCACTATACGAAATCGTAACTGACAATGGCGCTGCATTTATTGCAGCCATAGAATATCTTGCGAAGTGATATCATATTAACCATATTCGAATTAGTGGTTATAATTCGCACGCCAACGGACTCGTCGAATGAGCCCATTTCGATGTTCGACAATCATTATTTAAAGCTGTCGATGGAGAACAAGCGAAATGGTCAGCAGGGGCGCACTCAGTGTTTTGGGCAGAGCGAGTCATGGTCCGTAAACGCATGGGTTGTTCTCCCTACTTTGCAGTTACAGGAACACATCCTCTAATACCCCTCGACATCTCCGAAGCAACATACTTACAACTGCCACCAGATTCAATTTTATCGACAACCGATCTTATAGCTCGACGAGCCATAGCGCTACAAAAATGATCTAACGACCTCGAACTGTTATATTCGAAGGTCTACATGTCCCGAATCAAAGCTGCAAAATGCTTCGAACTTGCTCACGAACATACTATACGCGACTACAACTTTGCGAAAGGAGATTTAGTGCTACTTCGAAACACGCAAATCGAGAAGTCCCTTAATCGCAAGATGAAACCCCGATATGTCGGCCCTCTTATCGTTATCAAACGAAACTATGGAGGGGCTTATATTCTCTGCGAACTCGATAGGTCAGTACTACATAGACCTATTGCCGCATTTCATTTGCTACCATATCTCGCTTGAAAATCAATTTCCCTACCACCGAATTTTCTCGATATCGACTCCGAGTGCCTCGAACAACTTCGAACAAGTTCGAACTTTGACGAAGATACCTTCGAAGATTTTCAGGACTTCGAAAACGAATAATTATCCTTTCTTTCCTTTTTGCAATTACTTACAAGAAATCCGATTATTTTAGTGTATGATACAAGTCACGATATCGCATCATAGCATGGTCGTGCAAACTCCAAAGGGTTTTTCGGCTATGATGAACTACTGAGCCTTTCCCTAAAAAGCCATATTCTTTATATACAACAAAAGAAAAACCCCTCTACTCCTCCAACATCTCCTCATGTTGCGCCTCCTGGTCTTCATCGCAGTGTCCCAGCCTCATCTCCCATGTCCATTCCAGTCCCATCAGCATTGCCTTCGGTAGTTCCACCCCAGTCCACTTTGATAATCGCACCTTCGTCAGCTTCGAACTCGATCTTGCCCCCGATATCTTTGTCGCATTCGCCCCCAGCATTACCTATTTTGACCTCGACTTGTCGTTTGCCACTACCGATATTTTCGTCTTCGATCTCATCATCTGTGCCCTCTTCCGAATTTCCATCTATTTTGATATTGCCTTCGCCCTCGCCACTCGATTCGCATTCGAATTTACCTTCGAAGTCTAATATAGCACTCAAAACTACATTCGCATCACATATCTCCAATCATCGCTTCGACATTCGCCTCCCTCTCATCGCCAGAAAATTTATCACATCCATCGCCAGCACATATCTTCTAGACCTCCTTTTCGCCCCCTCGATTTCATGTCAGAATTTGATTCGACCAGTTGCTCAACTCAAATATTACGATCATGAAACAGCCTCGACAGCTTTCACTTCTATTCACCCATCCCCACAACTATTTCGCTTCTGCCAAATGCTCTCAACATCGACTTCGAAAGTCTCGAAAAACCTCGAATACTCTCGAACCTTGGCAATTATACTTTCGAAGGCTTTCGGGACTTTGAAAACGAATAACTATATTTTCCCTTATTTTCTTATTCCTTCACTTTGCTTATCGCTACCACTCAAGACTCAGAAAATTCGAATTTCAAATTTAAAAGGATATTTCTACTCTTCTAGCATCTCTTCTAAAGTTTCTATCTCCCTCCCCAATATCTCCATCTCGACCTTTTTCTGCGCCAGTTTTCCAGCAATAATCCCATGACGCACCGCCCATTCTCCCTCGACATCCTCGACCCCCTGCGACTCCCTCACCTTCGCCTTTCCCTTCCCCTTTGACGACGTTTTCGTCTCCTTCAACGGCTTCGAAGGACCCACTATCGGCTCGATGCTCTCTACAGGGCCTATGAGACGAATTCGATGCACTAACAAATTTGAAAACAAGTTAGCAATCACCTTCAAACAATTTCAAATGACAGTCATACCTTTTCTTGGGCGCAAATCGCGTTTTGTGCCCCCAAACTTTTTGGCCTCGCCCTTGCGAAGCCCTCGCCTCGACAATCCAGCCCAATAGCACCCCTGCGCCTCCTGGGTGCACTTCAAACACTTTGGGGCACCCTCCTTGACAACACAGCGTGGCTGGGACTTGAACCCAGCGCATCTATCGCACTACGAAACATTTAGTACCTCGAAAACTCCTCGAAAGTCAGTAAAACACTCCCAGGGCCCTCGAAATCGAGGAGCCCGCTTGTTTCGACTCTCGCCCGCTCTGCCGATTTTACCCCCTCAACCTCCTCCTCTCCATCTTCCTCCTCTTCGACCTCTACTATTTTCCGCTTCGCCACCCTTACTACAGGTAGCTCTTCCTCGTCCTCGCCCTCGCCCTCATCTTCATCTCCAGCCTCTGCCCTTTGTATAGCCTTCGACTCAGCCTCGAACTCCGCATTCCGTCGTTGCAATATTTCCTTCGAGATCGTCTTCGTGCAAAATTTGGCCAGAACAACATTGCGACCTTCCTGTAACGCGACTTTTCGGGCCTCGAGCTGCGCCCTTTTCGCCTCCTCCTTCTCCTCTCGAACACGTTTTGCTTCTTCCTCCCTAGTCTTGCATTGGATCTCTTCCGCTAAATCCACGAATAATAATTCTCTGCCCCACGAAATCCACTCGCGTCGAGCCATCGGTTTGTAAAGTTCGAAAACCTCGTCCACGACCTTCTGAACGGTCGCATCGCGTTCCTCGCCCAAATCATTTGCGAGTTCATCATACTCCACCTACGAAATGCAAATTTAGAGAACATAGAGCAAAACTAAGATGACACATACCATTTTCTCGCAGAAACCCCGCCCCCAGACTTCGAAATCCAAGTCTTCTGCGATGCCGCACTCGGGCATCGATTTTGCGTATTCAATAATTTCGACGTTTAGTTCGGCCAGGAGAGACATTACAAAAGCTAGTATGCGATAATATAGAGGTGATGGATGGATGAAGAAGAACGAGAAGTATTTCGAACCTCGCTAAGTTTTCAACATGATCACGCATTCCGCACGTGACTTCGATCGGCTCACTGGGACAGTCAGGATTTCAGTAAGGGGGAGGATGATAGGTCCACTACACGCTTTAAGGTCTGGAGAAGACTCCCACTCATATCAACACATTACGACACATGCTCCGAACCACTATGAATGCCACTAAATCGACTTCGAACCATTTTTGCACAATTTTGCACTATTTCGAACAACTTTGCACTACTTCGAACCTTTTCGAACGCTTTCGAACCTTTTCGAACACTTTCGAACCATTTCGCGACACTTTGAACGACTTTGGCCGCCGTATAGCTGTGTTAAAATACTTTTGATACACGCTGCACATCCGGAACAAGCTATTTAGTCGCATATCGAGCACTACCGGACACGAGGAGGGATTACAAGAGAGTTAGAATGCGATAAGTGCGTTTTTGTGTCTCATTGATATATTAAAGCAATAGAACAAGAACTCTTACTATATTGGGACAATGTATGTTTCACTTATTATCATATTTCATTTTATTTTATGTTTCACAATACCTTTATTTGCTGTGCATACTGCCTTGTGTTCTACACCTGTTATTATTTCCTTTTTAGTACTATCTCTTCATTTTGTATATAGACTTGTGTTAGATACTTAGAAAAGGATATATATATAACATAGAACAACGGGGAACAGCACAAGTGACCCTCACAGTTATCGTCTGACTTAAGAGTCGTTCTCTTGAGTCTTAGCTCGCGTCGTATCTCTAAAAGTTCTGTGAAATATCGCGAACTTCCTATGTTGTGCTCAATGCAGAATTTGTTTGGGATGGGTGCAATAACTGGTTTGACTTTTCTAGCAACCAGTTTATACTTCTTCTTGGTTACTATGCCCTTTTGCAGCATGCATGCCACTAAATCGATAAATGTTGCACGTGCACATGTGCTTTTTGGGAATGTGGCTGGAATAAGCACCACGGGGTCAATCGAATTAAGAGTGCCTGTGCATGACTGTTGGTACACTGGGATAGATAGAGTTGAGAGATAATAGAGGTCGATGGAATGGAAGTGGAAAATGGAATAAGTGCAAACATGGAAACATCACAAGATTGGATATCAGAGTTGAATGTTATAATAGTGGTGTCTCCTTGGTCTGCGATCAATTCCTTGAAGCCTGGCAAAAATTTCTATAAGGGTTATTCTGAATAGTGAAGTGCAGTGTTGCTGCAGCTAGTAATAAGTAATGTGGCTTTCCCCTAGGCTTTGTTGGAATGGTGGAGATGGCACCTGTGTTCGGATCGCAGATAGTAATTGTTTGCGCTTCATCCGCAAAGTTGCACATGACAGAGCATGTTAACACGTCGAAGGGGTGCCCTAACAGAATATTGTAAGCGGGTGAATGGATAACGTGAACTTGCACATAGACAATAATATCTCCAATGTGCACGGAAATGTTGTGTGCAAGCCCAAGCGATTTGTCTACCTTTCCATTGGCCAGTTGCATGTATAAATGAATGTGCAGGTCGTACTAAAGCCCAAGATGATGGCAGACCGCTTCTGACATCGCGATAATTTGTGAACCCAGATCTAAGATAGCTTTGAAGTATTCTTGGTTGTCGATCAATAAATCAATGGAGCAAAGCGCATGCGACTCTTTAGCAACCTTCAAAATGTTGGGGTTTTTAATTTTGCCTGGCTGGAGGTGGGTGAGGTACTGTTCAAATGGATCCTGTGAAACAATAGAAAGAGGCACTGAAATTGCCATGCTAACTGGAGGTGTTGCGTTAAGCGCTTTACTTTCTGCAAAAGGCATGTGCACTTCACAGTGTGCAAATGGCATAATGCTTGCAAGGTTGGTAGCTACCACTTCTGCACTGGTAGCTGCAATGCGCTTTGGTGTAACTTGTTCTCTATGGCACTGCCTGAGATCGGGTAAAAGTAAAAGGAGCTCTTCATGCAAAACCATAATGGAGGGTGCCTTCATGGCACACACATATATGTCGTCAACAATCTGCAGGTTCTGGATAGGAATGACAGTGCGATATAATGGCTTTTTGCCTTTGGAAGTGTTAACTGGAGCATCTGGTTTATCTGCTGCTGCAGGAATGAAATGTGCTTCAGGAATGTTGGAATAGGGATGTATGGGCATCTCGTCAGGTGCTTCAGTTGCGTTCACAGTGGGTTGTAAAGCTGGTGACTTGATACTGTCGGCAGGTACAATGTCTGTGGTTGTAGAATGTGCACTCTCTTGATTGGATGTATTGTGTGGTGTGCACCACAGAATTTCAATGCCGTGAAAGACTTGCCTCTTCCAAAGCGCCATCAACTCCCTCTTGAGTGCATCAATGCACTCTTCCTTCATTAGTTGCGCATTTGGTGCACTTTGCATATAATCTGCTGCAGACACTGAAGGAGCAACATACGCCGACTGTAAAGGTGCTGCTGGAGCTGGACGAGGTGCTATATTGTAGATGAGCTGCAAGTTGGTATTAGATGAAAGTTGACCAGTGGCAATCAGCCCTGGGTTGTGCTTATGCCATTCCTCGATGCGCTCACCCAAGAAGTTGCCTAGAATAGAACACAGCACAAATGCGCCACCTGGGAGTACAATGCACCCTTCCACATTTTGCCTACACTTTCCTTTGCTAACAAGGTGCTCGATTGAAGCACACTCAGAAATATAATGCCCTGTCTGACTGCAACCATTGCAAGTGTCATTGTTTAAATGAGGCGTGCCATTTCTGCCATCTCTGCATGATGCGCTCAATGCGGTAACTATTGTCTGTGTTATGCACTCGAACAGGACTGAGATGTCTTCTGCTTTGAGTGCGGGCATGCTAGGTTGAGGCTGGGAAATGGGTACACTGGGTACTGAGTAGGGTGCATACATATCAGGGTTTTGCACTGTGAGCCCAGTAAGTGGCTGGAAATAGTGCACTGGGCCTTCGAAGATAAAGTCGATCGCATTGCATATTGCATCTAATGAGTATGGCATATTTGCAGGCTGATTCGGTACCACAATCGCAAGGTGGCTCAAAATGCGCTCTAGCTGGTCTGGTTGAAACACCCTAATGAACATGCAGCTTTGGTCATAGTGCACCAATATGCCTTGCACAACTAAGTATTCACTAATGTTGAAAAATGTGCAATAATAGCATGTGATTTCTTCTGCAGTTACAAGGCCAATGCATGCAGTCTTGCCAATAAGCTTGTCCAGGTCACTAATACTCCATTTACTGCCATCCCTAGAGCCAGGATAAAGCTTTAGGACAGTGTCTTTGAATGTGCCATAGTTGTGCATCACGCTATACTCCAGTAGCAGTTTCCAAGTGTCTGCAGTGTCGCTGTCCAAATAGCACACAGTGTAAAACTTTTTATCAGTCTCATCAGTGACATTACAATCATGGAGGAGTTGCACAAGCTCCTCAAAGTACTTCTGGAGTTCATGCAGTTTTGCAGAGTTGAAACGTGGCGCATTTTGGTTGGATGCAGATGGCATATGCATGGTAGCCATAGTAGGTGGAATAAAGTGTGTAGAGTTAAGATCTGGTAAAAGCACAGCGAAATGTGAAGGCGGGGAAGAATGCAGTGATGCAGACAGAGTTAGGGTAGGTAGGGATGATTCAGGTGAAGGTGGAGGTAAAGACAGTGCAGATGAGTGATGCGTGTTGTTCAGGAAGAGTGATTCGAATACTGGTATTTCCCCAAGCTGGAGCGCAGTTGCTAACAGCTCGGAATGGAGAGTGCGAAGGTGGTTAATGTTGAGATGAAGGGCAAGCTGATAGAGGTCTAAAATATGGTCTGATAAACAGAAACCCCTTGCGGTGGGCTCCAGAAATGATGTGTTCAGTTGGTACTCGGTGCAGAGTCTCAATGGAAGGTGTGAACACTTAACCTACAACTGCAGGCATGCTCGGGGTGAGGGGGGGGTTCACTTAGAGGGCCTTGGATTGTCCTTCAGGGCACAGAGACTATAAGGAGGCTGGAATGGTGGTTTTTAATGTGCACACTAGTTGTGTATGCTTGAGGGAAGATATGCACAATAGCAGGAAAGTGCACAATGCAAAGGGGCAAAAATGCGCAACAGGAGTGCAAAAGTGCACAACGATGAGGAAGATGAAAGCGGGAGGTGTAGTAAGATGAAGACAACACTGGGATGTGCTGGGAGAGAGGCACACAGGTTAAAGGTGCAAACGGGATGAGAGCACAACAAGCAGAAAAAGGCGTGAACAGGATGAGAGTGCAATGAGCAGAAAAAGGCGCAAACAGTGCACAAAATGCAGCTATACAAAAAAGGTGCAAACAGTGCGCAAATGTGGCTATACAAAGGGTGCACTGCAAGAGTGCACAAACGAGGATGAAGAATGCAACGCAGGGACGAAATGCAGCAATACAATGAGGGAATGCAAATGATATGCAAATGCGGCTATACAAAGGGCGCACTACAAAGATGCATGGACTGGACGCTGGTGCACAGACTATGTGCAATGCTGACTGAGCTATGAACTATGAGGGGGGGAAAGATCCTCTGGATTCTCTATCTGTCCACCTACTATGTACAAATGGCTTATGTGATAAAAACAGTAAAATAAAATGTAAAAATAGAAAAAGCCATGCGCTACCCACAAGCACACCCATTTGCCCATCTAAACCCGACTGCACTATGCCACTGCCTCAGCCAATAAGATTTGTGCACACTATAATCCAATACCCAACTGTTCCAGTGCAATGCACTATTTTTTGGTCTGCTCTAGGTCTTGTGCACTCTTCCCAATTAATCTGCTTCAGTGTTATGTGTCACATGCTGTGCCTTAGTAATAATGACATGATCAACCTGTGCTGGTTACCAGATAAGGTGATGCAGATTGGAAATGTGAAAGAACTATAAGGAGATGCTGTGTGAGGCCAAATAGTGCCAAAGCGCCAGGATTATGTGAAAGCACCCAAGTGCGCACAGTCCAATGCCAAATAGGTGCAAAGTGCCCCGATTATGTGAGAATGCACCTCAAGTAAATGCGCCAGTAAGCTGGAAGCCACGATGCACAGCACATGAAAGTGCACAAAGGCATGCAAAAGCACACTGTGCAAAGTGTGCAGAAGCCATCTAGGAGGTGTGCACAATCGCAAAAAATTCTGTAGTATGCATGCAGGGCAATAGGGAGCCATATCACCATGGGTGCATTGGTGAGTCTGAAGGGAACCACCAGCCACTCAAAGGACCTGTAGTGGGTCCAGAATGTCATTTTCCATTCATCACCATCAGCGATGCACACTAAGTGGTAAGTATATCAAAGGTCAATTTTTGTGAAGATGCAGAATTTCCGAGGGGCATTGAGGAGGTTGGAGATTAGTGAGAGTGGATAGTGATTCTTCTTTGAGATGTGGTTGAGGCCCTGGTAGTCAACACATAACTGGAACATACCATCCTTTTTCTTGACAAAGAGTATAGGAGTGCCATAAGGTGATTTAGAGGGTCAGATGAAGCCAGAAAGAACATTCTCTTCAATGAACACTAACAGGGCTTTGAGTTCAGATAGGGAGAGGAAGTACATATGGCCTGGAGGTGGGGGCACATTATCTTTCATCTCTATCTTTAGGTTGGAAGGGTGATGTGGAGGAAGGGTGTCCACCTTCTGTTTGTTGAAGACATCAGTGAACTTGTGGTACTCTTCAGAGATATCTGAAAGGTCCACTGGATTTCTGGTGACAGCCGAGGATTTCACTGTGAGGCCTTCTGAAGAAAAGATCATCTGAAAAGCAATAGCTCCAGGAAGTTTGCTAGTGTGCATGCAAGCGGCAGCATTGATGAACAAAATTTCAGGAAGTGAGCAGGTTTCTGCTGGAAGATTCAGAGGTGACTCAGAAGTTGGAGGGTCAGAAGACATCAAGAGTGCTGGACCTCTATGATCTGCAGAGCAGAAAGTTATTTGGCCAGAAGACCAGTCAATCAACAGATTGTATTGCTTCAGCCAGTTATGACCAAGGACTACAGAATAGGAAGAGTCGAGTAGGGTTACAAAAAAAGTCAGATTGAACACTTCACCAGACAGAAAAGTGACCGGGGGTTTCGTGACTTGCATAATGACAGAGTTGCAAGTTCCATTGAACAGTCAGAGCTTGGAATGAAGATTGCGAAGGTGGTTAATATTGGAGTGAAAGGCGAGCTGACAGAGGTCTAAATAAGGTCTGGTGAACCTGAAACCCCTTATGGTAGGCTCCAGAAATGATGTGTTCAGGTGGTACTCAGTGCAGAGTCTCAACAGAAAGTGTGAAACCAAAACCTACAGCTGCAGGTGTGCTTGGGGTGAGGGGATTCATTTAAAGGGCCTTGAATCATCCTTCAAGGTGCAAACACTACTAAAGAGGCTGGTCTGATGGGTCGCTAGGTGTGCACTAAGTTGCATACACAAAAAGGAAGGTATGCGCAGTGGAGAAAAAGTGCACAATGCAAGAGGGCAAAAACATGCAGTGCAGAAAAATGTGCAACAGGAGTGCAAAAATGTGCAATGACAATGGAGGTGAAAGGTAGGAGGTTTAGTGGAACAAGGACAATGCTGGAGTGTGCTGAAAGGGTAATGCACAGACTAGGGATGCTAGTAGGACATGAGCACAACTAGGGGGAAAATGCACAAATGATGCATAAAATGCAGCTATATAACGAGGGGTGCAAACAGTGCACAAATGCAGCTATATGAAGGGTGCACTACAAAAGTGCACAAGCAAAGATGAAGGATGCAAACAAAGGATGAAATGCAACTATATGATGAGGAGCACAAACAATATGCAAACATGGCTATATGAAGAGTGCACTACAAGGGTGCATGAACTAGACAATAGTGCACAAACTATGTGCAATGCTGAACGAACTGTGAACTGTAAGGGGGGAAGATCCTCTATATTCTCTATGTACCAATGGCTTATGTGATAAAATGGTAAAAGCTGCTGCCTTAGCCAATAAGATTTGTGCATACTATAGCCCAATACACAACTGTTCCAGCATGATGTTCTATTTTTGGTGCACTTTAGGTCCCATGTGCTCTGCCCAATTAGTCTGCTTCAGCATTATGTGTCGTATGCTGCACCTTAGTAATAGTGATGTGATCAACCTGTGCTAGCTACCAGATAAAGCAATGCTGATTGGAAATGCAGAAGAACTATAAAGAGATGCTATGCAATGCCAAATAGCACCAAAGCACTCAAATCATGTGAAAGTGCCCAAGTGTGCTCAGTCTAGCACCAAATAGGTGCAAAGCACCCAGATTATGTGAGAATGCACAGTTGGCTCATGATGTGATCATGGTGTGCCTCAAATAAGTGCCCTAATAAGCTGGAAGCCATGATGCACAGCACAATAGATGTGGTGAATAGTTGTTGTGTGTGGTAAATAAATAGTGCAAGAAGTGCACAGTGAAGAATGTGAGTTGCTGGTAAAGTGTAAGAGAGCATATAAAGGTGCATCAAGCATGCAGTAACTGTGAAATGCAGATAACGAGTGTAGGGGGCACACAGAGGCAGTTCAAAGTGTAACAAAATGCATTTAAGGCACATGGTAGAAGGCAGCTATAGGGGATCCAAAGATGCAGTAGAAATATAAAAGGTGCACAAAAGTGCACCTAGGCAGTCAAAGGTGTTGAAATTAAAAACTCCGAGATGCATGCTGCATACATGAGGCAATGCATGCAGCATACACATGTTACTGCGCTTACTGTGCATACATGTGGTAAACACATTCCTGAGTCATGTGACACCCTTATTATTATGTATATAAGGAGAACCTGTACCATAGTAGATATACAGTTTCTTACCTCTGCTAAACCCTAGCCCTAAGACTTACTAAACCCCAGGTAGGTTATAAGGAACATGTTGTCTCTTCCTCTGTGCAGCGTATATAATCTCCTCCAACAAAAGGCATGCGAAAGAACATGAGAGCGCATGGAAGCACATGGAAGTGCACTTGGGCACACAAAAGCACATGAAGGCAAGCAAAAGTGTGCTATGCAAAGTGAGTAGAAGTCATCCAAGAAGTGTGCACAATCACAAAAAATGCTGTAGTGCACAGGGTGATAGGGAGCCATATCACCATTCTTCTCCAACTTGTCAGAGATGGAGTCCTTCAGCTTATTACTCTTGGATTTGGAGGAGCCACTGGTTGAGGGTTGATTACTGCAATTAGAGTTGGATGGGTTCTGGGGCTTGGACTGATTACTAGAGCTAAATTTGGAATTAGGATTGGAGTTTGGAAGACCTTTGGAGTCCTTCTTTCTAGAGTTTCTGGAATATCCAGAGGACTTGACATTGAGGTGATTCTTTTCTTTCTGCATCCAGTAAATATTGTCAGCATCTTGGGTCTTGAGCCACAAGGCTGCCGGAGTGTTGGGTTTCCTGCCCCGCAAAACTTCTATATGGAGGCAGAGTAGAAGACCACAGAAATACAGGTCACAAAGAGCAGCTTTGTCCCAGTTGATCCAGGAGGCTAGTTCCCAAAAGTTTACATTATACTTGATTATATGCCCTCTTTTCTTCATAGTGAGCTCAAAAAGAGCTTTCTTGGCATCCCCCCAAGGGCCATAAGGGCCAAAATTGCTCTCTAGCTCCCTGAGGAATACCTCATAATTCTACATCCAGTGGGTGGAATCCATCAGGTCATTGAGGCTGGGTTTGAACCAGCTAAGCACTGATCTCTTGAGGTAGGAAATGATGAATAAAATCTTTCTTTCATCAGAAACAAAAACATGACAGTGATCTCAGAAGTGGAAGTGGCAAGTGACTAGAAAGTTCTGAAGTTTCTGGAGGTTGGAACTGTCAAATGTGTCAGGTTCCCAAACTTTGATGTTCTCGGGCTTAGGGGCTTGGTTTTGGTGAAGAGTGTGGAGACTGTCTGAGAGGTCAAACAGAGTGTCGACAAATCTGTTGTCCAGATCTGGGTTTCCACCTACAGGAGGCTGGTATCAGTTGGGGTCATTCTTAGAGCCATTAGGTCTACTAGAGTCATCAGGTCCACCAGAAAGTCTGTCCTCTTCACCTGTAGCTTCCTTGTTGGCAGGATTAGACTGCTTGTTGTCCTCTATGTAGTTGAGTGTAGTTGGAATCTGAGGGTGTTCCGAAGGCAAATGAGTAGACATGTCATTGGTGCTAATGAATGGTGCACCGGAGCTGACTTGTCAGAATATGTTTGATGGTCAGACTGAGGCAAGTAGGTCTAGGAGCTGGGAGTACTGATTGTTGGATAGCTGATAAGCCTGGTAGTGTGCCTGCATGGCAGGAGTTTCTTGTTGTCTGCTAAGTCTGTGATTCTGTGTGGGACATAGAATAAGGTTCAGAATAGTGTGATGATTGATGAGAGAAGTGTGAGTTTGCAAATACTGTTCAGTTCAAGATCACTACTACCAGAGTCAGGACTTGGTCAGGAATAAGGCTGAACATGAGTGCACTCGTGAGTGATCCACACTCATACTCATGAGTATTTCACATATCAAACATCATACCCAGATCCATATGGGTATATATGCACAAGTTCTTTACACTCATAGGTCAAGTACCCATGACATAGTAGGTACTCACAGGTTTGACAAACCCATGAGTACTCGAGAGTACCGTAACTACTCATAAGTATATACAATTGTAACAAGTCCCTATGAATCAGTCATGTCTACATCAATAACCCCAGGTTCAGCAACCCCAGAAACCTGCACAGCTTCTTTCCCCTTTGATTGCTTACTCTTCTCCTTGAACACTGCAATAATTTTATCTTGAGGGATAGCACCAGGCAGTGAGTATACCAAGATACCACAACTGTAGCAGCCTGAGTTGACTCATCAGACAGTAAGTGTTGCATTTTGGAAACCATAAGACCACCACATGAGAAAGCCTGCTCAACATTAGTGGATATTGCTACAAAAGTTTTACATTATTAGCTTTTCACAATGGGGGGTATCATTGCATACCTGGAATGGAGAGAAAATCAAGAGCCATGCATGCAAGTGGGTCTCCCATAGCATCCATCCCTGTACAATATGTGATTGAATCAATGGGCAATGGAATCAGTGCACTGTTGAGCCAGTCATCAACAGGGTTACCTGCCAACACCATATTATCCAGTGACTGGAAGTATTTGTTTGCACCTTGATGAACCTTAGAATATGTCAGTTTTAATCCCAGATTAACAATTATAACACATTACAATAGGCATTGAAGTACCCACACCCATCTCTGTGATTGAAGCTGGCTTGTAGTTGGACTCCCACTCATTTCAGAAGAGTGACTCCACAGTGGTGATCCATGCATGTGGCCACTTTGCCTTAAAGAAATATGACATCTTATGATGGGGATGAAAAACTAATAAACAAGAGAGATGTTAGTAAGCACAGGTTTTCTTATTTGAGAGAGAGAAAGGCACGTACTCATTGCAATTCAGTGGACAATTGAATCATCCATGAGGGCATAATACTTATTTATTATAGAAAAACCCTGAAGTGCAGCAGCTCATACAGCAGGTGAACATTCATCATCATCAATAAACTTGTCGAGAGTAGTTGTAATGATATCGAAGATAGGGATGACATCCTAAATAAGTGGGTCATGACTCTAAGAGATCTTCTTCGTTGCAAAGAGAAATATCTGTTATTTGGGTGAGAACTATAAAAGGATAAGGTGGGATGGGCATGCTCACCTCAAGAAGTGGATAGAGTTGCTCAAGAAGGTCCCATTTCTTAAATGAAAGCTGGAAGCGCTTCAACCAAACTCCTCATGCCTTGTTGTGTTCTTTGTCAATGATGAGAAGGGAAAGCAGTTTTCAAAGCTGGATGGCACATTTAACCAGTTCTGCAGTGCTGTTCCACTGTGTAGCAACATCATGAACCATCTGAATTGGCTTAACTTTGCTGGTAATGCATGCTGCTTCAAGATCAGCCTTGAGAATTGGGCTGTTGAATATTTTTTTGCCCAGATTACAGAGCTAGATGGTACAGTTGTGAGTTGTCTTCATATGAAGGAAGATAGAAGACAAGCTCAATTTTGCAATAGAATACTGGCCTAGTTTTATATCTTCATCAGTAAGAGGAGAAAGGTGCCCCTCAGCTGCAATCTCCTCCACAGTTTCTCTTATCATCTCAGCATCACTCTCATCTACCACAGGGTCAATCTCATCCATCTCTTCCACATTGTCAGTGCCTGGCTCCAAGTCATTGTCATCCTCCAGGTTTACATTCCAGTCAGCATCCTCATCATTATCATCAGGTTCCACTCCCTCAATGTCAGCCTCTGCATCAGTACCATCAGCCTGTGTAATCTTCTTTATGTGAGCAAATTGTAATAAAATGGCCTGAAAGGTTGTTAGTAAATTGACTTAAGATATGGCGAAATGAAGACTTGCCTTGACTACAAGATTGAGGATGTGTGCAAAGCAGTGGACACGAGTATGCAAGCCCCAGAATACCAGAATAAGATCAATTAATTTGTAAACCATTGTGTTGTTGTTGGATGCATTATCAGTGACAAGCGCCATGATCTACGTAAATAACTTCAGCACCAACACACCATATGTATCACACATGAAAAACACACCTTATCTTCAATCCCAAACTTATGTAAACACTCAGAAAGGTGGCTTGCTAAGTATGCCCCAGTGTGTGCCTTCAATGCCCTATTTTCATGTTAGAGTTTGAGTAGATACTAGTTGAAGTACAACCATATTCACTGGATGAAGTCCAAGATAATGGATTGGATGTGTCCATCCTGGATCTAGTGGACTGTAGCACCAAGATACACAATGACTTGTGGTGCAGTCCAACCATTGATGCAAAGGTGGAGTTTGTCAGGGTACACCTGTCATTGCAAGAAATTAGCATTAGAAGGAAAATATCATCAAGACAATATGTACCTGCAAGATGGTGGCAACCTTGACTTGACTAAGCTTGAAGATTTCCTTGACATCTCATGAGACCATCACCCATGATGGCATTATGCATTGACTATTGAGGTCATGGAATATGTCAAGTAGTTCTTCATCTTGGACAATTTAGAAGGAGTGGTGGTGCCATATGACCCAGAGTGCAATCTTCATGCGATGCTTGGCAGGATGGTAAGTCAAACCCTGTGCAAATACCTTGATGGAGCCTGAGCCAGCTACAGTTGCTGGATCACAGCTGTTAGCATGGCATATAAGGTTGCTTGTACTCTTGTCATGTTGAATGCGAGACATTCCAATTGAAGGGTTTCTAAGTTTCATATATGTAAGTTGTGATCTGAAGACTTGGGTTAAGATGTACCACTTGCATAAAAATATATACTTCACATTGTTGCCAGGTCACACAACTTTGGGTGGCATCTTGTAATGCTTATACACCTTTGAGGTCCAAGATTTCACCTGCACCACTGGTTTTTTATTCACTTGTTATGTTCTTTCTGTAAGTAAATGATGGGCAAACATACCAAGTACCTCAGCATCTGATCTGGTGGCCATTTCATACACCTCATCGAACTTTTTGCATTCAGTCAAAGCCCTGCTTGAAGTTGGGGTTGAGCATCCAGGTGAGGATGTATGTGAAGCAGGGGGTGAGCTGTCATCAGTGTCGTGAGTTCTGACATGTTGGTGATGATGTGGCAGTGCCATTGCAGAAATGAGATGGGGGTCAGTTAGAATTGACTATGCATCCTTTATAGCTGTATCCAAATCGTTCAGGAGCCACAAACATTTGAAACAAACATGTGAGTGCCTAAACAGTTTTGCAAAAGCATGACTTACCAACCTTGAACAACATTTTGAATTGCAAACTTGAGGATCACTAATGATCACAGAGTTGAAAGTGAGTGCACAATATGGAGAGAATGCCACCATTAATAGTGAGTGCAGTGGTAAATGGTTTGGGAAAGCTCAACAACAGATGCTGCATACACAAGGTAAATTGTCACTGACATGACTCATGGGCGCCTATCTGGGGTATAAGCACAGACCACTTCATCATGTTCTATAGGCTGCAGCAGTCCTGTGACTTCAACTGTGTGGCTAATAATTTGTTTTCAATATCGGATGACTTGCGACTTGAATGTGCTCACTTCCATGACCAAAAGCTCACTCTGGTTTATAACATTACAGGCACATTTACTTGCATTTCAAATATATTTTCTCTGGCTTATGAACAGACATGTTCAGCTACATTTCAACTGCCCACTTCCATGACTAAAGCTCTCTCTGGCTCATGAACATTATGGGCATGTTCACCTGTTTCAAATAAGTTTGCGCTGGCTTATAAACATTATGGGCATCTTCAGCCACATTTCAAACAGGTTCAATAGTGCAGTCCAATGCATTTGATGTCTGCCATATGCCACATGCCACTTACATCTACTTATTCTGAGTCTTTTGCTGGTAACCTCCCCTGTAAGCTATGGATTTCCCAGATTCCTCATTCCTGAGTCCATGCCCTCAGTAACTAACATCTTCCCTGGTTCAAGTCAGCAAGGTTGGCAAGGTGTGTTGCTCAGGCAGCTCAGCATAATGTTCATTCAAAATTTAGGAGTTAACAGATTCAGGCAGCCAGTTCAAGCATCAACACCATTGTATATGATAACTCCACAAATTCAGCTGCTTCATTCTTGGATGTCTTGACTACTATGAAATCTACTCCAAAATCTATTCCATGTGCAGCACATGCAACCAATCTAATTGTCATACATTATTTGTTTGGTAACATGAAATTGTACAAATAACTGCTATATCAAGGTTGAGCTGCTGAAAGAATCTATGGGCCCAAGGTAAGTATTTCAATGAGTTGTTGGTCTGGTGAGGGATGAATTATGATGACAACCTCTAAACCATGATCCTTTCTCTCACAACTGGATTACATAGCAAGATTTTGTATCTACACTTTGATTTGTAAAACAGGTACCTGTGGAAGTATCTGCTGTGCCAAAACTTGCCACCCACACTCGTAGTTATCTGTGGCTATGAGTATCCAAGATCCATGGGTTCCAAAACCTACAGGTATTCCCATGAGTATACTCCTTATGACCTACACTCATGTTTAGCCTTAGTCAGGAATACACTGGACTTCCAGTTGGATCTGGTTGTCAGTGGTCAGAGAGTTTCAGAGGTTTTCAGGCAGAATCCACAAGGCTATAGTGGGCCAGGTGAAAAAGGGCCAGAGAGGACTTGGCTTCAACTTATAAGAAGTTTCACCCTTCTCCTTGTCAGTTGTCCAATTTCAGGTGTAGGGGTTCATATATCTGGTGGGTTTCCAGACAGAGGGCAAGGATAGATTAAGCAGAGGTTTTAGAGTTGTTTTTGAAGTCAAGAAGTATCAAAGGATTAAGAGTTTAAGTCAAGATTAAGTCGAGGATAATTTAAGGATTGATATTAGACTGGAGATAAATAGATGAAGATACACAAGCAATATACTTGCAATATACAATATAATTTGCAAACTGAAGACTAAGGCTAAGCTATGGGCACTTAAATAACAAAGGCCAGAAGAATAACAGAAAATGTGGAAGTTTACTAATCAGTCTTGGTAAGTGTCCATGACCAGAATTGGTAAAACTGTATTAGAAATAAAGTGAGTAAGCAAATGATTACTAAGGCATGTGACAACTTGTCTAATGACCAAGAAGTGCTGCAGTCAGGATGCCAGTGGAGAAGGTTGGAAAAGAATTGGAAAAAAATTGGGAATTATCAGGAATTCAGTCAGGTGAAATGGGTCTTGACAGGCCAGAGAGGACTTGGCTTCAACTTGTAAAAAGTTGTGCCCTTCTCCTCCTCAGTTGTCCTATTTTAAGACAGAGGTTATCAGAGGTAGTTCAGATTTCCAGATGGTACATATGGGCACTTAAATATTGAAGGCTGGAAGAATAATAGAAAATATGGAAGTTTACTAATGGATCTTTGTAAGTAACACATGACCATAATTGGTAAGGCTGTATTAGGAAGAGAATGAGTAAACAAATGATTATTAAGGCACATGAGAACTTGTCTGGTAATTAAGGAAAACAGCGGCTGGGATTACCAGCAGAAAATATTGGAAAAGAATCAGAAAATGTTGGGAATTATTGCAAATCCAATCAGAAGAGTCAGGTCTTGACAGTATTTCTCCCTTAGTGCTGAGCCTATGAGGCACATGAGGGTTTAAAAATCTGACTTAAAAGCTGGTAGCCTGGACAGAAAACTCTTCAAGTTTTATATTTTCAACCACCACTTACTATGACACCTCTCTCACAATCCACTGCCAACTGCCTCACCATGCTAAAGGCCAGGCAAGAGGAGCTTGTCTGGGAGGAGCTCTGACTGGAGGAGGACTCAGGAGGCATGTTGGGAGGAGGAGGAATGATGAGTGGAGGCTGTGTGGATGGTAGAGGAGGAGAGGAAGAAGGCAGCAGCCACCAAGAGGGCAGAGAAGGCTGAGGAGAAAGGGGAGGTGAAGGGGAGCAGGTTGCAAAGGAGGCAAAGGGGAAGGCAGGGTCTGAGGGCCCTGTGAGGATGCAGGCTGCCCTCCCATGTAAGAGGTGAGTAACTTCCTTCTTTTACTGTTGAGTACATTGCTGACAGTCTCTAGATGTTCAAATCAAAAGTTGTCATGTCTCTGGATGGGTGCCCAGGGCTGGGCATGTGAGCCCTGCACAAGTGCAAGGAAGTGGTGTAGAAGGGGCAGGCGGCCGAAAAGGAAACTTGTTGGGTGCTGGAGAGGAGATGGTCAAGTTGATGCAGGAGTTGGTGGCAGCAGTGAAGGGGTTGAAGTGGGAGCTCTGAAAGCTTCAGGGGGAGCAAGTCGGGACCCAGGAGATGATCATGGGTTTCCACAACCTGTTTGATCTGGAGTGGGTTGGGGAGGAGGAGGAAGAGGAGGAAGAGGAGAGCCTTAGTAAAGGGGAGGTTCAGGAGGAGCTGGCCAAGCTGGCAGTGGAGACTGAGTGAGGGGTCCAGGTGGTGTCCCCTGCAGAAGACAAGGACAGGAAAGTGTAAGGACCCAGTCGGGGTCTAAAAAAATATAATTTTTGTTATCTTTTTCTCTTGTTAATAAAATTGTGTCATCCACTTCGACTCTAAGTCAAATCTGGAGTGGTCCAGGTTTATCTGGATAATGGGTGTAAGAGTCCACAATGAGTTCCTAAGCATGATCAAGTTTTGCAGCTGGGAGCAAGGAATTTTCTTCATTGGTCTTCTGGTAACCTTCCCACTGAACAAAGTAAAGTAGCTTGCATTAATGACAGTTATCAATCTTTGAGTCCAGAATTTCTGAGATTTTATATTCAAGTTCATTGTCAATGGTGATCAGAGGAGGTGGAGGTTGGGAATGGTTAGTAATTGTGTTAGAAGTGTCTTGTTCCAGTTGTGAGATGTGGAACACAGGATAACCAGCTCAGAGGTCATCCAAAAGTCTGAGGGTGACCAAGTGGATACCCAGACAGGCAATGGTTTTAAATGGACCATAGGGATGCATCTTGATCTTGTACCACAACCACCTCAAAACTTCCCACAGTTCATTGAACCAGTGAAGGAGAAAAGGAGGGTGAGCAGAGCATAGAATAGCATCAAAACATACCATTCCATAGCCATAAACCCTAGTCATAGCCATGCTACAACCACCTGCCCCAACACCACCTCTAACGAGGCAGAAAACCACAACAACAATGACTAAAAAACCACAAAAAAACCTGGATAATGTGGAAGCTATAAACACCGATGTATGGACAAGAGAGGATACCAGAGGCTTCCTCACATCCAAGGAATACCTACTACCAGGTAAACCAGCAGACATCCTCACTCTTTCTCACATCCTGCTACAGCTTGGAACTGCCGCCATGAGAATGCCAAAAGCCCTGACAGACAGAATACGAGCAGTCGCAATCCTCATGGCAGATGCAGCAGCGCAACACATGGCTGACAAGATCACTGTGGCAGTCAAAACACAGTTACAAGAACACCTAGAAGCCTTCACAGTTGATGTAGAAACCATGTGGGATGCTGTCGAGCATGTAACGGAAGCAGCAAAGGTAATCACAGGAAAAATGGATGAATTTAATGACAATTTCCAGGAAACAACTGAACAACTAGTACAAGCAATGCAGGAACTAACAGAAAGGAACAACAACAAGACAAACACAACGGTTGCCCCCTCCAGCCATACCTACCAACCTACAACATATCTGAATGCCATACAGCAACATGTACCACCAGCACATGAGTCAGTGGTGGCAAGAGGGGAACTGACAGTTAAGCAGATTGTGATCCAAAAAGATCCAAATACATCTGACAATGCACTAGAAAGCCTTACAGAAAAAGACCTGGTAGCAAAAGCAAACACCACCCTCGATCTCATGGGAATGGCAGCAGCAGACAAACCTCTGAGTATGATGTTCATGGGGGCTAAAAAATTGAAGAAGGGCAATGTACTATACCAGCTGAACTCAATGGACACAGAATACCAGATTCAGCAACAAGAAGTACAAAAGGCTTTCATGGCAAACTACGGGGGTACATCAAACATACAAAATAAGCTACACTATGTTGATGATACTCAACCTGGAAATCCAAACAAAACCTACTAAATGGCTTCAGATGGTATAACACGAGTCAGAGGAAGGGTGCGAGTTGGTACTAAATATCACCACTGAGACCAAAATGTTGTGTTTAGTAGTGCAAAATGGTAAGGGCTGTGGCGAATAGTCTTTAAAGCCATACAAAGATGTTTGAAAGAGGTCAAAATAGGTTTGAATATGTGCGAAAGGGTTCGAAAAAGGTTTGAAGAGGTTTGAAGTTGTGCAAAGTAGTTTTGAGGAATGTCGAAGTGGTTTGAAGTAATTTGAGGTATATCGAAAAGTGAGTTTAGCAAATGTAAAGTGTTGTTCGAATGGCGATAGGCAATGGGCAATAAAATGAGGAGTGAATACAATAGTTTCAGAGAAGTTCACGATATTTCGCAGAACTTAGAGATATGATGTGAAGTAAGACTCAAGAGAACTGCTCTTAAATCTGACTATAGTGGAGAGAGTAACTGGTGCTGTGTTCCCCCCATTCCTACAGTGACTCACAAAACTGAGTCAATGTTTTGCACTTTTTGATTCATTGTTGAATAGCTTCCCATAAACAACAAAACCAAACAAGGTATTGGTGTACCGAATAACATACATGATCAGGGCTACCAAACAAACAAAGAATTATGTAATTTTAATCATCCCTCATGGAGATATGATTATTTTAATTCAGGGACTCATTGACTCAGTTTTGTGAGGGGTAGTCAGAAATATTAGAATCTGATGCTCCACCAACTGTATAATGTCAAAAACTTGACAGATGGTTTCTAAGGTGATGTGACCCTTGATGGGACCTTAAATTATAGTATTTAATTAGGACTAGCATTCTTCATACTTCAATATTCTCCAATGCATCCCATCTCCTCTGCTCAGAAGGAAAACATTCTTTCCCTGGCCTCCAATCATTATTCTACCCACAATATTGCCTCTAAACTCAACTTCAGCCAGTCTAGTGTATCCAGAACACTCAGGGCTCTCCATCCAAACCTGGATTCCCCCTCTGGTGGTCGTCCTTCTAAGCTCTCATCTACCTCTCAGAGAGCCATCCTTACCCAAATCACCACTGGCAAGGCTGCAAATGCTGTTCAGGCCACCCATTACATCAACAGCATCATCCCCACTGCAGTCTCCTCAGAAACAGTCAGAAGAGTTCTCAGAAAAAACTCATTCAAGGCTGTGGTGAAGAAGAAAAAGCCTTTGCTTAGTATAAGGCATAGGAAAGCAAGATTGGCTTTTGCTCAGAAGTATAGAGAGTGGACTGTGGAGGACTGGAGAAGGGTTATTTGGTCAGATGAGACTAAAATTAACAGGTTTGGGTCAGATGGGAGAGAGTGGGTTTGGAAACAGAAGGGAGAGGGGCTGATTGAGAGAGAGGTGCAGGGAACTGTCAAATTTGGGGGAGGAAACATTATGGTATGGGGGTGTATGGGATGGAATGGAGTGGGGCATCTTGCAGAGGTTGAGGGGAGGATAAATGCTGACCAGTATGTGTCCATTTCGAAGGACCATATGCTGCCTAGCTTGGAGGAGAGTAGAATTTCTGGAGAAGAGGTGATTTTTCAACAAGACAATGACCCCAAGCATACCTCAAAAAAGGCCAAGAAATGGATGGAGAACAACAATATTACTCTTCTGGATTGGCCTGCCCAATCTCCAGACCTCAGCCCTATTGAACATCAATGGGTTTACCTCAAGAACCAGTTAGACAAGTATCCAACAGTGCCAAAAGGAATTTGGGAGTTATAGAAAAGAGTAGTGGAAGAGTGGAATAATATTCCATCAGAGGTGTGTCAGAATTTGATTGAAAGCATGCCTAGAAGGTTGGGAGCAGTTATTAAGGCCAAGGGAGGTCATACAAAATACTAGAATTACAATTTATCATAATATTGATACCACCTCACAAAACTGAGTCAATGAGTCCCTGAATTAAAATGATCATATCTCCATGAGGGATGATTAAAATTACATAATTCTTTGTTTGTTTGGTAGCCCTGATCATGTATGTTATTCGGTACACCAATACCTTGTTTGATTTTGTTGTTTATGGGAAGCTATTTAACAATGAATCAAAAAGTCCAAAACATTGACTCAGTTTTGTGAGTCACTGTATATTGTTTTTTCTAACTAACTAATACAAGTCTATATACAAAATGAAGAGATAGTACTGAAAAGGAAATAAGAACATGTGTAAAACATGAGGCAAATATATCAAACAATGAGGACTTGTAGATCATGAAACAAATAAGAAATAATAAATGATGAAACATATAGTGTTTCCATATAGTAAAAGTACTTCAATATATCAATGAAACACAAAAATGCACTTATTGCATTCTAACTCTCTTGTACTGTCTCCTCATGTCTGGTAGTGCTCAATATGCAATGGAATAACTTGTTCTGGATGTGCAGCATGTATCAAAAGTGTTTCAAGACAGCTATACGGTGGCTGAAGTCATTTGAAATGCTGTGAAGTCGTTCGAAGTGTCACGAAATAGTTTGAAAGCATTCGAAATAGTTCGAAGTCATCCAAAATAGTGCAAAATAGTGCAAAAATAATTTGAAGTCAATTTCATGGCATTCATTAGTGATTTGGAGTGTGTGTCGTAATGTCTTAATATGAGTAGAAATGTTCTCCAAACCTTAAAGTGCATAGTGGACCTATCAATGTCATAGCAGAGTTTGTCCCCACCACCTTTGATGCAGGATCAAGCTATGCACACACAAAAGTAGAAGAAGACTCTGGAATAAGCAGCAACAGAATTGCATTCTCAAAGTACATTAAACCACCTCATCTTCACAATGAAAACCAGAAAGTAGCACACGTCATCTTCTTCAATGACCGAAACACAGCAAACAATGCAATCCAAGCGGGTTTATTCATTGAAAGTAAATTTTCTCATGTATGCAAAAAACTAGCAGAACCAAGAATATGCCTCAAATGCCAAAGGTACAGCTACTGCATACCAGATTGCAAAGCAGATGTCGACACCTGCGCACATTGTGGAGAACAACATTGAACATTGACATGTATGGTAAAAGACACATCAGCATTCTGCTGTGCTAACTGCACAGGTACGGAGTAGCAGACAGAGATTGTGCAAAGTTCAAAGCAGAACACGAAAAACTGCAGACATGTGTACCAGAAAATAAGTATAAGTACTTCCCAACCTCCATACCTAGCATGTGGAAATTACTGAATGAGCCAGAACATCATGCAGAGAACCAACCACAACAATGGCAACAGGATGTAGCCTGGAATCAAAATAGGGACAACCAGGTAAACCCCCAACAGTTCATGGAGAGCTGGCAAACAGTCTGACAAGGCAGGCAACAACATAGACAGCAAAGTAAGTACCAGAATGACCAACAGACAGCTAACACTTGCACAGCCGACAATGGCTGGCCAGTACGCCTAGCCCAGACAACTCTGGATGGATACCTAAACCACACAGCAACAAATGAGCAACAAGCAACATGCGGAAGCCACAGACCCACACAACAAAACACCCCATGGGGAGACAGAGACCCAAACAAACAGGGACCAGGACCAGGACCAGAGGAAACACCACAGAACAGAGAACATACACCCCTCGAATATGTCTAAAACTCCAAATCAAGATACACTACAAAGGCCGCTACAGATACAACAGCAGAACATCAATAAATTGCTAGTCAGCCAACTAGACCTGCTTCAAAGCCTCAAATGCAATGACTATGATGTATGTGTCATCCAAGAACCATACATTGACTTTAGTGGTAAAACATGGGCAAACTGCCAGTGGTCAGTCATATATCCCAGCATGCACCAAGAACACCCAGACAGTACAAAATCCATTACACTCATAAATGCTAACCTCTTAACAGATGCATAGAAACAAATCCACTTCCAACACCCCAACATCACAGCAATAGAAATCCAAGGCCAGTTTGGTACGCTATGAATTATCAACATATATAATGATGGTGACAACAATAACATGCTAATGCACATCTCCACATTCATGAGGGATAGGGAGAATAACCTGAATTTAATGCAACCCCTCCTCAACATGCTAGGAAGACACAACATGAAGATTGTTAGAGTCAATACTCCTAGATCAAAGATAGATCGACACTCGTAAGTGACGATGTTCAAATAGTGAGTCGGATCGCCGAAGCTCTTAAGCAACGGTTGAGCAAGGACTTAGATCGCACCGGTTTAGGAGTGTAGAAATGACTAGGTCAAGCTAAGTGACCAGTCGTACATTCATCGTATAAATACTACACAGTAGATCGAAGATACGAGTCATGTTATTAGAACAATTAGAGGTGATAAGAATGGGGAGACAATAAGAACGGTAAGCGTCCGCGGTACACTACAATAACGTGAGAAGGTGAAAGTGTAAAGTGAAGACGCGCGTCGACGAGACAAAAGAGAATGGACAATAGCGTGAGACATATGTTATGGAGAACAATAGAGACAATAGAAAATTGAATTCCCAGCCTCTCCGCAGCCTTCCCGTAACACTAGCTTCCCCCTAAGGTTTCGAGTTCCAACCGAAACTAAGGTCTCATCATTCGCATCGGGTCGAAGGGTGGCGTGTCGCTGGTCGTTACAGAGAACGTGGAAAACGATGTAGGGGTAGGGGTATCGTGAGCATAAACTCGAGTGGGTAAATCGATGTTTTCTTCTCTGGCGAACCGCACAGAGGTGCCGGTGACGAAAGTGATGAGTCACGGGAGGTGAGGGGTGGAGATGATTTTGAACAGAATTAGCATATAGCAGAGTGTCATAACAAAAATACACGCACCAAAAATGGCGCCGAGGATGATAGCAACATAGAAGTTGTAAGTCATCGTAGTTGGCTTTTTAGGTTGTGCGATGACATGGCGGAACGTCACGTGTTGGGTTGTTTGGGCAGAAGAGCACGGAGTGCTCTGGTCGCCATCGTCGGCAATGGGGGCATTGATATTCTGGACAGTGAGACGAAAAATGACCTACTCGTGCGCAGGTGAAACAGACCGAATTTCGCATCCAGGCCGGTGCAGGTGCATGCTCGGCGGTAGCTTCGGTAGGATAGGGGGTAGGCGGTCGTCTAGGTGGAGATTGTGGCACATATGGTGGAAGAGGTGGGTGTGGGGAAGTGGTCAGCGGTGTTTCTTCTTCTTCCTCGTCACTCAGCAGTTCTATGATAAAGATTTGTTGTGGTGTCGGGACCCGCTCTCCAGGTCCGTAGCGGAGTGCCTGTTCATCCAGGCTTCTCATGAGCGGAAGTAGATTGAGGTAGTACGCCTCTTCAGTTAATCGTCGGAATACGCGTTGTAGGCATGGGATGGCTCTATATGTTTCGAAGAGGTTTTGCGTGGTGCTGTGGAGTAGCGCACGGTCTTGGGTCACCGATAATAATCTTTCTTCATTTCTGATGCCGTCCGTGTCTCGGACGAAGCTGAGTATAAGTTCAAAGGTCCTGACAGGGTCAGGGTTGGGTGTGACATTCATAAAAAAGTGTAGAGGGCGGCTCATATCTGGGAGAGGTTGTGGGTGGTTCTGTACTCTTCCAACAGTTCAGCAGCGTTTTTTAAATGAATCGCTGGTTCCCAGGTGTTTTCCGCCATGCTGTATCCCCTCCACTTCACCAGGAATCGAATTCTCTTTCCTGCCCCCCTATGTGCTAAGATAGCCTCAACCTCGTGTTCCTGTTCTCCTTCGATCAGATCCGGTGGCAGAGCAAGGAAGTTTGGTCCATGGGTCTCATTTTCTTTGAAGTGTGAGAGAAGAGAGGCGTGGAATACTGGGTGAATTTTCCATTGGGAGGGGAGCCTCAATTCATAGGCATGGGGTGATATCACCCATGTGATAAGGAAGGGTCCCTCGCGTTTAGGGGCGAGCTTTCTAGTTGGGTATCCTAGCTTCAAGTTTTTGGAGTCGAGCCAGACCTTTTCCCCCACCGTGAATGGGCAGAATCCTCGTCCGTTTCGTCCAATCATCACCTGTCGGGAGAGTTCATGGGCTGCTAGGGCTTCCCGCCATGTGTTTCCCAATTCGGCTATCCGCTGTTCAGTAGCCAGCACGTTCATTTTCAGGTAAGTCATGGGGATGGCTCTAGGGTGTACTCCCATCATTACGTAAAATGGGGTGTTCTTGATAGCCAAATGATGCTTCTGATTGTGTGTGAATTCGGCAGTGGTAAGGTGGCTTTTCCACTGTGAAGGTTTGTTCGCACAGAAGATTCGGAGATAGATTTCGAGTTCTTGGTTCACCCTCTCAGTTTCCCCATCGGTCTGTGGGTGGTAGGCCGTGCTCATCGCCAGCCTTATTCCCAGGAGTCTCCCTAGTTCCTGAAAGGCGTTCGAGGCGAAACGAGGATCTCGGTCAGATATGATCTTATCCGGGAGGCCGAATCTCTTGAATACATTATGTAAGTAGAGGTCGGCTGCTCCCAGTGCATCGACGCTTTTGTTGCAGGGGATGAAAATTACCCCCTTAGTAAGACCATGGTCTACCACGACCATGATGGTGTCAGATCCGTTGCTTGTCGGGAGATCGGTGATGAAGTCCATGGTTACCAGTGCAAATGGTTGAGTGGCGTTAGATCTGATCAGAGATAATCCCGGTGTTGTCGGGTGGGTGTTTACCTTCATCTGCTGGCAGGTGGCGCAGCCATCGACATAGTTCCGAATGAAGATGGTCATTCCTGGCCACCAATAGTCCCTCCGTACCAGTTCCAGGGTTTGAAATCGGCCGGGGTGTCCGGTCAATATGTTATCGTGGTATTTTTCCACAATTTTCCTTCGTAATTCTTTGCTATCGGGGACGTAGCATCGGTCTTTGAAGAAGACCATCCCATCATCTTCCATTTTCCAATCTTCTACCGCCGACTTGATCGGTGGCATTCCTCCTTCTTTGATTGCCCTTACTATTTCCTTTAGTAAGTCATCTCTCATCATGCTCTCTGCTAGCACTTCTTTTAGCTCAGTATCAATTGTCCGTGCGAAGATCTCGTCCCTCAGTAAGGTGATATCGTCATTATCATTGTCGATATCTGGTATGTGATCTCCTCTTCGTGATAGGGCATCAGATTGGATCATCATTTTCCCCGGGACGTGTACCAGTTGTAGATTGAATTGTGACAGGAAGAGGCTCCATCTAGCCTGTCGTCGGTTCAATTTTCATGCCGTTCTGAAGTACATTAGGTTCTTGTGATCCGACAGGATCGTTGTTGCATGTTCCGATCCCTGGAGATAGTGTCTCCAGGTTTCCAGTGCCCGTATAATTCCTAACAGCTCCCAATCGTAGATTTCATAGTTTCGTTCGGTTGCTGTCAGGGAGTGGGAGATATACCCGCAAGGGTGCCAGTCTCCGTTGGTATCAGTTTGTTTCAGGACGGCGCCTGTCGCATATTTTGAGGCGTCACTCTCGATTACGAATGGCTTTTCTGCATTGGGCATTAGTAGTACTGGCGCCTCAGAGAACTTTTTCTTTAGGAAGTCGAATGCCGCTTGGCATTCGTCTGTCCAGCTGAAGAATTGGTCCTTTCTTGTTAGGTCGTTAA
This sequence comes from Tricholoma bakamatsutake, assembly GCA_029959215.1. Lineage (NCBI taxonomy): Eukaryota > Fungi > Basidiomycota > Agaricomycetes > Agaricales > Tricholomataceae > Tricholoma > Tricholoma bakamatsutake. Next base: position 10,206,049 of record CP114862.1, read on the forward strand.
GTAGCTTAGTGATTGCGGCAAAGTTGCCGATGAATCTTCTGTAAAAGTTCCCGAAGCCCAGGAACGATCTAACCCCCTTTACGTTGGTTGGGGCTGGCCAATCCCTTATTCCGCTCAACTTTGTGGGGTCCATGGCTAGTTGGTTCGGTCGCAGGATCAGACCGAGGAATTCGACCTCTTGTACGTCAAATCTGGATTTTTCTGGCTTTAGGTACAGATCATTTTCCCTGAGCCTTGCCAAGACTCTCCTCGTTCTCTCCTCGTGTTCCTTTTTATCTTTGGAGAAGATGAGGATGTCATCCATGTATATTACTAACCATCCCTCGTTCAGCATATCCCGGAAGATGTCATTCATCATGGCCTGGAAGGTCACCGGAGAGTTGCAGAGGCCAAAAAACATGACCTTGGGCTCAAACAGCCCCTTATTGGTCTTAAATGCCGCCTTCCACTCGTCTCCCTTCCTAATCCTGACGTTATGGTACCCCCATCTGATGTCTAGCTTGGTGAACCATTTCGCCCCTTTCAACTTATCGAGCAGATCGCCGATCAGTGGTAGTGGGTACAAGTTTTTGATGGTTCCTTCGTTTAGGTACCGGTAGTCTTGGCATGGTCTGAGCGCGTCGGAATCCTTTTTTGCTATGAAGAAGAATGGTGATGCCATAGGAGACTTGGACGGAGTAATGTATCCCTTCCTTAGGTTTTCATCTATGAATTCGTCCAACTTCTTTTGTTCCGCCGGGGTGATAGGGTAGACTTTGCAATCCTTCAGGATGAAATCCGGTTTAAGTTCGATCGCGTGGTCCCACGGTCTCGATTTGGGAAATCTTTCCGATGCCGCCTTTTCGAATATGCTCCGATATTCCCTGTACTTCTCGGGGAGTAGGTCATCGAGTGATTGCTTCTCTCCGACGTCCTCCTTCTCGTGAGCAAGCCTTTGCGAGACGGAGGTTTTGGCTCAGATGTAGGTGGTATGAGAGAAGGCGAATCTTCCAGTTGATCGAGATCGAGTGGTGCGCGCGATGTGCCTAAGCTTTTGGTAATTCGGGGAAATGTAGTCATGTTCGATAGTAAGGGGGGATTCCTCGGTTCTGAATACCCCGATCATCGGTTCTCCCCGGATGTAAGCGAATAGAGCATCCGTTCCGTCATTGTTCCCATTAAGTGATGAGCCGAAGTCAGATTCATTCGAAGGTGAGATCTGAGGGTCGTTTTTGGGTTGGGCGTCTGTTTCCGTGTCCTTTGCCGTGTCCGTGTCCATTGCTGGGTGAGATCCGTTTTCCTCGGGCTCATTCATAGCGCAGAGTCCTCTTGCGAGATGAACCGCCCCGAGCCTACTCTTCACATGCTCGGCGACGGCGAGGTGGGTTTTCCCGAAGGTCTCCCCAGCACTCCTTTTAGGTAGCCTCTCGAGAGTCGGGCTCAACGTTACTCTCAATACAAGCGGCCCCTTGTCATCTATAGTGAGACTCTGCTTATTGATTGTGGTCCGAGTTCGCTCGATCATTGTCCGGATTTTTCCCATAATGGACCTTTCAGTCTGTCTGTCTGTGAGAGTTCCCCTCTGCCAGTTGATGGCAGGGTTTCGCCGTTGGAGCCATGTGTATCCTAAGATCATCATCTCGTTTCCCAGCCCTGTTATCAGCATTCTGATCTTCTCCCCTTTTCCTCCAATCTTGGTGTCGATGATGACGTAATGTGAGATTGTCCCATTTTTGTTTAGTGTCCCATCAACGTTTTTGGCGAGGATTTTCCTGCTGAGTGGGTGTTTCTGTAGTCCGAGTTTTTGGACTACTCGGTGGTCAATGAAGGTTTCTCCCACCCCTGAGTCGATCAGGGTGGGTATTTCGGCTTTCTTGTCATCTAGCAAACAGTAAACTGGGACGTGCATAGATTGTTTGCTCACGTCAGCTACCAGTACACTTGAGACAACTATTCTGGCGGGCTCTGCTGCCGATGCAGGCCGCCGCTTCAAAAACCCTCCTCCACCATTAAGTCTAATACCTCCTCTTTCTGCTTTTCCTCCAGCTCGTTGATGAGCACTCGGATTTTGGCGTAGTGTTCTCGAGACGTCTTTTTCGTCTCAGTCTTCTTTTCTTCTTTGGCGGGTGGCTCTTTCCCGCCTCTGTGTTCGCTAGCTCTGTGTCCCGTTCTGTGGCAAATAAAACATTTTCCTTCTTTCATATGCTTTACCCTCTCTGCGTAGGAGAGGCGCGTCGCGTCGATGTCCATGGCGTTGGGGTCTTTGGAGCCGCTTGCTCCCCCCCCTCCTACCTTACTATAGGTTCTCTCTTTTATTGCCTTTGCCCTTCTGAGATGCCCTTCTGCCCTTGCTGCATGGGTATACCACCCCTCGATCATGTCGGGTGGGTTCTCCATGCTGAAGACCTTGTCAAGGACTCGGTTGTTGAGCCCGTCGACGAAATACTCGATCAGTGCGGCGTCTTCCTTAATCTTTGTTCGGTAGGCCAGTGTCTTGAACTGGGCGATATATTCGTCAACTCCCTTTGCTCCTTGTGAGAGCACTCTGAGTTGGGTTCGCGCGTTCCCTGCGTCGTCGATGGGCGAAAATGCTGCACGTACTTTAGCGATAAACTCCTGGAACGTGTCCCAGGGTTTCGATTCGATGTACCTCTCCTCTAAGTACGCCTGCTTCCACCACGGCCCTGCTGTCCCCCCGTTCATGTAAGATAGCATGAATAAAATTTTGTGGCGGTCGTCGGGGAAAGCGGCCACATTGGCGTCTACGTATGCTCCGCACTTGAGTAAGAAGAGCATGGTCTTTGCTCTGTCTCCCGAGAAATCAGTTGGCGACCTCATTTTGATCTCGGCAGGTCTGGCGGCGAGAGTAGCAGGTGCGCTGGGAGCAGTGGGAGTAGATGGGGCAGCCATTATTCTTCTGGTGGGGAGCGGTCGGGTGATTCTCGTAGGAATGGTGTCACAGTATGTGTGGGCTGCCTAGACTGTGGTTAGTCGGCAGAGTTTTTAATGCAGCTTGACCTTTTGTTAGAGTCAATACTCCTAGATCAAAGATAGATCGACACTCGTAAGTGACGATGTTCAAATAGTGAGTTGGATCGCTGAAGCTCTTAAGCAACGGTTGAGCAAGGACTTAGATCGCACCGGTTTAGGAGTGTAGAAATGACTAGGTCAAGCTAAGTGACCAGTCGTACATTCATCGTATAAATACTACACAGTAGATCGAAGATACGAGTCATGTTATTAGAACAATTAGAGGTGATAAGAATGGGGAGACAATAAGAATGGTAAGCGTCCGCGGTACACTACAATAACATGAGAAGGTGAAAGTGTAAAGTGAAGACGCGCGTCGACGAGACAAAAGAGAATGGACAATAGCGTGAGACATATGTTATGGAGAACAATAGAGACAATAGAAAATTGAATTCCCAGCCTCTCTGCAGCCTTCCCGTAACAAAAATGGTGTTACTGCCATTCATCCCAACCCTATGGGCCCATAATACAGGTAATCACACTAGAGTTGACAACATTTTTTGTACAGAAGCAATCATGGATGCCATCATCAAGTGTACCACTGATGACACATCACGACCAGTAAAGACTGACCACTACCCCATCATCACACAAATAGACATCTATGCACCAAAAACAGCATGGAAGCCACGACAAAACTTCAGACTGACTGACTGGCCAGAATTAGTAAAAACTCTCAAAGAGAATCTTGCTAACCTCGCTGAACCCACAGAAATCACAAACATGCAAGACTTCAATCACAGACTCAAAAAACTAAATGAAGCAATACAAGATGCCATCGACAAACATGTAAAACTGACAAAACCTAGCCCATACTTAAAGAGATGGTGGTCAATGGAACTATCAGCAGAAAAGAAGAAAATGCAGCAACTTGGTGGGAGATCGAAATACCACTGCCACAATGCTCAACACCCGGCACACGAGGAATATTGAAGACAACAGAACCACCATTCAGAAATGATATGCAAGGCAAAAGCAGAACACTGGGCAGACTGGTTAGAAGGACTGGATCAAATCAGCATGTGGCAGGCGAGTAGATTAGCGACCTCACCAGCAACTGATGCAGGAAAGGCATGAATACCGATGTTACAAGTAAAAGACCCAACAGCAAAACAGGTTATTAGGGAAGTAACAGATAACGCCAGTAAAGGACAGCTGTTCTATGAAACCTTTTTACTCCCACCAAACCCAGCGACACCGCTAGTACCACCAGACCAACAGTACCCGCTGCCATGCTGGACATTCACAAACATAGCGGATGAGCAAATACATCAAGCAATCAAAAAACTGAAACTGTACAAGGCCACCAAAAATGGAATGACACCAAACTCAATATTCACACATGCTAGAGAATATATCATTTCACATCTAGGCCCACTCTTCCATGCCACTAACTTACTGAATTACTATCCACAGGAATGGGCAACCACAGAAACACTCATCTTGAAGAAATGAGGAAAACCTGATTACATAGTCCCCTCAGCCTGGAGACCAATCTTACTGTCAGACGGCATGGCCCATCTCCTTAACAGCTGCCAAGCACTCAACATTATCACCATGTGCGAGAAACACAACATCATCCCAGCAAATCACTTCAGAGCAAAACCAGGATGCACTACAACAGACTCAATACACATGCTAACAAAAGTAGTGAAGGACACATGGAGAAAAGGGCAAGTTGCTTCTACCCTCTTTCTTGATGTTACAGGTGCCTTCCCCAGTGTAGACATCAACCACCTCATACACAACATGAGAAAGAGAGGAATACCCCAAGAGTACATGGAATGGATGGTAAGATGCCTGGAAAACTGCTACACTACCCTAAGCTTCAATGACTTTGAAACAGCTACCTTTATAGTGGAAAATGGTCTGGACCAGGGTAACCCATATTTGGGTGTCTGCTACCTCATATACAACTCAGACCTCCTAGACATCCCAATCCTCAGGATAGGTGAATGGGTACTATTATTTGTCAATGACATGGTAATTATAGTCATAGGCAAAGACTTCTCAGAGACTCACGAAAAGCTGCAGAACATCATAAACCAGCCAGGTGGGGTCTTTGAGTGGGAAAAGAACCACAATTGTGAATTCAGTATTGAAAAATTCCAACTCCTGGATATCTCAAGGAAACTTGTCCCGCACCAATTTAACCCAAAGAAGAGAGTACAAATGCCACAGCGAGCTCTCATACTAGGTGACCAATGCATACCATCAAAATTAGCAACCCTACCTGAATCACATCCCCTCCACAAACCCATTATCAATGCAGCAAAAACACTAGTAAAATGCCATCTGTCACTCATACATGACCTCATGCACAGATACAGCATACAACCACAAGGCATCGAGACCACCAAAGCAGTCAGGTTTGACACAAAATGGAAGCTGAAAATCTCCACACACATTGCAAACAACATCGATGAAGCATTGGAAAACCTGCAACAGGACAGAGCAGACATCAAGGTATTCACAGATGGATCAGGTATGGAAAGAAGAATTGGAGCAGCAGCCGTCCTCTACCAGAATGGAAGGATGAAAACCAGACTATGGTTCCAGCTAGGCTCACAATGTCACCACACAGTCTACAAAGGGAGGGACTATATAGGCAACCAAGCCTCGATTACTGCCACCCAGCTAACCAACCCTACTTCAGGTCATCACATCTTCAACGCATTCCACAAGTGCATTGAGGCACTCAAGAAGAAACACAGTGGGATACATCTTCAAATCAAGTGGGTACCAGGATACAAGGGAGTGGATGAAAATGAACAAGCAGACAAGCAAGCTAAAAAGGTGATAACAGAGGGAAGTAGCAACAGGAGCAAATTTCCAAGGCACCTAAAAAAAATGCTACCCTACAGCAAGTCCACGATGAAATGGGCCTACAATGAAAAACTCAAATGCAGGATGCAGAAGATATGGCAAAAGTCACCCTGCCAGACAAGTACATCAAGCTAATCACCAACCTACTGAGAAAGCTCACCAGTATCCTCACACAATTGCAGACAGGACATGCTCCATTAGCTAAGCATTTACATTGCATAGGGGAAAATGACTCACCAATTTGTCCAGCTTGCCAACAAGGAGAAAAATCAATACAACACTTCCTGCTGGACTGTCCAGCACACCAAAAAGCCAGGCAAACATTGCACAACAACACAGGCAGAAGAGACATCAATATTACAAACTACTCACCACACCCAGAACCCTATTTGCACTATTCAAATTCATGGCTGAAACAGAATGCTTCCACAACACTTTCAGAGATCTACCAACACTAGCTGAAGATTCACAGGGAGAAAGACAACAGAGATAAGCGATGAAAGAGCACACAGGGAGAGGAAGGAAATCAGAACGATAAATCACACCAAGGCAAATCAACCACTCGCATAAAAAACCCAGACTTGGTCTTTAAACCACCTCTTATAGTGCCAACAGTGCTTCAAGTACCACCATGTGGTATCTCCAAGCTGATGATGAAGGAAGGAAACTCGGAAGGAGATTCGCACATAAAAACACCACTGCACATATCTACTCTCTTACATATGGCTTGCCACAATGGAGAATAAATTGGATATATTAAAAAAAAAAAGAAAATGGACCATAGAATTTCTCCAAGAGTTTCTTGGAGGGTTGGGTGGTGTGTAAGTGTTCACCTTTAACATAAGCATAATCTCCAATTTTGAAGTTGGGAGTGGCAATCCAGTGTTTGTCTGCAGGATCTTGGTAGTGCTTCTGTGCTTCAGAGAGTTGTTTTCAGAGTTCCTTGTGGAGGTCATCAAAATCCACCATGAAGTGATGAGCACTAGCTTGTATTCTGGGAAAATGGTGATGTTCAGATAATAACTTTTGTTGGCAAAGAAGGGTGAAACTCCAGTGGAAGCTGAGAGAGCATTGTTGTAAGTGAATTCCTTTAAGGGCAACAGTTGGAACCAGTTGTCCTGTTGATATGTAGTTGCAGAAAATCTGCAAATACTGTTCAACCCTGTAGTGTTTGAAGGTTCAGTCCATAGGACCAAAGACTGAACTGGTGATAATACTCGATCTGGAAACCAAACACAAACCTGCTAAAAAGGTCAAAGAAGTGTTACACAGGCTAGAGGAAGGGTGCGAGGTGGTACTAAATATCACCACTGTTATTCAAGGACTGTAGTAAGAGGTATGAAATAGTGAGATGTGTTGCAAATAGTTTTAAGAGTGTACAAAGGTTTTTGAAGGGCTATGAAGAGGTTCAAAGAGGTTCGAGGATGTTCAAGGAGTTTGGAGAGAATGGAAGTGGTTTTGAGGGATATTGAGAAATGAATATAGCAAATTGGAAGGGTTTTTGAGAGACAATAGGCGATATGTGATTGGTCAAGAGGCTAGTACAAGAATTCAAAGAAGTTCACGATGATTCACAGAACTTAGTGTTATGATGCAAGGCTTGGACTCAAGAGAATGGCTCTTAAATCAGACAATAAATGGGAGAGGGCAACTTCCTCTCTGTTGTTTTAAGTAACTAGTACAAGTCTATATACATTTTGAAGGAATGGTACTTAAAAAGGAAATACAACATGTGGTGAACATGAGGCAATATACACAACAATAAAGGACTTTGCAAATCATGAAACAAATAAGAAATAATGATAAATGAAATGTACAGAGTCACAGTATAGCAAAAATACTTGTTCTAATGTTTCAATATATTGTTGAAACACCAAAATGCCTAATCGCATCCTAAGAGTCTTTTGTCGTGTCTCCTCATGTCTAGTAGTGCTCGATATGCAATGCACTAACTCATGCCAGGTGTGCTGTGTGTATCGGAAGGGTGGTGGAATAGCCATATGGTGGCCAACATCGTTTGAAGTGTTGCAAAGTCATTTGAAGTAGTTTGAAGTAGTTTGAAATAGTTTGAAATCAATTTTGTGAGGTTTGTGGGAGTTAGGATCATGAGTCGTAATGTGTCGATATGTTTAAAAATCTCCCCAGACCTTAGAGCACAAAGTGGACCTATTACCAGACTAAACCACAATCCATGCTGCAGTTTGGTCCATTTATCTGAAAAAGTGAGTAACTGAAACCATGGTTTGGTTGCCAGTTCACTCATTTTGAAAACATTTGAAGACTATTATAGGACCAGTTGTAACTGGTTTACAACCAGTCTTTTTACACTTAGATTACATACCCTATAAGAGTACCAAATAAATATATTTATACTAATTACATATGTTGTAGATAAAAAACTGGGGCATGTCCAAATGAATAGAGGGAAAAGTAAGCTGTTTAAATAGCACTGACTATTTGCACCTGTTTGCATGGTCACATCTACTCTCATTTATGTGTTTTTCAACTTTTTGATGTGTTTACATCTTTCATCTATATGTTTACATTTATTTGTACTGTATTGCCACCAGCCACAACATGTTTTACAACTTGGTTTCTCTCCCCACAACAACAATGGTCTTGTCCACAACTGGGGCACAAACAACATCTGTCATGCCCCAGGTAAGTATCTTTTACTCTTTGCCTTTTATTTGTAACTAATTATTATCTTGTTTGTTTCTTAGAATCTATGTATATTATAACACATTATAACACTGATGACACAGCACCCACTTCTAGCCTCATGAGCCACTGCTCATAGGGTAGACTGTGGGTGGAGATGAGGACAATGAAGATGGGGACAATGAGGGACAACAACAACAACAAATGACAAATGACAAGCAGAGGACAATGAGGATGACAAATGATGAGTAGGGGAAGGACGATGATGATGAACAATGAGTAGGGGACAACAATGACAATGAACAACAAGCAGAGAATGACAATGATGACAAATGATGAGTAGGAGACAATGACAATGATAATGAACAACAAGCAGGGGACAATGACAATGACAAATGAGTAGGAGACAATGACAACGATGAATGAGTAGGGGACAATAATGATGACAAACAACAAGCAGGGGACAATAATGATTGGGAATGAGGATAAACGGGGACCATGAGATTACAACAATGTAACACCTGCCTCTCCCTCACTCAAAATGTGAGATGAAGGAGTGGTTTTTCTCTGATGTGTCTTCCCCAGCACTGTCATCCAGCCTCGCAAGCCCCTGCTCACAGGTGGACTTGTTTTCTTGTTTTTTGATTTTGTTTTGTATTACTCTTTTCTCTGTATGTATCTTAGTTACACAAATGGTTGGTGCCTCCACTGCTGCTCACAGGGTGTGAATAATAGTTTGAGAATATCCATTTAGTGTTTAACATAGCATACCATTTGTATTACTTACATGGTCCTGACTGGTCCTAAACTGGTCTGGACCAGTTTAATACTGGATCGGTTGTGAGCAGTCCAGCAACCATTAGGCAATTGTGATGGACCAGTTTATACTGGTCCAGTCTATGGTTGCATATAATATTTGAAATATATGAAGTGGTATGGTCCATGGTTTTCCCCTGAGGTGGGCAAAAAACTGGACCAGACTGGACTTCAAACACTATGCAAAAATAAACTGTGGCATCCACATCCTCCCAACAATTACTAGAAGTAAAAATCGAGCTGCAGACTATGGATACTGGGTGAGTACTCAGTGTCTCTGCCCTCTTGGACTCAGGTGCCATGGGCCTTTTTATCAATTCTTCCCTAGTCCAACAAAAGTGACTCAATACCCATGCACTATCTTGACCCATACCTGTCTATAATGTGGACATCTCCCCAAATGAAGCTAGGGCAATTCAGGATGTTGTAGACCTAGTCTTCTGCTACGAGGACCACACTGAATGGGCTTTCCTTGCTGTGACCCAACTAGGGAAACAGGAGGCCTTTTGGGCTACCCATGGCTGTGTAACCACAATCCTGAGGTTGACTGGGTAACAGGTGAAGTCATGATGAGTTGTTGTCCCTCTCATTGTCATACTTGCTTCACTGAAGGCAGACAGGAACACTGAGGGTGAAAGGTACTTTTGCAGCATACTCAAAAATGTTGTGCTGGTCCAATGCCCATGCCTGATGTGGACTTGGAAGACATTTCAGATCTTGCACCTGGTTCTGACAATAATGAAGATGAGGTGGAGCACATTGAAAAAGGTGACCAAATTTTCTACACTGCTAATAATCCTTCACATGAGGTGTGTGCTACCTTGAACATCTCCCAATGTCTCGTGGAGGCCTTACACAAGAACAGTGTGCCCAAATCCTTTACTGACTCTATGCTTCCACACCTGCATGACTTCAAAGATGTCTTCTCCAAGGAATCCTTCAACTCACTTCCTAATCATAAGCTGTGAGATCATATTATCTGCTAATCCTCGTATCTAAACTCATCAACCAACTCTGTGAGGCACATTATTTCACCAAGCTCAATGTCCACTGGGGTTATAATAATGTACAGATAAAGGAAGGGGATGAGTGGAAAGCAGCTTTTTGCACAAATTGTGGTCTTTTGAGCCTCTTGTTATGTTCTTCAGTCTCACTAACAGCCAGGCTGCCACCTTTCAGACCATGATGAATGATATCTTCCACAACCTTATACTGGAAGATGTTGTCTGTGTCTACCTTGTTGACATCCTCATCTTCACTCAAGACCTCAATAAACATCATTGAATTACATCCCTGGTACTGGAGAAACTTTAATGGCACAAACTCTACCTGCATTATAACAAGTGTGAGTTTGAGAAAATGTGGATCAAATACCTGGGCTCCATTATTTTAAATGGATAGGTGGTGATGGACACATTCAAGGTTGCTGGTGTTATGACATGTCCAATGCCCATGAACAAGAAAGAGGTGCAGTCTTTTCTAGACTTCATCAATTTCTATTGGCACTTTATTAAGGATTTTTCACACCATGCATGCCCACTATTTGATCTCATGGGCAAGGGAGAATGGAGCTGGGGTAATGCACAGCAGGATGCATTTGAGAAGCTCAAAGAGATGGTCACTTCCACTCCCATCCTCACCTTTGCTGATGACTCCTGCCCCTTCCATGTAGAAGCTGACAGTTCTGACTTTGCAATGGATGCAGTGTTGTTCCAATAGTCTCCAGAGGATCAGAAGTGGCACCCCATCATCTTCTACTTAAAGAGCCTCAGTACTGTGGAATACAATTATAAGATCCACAACAAGGAGATGCTGGCGATAATGCAGGCATTGGAGGAGTGGCAACATTTCCTGGAGGGCACTCAATACAAGGTTGAGATCTGGACAGACCACAAGAACCTCAAGTACTTCATGACTGCCAAGAAACTCAACCACCATCAAGCCTGTTGTTCCCTCTACCTCTCCAGGTTTGACTTCTCCCTGCACCATTGCCTGGGCCACAGTATGGGGAAGACTGACACCCTCTCTCATCATCTGGATCATGAGGATGGAAGCAATGACAATTAAGGTATTGTGTTGTTGCAACCTGACCTGTTTACAGTCTGTGCACTGGAAGGGATTACCTTGGAGGGGAGGAGTGCAGTATCCTTCATCATGTGAACTGTAGTGGTTTACATGAGGATGTAATGGCTCTAGCAGTGAAGGAGCTGGGGAAGGGATCCACCCTTTTACTTCATGCAGTGGAGTGGAATATCTATGTCCCTAACAACCCCCAGCTTTGATAGTGACTCATATCCCAGCACCATGACTTACTAGTTGCTGGCTACTCTAGATGCTGGAAGACGTTGGAGCTCATATCATGGAATTATTGGTGACCCCAGATGTCTCAACTCATTAGTCAGTACTGTCACACCTGTGACCTCTGCTTATGCACCAAGACTCCATGACACAAACCCATGGGTGAGCTATACCCCCTCTAAGTCCCAGAGAATCGTTAGAATGTCGTCAGTGTGGACTTCGTGGTGGAACTACTGGAGTCCAATGGGTTTGATGCAGTAATGTGCATAGTCAACTCTGCTGGAAAGCGAGCTCACTTCATTCTCACTCATATGACTATTACTGCATTTGGAGTGGCTTGGCTCTATTTGTGCCATGTGTGGAAGCTCCATAGATTGCCAGGCAATTTCCTTTGCAATTAAGGGCCACAGTTTATTGCAGAGTGTACCTGAGAGCTGTACCACCTGCTGGGAATAAAACTCCTGGCCTCGACCACCTAACATACACAGACAGACAGACAGACAGAGCACATCAACCAAGAACTGGAGCAGTACATCTGCATCTTCATCAATGAGTGACAGGACAATTGGGAAGACCTCCTCCCCATGGTCGAGTTTGGATACAACAATCATGTCCACTCCTCCACCCAACAAACTCCCTTCCTCCTTAACACAGAATGATACCCATGCATGGGTTTCAAGCCTCATCAAGCACCATCACTTGGAGATGGTGAATAAGTTCACAGAGTGGATGAAGGACACCTTAGAGGAGGCAAAGGTAGCTTTGGCTAAGGTGAAAGATGATATGGCATGCTTCTACAACCAACACCATTCACCCACACCCACATACAGGTTGGTGATCATGTCTACCTCAACTCCAGTGACATTTCCACTATACAACCATCCAAGAAACTTGCCTACTGTTTCCTTGGACCCTTCCTCATCACCAAATGTGTTGAGTCACATGCCCATCACCTATGGTTACCACAGTCAATGTCCAGACTACACCCTGTCTTCCACATTGTCAAACTGCTGCCATCCCCCATGGATACATTTCTGGGATGTATGACATGACCTCCTCCACTGCCTACAGTGATAGAGTGAAGGCAAACCTCAGTACAAGGTAGAGTCTATCCTAGACAGCTGCTTATGCCAAGGCAAACTCAAATACCTGGTGCACTGGAAGGGTTATGGGTATGGAGAAAATTCTTGGGTCATGGAGTCCAATCTGAATGCCCCACAACTGGTCAAGGAGTTCCACCATTAAGAAAGGTGTCCCAGGCATCTGGGCAATTTTCTGTGTTTGTCCCATATTTTTTTATATTTTATTTCATCCTATTCTGCCTTTACTATGGTTTTTTATGATTTTATTCCTATTTTATGATTACTTTTCAATTTTTTCCATGTTGGTACATGTTAACAATTCTATTCTTAGAGGCAGGACCCCTTCTGGATGTTTATCCATCAAGGTGACATCATTCCACAGCTTAATCTGCCTATTTCTGCCTTTTTGCTATTTTTAGCCTATTATTTGATTTTTGGGTCTATTACATATACTGGGCATCAACAGATGAGTCCTTGGAGTTTTCTCTTTGGATTCCCCTCTGTTAGGTGTGCCTGAAGTGTTTTTATTATGTAGCATAATGTTAACCTTGGATTCCCCTCTGTTAGCTCACTACTAAGTGAGGCTTGAGGTTGCCCTTACAGCACCTGGGTCTTGCCTGTTCCTGCCATTCCAGAAAGATTCATTTTTAGCTGTTCTGCATTGGTGTTACATGAATGATTTGCTACTATGTGATATGCATGTTCTTGTTCACCATTCAAATTAAAGTCCTTTGCTATCTTGTTGATACCTTCCTGCCACTTTGCAGAAACACATTTCTTCTCCAAATGGGATTTGTCCACCACCTTGACTTCATTGGGTACAAAGTGTGGGCTTATTTTAGACAGTTGAAGAGCCTGGGGTAAAAATTGTGTGCTTTCTTCTAATATATGGGTGCAGGCAGATGACACAGTAGCATTCCACTGACTTGGAGACTTGTTGATTGGGATTGGTTCAGGATTTTGTTCCAAATCAGATGATAAAAGCCCTGGATTACACTTGGTCCATCCTGCATCAGAGAGTGTTCATCTGATGGAAACCATCATTGTTTGAACATGCAGATGAGCCTTCCCAACACAGTAGAAATATGGTTATCTGAGATTACAGGGTCCACACTTGTGCTGTCCAGGTGGTCATCTATAATTGTTTGGTCTAAATCAACCTATAAACCACTAGCCTCTTCTGCCCAGCTTGGCATTGACACAGTTCCCTTTTTCATCTGTGCATGAAAATCATCATGGTCATCTAAGGACTCATAATGTATGTTCATATTGAATCTTTATGATCAGAGAATTTGTGGCTAGTAAATACATCATTCCATGTTTCCTTATCTTTTTTCAAATCAAGGCCAGTTCTCCATGGTTTAAATAAAGTCAACTTGTACTGCAATAATATGTATTTGTGGTCTCCTTGGTTATGCCAGGAAATGGTGGCACCAATAAAGTTGGGGACTTATGCTTTATCAGGTGCCAACCATTGGGAGGTATCAGTATCTGCAAATGGATGGTCTGGCAAAAATTTGAGTAGTGTAGATTTGGAATCAGTGTCATTCCCATGTCCATCATCAGGTTCTAGATCTGGGTCAATGCCATCACCTGGATCATAGACATGGGTAGAAGCTGGTAAACATATCATTTCTTAGTTCTGGATTTAACATGTTGGCAGTGTGATACCCAGTCATATAAGCAAACCTTTTCTAATTTGGGAGCATGCAGCAGATAGTCATCTACAGGAGAAAAAGGCACTATGCCATGTTTCTGTCAAAGTATTCTTTTTCTGGTACATTATCTGTTGAATGCTGAGGTGGTTGTTCAGAGTGTTGCATGTAGCATGGGCTTTCAAAACAAAGGATTGCCAATAAAATGGAACAAAGACATGACTAGAATAATGGTCAGGGTTGTCTAACAAATACAAGCATATCAGGGGAGAACCCATCTCCATTTTTGCAGACAGACAGTTAACAATCTTGGTGATAAGCAGATGTGCTTTCTCTTGTCATTCTGCTTCTCCTGCTAGTGGTTCAGCATTTTTTTGAAAGATGGCTGTGATAGCATCAAATATGACATGTGTCTCAAGGGTGGGCTTTGTTATGTAGTTGGAAATATAAAGCAGTACAGCTTTGACAGCAGTTCCAGAGTGTAGCTGGTGACATCTGTGTTGCATCTGTTTGGATATGTGAATGTGTTAATCATTGGTTCCTTTTCTTGAAGTCCAATCTTCCAGTTTGCCTATCAACTGTTGTATGTTCAAACAGTGGTCGTGGGAAGTGGGCTTTGAGATGCGTAATAGATCCTTCCCGCGATAACGAGGGAGGAATATATAACAATGACCTACTGATGTGAAAGTATTCAACAGCGAAGTAGGTAGAGACTTACGGATGGAATGCAGATCCACCATTTCTTGGCGCCAAAAAATAAAATAAAAAACGCTGTTAAGTACCATTCTCAGGTCGGCGAATTGGAGTTTCAGTCTTCCCATCACATGTCAAGCATGCACGTGCTGTGTCACACCCTGCTGAGGTGATTGATTGCCTTATGCACATATGTTGTGTTTATTTGGCTTCCGCCAACTTTTCTGTAGATTATAGACTCACGAGTTTAATTTTCCATGCAAAACGACGTGTCCATTGACGAGGTCGATTTGCCTGGCGCAGGGTTCAACTTCCAAGATGTCAAAAATATCTTTATCGAGGCGGCCAATGGTACGTGCTGGCAATCCAATCCTATCACAGCCCTTCAATGTTTTGCTGCTATACAAGATATGAAACCGGGAGAGTTTATTTTTATGGAAGATTTCACACTGTATGATGCGATGAGCGCATTTGAGGTAAGCAAGCATAAATAACGGAGTGGGGTTCTGCTAAGCAATAGCAAAGATCGGTGAACCTCGGTTAGATAGCGGAATTGTGTCAGGAGACCAAAATTGTCCAAAGTTCAATCCACAGACTCCCTTGCTGCCAGAGGAATTATGCTGGATATTAGACAGGTGTTTCTCGTATGAAGTGAGTGAGTGCCAACCCTCCTTCGCAACCTCTCGTCAATAACCGCTCGTAGATGGAATGGCATGCAGGCAATCTTCTTTCGCACACAGTATTCACTCTTCTCTACGTCCATCGGTTATCTGAGACCGAATTCGACCTGGTATCCTACCCATCCGGGAAGAGTGACCAATCGCGTCCCATGGAACTCATATACATTGTTTTGAGAGCCTACGTCATGGGTCTGCTCAAATGTTGTGATCTTGCATGGCGAGAACTTTCAAAGGGTGGGGTTCAGGACGTTAGTATCCTTCCACGACACTCGGTGTCAGACACTGAAAATCATGTAGGCTGAAGACTGGCAAAGCGAGAAATGTGATGTTTCTCTTCTGGAAGGCGTTTCGACAAATCACATTCTGTCTAAACTTGAAGAAGCTAGCAATTGGCTCTTGAACACCCCGAAATGTATCGCACTTGCCGCCTCCCTCTTAATTGCATCCTAAATGGTTTTCGTTTCTAGTGCCCGTTCTTTGGCGCATCGCCTTGCGTGCTCGCATTTTGCTACGAAAGGTCTCACATGCACCTTATTCGCCATCTTTGTTTGACAAGTCATTCCATAGACCATCTTGCAACTCATGCAGATGGAGGTCTTCTCTGATCAAGCTCAATTCCAAGAACTCATCAATGTGGCTCATGAGCATCTAACAATCACACGCACCCATCCTTCACCAGAACCTGGGCCTGAGTCGCCTGCACATCTGGTCTTCGACTCGACCTTTGCGCGACACCTGAACACATTGATTCCCCTACGCATAATATCTGCACCTACACTTGAAGACACCTGGAGAAGGACAGATGCTCTCCTCGATGGCTGGCAGGAGCTCAGTCTACTCTCGCAAGCCACCGACATATCAACATGGGATGTAAGCTGTCATCTGACGCGAAATGTGCCTTTCCTGATACTCTACTAGATAGTCGGTAACCTTCGCGTCTGGCTACCTGACTCGCTACCACCGACGCCATACATACGCTCGCTGACGCAGGTACACTCTTCCTTTGATCATCTATCTCCATATCAAATTACATTGCAGTCAACATTTCACGATGGACTTCTCGTTCTGAATAAGTACTCCTTTGCATGGCTAGTTGACCGCTTTTTCTTCGAAACTCTTGGGGTCAGTTATGATCATATCGTCAAAACGGTGAAGCAGTACCTTCCTGATACTGATGCCTTTGCTCGGGCGGAGCGCCTCTTACATAAGGCACGTCACGATGTGCACACGCTATATGTTCGTTTCGCTAATTTATTCCTGCATATTTCCTGTCGTTAGCTGATTACACCCCGGATTAGAGGACATTTTCTTAATCCTCCGCGGAGACGGCGTCACCTAGCGAAATCTTTGTTGGACTGGCACGCCTTGTATGACGTGTTTTCGGAAGTTGCTAATTGGCTTAAGGAGACTGTAAGTGATTCTCAGTGTCTCATCTAGCCAGTTGTTTACATTTTCTTAGGATTTGCCGGAAGATAATATTCTCATGCAGCTGCCTAATGTTGGTTTAGTCTGGCGGCTATCCGCTATCAGGGAAGTGATATTATCGGGTTTCCAGCTGGAGTTGTTCGCGTTGGAGGAAAGGCCGGTGGCGTATTGGTATGGCACACAGGTTCTGGATAAACACTTGTCATGCCTAGACGACTTGCTGCGCGTTGTGCCAAAGGGTACGTTGCAGACAGGTCATACAAATATTTCTTATGCTCGTGCAATAGATTCTACGGCATACCAGGAAATGGAATTCCAATTTCAGCTGCTTACGGCTCTTCAAGCGATGCTTACGGCGGTGTTTGTGGTATTTTTTTTTGTTACTTGCATTGAGTCTCGATTTTAAAACCGACATGACAGTCATCCATGTCTTTAATTACCTTCTCATGGAGCCGTCTACAACCCACTTTTTACCGACGCTACAAATGGGCTTTTCGCCCAGCGTATGACAATATTGACACGCCGGTCGTGGGGCACCCTGAGCTCCATGGGCTAATGCAAGCATGTTACGAGGCATTGCAGGTGATTTTATCTGTGCACTACCCACACATTCTCTTGCTTCATAACTTGACTAGGACAAACAATTTTCGCCTTCTGGTGCAGTAGAAATGGCAGAGATGATTCTTCTCGCTCTGCTCGAGTCCGGGTCTGCAGGTGGTTGGGCTGGATCGTGGGAGAAAGATAGGGCGAGGGTCAGCGTTACTATCCATTCTTCTACGTAAGTTTTCCCTGATCTCCATTCGTATTCAGCATATCCGGAGTCTGGTGTGTGCATGTAAACGCCTCTACGACCTGCCCCACTCTGTTAGTCATCTGGACCACTTCAATGTGGAGCGGCTGAAGTGGGATTCTGGAGTACACCCATGGTTTCCTTCAGTATCTGCGGAAGGACCGTATGTGAACTATATGAAATCAGTCAAGTCGCTCTTTCGGATCTGACTTTCGATGTTTGTCTACACAGAGATGTGGTACCAGCTCCCCAGTGACTGAAATTGTCCTAATCTGGTCCAATATACTTTCCACGATGCGTATTCCGAAGCTGAAGAGACTTGTGTATCTATGTATTCGTGCGTACGATAGGGTTACCAACCAGTCGCGGTATGAAGTAGAGTACGACTTTCTTGAAATGGCAACCTTACTCTAATGAGTCGACCGGCAGCAACAACAGAAAGGTTATATTTTAGCAGCAGCCAGTGGTCTGTATATGCCACCTTTTTGCCATCCCGCTCTGATTTCAAGCCATGTTTGTATGTGCCGATTCGCAGCTTTCGTCAGGCAGATACGAAGCCACCGATGTTGCCATGGCCATGGACGACAACTCGAAGAGACCGAGAGACTAGAAGTATCCAGAAGTGAGTTGGAAGCCATAAACTGACCATGATGAGGACAAGGCCGAGCAAAAGATAGCTGGAATCGGAAGTCCACTGTAGCATTGAGAGCCGTCTGCGATTGAGAACTGTCATTCACTACAATCATTTCCCGCAAAATGTCCTGGAATAATTGCAACTTTAGCAAATGCAGGTCGTTATCGTCAGAACCTTGAACAGTTTCCTCATTCGTGGATACTACTACGTCTGATCCAGCTTACCATGGGATTGATTGGGTTGAACTTTACATGATCGTGCGACGAGTGAACATCGAATGCGGATCGGAACCCAAACTCTGTTGAAGTTCGTCATGCCCAAACGAACTGGCACAGCGCCGCGTTCCACAAAACTCACAGCACACGCTAGTGCTTACCATCCTTCAGTCACTCTTTTTGAATCCAAAGAGCTTGAGACCACTCCGCCAGACTCACCTAGACGGTCGAAACGTATTAAATTAGAAACGGCACCAGCTGTGGATTCTGAAGAAACAGTTCACGTCGCAGAACCCAAGTCTAAGAGTCCACGCAAGAAAACGGTCACATCCTCAGATTCACGACCCAAACAAGCTGCTAAATCTCCTAGAAAACCAATACAGCTGTCACTCGAGGTACCCCATCCTGCTCCATCGCAATGGCGAGAAACGTACGACATGATCAAACAAATGCGGTCTCGGGTCGTCGCACCTGTTGATACCATGGGTTGCGATCAAGCCCAACACAAGGAAGAAGACCCAAAAGTAAGCATGGCGCGTGTTTTTGTTCTCTGAATGCCGTTGACGCGTCTCATGGATAGAATCAGCGATTTGCGACCCTTATATCTCTCATGCTGTCTTCGCAGACCAAAGATGAAGTTACGGATGCTGCTGTTTCCAAATTGCGAGCTGCTGTTGGAGGAAGCTTGTCTGTTGATGGCATCTTAAATGCAGACGAAGCCACGATATCAGAAGCCATTGCAAAAGTTGGATTTTGGCGGCGTAAAACCGAGTACGTAAACACAATCTCCTAAAATCATGTGTGCATACCTTGAGGTTACCGCTACAGGTATATAAAGAAGACGGCACGTCGTCTTCGTGATGATTTTGACTCTGACGTCCCTAAGACCGTGGACGAGCTGTGTTCTCTGCCAGGCGTAGGACCTAAGATGGCGTTTCTGCTTCTACAAGTAGCGTGGAATTTGTGAGAATATAGGATTCTGTTTACAAGTTCCTTTCTGACGATAGACCCTAGAAATGTGGGAATCGGTGTAGATGTCCATGTTCACCGTATAACTAACCGATTGGGGTGGCATAAACCGCCCACTAAAACACCCGAAGCGACGAGGTTCGGGAACTTTGATGGCGTAACAGTGCTGCTTGACTGACAGGACATACAGGTTGAATCTGCAGTCGTGGCTTCCAACGGAACTTCATCATGACATAAACCACAAGCTTGTTGGATTCGGGCAGGTATGTTGTACCTACTTCTCGCGTTCCCATTGATCACATCTGGGATAGGTGATCTGTCTTCCAGTAGGGCCGCGGTGTGATTTGTGTGACCTCAGTACGAGCGGCCTTTGCCCCAGTGCCAAAAAGAATCCAAAATCGAAAGGACGCAAGGCCGTTGTGACTGCGCCCACATCACCAGAACCTGGATCACTCCCGAGGATCGAGATCGAGCTAGAAGCAGATGAAGGAATGCCTTCAACTTCTTCCGTTAATCTTTCTGACGTGGTTGTCGAAGGCTCATGATATCGTACTGGGACTATATTCATAACTAACGCATGGAATGCTTGGATTGATCTTTACAGTGTAGGTAGGAATATGTAATGCAACCTTCAGCAATATCGTTGCCCCATGATGTTCGTGTAGTGTCATCGCCGCATCCCTCTCTAGAGTTGAGTGCCCTGTTCGCCTTTCAAGACGTGTCAACACCATGTGTCGACTACCAGTCGAGCAGAATGTCTCCTTCGCTGACAGACCACGATATAAAGCCAGGTTCTGATTTTATCTTCGTGCGACGGTTGAGTCCAGGTTGCTGGGGCTCTTTAAATTTGACGTTCCGGACGCGGTATGTGTTGTTGACGCGGAGATAGCATAGCGGGAATTGGTCCAGGTGAAGTGTGGACGAGATCAGCGGTCTAAAAGAGGGTATTTAGCGACATGCAGCATGATGATCCCTGGGAAGGAGACTAACGCTTATGCTTGGAAAGTTAATCTTCACTGCCAAAGATTCTCAAGGAGCTAGACTCTGCATCTGTCATCAGAAAGGGCAATCTGTTAGTTCAGCACCTACTCACTATTGCGGTCTGTTAATAGGTGACTGTCGCGGCTTATCTCTCCGCGAGTGTTGAGAATGAACAACATGGTACCCGAGTATACGCGTCCAACACAGTACAGTACAGCATCAGCTACTGTGTGGACAATGAGAGCGAGACTTGAAGACGGAAGAAAGATAAATTACTGTGACTCTGCGGATAAGGAACGAATGTGATGAATGTGGTACAGGCAACCACGGAGGTAGCCAAGCCTGTTTGAATAGCTATAGTTGATACCCTTCGTATCAGACTACCAGATACCATCGTTAGATATATTCATGATGTTGAACACAATTACACCGACCTGTGAGCCTCTCGGGCAGCAGCTGGATACGTTCCGACGAGCTATCGCACCAAGTGCCTCAGATCCAGCTTAGGAGACGAGAACAGTAGATGGACCGAGGCTACCATGAGGAGGATAATCATCCCTGCTAATATACGAGGCGAAGATCTGAGAGAATGTCAGAGGGGTATCCGCGTGCGGAGATCTGTCGCATTCTCCAATAACGGTAAACCATGAAAGACTGCACCAGGAAAGTCGTGGTGCCGGTCGAGACAACCACTACCACCATGGGCCAGTATTCTCGTGACGCTGCATCAGCACTACGTCTCCCTAGAAACTATTAACACAGAGAAGGGAACATTAGGTAGGCCGCAACCCAGAAGACGACGGTGTAGACTTGAACCGATTCCAACGTGCACAAAATTAAATTGATGTAGGTTCCTATTAGTACCTAATCATTGGGCTTTAGCGGCGTTCAGCGTGGCTTGAAGTGATATCCTAAGTTTATGCGAAACATCGAAACGACGCGCTCTAGATGGAAGAAAGCGGTAGCAAGGAGATCTGAGTTCCCACGCACGCGCTATATATTATCGGAGCCGTGTCCGGTACTAGTAGGTCGCAATGGGAGCTCTAACGATCTCGCGTTGGGTGTAACGAAACGAGTGAACTCCCTCGCGCCACTCAACGTGCTGAACGTACGTGATGCACGTGACCGTTTCACATTAATTTCTGAACCTTTGCTTTAAGTTTCATTTCAACCCATAATCGAGTTTAAAGAGTGTCTACGCAAGTCCAATGGAAAGGTCAAGCCATGACTAGTCACACGGATACTACGACCCTGCACCGCGTGCAGCCCCCCAGTGTCTTTGCACGCCCTGCACGCTATGGCACAGCGCCGCGTGCGTTCCTCGTCTTTGCACGCTATGCACGCTATGACACGGCACCGCGCGCAAACTCCTCGTCTTACGTTGTGACGTAGCACCGCGTGCGCTAATATTTCGTACTTATGTTTTTCCCCTATTTCTCGGGAGAAAGGTGAACTGTCTGAGATAACCCCTCTCTCTGTCTCACTGTCTCTCTCAGTCAACTCTCAGTACTACATATCTCTTTCATTTCCCACCAACCCACCCTTAGACACTTCTTTGTAGTGGTGTACCTCGAAGATTCGAAGTGCCGTCTACTCCCTACCCTACCGTGAGAGCGACGCGCGTCCCTTAACATTGGAGAAAATATTCACAGTGTCGGCAAGCGTCTTTGTCCATAGGTTTTGAGAGAGATGTCGCGACGTGGAAAGCCTTCCGCTGTCCCTCAAGGTTTCAGACTTTCGCTGACAGCAAGCTCCTCTGGATCATCACGGGAAGAAGATATCTCTAAGCGTCGTGAAAAACGCACGGCACGAGCAGCGCAAAGGGCTGAAGAGCTTGAGAAACTCAAGGATACAGTACGTTGACCTTCGTAACATCAAACAACGAATCTGAAAACCTGAACTTGCCTTCGAGTATACGCGTCCAACACAGTACAGTACAGCATCAGCTACTGTGTGGACAATGAGAGCGAGACTTGAAAGATAAATTACTGTGACTCTGCGACCCGCCGCTGCAAGGAAGTCTCCAGCCTTGAACAATCGATCTCCCTGTGGACTTGATGAAACCCTCTGTCTACCACTACACCATCGCTAATGTATAACATTGCACCTTTGACAAGCTGTTCGACACCATCCAGAGGGGTTTACCATGTTTCTGACCTATCCACAGCAGCTGAAGATCGTATCACAAAGCTTGAACAAGAGCTAAGTACAAGAAAGATATTGCTTTCTTTGGTCCAAATCCCTTGTTGCTATCGAATTTCTCAGCTGCTTATTTAAAGCTCGAAATGTACGCTCGCCTTTGTTGAAGCCATGTCATGTTGTGAGATTTTTTCAGGTACAAGGAAGCAGAAGTAGCTGCTACTACGGCTCTGCAATATGATCCCATGATTATCAAAGCTCGGTACCGTCGGGGGCTTGCTAGGAAGGAACAGAACTGCCTCCAAGCTGCCATCGCTGGTAAGAGACACATTTCTGCTTGTCACCGTTCGCTTTCCAAGTTTCGAGGCCAGACTTTGAAACCGTTGTTACTAATGATCCGAGCTGTGTAGAAGCACGCATACAGCTCGACATCATCGAGCAATGGGAAAAAGGTGAAGGTATTGAATTCAGTGGCTGCTACTCAGACTATGATTGGCCGCCATATGACGGGGCAGCATACAACAGTTCTTCAGAATCGGATTCCAGCGATTGTCGACATCTGGGTAATCCAAGCCCTTGTCGCTTTTACAACCGTGAAGTTTGTTCCAGAGGCAGAGATTGTTTCTATTCCCATGCCCCCGACGACAAAAGCGTCCAAGATAATCTGTAAGCTGACTTATATTCTTAGTCTGACAGTAGACTTGAGCATCATTTGCAGTGGCAAAAATGTTTGTCTTTACTTCTTGCTTGATATGTGCAAATTTGGCGCCACAAAATGTGTTTACTCTCACACAAAAGCCTATCTTCCATCCGGATGGTGGGATCGTCCAGATGAGGTCGCACATGCCAGAGAGCTACTGGTTATTGCGGAAATGCATCCACATCACTTTGAGGCTTTCAATGATTTCATTTGCAGTGTGTCTGGCGGCACTTCAGCTTCATGGTACAGCGGATTCATCGAGAAAGCTGTTCTGGGAGGGCCGAGTGGACTTCAGATCAATGTCTCGCCCCAAGGCCCAGTCCCTATCCTTGCGGAATCCCCTTCGAAGCCTTTTGTTATGCTTTTGGCTCTTGCTGGTGATGACATGACAGAACGTCATGGCAAATCTCTTATCTCAGGTATTCGTGCAAAATTCGACCTTGTCAAGGCTGTTACACCCAACTTGGCTCTGCGACACCTTGCCTCCCTTAACCTTGCCGGTGTTTTCGTGACAGATGCAAGAATAACCAATCGTAAAAATGCAAATGCTCTTCGTAAACTCGTTGAGTTTGCCAAGTCTGGTGGCTCAGTCGTTCTTGGAGGGGCGTTCAGTTCCTATGTCCGGCCGTTTGATATGAACTCATTCTTCGAAAATTCATGGGGACTTACCTGGAACAGTGGGTCTTACCGCTGTTTAACGTTTTCTCGGCAGTCTTCTCATGACTTGGTGAAGAGAAATGCGTCGCTTTCGCCCCTCTACAGCATGAAGGCTTTGCAGGTGAAGGGCATCAAGCCTGAGGTCGCTGTGTATCAGTCTACCAAAGCCTTTCTCTCCGAATCGCCTGTCGTTCAGACACGAATGGGAAATGGTTACCTGGGTTATGTAGGAGACGCCAACTATGAAGAAAGTTCTTCGAAAGTCATCCTAGCAATGCTTGGTCTGCCAGACAGTCGTCTGCAACTTCCACTCCAGATGCAAACCTGCCAGAATCCGAACCCATTGCAGCAAATGAGAAGGGAAACAGTGACAAAGTAAAGTCCGATTCAAAAACAAAACCAGGATTTGTGATGTTTTTGTCACTTGAAAATGAAGATTGGTTCTCCGAGAACTACGCCACTCTCCTCTCAGCTATTCGTGCTAAAGTACAGTGGAAGCAAGCGCTTACAGTTTCATCTGCGCTCAGGATGCTTGGCTTGCCAGACCTTTCAGGTGTCCTGGTCACAGATCCTGGAGTTACTCGTCCTCGAAATGCAGAGGTATTTCGAAGCTTGTGGAGTATGTGAAATCCGGAGGGTCTGCCGTTGTTGGCACCATGTTTCCAACATTCATGCCATTGCATGAGTTTGATGCTTTTTTTCAAAAGCCCTGGGGCACATCATGGAAACAGGGCTCGTACCGTCGCACGACATTTGCTCTCAATCCTTCCAACGAAATGGTGAAGAAGAACCCTTCGTTGGTGATGTCGTACAGCATGAAAGCTTTGCATATTAGTGGGCTTGGTCCTGGCGACGCAATATACCTTCCATCAGAAAATGCTCATGTGCAATCGATGGTGTTTCCTCCCGTCGCGATCACCGATCGGTCTGAATCGCCTGCAGTTCAAACAAGGGTCGGACGTGGTTACTTCGGCTACATCGGTGATTTTAACGCAGAGGAGGGATCGACAAAAGTTATTTTAGCCATGCTTGGCCTGTTGGATTCTCTGAATGTACCGAATGTTGAGACCTCACAGGAAACCAATGCTGTCAAGACCACATTGGTGAAATCCAAACCATGCCCCTTCATTATGGTGTTATCCTTCACAAACATGGGCTTTTCCACACAACATCAGGGCGATCTTTTGTCTAGATTGCAAAACCAGATTGAAGTGTTACACGGTCTGTCCAACGAACGAGTCATCGACCTTATTTCATCACCCGACCTCTCAGGAATACTCGTCACAGATGCTGCCATCATGGATGATCAAAACACTTATCTTCTCGGCAACCTTGTCAAATACACAAAAGCAGGAGGTACCGTCGTATTTGGCGGCTCATTCAGTGCACACGCTTGCTGCGACAAGCTAAGTACATTCTTCTCTGATGCATGGGGCATGCCGTGGAAAATGGGTAATTACATGACCATGGATATAACAATCAATGGCAAGCACGAATTTGCAAAGAAAACCCCTTCTTTGCCATCCTCTTTATGTGTCAAAGCTGCGCACCTCAGTGGAGTAACCCCTACAATGGCATTATATGTCACGTCCAAGACTTCTCATATATATGCTCCACTCAGGAAGATTACGCAGGCACCCATCATGCATACGAAAGTAGGAGAAGGGTACCTCGGATACCTTGGTGATGTGGGGCTTCAGGAGGGTCACACAAAGATTGTTCTTGCTATGTTCGGCCTCCTTGGTTGAGCAGCCTTCTCGATGAACGGTGTGTATACACAAATAAGATAAGTATTGTGTTATTGGACGACATATTATACTTGCAACTTTTTCGTAATCCAAATTATCCAGCCTGCAGGACTCATCGAGCTGCGAACCCTACTCCACACATCTAGCAAGGAGAGGTACTATGATGTGTACTGGGTTGCAAAATGCAGTTTTTTTTAAGAGATCGAGGCACCTCTGCACCTGATCATTCTGTGAACCCAATACATTCATTGTAATCACCCTTGAATATTAAGCCGCTTGAGAATAGAGCCCACCATCGTCTCACGATTGCTTGATCGAATTCAAAAAATTGAGCAGAGATTTGTAAATTGTTGGAAAGACTGTCCTTTGTTTTAATCTTTAGCTCACCTTTTGGCTCAAGCTGTTGGATACATAAGGAATACACTATAACAAAAATCTCCAGATGCCTTGTGCAGCTGGAACGAGTGTCGAAGATTAACATTAGTTTTGCGTGACATTCTGTGATTTCACTCTGATCGGAATTCCAAGATGCATTTCATTGAATTCCCAGCCTTTCTGTTAGGAAACAGTCTCCTAACATGCCTATTACATAATACTATTTTTATTTTATTTTATTTCACCAAAATCTACTACATATGTTACGACCGTTTTGTGGGAGTGATGGCGAGCTAAATGGGGAAGTTTTTCGGCTATGATCGGTGATGATTGATGGGACGACGTGCACAACATATGGGACGACCGTTTTGTGGGAATGATGGGAGTGATGGTTGATGGGATTAGCTAAAATTTGTCAGGCTTGGTCAGAGCTGTGCAAAATGTGTCAGCCTTTGTCAGAGCTGTGCAAAATTTGTCAGAAATGATCGCATTAGTCAGAGCTGACTAAAATTTGTCAGCTCTGACTAATATAGCTGGGCTTCAAAATGTGGTCATGTGAGCTGCAGCTGAGTTTGAAGTGGAGTTTGAAACTTTGCAAGTGAGCTGAGTGTGGAGAGGAGTGTGAGGGGAGTGTGAGGGGTGGGGTGGGGTGTGAGGGGGTGTGAGGGGGTGGGCAAGAGGGGGATAGAGGAGAGGTATGAGGGGTGGGGAGGGGGTATGAGAGGGTGTAGAGGGGGGAGGGGGACATGGGAGAGTGAGAGGGGGAGGGGGAGGGGGAAGGGGGAGGTGGAGATGGAGGAGATGGAGATGGGGGAGATGGGGATAGAGATGAGGGAGATGGGGGAGATGAGGAAGGGGGAGGGGGAGATGAGGAAGGGGGAGGGGGAGATGAGGGTAGGGATGGGGATGGGGATGGGTATGGGTATGGGGAAGGGAAAGGGAAAGGGAGAGATGGAGATGAAGAGAGAGATAGAGATGGGGGTGGGGGTAGGGATAAACACCACAACCCCCCCACGTTGACTTGGGGCCAAGGGTCCCAAGTCAACTAAAGAGTTGTGTACTACTGTATCTAAAAGTCAAATAAAGAGTTGTGTGACCACAAACCCGCAAACGTTGACTTTGGGCCTTTGGTCCAAAGGCAACTGAAGAGTTGAGTAACTGTAGTGGGATTAAGCATTGTGTTACATATACGTGAGCTGGCCCATGCCGGTGTCAGGCTGAGCGAGCAAAGCAAGCGAATGCCATGACAAAGGCATGGGTCATAAGCTCGTCTACTACATATGTTACGACCGTTTTGTGGGAGTGATGGCGAGCTAAATGGGGGAGTTTTTCGGCTGAGAACGGTGATTGATCGGTGATGATTGATGGGACGACGCGCACAACATATGGGATGACCGTTTTGTGGGAACAAAATGATGGGATTATCTAAAATTTGTCAGCGCTGTGCAACATTAGTCAGAAATGATCGCATTAGTCAGAGCTGACTAAAATTTGTCAGCTCTGACTAATATAGCTGGGCTTCAAAATGTGGTCGTAGCATATGTAGAGGTGAGCTGCAGCTGAGTTTGAAGTGGAGTTTGAAACTTCGCAAGTGGGCTGAGTGTGGAGAGGAGTGTGAGGGGTGGGGTGGGGTGTGAGGGGGTGTGAGGGGGTGTGAGGGGGTGTGAGGGGGTGGGCAAGAGGGGGATGGAGAATAGGTATGATGGGTGGGGAGGGGGGATGAGGGGGTGTAGAGGGAGGAGGTGGACATGGGAGAGTGAGAGGGGGAGGGGGAGGGGGAAGGGGGAGGTGGAGAAGGGGGAGATGGAGATGGGGAAGGGGGAGATGGAGATGGGGGAGATGGGGATAGAGATGGGGGAGATGGGGGAGATGAGGAAGGGGGAGGAGGATATGAGGAAGGGGGAGAGGGAGATGAGGAAGAGAGAGGTGGGGATAGGGGTGGGGATGGGCATGGGCATGGGTATGGGTATGGGGAAGGGAAAGGGAAAGGGAGAGATGGAGATGGAGAGAGAGATAGAGATGGGGTTGGGGATGGGGATAAACACCACAACCCCCCCACGTTGACTTGGGGCCAAGGAGGAGAGGTATGAGGGGTGGGGAGGGGGTATGAGAGGGTGTAGAGGGGGGAGGTGGACATGGGAGAGTAAGAGGGGGATGGGGAGGGGGAAGGGGGAGGTGGAGAAGGAGGAGATGGAGATGGGGAAGGGGGAGATGGAGATGGGGGAGATGGGGATAGAGATGGGGGAGATGGGGGAGATGAGGAAGGGGAAGGGGGATATGAGGAAGGGGGAGAGGGAGATGAGGAAGAGAGAGGTGGGGATAGGGGTGGGGATGGGGATGAGTATGGGTATGGGTATGGGGAAGGGAAAGGGAAAGAGAGAGATGGGGATGGAGAGAGAGATAGAGATGGGGATGGGGATGGGGATAAACACCACAACCCCCCCACGTTGACTTGGGGCCAAGGGTCCCAAGTCAACTGAAGAGTTGTGTACTACTGTATCTAAAAGTCAACTAACCACCAGTTGTGTAACCATGAACCCCCAAACGTTGACTTTGGGCCTTAGGTCCAAAGGCAACTGAAGAGTTGAGTAACTGTAGTGGGATTAAGCATTGTATTACATATATGCGAGCTGGCCCATGCTGGTGTCAGGCTGAGCGAGCAAGGCGAGTGAATGCCATGACAAAGGCATGGGTCATAAGCTCGTCTACTACATATGTTACGACCGTTTTGTGGGAGTGATGGCGAGCTAAATGGGGGAGTTTTTCGGCTGAGATCGATTGATCGGCAATGATTGATGGGACGACGTGCACAACATATGGGACGACCATTTTGTGGGAATGATGGGAGTGATGGTTGATGGGATTATCTAAAATTTGTCAGGCTTGGTCAGAGCTGTGCAAAATTTGTCAGGCTTGGTAAGAATTGGTCAGCTCTGACTAATATAGCTGGGCTTCAAAATGTGGTCGTAGCATATGTAGAGGTGAGCTGCAGCTGAGTTTGAAGTGGAGTTTGAAACTTCGCAAGTGAGCTGAGTGTGGAGAGGAGTGTGAGGGGAGTGTGAGGGGTGGGGTGGGGTGTGAGGGGGTGTGAGGGGGTGGGCAAGAGGGGGATGGAGAATAGGTATGATGGGTGGGGAGGGGGAATGAGGGGGTGTAGAGGGGGGAGGTGGACATGGGAGAGTGAGAGGGGGATGGGGAGGGGGAAGGGGGAGGTGGAGAAGAGGGAGATGGAGATGGGGAAGGGGGAGATGGAGATGGGGGAGATGGGGATAGAGATGGGGGAGATGAGGAAGGGGGAGGGGAATATGAGGAAGGGGGAGAGGGAGATGAGGAAGAGAGAGGTGGAGATAGGGGTGGGGATGGGGATGGGGATGGGTATGGGTATGGGTATGGGGAAGGGAAAGGGAAAGGGAGAGATGGAGATGGAGAGAGAGATAGAGATGGGGATGGGGATGGGGATAAACACCACAATCCCCCCACGTTGACTTGGGGCCAAGGGTCCCAAGTCAACTGAAGAGTTGTGTACTACTGTATCTAAAAGTCAACTAACCACCAGTTGTGTAACCATGAACCCCCAAACGTTGACTTTGGGCCTTAGGTCCAAAGGCAACTGAAGAGTTGAGTAACTGTAGTGGAATTAAGCATTGTGTTACATATATGCGAGCTGGCCCATGCCGGTGTCAGGCTGAGCGAGCAAGGTGAGTGAATGCCATGACAAATGCATGGGTCATAAGCTCGTCTACTACATATGTTACGACCGTTTTGTGGGAGTGATGGTGAGCTAAATGGGGGAGTTTTTCGGCTGAGATCAGTGATTAATCGGTGATGATTGATGGGACGACGCGCACAACATATGGGATGACCGTTTTGTGGGAACAAAATGATGGGATTATCTAAAATTTGTCAGAGCTGTGCAAAATTGGTCAGAGCTGTGCAAAATTGGTCAGCGCTGTGCAAAATTTGTCAGAAATGATGGCATTAGTCAGAGCTGACTAAAAATTAGTCAGATAACTGGGTTTGAAACGTCATTGTATAGCACCAACAATGCCGGTCAGTAACAAGTCAATACAAATTTGTGATTTGTAATGTGATCAGTAACCAGTCAATACAAATTTGTGATTTTGTAACAAAGTCAGTAATATGACAATACAAAATATGTAATAAGGTCAGTAACATGTCAATACAAATTTGTAGTGAGGTCAGTAAGAAGTCAATACAAATTTGTGATTTGTAACGATGTCTGTAACATGACAATACAAATTTGTAATAACAGGTCAATACAAATTTGTAACGAGGTCAGTAAAAAGTCTGAAGTCAGTAACAGGTCAATTCAAATTTAATGAAGTAATAACATGTCAATAGAAATATGTAATGAGGTCAATAACAAGTCAAATACCAAAAAGGGAGATTTGGGTGCATAAAATTTCGGTTGCGATATAGTGGACACCTACTTTCACGCCTCTTCCAAAACACACACAACATGACCAAACAGCTGACAATTCCTTATATGTGGAGAGAGAGTGCACGACAATCAGTTGAGTACCTCTCTTCACACAACATTTGGGGCTATAATAGTGATACTATTGCAATTGCTATCTATTATAAAATAGCAAAATTGGGATTGTCATTATATAAGAGTTGGAATTGGCTATTGAAACTTGAAAACAGTTGAATTACAGTGAGTGTTGTGACAACTGGCTGTTAAAGGAAGTTGTTGCTGACCTTACTTCAGCTGTGCTACATTGTTGGCTATTGAACAAAATTATTATTGGGCTTTACCATTACTAAATATGTGAGTGGTGTTGGCATATGTTGCAATAATAATGGCTTATGAGACTATTTGCAGGAATCAAAGTAGACCTTCTACACCAGAAGTGGAAAGGGCTAGAATTAGAGATGCAGACCATCTGGAAAGGTTGCAGATGACCAATCCTGATGAGAGGAGAAGCAGAGTCAGAGTGACTGCCCCTGCTGAGGGAATTGTTTCACTGAACTATGGAGCTGCATTGGCAGCTCAGATACCACAGGTGCAGATGCCTGCTAATTGGGATGCTCCAAGGCAGTTTGAATTGCCTGTTGTACCTCCTGCTCCTGTATTACATAGGAGAGGGGCTCCTGTGATGCCATCTGGACCTGTTTTGGCAAACCATGGAATAGGGGCAAATATAGCTTCTACTATACCACAGGTTCAATTGCCAGCAGGGTGGAATGCACCTTTGGCCAATCCTATTCCTGTGGTTCCACCTGCACCTCAGTTACAAACAAGAAGGGGGAGAGGGAGAAAGAGAGGGAGGGGACTGGGACCATTGCATAATATTTCAGGTGGTCAAGCAGATCCTGCACTCAATAATCTGCATAGGGGACATATTGCATTGAGAGAAAGGACTGCAGATTATGAGGCCCATATTCAGGAATTGCAACAAGAAACAGCTAAACGGTATCAGCATCAGCAGGAGCTATTACAGAAGATTGCTGAGGAAAGAAGAATTGCTGAAGCTACTGCTGCCAGAGAAAGGATATCACAGCAAGTAGCTGAAGTAAGTAGGCAGCATAATCTGCAATTGCAGGAGGTGAATGAACAGAGGCAAGCCACTGAAGTGGAAGCAGCTAGGTGGCACAATTGGCAATTGCAGCAGTTGGCTGAACAAGAGCAGCACAGGCAAGCTGCTGCAGTTGAGGAGTATAAACAAAGACAAGCTGCTGAAGCTGAAGCAGCTAGGCAGCATAATTGGCAATTGCAGCAGCTGGCTGAACAGAAAAGGCAGAGGGAAGCTGCTGAAGCTGAAGAGGATGCACAAAGACAAGCTACTGAAGTTGAAGCAGCTAGGCAGCATAATTTGCAATTGCAGCAGCTGGCTGAACAGGAAAGAAACAGGCAAGCTGCTGAAGCTGAGGAGTATGCCCAAAGACAAGCTGCTGAAGCTGAAGCAGCTAGGCAGCACAATCAACAATTGCAGCAGCTGGCTGAACAGGAGCTGGAGAGGCAGGCAGCTGCCCAGCAAGCTGCTTTAGCTGCTGAGCCACGATATCATGATCCACCCAGACATATTAATATAGAGGCTGCATTGCAAGAACGTAACAGGCGCGATCAGGAATGGGCTTTCAGGATGCATCAGATGTGGAGAAATGAACAGCTTGCAGATGAGCAGGCACAGATGGATGAGGCTAAGGAGCTACAACATCTATCTATTGCAGACAGGAACTTGCATCAACGAATGATGAGGTTGGATCAACTAGCAAACAATATGTCTGGAGATCGGATTGATCAATATCGAGCTCAAGTGGATGCACAAGCAGAACAAATTCAGATGGATAGGGAAATGGCTGCATTGTTGGCTGCTGAGTATGAAGAACAGAGGAATAATGAGATTGCTTTGAGGAGGGAAATGGAGAATGAGGAATCTGATGATGATGATGGGAGCCAGTCTTCTTTGCAATTTCCACCTTCCCCCCTGCCATCAGATTATTATGATGGATTTGGAAGGGTGACTGCTTTACAATTTCAACCATCTCCTATGCCATCAGATTATTATGATCAGTTTGGAAGGGTATCTCCTCTACAATTTCCGTCTTCTCCTCCACAATCTTCATCACCACTGCTGCCTGACCCAATATTCCATGTTCCATCATTGCCACCTTCTCCCACCCAATCTCCTTCACCATTGCTGCCTGCTTCATTTCTGAATCCCCCAATGTTGCCACCTTTGCCTCCACCTATGCCTGTCCCTCTACCTCCACATCAACCTGCAAGGCCATTACCACTTGGTCGTGCACCTTATCAGGAGCCAATTTCCAGACATTCACTTGGACCCATGAATGTGGAGTGTCCACACTTCCATGCCTTGCATTTTGATTATGAAAAACTGTCCAGGTCTACCAGAGCTGTGCTAAAATTTGGAAGTTGCTGCTTGCAGGGACAGGTTCGTCTGCCATTTTTCCGACCTGCTCCTGCCACATTGCAAGATCTGTTGTGTGGCAAAAGTCCTCTTTCTAAGGAAT
Organism: Tricholoma bakamatsutake; assembly: GCA_029959215.1. Classification (NCBI taxonomy): domain Eukaryota; kingdom Fungi; phylum Basidiomycota; class Agaricomycetes; order Agaricales; family Tricholomataceae; genus Tricholoma; species Tricholoma bakamatsutake. The sequence goes on from CP114862.1 coordinate 10,239,401, forward strand.
TTAAAACAAATATCCGACAGTACAATGCTGCATTTGCATTCACTTCTTTAGGTGTCAAGGTGGACCATTCTGTTACAGGTACATCAGGTGTATACAGCTTTCGTATTCATAGTGATCTTCATCATCTTTCTGGAGCACTTCTCCCACCTCCTGGACGGCCTGCAGCCTATGCACAGCTCTATATTCATGATCCTATCGCACAGCTCAACATTCGGGAGCAGCGAAACAATAATCTCAACTCAGTTATCATGACAGACCTGCAGGCCATGCTGAATAACACCCATCCTTATGTGCCTTTATTCAAGCAGGCATTCCAGATCATGAGGGAAAAGCCTCCAGAAGAGCAGGACAATGTCTCCATACGGCTGTGATCAGATAGAACCCAGGATTTACGTCGTTATAATCTCCCTACAGCCAATGATGAAGTGGCAGCTATTATTCCAGGTGATGGCTCTGAGGAACGGTCTAATCACAGAGATATTGTTCTCAGGCTGAGAGGGGGAGGGCTTAGGCATATTAGCCAGTTGCATCCATCCTATTCAACTCTGCACTATGTTTTGCTTTTCCCTCATGGTGAAGATGGATGGCACCCAGATATACCTGCACACCAAGGTGCATATGGAGCCAGAAGAGTTCCCAATGTCAGTCAGAGATGCTACCATGCTTATCGATTGCATCCAAGGCCAGGAGAGCAGCCACCATTGTTTTGGGGTGGAAATCTTTTGCAGCAGTATGTTGTAGATGCTTGGGCATCTATTGAACAGAATATGTTAAGCTGGGTCCGACATCACCAGAAGGAGCTTAGGGCTGATGTGTATGCTGGATTGAGAGATGCTGCCATGGGTGACTGGGATGAAAATATTAATCTAGAGGATCATGGGAGTTGCATCATTCTTCCATCAACACATATAGGCAGTGAAAGGCAAATGAATCAGCTTTTCCAGGATTCCATGGCCATTTGTCGCTTTTTCGGCAAGCCAGATCTCTTTCTCACCATGACTGCCAATCCACAGTGGCCAGAAATCCAGGAAGCTCTGTTGCGGGAGGAATCACCCAATCCATGTTTTAGCACCCATGGAAAAAAGCAGGAAGCTTATGACAGGCCAGACATTGTTGCACGTGTCTTTGAACAGAAAAAGAATGCATTGATCAAGGATGTCAAGGATGGTGTTTTGGGTAAAGTGGTGGCACACATCCATACCATTGAGTTTCAAAAGAGAGGCCTTCCACATATGCACCTCCTTATATTTCTCGATCCAGCTGACAAAATCCGTGATGCACATGATGTTGATTCCATTGTGTCTGCTTAGATTCCTGACCCTGTCACACAGCCAATGCTCTATCACACTATAACTACCTGCATGCTTCATGGTCCTTGCGGTCATGACAAACCCAAGGCTTCATGCATGGTTGACAATAGGTGCAGCAAGAGGTATCCCAAGCAGTTCAGAGACCAAACTTCCTTTATTGCAAACAATTATCCTGATTATGCCAGACCCAACAATGGTAGAACAGTGAGGAAGCGTAATTATCTCTATGATAACAGACATGTTGTCCCGCACAATCCTTATTTGGCTGCAAAGTAAGGAGCACTTATTTTAGAACATGCTTATCAGTTAACAACTTGGTTCATTTGTCAGATACAACTGTCACATCAATGTCGAGATCTGTTCTTCAGTAGAGGCTGTCAAGTATATCCACAAGTACATATACAAAGGCCATGACAGAACCATGATTGAGATTCTCGACCAAGACAGAGATGAGGTCAAGGAGTATCTGGATGCACGTTACATTGGATCTGTGGAAAGCTGCTGGCACATGAATGAATTTGGAATGCATGCAGAGTCTCCTCATGTTTATCGTCTGCCTGTCCATCTGGAGGACCAGCAAACAGTCTACTTCAATGCAGAAGACAATATTGATGAGGTTTTGGACAGGCCTGCTGCCAAGACCACACGTCTCACTGCTTGGTTTGAAGCCAACAGAACATATGAAGCAGCACGTACTGTCACCTACCAGAACTTTCCTCAAGCATGGGTCTACAATCCAACCAAGAAGCAGTGGAATCCAAGAAGGCGTGGCGAGGCTGCCATTGGCAGAATGTACTTTGCTTCTCCTGCCCAGGGGGAAAGGTTCTACCTCAGGCTCCTTCTTACTGTTGTCACAGGGGCAACATCATTCCAGCACTTGCGCACTGTCAATGGTGTCATCTATAATACATTCAAGCGGGCCTGTGTTGCATTGGGTCTTTTGCAGGATGACCAGGAATGGGTCCAGTATCTTACAGAGGCATCACAGATGCAGCTCGGTTCCTCTCTCAGATTGCTCTTTGCCACCATTCTTCTTCATTGCAATCCAACATCACCTGACATCCTCTGGAACCAGTTCAAACATCACATTTGTGATGACCTCAGAGTCAAGCTTCTTTCCATCTATCCAGATACAGACTTTACAGATGATCAGGTGTACATGTATGGCTTGCATCTCATCAATCAGATTCTTATCAGATCTGGCAAACAACTTTCTGATTATCCAGAGATGCCCACCATTGAAGGAAACTGGCACATTGATGTTCCTGCCAATAGGCTTTTGCAGGAACAAAGGGATTACAATGTTGAAGAGTTGGCCATCACTGTCGCTCACAATCTTCAGCTTTTTAATCATAGGCAGAGACAGGTTTTTGATGCTGCAATGGATTCTGTCAACAATAACAAGGGAAAGCTCATGTTCTTGCATAGTGCTGGAGGTTGTGGAAAGACCTTTGTCTGCAACACCATCGCAGCTGCTGTTCGTGCTCAAGGAAAAATCGCTCTCTGTGTGGCATCATCTGGAATCGCTGCATTGCTTCTAGAAGGTGGTCGCACAGCACATTCCATGTTCAAAATCCCAATCGAAATTGATGAGGCCTCTACTTGCAAAATACTTCGAGGTTCAGATCTGCACCAGGTCCTTGATCAAACTTCCATCATCATTTGGGATGAAGTTCCTATGCAGCACAAATATGCCACAGATGCAGTAGACCGCACTTTGCGTGATCTTAAGAAGAAGAATGTTCCATTTGGTGGAATCACTGTTTTGTTTGGAGGTGACTTTAGACAGACCCTACCTGTCATTCCTAGGGGCACTAGAGAACAGATCATAGCTTCATCCATCAAAAGGAGCACTCTCTGGCAACGCATTACTGTCTATCACTTGACTGAGAATATGCGACTTGACAGAACTCCAGAGAACACTGCACATGCTGCCTGGCTCTTGCACATCGGTGCAGGCACAACAGTGGATGCTGCAGACACTATACAGATTCCACAAAACATGCTCTCCCATGGAAATACCATGGATCACCTTATCAACTCTACATATCCAGGCATAGAGCAGGGGAACAAGCCAGATCAGTACTATCTGGATAGGACCATTCTCTCCTGCACAAATGACAATGTCGATGTCATCAACTCTCTTCTCCTTGCCAGATTTCCTGGACCAGAGCATGTTTTTAACAGTGCTGATACAGTTTCATTCAGAGAGCAGGAGCTTAACAACTACCAGCCATATCCTGCAGAATATCTAAACTCTATCAAAGCAAGTGGCCTTCCTCTCTCCAGGCTGGCACTTAAGATAGGCTGTCCTCTCATGCTTTTACGCAATCTGGATGTCACCATGGGTCTTTGCAATGGAACTCGACTTATCCTTCTTGAAGCCAGACCACATGTATTGAAGTGCAGGATCATCAGTGGAGATGCACAGTTTGCAGGAAATATTGTTTTCATTCCTCGGATCACATTGGAGCCTTCAGCAGAGACCTTGCCATTACCACTTCGTCGACATCAATTTCCAGTTCGCTTGGCATTTGCCATGACTATCAGCAAGTCACAAGGCCAATCAGTATCCCATGTTGGCTTGGACTTGCAGACACCAGTGTTCTCACATGGGCAGCTATATGTGGCACTATCAAGGTGTACATCTGGAGAAAGGATCAAGGTGCTGTTGAATGAAAACAGTGGAAATAACAGAACTGCCAATGTGGTATACAAGGAAGTGTTGAATGGAGTTGTTTAGCAAAGGTGAGTAACTTGAAAGATTATTTACAGGAATTGAAAACTAATATAGATATCAAGATAGACTTGGATGTAGATTTAGATTTAGATTTATAATTAGATTTGGATTGTACTTGGATTGAATGAAATGGTTGAAAAATTTATTGTGAGAAGACTTTAGGGCAGGTTAGTAAACCTTGGTGTGTATTCAATAACAAGTCAATAAAAGTTTGTAATAATGTCAATAACAGGTCAATACAAGTTTCTAATGATGTCAATAACAAGTCAATACAAGTTTGTAATAATGTCGATAACACCTTAATACAAGTCAGTAACAAGTTAATATGGGTTTGTAATAAAGTCAATAACAAGTCAATAACATGTCAATACAAATTTGTAATAAAGTCAATAACAAGTCAAGAAAAGTTTGTAATGATGTCAGTAACAAGTTTGTAGTAAATCAAGGTAGACTTGAGTAACTGTAGTGGGATTAAGCATTGTGTTACATATACGCGAGCTGGCCCATGCCGGTGTCAGGCTGAGTGAGCAAAGCGAGCGAATGCCATGACAAAGGCATGGGTCATAAGCTCGTAAGCTACCAAATGCCTATACATGCATTATTTGTCAGCATGGGAATTTTCTATTTACATGCATCAATATGTATGCGCATGTGTGCACACATCCATAGCAACATAGTACAACATATGTAACATAGTATATAACCCTAAAATAAATACTAGGAGACCTCAGTTGAGTTCTCTTAGGTATTCCATCCACAATAGTGGTGCGAAAAGCCTATTTCAGCCAACTATTCTATTTTTAACCCCTTGCATCAAAACCATCAAACCCCCCATCACGCGCACGTGCCCTGCCACCTTCTTGTAGGAGAGCCCGCATGGTCCAGCTAGCAGATTAGTGGGTGTCACCCTAACACTTTTTTTACATACCATTTTTATGGTTTTTTGAGGCATTATTGCAAATTCAGTCAAAATTGGAGGTCCAGCAGAGGCCTCATACGAAATTCAGTCAAAAATGCCGTTTGGGGCGAAATTTTGGTTTGGTGGAAAACCCAAATTCTGCATATGGCATTTCCACTATCGGGTATCGGGGGCTCAAAATATACTCGAGTGGGCGTGTCGGAGTTTCAAATTGCACAATTTTCTCGTCGCCTGGCACTGCTACCATGAGGGATGCATCGTCCTCAAAGTCGACTCTGCACATATCCACATCGCGACTTGTCCTAAATTCTTGACAGTTTAATTGGAGATTTTTGGTCTATGAATCGTCCTGGTTGTTTCATTTGGATGGTGGTCGTTGGTGCAGTTGGTGCTACCTATTTGGTTAAACGTCAAATATGGGCAGCTAAACTGGCTGAGCGTGGACAACAAGAGAAGAAGGAACAAATGCTAGAGAAGAAAGAACAGATATTGGAGCGTGGATGGCAAAGGTTGAATGAGAAGAAGGAACAAATGCTAGAGAAGAAAGAAGAGGTGTTGGAACGTGGACGGCAAAGGTTGAATGAGAAGAAGGAACAAATGCTAGAGAAGAAAGAAGAGGTGTTGGAACGTGGACGGCAAAGGTTGAATGAGAAGAAGGAACAAATGTTGGAGAAGAAAGAACAGACGAGATGGGGACAAAGTATGTTCGCATTGTTCAGTTTGTTTTTCAGTTGTCTTATGTCAACGAAATTTACAGTTGATAGAAGCTTCGCTTAATGAAGTTTGATTCAGCTGTTGAAGCAGCTAAAGCGGTGCGTCTTGTGTGATTGCTCCTGTTCTCTAAAACAGATCATGCCACCATTTGAGAAGGCTATGGATGTTGATCATCGTGCAGAGGGAGAAGACACTGGCAATACTCCTGCCGATGATACGCTTAATAAAATTTTGTCAAAAACCAATGCTTTCAAACTGGCGAGTCTCCTGGAAATGTTTCCTGTCTCCAACAAGTCATCAGATGTGTCCATTCCAGAAATGGGCAGAACGACGAGAAAAACGCGATGAACCTGCCAATAACCAGCTGGAAAGAAATGCTGAAGACCCGGACTCCTAAGTTACGCAACCATTCATTAGTTGCATCCCCGTATACGTCCTTTTATACCCGCCGATATCATCTTAAGGCAGTGAAGTTGTTGGCATGTCATTGCTTTGCGTCTTACATATGCAAAAGCTTAAATGAACCTTGAATTGCTCTCTATTGCTTTCACAGCTTGAAATTATTGATATGAACCCATTTGTCGTATTGATCGAGGCAGCAGAGTTCTATTATAAAAGCGTAGTGCCATTTCGCCACATGTCTAGGCTTTGTACTTGTTAGGATTCGTCCTCACCATAACTTAATACTTTGAAAATGTCATCGTCCTCATCTTCTTCAGCCCCCCCGCCTCCACCTAAGAACAAACCAAGTGATAAGAAAGCCAAAAAGAAAGCAACCTCTACTCTCCAGGCCACAAGTAGCGGGAGGAACGAAGGCGTCGATCCAAACTGGGCATACAAACCTCCACCTGGTGTCGTTCTTCTTGACACAAGCTCCAGTCAAGCTCAAAATGCAGGTGACTTTGACTGGGACGCAGTTGCCAACAACCCTGACCTCGAATTATGGCTGATTCGCATTCCCGATGCCGTGTGTAATCACTTTCCCAACTAACTATGCATCCGTGCTCAACACTACATGTGATAGATAAAACCCAAAAGTCTAGAAAACGCTATAGTCGCGCTCCCCGAATCCTGTTCTAAAACTGTGCAAGTGGGCACCATACATCGCAAACACGCGACGTTCGATGTTTGGTCTGTCGGGGAGGATGATAATGAACATATTAGCGGAGAGGAGATCAAAAGTATCTCGTGCCTCTTGCCCAAAAATGGGATGTTCTACCCTGGTAAACATCCGTCGGGGTTTCTTATATTAATTATGGTTACGCTGACAAGTTTTCTATCAGCACCTAGGCCCATCGCGCGACATCTAGTCGTCGCAGCTCAAGCTGTCACGCCAACACCGGATCCTGCTGCCTCCTCAGGCTCCCACGTAAACAAAAATCCACCTCGGCAGTCCTATCCTAAAGACTTGCTGAAACACCGGTTCTTGCCTATTGGCTCGTTTTCTGCGGAGGACGCTGACCTGATGGACGTGGATACGGAGATAGAGCCGTCTGAACCCGAGCAAGCTCATCTGACGTTGACGCAGACTCAGAAGAAGCAGAAAAAGGCAAAAGATAAGGCAGCCGAGGTGGGCGCGGACATGGACATGCCTCGTGAGCCAGCTGCGGGGCCGACGTCGATGCCATTTCTGACACAGACGAAGGAGAAGAAGGAGAAGAAGGAGAAGAAGGAGAAGAAGGAGAAGAAAGAGAAGAAGGAGAAGAAGGAGAAGAAGGAGAAGAAAGAGAAGAAAGGGACGGAGATCTTGACGCAGGACGTGCATGTGGAGAGTACACCCATGGAGGTGAAGACGAAGAAGAGGAAGAGTATGGGAGAGGGGACTACGCCGAAGACCAAGAAGATAAAATTGTCGGCGCCTGCTTGATTGTTCGTGGACCTGATCACTCTTGGCGTATCACCCTTGCGTTCTCAATTCTGTCCATAGCAATTCAATACATGCCCACACATACTTGACTACTGCAGCGATGGACGTACTACCGTTTTCATACTACTTTATCGCCGCCATAGTAGCCCCCGAGCGATTGTTGGTGCAGAAAAAAAATTTATCGTGGAAAGACAAGACGATCTGCATGGTCGGGAGAGAGAAGTTGCATGATGCTTGGAAAGATACCTGTGCCTTTCTTCACACTTTCAAGCCCGCTCATGACTGTGCGACGCGACAAAAATGTCCAGATGCGCAGCGTCTGCTTATGCAGTGGTCAGAAGTGAGGGACTATGCAAAGCTTCACCCGCTACAGCCATTTGATCGATGGAAATCGCTGGCAGTTTGTCTTCCGTGTCAAAAATGCGATAGCACGGTATACCGCTGCACGGAAGAACCCCTTCCCACCTTATTCAATTTTACTACTATTACCAGCGCAGGCCTTTAAAAGCCTGATTGCAGTGCTGTATATACATGGAACTGTCTAGCTGTAACACTGACCATATGCCAATCTAGTCGACAGCGAGGGAAAGGTAGACGACTGATATCTGCAGTAAATATGGGCGAGCAGGAAGCGTAGGGTTCAATAGACGCGTCAAAAGTCCAGTTCAATCCAGTGTAAATCTGCCCTGAATGTCCTCTCCTAACCTCATAAACATGACAAATTCAATAACTTGCACACAGACACATCGCAGCAGGGCAGACGAGAAACTGGCAACTTATCGGCAAGCCTGGTCACACCCAAGACAACGAACACATATAGACGGAGGCACGGTATGAGTGGCCCAAGGGCATCAACACGAGCTTAGGTTTTGATAAGCCACGGCTTGTTCGCCATCATCCACACGTCAAGAATTTTCCAGAAATGCGCCACGACGGATTTGTCGACGTGGCGGCGGATTGGATCAATCTATGAGATAAATAGGTGGGTAAGTGCAATCGCGAACAAGCAAAAACGAAAACAAACCTTGAGCTCGGTGACATTCCAATCTTTTATTTTGGTATTCGGCGGGTCATTCGACCACGAGACATATATGCCCTTTACTACAACAGGAGAAAAGGTTAGTCAATCAATCCTTAATGCAGTGCCACATCACATACCGTGATGGAACAGCTGAATCGGCTCATTCCACTTGTACGGCCTGAACTGCCACGCTTGTCCCGTCGTCATCACACACACCACCCTCTCCCAAGCATCCACGCCAAACTTCGACAGGGCCTCGACGCTGTCGACTACGAAGTAGCGGGAGGACGTCTCTGTCTCCTTCCCGCTGGAATCGATGTGTGTCCGCTTGCGGTAGATAGGTATAAGATCTTCTGGCCTCGGGTTGCCCTCTGCAGTGGCGCGTGCGCGTGCTTCTTGGGATGGTTCGAAGCTGCGGATGGTAGGTTTAAGTACAAGGGTAAAGGGTAGTGATAGAAGGAAACAGACGTACACCGATTCTTGAAAGAACTTTTTGACGTTGTGCATGGTGATGAGAGCTGTTGGAGAGGAGGAGATCATGATGATTGGAAAGTTGTTGCCTGAGAAGAAAAGAAAATCAGTCGATCAGCCATTTCAATACCGAGTACATAGACAGGGCTTACGGGCTTTCCGGGCTTGCAGCTTGGGATCTGTGGACACGTCAGATAAGCCTAAATGAAGGTCAGGGTTGTCAAGACTTACCTGGTGCTGGCACGGCAACAAGGGGTGCTGCTCCTGGCCTGCTTGCTTCCTTTATCTTCTTGAGTTTATCTGCGTATACTGCTCGAATAGACGAGAAATTCTATGAAAACGTTGGTATTTAAGTGTAGTGCAAAGGTATTCAAACTCACATTGGGTTTCACACCACGCAAGACGGTGTTTCGATCTCTCAACTCAACTTCATTCTGCTTGATTGTCTTCACGACCTCAGCGTCTTGAGGATCCGCCACGTACCGCCGCTTCGAGGGGGATGATGTCAGAGGTTCGGCTTGGGTTGATTTCTGGGGCGTCGAAGGTAGAGCACGTTGGGCTGCTCGTGGAGGAGTGCCTGGTGGAGTCGATGCTTCCGCTGTACAAATAATGATGAATGTATATCAGCAACAGGAAGTAATCACGAAATAATTCATGGCTCACTAGCAAGTGGCGCAATCCTGTCAGAATCCGCAACTTTGCCCTCCAGCCAATCGACCACACCCTTCCTCTCCGTGACGCTCACAAATCCTACGGCCAACCCATTCTCTCGCGCTTGCTTCATATATTCCGCTCCTGGTGCATCTCGTAAGAGCCATGCAAGATATACAGCTTCTACTGAGAAGAAATCCGAAGAAGATGCTCCAGGCTTGCGATATCGTGTCGGGCTAGACTTGGGTAGAAAGATAGAGGGCGAAAGAACGAGATGTGTGGCAGCAAGAAGAGAAGTACAGGGCCCGTCTGTGTTAGAATAAGATATAGGCTGCCGAGATTTTATAGCTTGACGAAGGCATTGTAGAGCGTCCATCGTGTGTGTGTTCCCACACTCGTACTGATTACTAAGATAGTCGTCTCCACGAGATCAGGTGATGTTACTTTAGTGTGACGCATCACGTGCATTATCATCGAAATTATGCGCGTCAACGTGATTTCAGAATTAATTATATGTTACTAAGTAGATATAGCATTTGTTCTATCAAAAGAAGTGAGCAGTGTCTTAGGAATAACACGGTGACATTTGTATTTTTTGCATGCCCATGCTGCATCTTTACCATATGTCAGGGTTGCCGAAGTTTAGTTCCGAACTGACGCAAAGAACCAGAACCGGTAGAACCGAACCGACGGTTCTGTTCAGTTTAGGTTCGGTCCAGCCATTGGGCATAACGGTTCTGGTTCTCGGTTTGGGACATGGGCATGGCAAGAGAACCGAGGTTCGGACCAGTTCGAACCGAACTTTTTGAGGGGTTAGGGGGGCGCTGAAGCAATAATTACATCTTATGCTGACAAATGTCGTCGATGCGGGACCAAACGATGTTCGTTTTCCCAACACCACCATCATCAATGCCGCCACCTCCTTCCTTCTACCTCTCTCCTCATAATGATATAGGGCCCAAACGACGACGGATGTCTATGGGCCCCAAGTAATTTCTTTTTCAAGTTCTTTTCAACTAACTACTGTTTTTATTTGCTTTATTTACTACGAGACAGCACACCCACACACGCCACCGCTGCGAGCACCCGCTCGCGGGGTGGATAATGGATCAGGACAACGACAAAACGAGGTGACGGCCGACGACAGGGACAACGGGGCAGGGACAGGGATGGACAGTGAGGCAAAGACGACGACAACGGCCACCAGCACCCCACCGCCGCGAGCAGGTGCTCGCAACGACGAAAAGGAAGGGGAGCCACGACGACAAAACCACAGGACGGGACGACACCACCGACAACGAGGGGGCAGATGACGATGGGGACGACAGGGACCAGGGGACGAAGACCAACGACGAGGAAGAGGACGGCGACGATAAAGGCCCATCAAACCAGGATGACGGAACAGGACGACTAGCACGACTCAGCACCCACCACCGCCGCTGCGAGCAACTGCTCGCAGGGTGGAGGGGTGTGCGAGGACGGAGATGACCACGAAACGATGGTGGGGATGGAGACCAGGCCAGACTATAGGATGACCAGGGCACCAGGGACGGCGACAGCGGGATACAGCAAGGGAGATGAGAACAAGACGACGAGGACGATGATGGCTATCACCACAGCACCCCAAACCGCTGCTGCGAGCAACTGCTCGCGGGGTGGAAACAGGGACAGGGACAATGGAGACGGGGATAAGGACGCAGAGGAGGGTGAGGACGCCAACAACGGCCTTCCAACAGATGCCAAGCATGATGACGATGACAAGGACAAGGCCAGGGGATGGTGGGGCCGTGTCCCTCCCTCCCTCGCATTTTGCATGGGGAGGGTTTTTTCTTTCCTTTTCGTTTTTAATTAATATTATTGGCCTCCCTCCCCTGCATTTTGCATGGGCGAGGGGACTTTTTTGTTTATTGTTGCCCCCTTGTCCCTTGCATCTTGCGTGAGGGAGGTTTTTAATATATGTATTTGAATACTGGTGTGTGGAAATGGGTATGTAGCACGTTTTTTTTTTTTTTTTTATCTCTTCAAACTGAGAACCGGACTGAACAGAACTGTTAAGAACTGGTTCTTTTCTGTTCTGTTCGATTCTTAGTTCAGTTCTGGAAAATTGGTGAAAGTTCAGTTCACGGTTCGGCAAAAAGTGCCAAGAACTGGACTGAACTGAACTTTGGCAACCTACCATATGTCGCATAACACCTGTTCCGGATCTCGACTTGATGGCACTAACCTTACTTTCTTTGGTGATGGACATGACTCTGATATCTAAGCATAGGTTAATGATGCGTCACAACGTGACACATCAAATTAGACTCACATTTTCCTTTTCCTGCAGATGCTCATGCTTGCGTTTCTTGCTGTTACCAGTAGTCCAATTTCCTAGATTTGTCAAAAACTTCATTTTCTTAAGCTTAGGCACTGTACACGGTACGTTCCACTTTTTTGTTGGCTTAGATTTGGCTGGTGGCTAAATATAGATACTAGACATTGCACTCCTCTTTCGATACTGACAAATGCAAAAAATTCAACTCTGAGGAATTGAGTTTTTCTACTTTCTGCTTACAGCCATTTGCATAGAGGCAGTCGACACAGAATTTTGTTCAATTAGGAAATTAATAACTTAGTAGAATTCCAATATTTTTGTAAACTTTCCCACTGCCATGGGCTTTCACAAGATCTCCCGTGATGTGAAGATTGCAGCTGTCTGCTTATATGACTGTCACCTTTTAGCTCTAGACAACATTCTTGACTGCTGTGGTTTCTTGGAATGAACATTCTATTGCATTTTCAAGCTTTGGAAAGAGACTGGTGATGTGATAAACCCAAGGAAAAGCCTTCAAGGGCAACTTTATCTGCTCGACCACAATGATGTTGAATATCTGCTTCAACTCATTTGTGAGAACCCTGATTACTTCTTGGATGAGCTTCTACACCTGCTGGAGACAAATCGGTTTATATCAACATACTATGTCACAATTCATTGGGAGCTTGAATGAGCTGGTGTTAGCATGAAGAAATTGAAAAATATTGCGAGAGAACATTGATGATACTCAACCTGGAAACCTACCAAAAACCTGTTAAAAGGCTTATGTAGTATAACTCAGGCTAGAGGAAGGATGCGAGTCGGTACTAAATATCACTGCTAATACCAGAACATTGTTTTTAGTAATGCGAAATGGTAAAGGATGTGATGAATAGTCTTTTAGAAGCATACAAAGATGTTTGAAAAAGTTCAAAATTGGTTCGAAGACATGCAAAGTAGTTCGAAATAGGTTCGAATGGATTCGAAGTTGTTTGGGTGAGTTTGAGGAGGTTCGAAGGTGTTCGACTGGTGTCGAGGTATGTTCGACAAACAAATATAGCAATCAAAAAGTGGGTTATAAGTGGCAATAGGTGATGACGAGTTGAGAATGAATACGAAAGTTTGAGGAAGTTCACGATATTTCGCAGAACTTCAGAGATACGACGCGAGGTAAGACTCAAGAGAACTGCTCTTAAATCTGACTATAGTGGAGAGGGTAACTGATTCTCTGTTGTTCTAAGTAACTAGTACAAGTCTATATACATTTTGAAGAGGTAAGTACTAAAAAGGAAGTATAACAGGTGTAGAACATGAGGCAGTATGCACAGCAATAAAGGTATTGTAAAACATAAAAACAAATGAGGAATGATGATAATTAAAATGTTCGGTGTTGCCATATAGTAAGAGTAATTCTCTTGTTGTTTCAATAGATCATTGAAACCCCAAAACTGCCATTATTGTACCCTAATTCTTTTATCGTCTCTCCTTGCATCCAGTAGTGTTCGATAAGCGATGCAGTGGCTCATGCCAGATGTTTTGTGTGTGTCGAAAGGGCTTTAGAATATCTCTATGATGGCCAATGTCCTTCTAAGTAGTGTGAAGTCATTCAAAAGCATGTGAAGTGTCGTGAAATTGTTCGAAGTCATTCGAAGTCATCCAAAATAGTGTGAAATAGTTCAAAAAGTGTTCAAAGTTGATTTCGTGGCATTCATAGTGATTCGGAGTGCATGTTGTAATGTGTAGATATGATTAGATTTTTTTCCAGACCTTATAGCACACAGTAGACCTATCATCCTCCCCTTTAATGAAATCCTGACTGTCCCAGTCAGCCGATCAAAGTCACGTGTGAAATGCATGATCATGTTGAAAATTTAGTGAGGTTCAAAATACTTCTCATTCTTCCTCATCCATCCTCACCTCTACATCCAATCCTAGCTTTTATCATGTCTCTTTTGGCCAAACTTAATGTTGAAGTACTCAAGTATGTGAAGTTGATGCCCGAGTGCAGCATTGCCAAAGATATGGATTTCAAAGTCTAGGGGCAGGGTTTTTGTGAGAAAATAGTACATATTGTCTTCATTTTGCTGTATCACTTTAATATAATGGTTTGGTTTAGGCGGAATATGATGATTTAGCAGACAGCTTGGGCGAAGAATGTGATCCTGCAGTTCAAATCATAGTCGATGAAGCTTTCGAGGTCTACAAGCCTTTAGCTCATCAGGAATGGCTTTCATGGGGTGGAGACTTGTTTTTCATAGAGTTAGCTGAAGAGGTCAAATGTGAAAGAAAGAAAGAGGAAGACAGGCAGGTTCAAAAGGAGGAGGTGGTGGTACAGCAGGTGAAGGATGAAGTGCAGAAGGCAAAACTCAAGGGTTGAAGGACTGCACTGGCTGAGGCACAAAATGTGGCTTTTGCTGCATTTTGGGCAAAAACTTTATCAAAGGAGGATCTACAATGAAAAAATGCAGAGCTCACAACTGAGGTGAAGTCTATCGAGAGGGCAGAGGCTGGAGAGGAAGACGAAGATGAGGATGAAGATGAGGGTGAAGAGGAGCTACCCATAGTGTGGGTGGCAAAGTGAAAGGCAGCAGAGGTCAAAGAGGAGGAAGATGGAGAAAAGGAGGTCGAGGGTGCAGGGGATGCGAAGTGGGTGCAGGTTGAATCAAATGGACTCCTCGATTTTGAGGGCCCAGTGAGCTTTTACTTAGGTTTGAAGAAATTTTGTGGTACTGATACTTTTGTAGTGCAATCATTGCACTGGGTTCAAGTCCCAGCTGTGTTGTGTTGTCAAAGCTGGCACTGCAAAATGTACGACGTGCACCCAGGAGGTGCAGGGGTGCTACTGGGCTAGATTGTTGAGGCGAGGGCTTCACAAGGGCAAGGCAAAAAAGTTTGGGGGCACAAAATGTGATTTGCACCCGAGAAAAGGTACAATTCTTGTTCAAAATTGTTTCGAAGTGATTGCTAACTTGTTTTCAAATTTGTTAGTGCATCAAATTCGTCTTGTAGGACCTGTGGCTGATGTCAAACCTGTCGCAGGGCCTTCGAAGCCATCAAAGGAAAAAAAGAGGTTGTCGAAAGGGAAGGTGAAGGCGATTGAGGTTCAAAGGGTTGAGGTTGTTGAAGGGGGTCAGGATGCATGGGTTGTGCGCTATGGGTTGATTGCTGCAAAATTGGCGCAGAAAAGAGTCGAGATGGAGATACTGGGTAGAGAGATAGAATTGTTGGAGGGAATGCTAGAGGGGTAGAAAGGCTTTTCTTTTTGTTGTATATCTGTTTTAATTTCAACTTTTTTGTTAAATGTCTTTGGAAAGTAAAGTAAAGAAAAAAAATGAATATAATTAATGAACAAAAAATGACTTTTAGGGAAAGGCTCAGTAGTTCATCATAGCCAAAAAATCCTTTGGAGTTTGCACAACCATGCTATGATGCAATATCATGACTTGTATTGTACACTAAGAGCAAATCAAATCTTTTGTAAGTAATTTCAAAGAAGAAAAGGAAGAATAATTATTTATTTTTGAGGCCCCAGAAATCTTCGAAAGTATCTTCATCGAAGCTCAAAGTTGTCCGAAGTTGTTCAAGGTGCTCACAGTCGATATTGAGAAAGTTCGGTGGAAGGGAAATCGATTTTTGAGCGAGATATGGTAGAAGATGAAATGTGGCAATAGGTCTATGTAGTACTGACCCATTGAGTTTGCAGAGAATATAAGCCCCTCCATAGTTTCGTTCAATAATGATAAGAGGGCTGACATATCGTGGTTTCATCTTGCGATTGAGGGACTTCTCGATTTGCATGTTTCGAAGTAGCACTAAATCTTCTTTCAAAAAGTTGTAGTTGCACATTGTATGTTTGTGAGCAAGTTTGAAGCATTTCGCAGCTTCGATTCGGGATGCATAGACCTTCAAATATAGCAGTTCGAGGTCGTTAGATTGTTTTTGTAATGCTATAGCTCATTGAGCTATGAGATCAGTTGTCAATAAGATCGAATCAGGTGGCAGTTATAAGTATGTTGCCTTGGAGATGTCAAAGGGTATTAAAGGATGTGCTCCTGTGACTGTGAAGTAAGGAGAACAACCCATGCGTTTATGAACTGTGACTTGTTCTGCCCAAAATACTGAGTGCACCCCTGCTGACCATTTTGCTTGTTCTCCATTGACAGCTTTGAATAAGGATTGTCAAACGTCAAAGTGGGCTCATTTGATGAGTCCATTGGCATGCAGATTATAACTGCTAATTTGAATATGGTTAATGTGATATCGTTTTGCAAGATACTCCATAGCTGTGATAAATGCAGTGCCATTGTCAGTTATGATTTCATATAGTGAACTCCATCGACAAATAATATCTTCAAAGATCCAATCGCCAAGTGACGTGGCATTTTCACGTCGAAGTTTTCACCATTCTGGATAGGTTGTTAGTGAGCATTGACCTTGTACAATGTATTTAAATCCATTCAAAGGTGGCATTTGCATCGTATCAATATAGACCTTGCTGAAAAGGGGTGCTGGAGTTGCAACTGTCAGTGGAATTAGAACATTTTGTGTTTGTTAAATTTGGCATAGGTGGCAGGTTCGAATATACCATGCAATGTCAGCTTTCATATTTGGCCACCAAAATTGAAGGGTGATAACTGATTTCATAGCGAAACCATTTTGTGTCTGATGTCATCGTGAGCTGTGCAAATGATTTCGAGATGACGTTCTGGAGTAGCAATGATTTTGTGAGCTCTATGGGAGTCTTTTCTCCATAGTTTGCCAGAGTCTAAAAAGAATTTAGTGCAATATTGAATAAAGGTAGCGTATTCCACATCTGATAGATCAGGGGGTCACACCAAGTCATGTAACTGTTTTCGAACATGAAGTAACCTTTTGTCATTCATTTTTGCATTATTTGTTCATGGGACATCATTATAGGTAAAGTCCTCCCCCTTACTGAAATCTGAAGAGAGGGAGAGGGTTGAAATTCAATGCAAAGTAAATGGTCAAGTTGTAATAGGATTTATTTGATGCATGAAATCATGAAGACAGTCGATCCAATCTCTGAAATTATTTTTGTTGTCGAGCTGAACATCTTCGTCTTGGGGGGGGCATCTCAAAAGTCCGTCAGGACCATGGTGTGTCCCTGCGACATGGACTAATGTAAAGTGAAAGGTTAGGATGGATACTATCCATCAATTGATGCTAGTGCTAGGTGTGATATCAGGATTTGAAAGCATGCCTTTGATATATCGTGCATCAACTTTGACAATAAGCCTTCGAACTCCTATTAGGTACAATCATAGTGCTCTCAGTATAGACCATAAAGTTCAAGTTTTGGCTGCAAAAATTGGGATTCGCAGTCATTAAGCATAATTGATCTGAATTGACTATAATATCATTTTTGAGGGTTTTCAGGATCACATTGAGCAAGAAAGAAACCAATAGCGATGTTCAAAGTGTCGACCAATAGGATAACCAGGGCTGAAGATGAGTAATCAATTCCTCAAATTGCTGGGGAATTGATTAGAGCTACTTTCAAATCTTCTTGGGCTGCTATTTGTTCTGCTCTGAATTCGAAAGGAACATCTTTTTGAGTGAGTTGGATCAGTGCTGCAGCTCGTTGAGCAAAATTTCAGATAAAGATATGACAGACTCCAATGGTTCCTAGGAACACTTTGACTTCGGTGAGGCTTTGACATGGTCCCCACTTGCTAACAGCTGTGATTTGAGTAGGATCAGCCATATGACCTTTGATATTGCATCGATGCCCTAAAATAATTATTTTGGGGATGCAAAGATAGAGTTTTGGACCTGAAAATGTTCCTCCGCAATACTTCATGCGCTGGACTATCCAATGTAAATTTTTGAAATGCTCCCAGATGAAGCATCAAATAGTGGGATTGTCAGGAATCATTTTGTAGAATCCACTGATTGTTCGATATTCCAATTTCGGACCCTTAACTGGTGTGTCATTGATGTAAGGAATAGTGATATAAGGAATTTTAGACTGTAGAATAAATGTCACGTCATCGTGTAAGATAGAAACAGAATTTGTCCAACCCATGGGTAGGGTAACGATGCAAAGTGCTCCAAATGGTGTCTGAAATGTTGTCAGATTGCGAGATGATTCTGCGACTTTCCTTTCATTGAATGCCACATAAAGATCCAATATTCCTCTGCATAATCATCCCCCAAATTGTTCTGCTAAATGTTCAGGTATTGGTATGATGCCTGAGTGCTGGATCATTACTTGGTTAAGTGGTTTGAGACTGTGGATGATTCAAAGTGATTTTACATCCTTTTTTATGATGCAAAACCATCATGATCGGTACGAAGAGTTTGATGGTTCGTATACTCCTGCCTCTATCTTCTTTTTCAGCATTTCACATATTTGTTCATACAAACCTGGAGGTATAGGAATGTTTCACTCAACCCATGGAGTGTGAGGAATGACAGGAAACTCTATAGGAGGGAAAAAGTCAGAGCAAAAACTTCCTCGCTCTTGTTCTGTCCACGCAAAAGCTGTTTCCTGATTTTGAATAGAATCATGCATAAGATTTCGTTCTCTGGCCATAGAAAATTGCCAGGATGATTCTTGTCGATCTACTAGCTTTACGTTCAAGTGAATATCGCGAAGTGGGGATGAATGATGGTAGATGAGGATTTAATTTTGGCATGTTTTCAAGAGGGTTGCCAGTAATTGTTTGAATAATGTGAAATCGGTCAGGTAGCTCAGTAATAACTGGGTGAATTTTTTGTGCAACAGGTTTGTATTTCTTTTTCGACTCCAAAAAAATCAGATATGAAGAGTTGATAATAGGCGTAGAAGGCGTAGATGTCACCATCGAGGTCGATAAATATGTTTTGTATTGATGACTGGCTGTTAAATATAAATTTGCAAGGATCAAAGAATAAGAAACAGATTTTGAGAAGTTCGAGGACTCCATATCAGGGATGTTCACAGTGCATTCAATAGTGATAGATAAATTAGAGGGATCAAATAAGATAATGAAAGTGCACTGGTCAATGTCCAAATTTTTGTCCTCTAGTTGTGAAAATCCTTTCGATGGTGATTAGAACAGGGAATCGTAGGAATTGCACATGATCGTGTTGAATTAGGATCGTATATTGTGATTGTCTGAGCCTCATTTCTGTAGTTTTTAATGGTGCTTTTGGTGACCACATCGAATGGTCGACCAAGTAAGATATCATAGGCTGGGTTGTGAATTATGTGAATTTGCATGAATAGCGTGATACTCCCCACTTTGCAAGGCACATTTCGTGCTAAACCCAAACTTTCATCAATGCCTTTATTAGCTGATTGGAGTGGGATGTGGATTGAAGGATCCTAAGCAAGGCCAAGTTCATGGCAAATTTCTTCAGACATTGCAATAATTGAAGAGCTGGGGTCTATGATGCTTTCAACTGGATTCCTTCCATTGACATTCATAATAATCGATCTAATTGAATGGGATTCCTTTGCTGCGATGAAGGGTTCTGGAATATTGCCAGGTCAAAGACTGTTAATATAAGTTTTGAATGGATCATCAATTACAAAAATCTTATCGTTAAGCAGATTCATGGCATTATTTCCTTTGGACTGCTGAATTTGACATGGAGTGACCTGTTCCTTCCATTTTGTATGAACTTCGGGTGATAGAGACAACAATTCCTTGGGTGTTAGTGTGATAATCAGTGTCTTCATCGAACGAGTGAAAACATCTTCCATAATTTTATCCTTTTGAATTGGCACTTGGGTATGGTGCAAAGAACCATCTTTGGCTTTACTTTTCGCAGTTAATCTGAAGTTTTGTTCGTGTGGTGGTAGGTATGAATTTTCTTTTGCAGCAGCATAAGGATGAATAACCAGCTGCGAAGTTGTTTCCAAAGTCAAAGGTGATACCAAAGTCAAGGTTGGTAGGTTTGTTGCTGTAGATGCGATGGATGATGCGAGTACTTGTGGAGTCAATTGTTCGACTGCTGCAGTGTTTGGGGAGACTGAAGGTCAAGAGACAGGGACTGCTGGTATGCTTGAATTAGTTTTAGCAAAGGCCCTACCACTTTGCAAAGTGTATATCTCTTGTTCGAGCTTTGCAATGCAATCTTTGGGTGTCGCAGATTGTTTGGAAACCTGGTAGATGCCTCTAGGTGGTATCAAAGTAGCCATTGACAATGTGATGTTGTACATCAGTGATGATGCAGTTGTAGTCGAAGGATTTCATTGAGTCCATTTGTCAATTCTGTCTTTGATAAAGTGATCAGGAATGTTTCGAGGGGTGAACTGTCCATTTGGAAGGACGATTTTTCCTTTGTTGTTCTTTTTACACTTTCCTTCATTGATATAGGACTGGCAAACCAAGCAGTCACTAATGAAATGACTGGTGAGTCCACAAAAGAGACAAGCTAATTTTTTGAGCTGGTCTGAGCAAAATCCACTGTTAGTTCGAGGACGATTAGTGGGTTTCAAACCTGCTAGAGCCATGATGAGTGTGGTTGTGAATTTTTTGAGGATCGCCAATAAGTCTTCCAATTTGATCTGTGTCGAAGATGTCGAAGTCGATGCCGAAATTTCTGAAGACTGTAACAATGCCAAATTCAAACTAATTGACCCTGTTAAAACAAATTTCACTGCTGCGTGAATGTTGTTGAGTGGGTAGGTGTCATCCAAATAGTGGTCAGGAAATTTTAGTTTGAGTTGTCGTGCAATTCATGACCATAAACCCAGCTGAAAACCTCAAACAAATGCTCTACTTTGTTCTGCCTCTAAAATTTAGCCTTTAGAGAGTAGGAGCTTTGTAATATTGTAGAATGACCTGTAATATAATCCTAAATCACTTGCATTAAAGATACCCATCCAAAGTTGTTCCCCAACAAGTTTGTCCATGTCCAAAATTGATTATTTTCAATTGTCTTCAGAACCAGGATATAGTCTGTGAGTTGCGAGGTGAAAATCCTGAAATGAAGTGCTGGTTTCGTATTCAGGAATTGATTCCCAGAGTTTGGATGTATCAATATCGACATATCAACAGGCATGCTTCTTCATAAGTTCTGGATCTGTAACATTACAGTTGATAAAGAGTATTTCGAGCTTATTAAAATATTGATGTAGCTCTTGAGGTTGAGTAGGGTCAAATTTAGGTGCTGTGGAATGTCCACGAGCTGGCATTGTTGCTTGGGTGGCCATAGATGTACCAATTTGAGGAGCTAGAACCTAAGCAAAGGATAGTAGATACATATGTCGAAGTGGCTGGAATAATAAATGATGTAGCAGATGATGAGAAAGAAGAGGAAGATGAGGTTGGAGACAAGGAAATAGGTGAAGGAAAGAGATGACGATGTGTAGATTCAGCATCAGAGACAGGAATTAAAATATCCCCCGATTCTTTGAGAGATTTGAAGGTGTGGCAAGTCTCAATTCTAAGGTTTCAAGCTTGTGGTGGCCTAAGCCAGGAGATTCAAGGTGGATTAGGCAATGAAATGATTTAGAAACCCCTTGCAGTGGGCTCCAAAATGATGATACTCGACCTGGAAACCTACCAAAACCTGTTAAAAGGCTTATGTAGTATAACTCAGGCTAGAGGAAGAATGCGAGTCAGTACTAAATATCACTACTAATACCAGAACATTGTTTTTAGTAATGCAAAATGGTAAAGGATGTGATAAATAGTCTTTTAGAAGCATATGAAGATGTTAGAAAAAGTTCAAAATTGGTTCAAAGACATGTGAAATAGGTTCAAATGGGTACAAAATTGTTTGGGTGAGTTTGAGGAGGTTCAAAGGTGGTTGATTGGTGTCGAGATATGTTCAACAAATGAATATAGCAATCAAGAAGTGGGTTTTGAGTGGTGATAGGTGATGACGAGTTGAGAACGAATACGAAAGTTCGAGGAAGTTTGCAATATTTCACAGAACTTCAGAGATATGACGCGAGGTAAGACTCAAGAGAACTGCTCTTAAATCTGACTATAGTGGAGAGGGTAACTGATTCTCTGTTGTTCTAAGTAACTAGTACAAGTCTATATACATTTTGAAGAGGTAAGTACTAAAAAGGAAGTATAACAGGTGTGGAACATGAGGCAGTATGCACAGCAATAAAGGTATTGTAAAACATAAAAACAAATGAGGAATGATGATAATTGAAATGTTTGATGTCACCATATAGTAAGAGTAATTCTCTTGTTGTTTCCACAGATCGTTGAAACCCCAAAACTGCCATTATTGTACCCTAATTCTTTTATCATCTCTCCTTGCATCCAGTAGTGTTCGATAAGTGATGCAGTGGCTCATGCCAGATGTTTTATGTGTGTCAAAAGGGCTTTAGAATATCCCTATGGTGGCCGATGTCCTTCTAAGTAATGTGAAGTCATTTGAAAGCATGCAAAGTGTCACAAAATTGTTTGAAGTCATTTGAAGTCATCTGAAATAGTGCAAAATAGTTCGAAAAAGTGTTCAAAGTTAATTTCATGGCATTCATAGTGATTCAGAGTGTGTGTCATAATGTGTAGATATGATTAGATTCTTTTCCAGACCTTATAGCATGCAGTGGACCTATCAATGTAATGAATCACACCATGTGGACTTCATTCAATGTATGGCTTAATTTTTACAAGAAGAACCCAGATTCATTGATGAAACTTCAAAAAATGAGAGGACACTGGGTAAGCAGTATGGGAGATCAAAGAAGAGAAGGCGAGCAATGAAAACGCAGCCATTTGTCTGTGGCCAACACACTTCTACAACAGGTCTTCTCACACTGAATGGGATAGAAGCAGCTACAGCTGCTGAGAGGTCAATGACAAAAGCAATGTACCTGGAGTTTTTGGAGTTCACCATGGTGCATGTTCATCACTCAGTACTTTCTAGTACCTCATGATACAACTCTACAGCTTCCAAAATGTACTGCATATCCAGGGCCACTTAGTGTCCTTGTGATAGATAATGCCAAGATTCATCATGGGGCCAAAATATTGGAACTTTTTGATTATTTTGTTATGTTGCTTGACTTGTATCACTGGGTATATATGACTGATATACAGGCAGGTGTTCATATTGAATATCTCCCACCATACTCACCAGACTTGAATCCCATTGAAGAAGCTTTTCTGAAGATCAAGCACTGGCTGCAGTGCTATCAAGAATATTATGGTGCCATGCAGGGTGATGGGATATGTTTGAGGTTGCAGAAATTATTACACTATCCAATGCAGAAGGGAACTTTAGTTGTGCAGGGTATTTCTAGTTTGAAGATAGCTGCTTTACTTTCAAATAGTGTATTCAAAGAATTCTGCCAATGACATATCACAGCCAGAAACACACAACCAAGAAAGAAGATTAGATATGTTATGATCCAGAATAGGCACATGGGCTGGTAAGAGCATAGGGGCCATGGAGGCGGCCTGGGGGACTGTAGGTGGCCACAACAAATCAACAAAATCTTTTCCAATTGAGATATTGAAAACAGGAGCAGAGGGGGCATTTGTGGCAACAGTGCGGGCATTCTCAAGGTGACATTGTAGGACTGGACTGACTGGCAAAGGGTGATTGTCAAAAAGCTTGTGGTTTGGAGGTTTTGAAAGTGTTGTGCATTCTTCACCCTTCATCTGTTCGACATCATGATGATTAGTCCATGATAGATTGGCAGTCAAAAAATAGCATACTATTGCTGATGCCCAACAATCAAAGCATTCATGGCTTAGGGGTGTGTGTTCACCACTCTCTGGACTGACATAACAGTGTGCTCCAATACATGTTGACTTGCATTGTATGCATTCACAGTTCTTGTGTAACTGTTCTATATGTGCATTTTTGGCTACATTTCTAGGCAGGATCTTTGGGTTCTTCTAGCACATAAATAAGTCCATATCCAGCTTTAGCCTGAGGAACTTTATACTCACCTCTTTCTTCTTCTTCTTCTGTAACTCATCACCCTCTGCTGCAGTGTTTTCTTTCTCGGCAGCTTGGCTTTGACTAGCACGTTCCATGATGATAATATTTATGGTGAGATCACTGCTCTTCAATTTGAGTGCCCATTCCTGGAGAAAGAGGTAGTCCATTTCATTTATGAGTGCCATGCCAGGCTTTGGAAGAACATGGGGAATGTAGAATGTAGCATCGTAGTTCTTGTCATCGAGCAGTTTTGGCTTGAGTGCATTGCAGATCTTGACTAGTAGCTGGGCCTTGATAGTGCTCCATGGTTCATCCATTTTGAGTTGGAGAGTAGCAATCTTCATGATCCATTTGGCTTGAGGTTTCATTGCTTTGATGGCAGATATCATTGCAAGAATATATGTGATAGTCTTGACCAGATTGTTGTCAGGGTTTGCTTCAGGAACTTCTGAGAGAATTAGTCAATAGAGTACAAGTAGAAGAAAGGATAATTGACAATTGTGTTTGCGACCATGTTCATGCTTCTGGGGTACTGTGGGAGGTGGTGTCTGTGTCTGCAAATCGATAAGAGGTGAACTTCCATCATGAGCATCCTCAAGTTCTTTCCCTTCCTGGTTGTCGACCTCTTGTTCAGGATCTTCATCCTCTTCCAAGTCAAAGAGGCTGTCAGTGGAACTTGAAGACTCCGAGTCAGAAGCTAGGTCACAGTCTTGATGATTCTGAGCCTTTTTCTGTGGCAGCATTACATAGAAGGGTTTAATCCTGATGGTTGGAAGAAAGCCAGATGAACCGAGTCTACTATGGAGAGAACTTGAGCTCACTGCTCCATCAGGATGAGCAAGTGACATGGCATTCACTAGCAAATACAGGCAGTGTCACACTTTATTCTACTAAGTCATTAATTTCCTAATTGAATGAAATTCTGCATTGACTGTCATCCTCTATGCAAATGGCTATAATTCCTGGGCCCAGATTTGATGAAAAATTATTTGTTATAAAGCTTTATTGAGTTTCTCAATTTGTCATGCAAAGTGACATTCTGGTCATGTGATCCCATTGAGTATGAATGATGACTATCTTATTAGTAATTCAGCTATTTGCATGGGAGCAAAACCCGTACTACAACAAGTTATCTGGGCAGTAAATATGTGTATGTATCAAAGCAGAAAACATCATAGGTCCATACATCCAACTGAGCTTCCAATGGATCAAGATCAGGCACTGTCATTGCTGTTAGGAAACAGTCTCCTAGCATGCCTATTATATAATAATATTTTATTTTTATTTTATTTCATTTTATTTTATTTTATTACATCAAAATATGCTATCAAACACCTACAAATGCTATATTTGTCAGCATGGGAATTTTATGTTTACACGCATCAATATGTATGTGCATGTATGCTTGCATCAGTAGCAATATAGTACAATATGTGTAACATAGTATATAAACTTAAAATATATACCTGGGGACCTCAGTTGAGTTCTCTTAGGTATTCCATTCACATTTGTGGTGCAAAAAGCCTATTTTGGCCAACTCATCTAAAAATCACCCCTCACATCAAATCCATCAAAACCCCCATCATGCGCATGCACCCCACCACCTTCTTGTAGAAGAGCCCGCATGGTCCAGCTAGCAGATTAGTGGGTGTCACTCTAACAGAAGAATTCAACTACCCCATCAGTGCATCTTCTCTTACACATGCATACGTCATTGTTTCAGCACACCACAACTGCTTACTCATCCTTTCAGCATGAGCCAGAAGTAATTGTATATACATATTTACCTTGCTTTTATAAGCTGATGCCAGGCCTTGTCTTACATTGCGACCACCAGTGATCAAGAGGCAGTGCACATCATTAGCACAGCTGCAACCAGACAACCAATTGGATCTGGTTTAATCAAGATTTACCTTACTCTATTCAAATGACTATTTTAGTTATATTAGTTACTAGCTGAATTCAGTATTAACCCTGAGATCAGGCACTGTTGGAAGAGTTATTGATCTGAAGTGCCCAAGTGTTGACAAATAGCCGAAATCACATGTTTTGCTGTGTTTGGTACCCAAATTGTTGGATCACATGACTCGAAATTTTGTGAAAAAATTCTGAAGCCAAATCATGACTCAGCTGAAGAAGTGACTCATCACAGCTTATGTCATTATGTCAGAACAATCAATTTCAAATTCTGGTCACAATCCTGTTCCCATGCCAGCTCTTGAAGCCAAAATTGATGTGCTTACAGCACAAATGTCCCAGTTAGTGTCAGTATTGGCAGCATCACAGCCCAAACAAGGAGAAACAAAAGCAGAGACAGTGGAAGATAAAGATGATGAGATGGAGGAGATGGTGGAGTGGATGTCTCAGGAGGATGTGCATGCAGAGGAGAGATCTGAGAGTGGAAAAACATGTTTACCTAAATATGTGCCCCCACAAATTTTTGATGGTACCATGGAGAATACAAAATTCTTCATCAGCTCTATAGTATTGTACATTCATGGGAGAAAGCCTGAATTTCATACAACTGAATCTAGGATTATGTTTGCTCTCTCATACATTCAGGGAGGAAAAGCACAGTTCTGGAGAAACAAAGCTATTAATCAAATTGCTGCAGGATATAAACCATTTGCAACCTTCAGGGAATTTTTGGAGAAATTGGAGGCACAGTTTGGAGACCCTAACCCAAAGGCGACAGCAAATGCTAAATTAAAAACCATGCACCAAGGTTCTCTGACAGCAGACAAATTTATTTTGCAGTTCAAAGCAGAAGTGTCACAGACCGATATGGGAGAAGCTGCATTAGTAGAATTTTTAAAGGCAGGATTAAATCCCTCATTATTCAAGTCTATCTGTTGACTACCTTCTATGCCAGAGAGGTTGGACGAGTGGTATAATTGGGCAATGCATCTTGATTGGCAATATCAACAGGAACAGGCAGAGTTGAAATTGATGTATGGAAATGCCAGATTTGGAAAGTCATCAGGAGGAAAGTCTGAGAAAAAAAGGAAGCCTCAGGTACAAACTCTGAGGGCACAGCCACCAGCCATGGCAGTGACACCTATTGTTAAGGAGTCAGCAGCATCGGCAGATGCAATGGATGTTGATCAAGTAGGGAGACAAGCCCCACTTAAATGTTTTAATTGTAGGCAATTAGGGCATATTGCTAGGAATTGTAGGCAGAAAAGGAAGATTAGGGAAGCAACAATTGAGGAAGGGAAGTTGGAGGAAGATAAGCAGAAGAATTTTGTGGAAGAGTCCCAGTGAAGGTTTCCCCATTGGTGACCCAGAATCAATATAGTGTATTAGTATCCAAGGAAACCCAGAGTGAACCTGAAAGAGAAATTGAGGAGTATGACCATCATCACTTATGTGATGAAGAAAAATGCCCAGCCTCATTTCTGAAGACTCCTAAATTCTTTATTCACTCTGCATGGATAGAACCCAAAATTAGCTTGCCAGTAGAATTGAAGACAGTGGACACGCATGCAGCAATGAATGTGGAGGCATTGCTTGACAGTGGTGCTACTGGATTATTCATTAATTGATCCTTAATTAATGGAAACAGTATTTGCACACATAAACTGCCACAACCTATAATGATGTACAATATTGATTGTACAATCAATCATGGAGGAACTATTAAGGAGGAGGTGACAATGATACTGAAGTATCAGGATCATCAGGAATGAGCCATATTTGAGGTGTGTGACCTTGGGAAAACCAATTTAATAATTGGATGTCTGTGGTTATGAAAGCATAACCCAGAAATTGATTGGAAAACTGGGAAGGTACACATGACTCATTGTCCTAAAGAATGTAATGTATATGAGAGGAAAGTAAAAAAGGAGAAGAAGGAAAAGAAAGAGAAAGAACATCCGAGGAAGTATTCTGTTATGATGGAGAAAGTGGAAGATGAGGACATGCCAAACAGGGAAGTTCCAATCATGATCAGTAAGGAAGAACAGAAGCAAACCTTTAGAAAAATTTGTGGAGGACAGTTGTGGAATAAAAATACTGTAAAAGTGGAGAAGCCAGTAGAGGAGTGGGTGAGTTTTTCAGAAGAAGGAATCGGAGCAGATGCCAGTGTGAAAGCCATGGGATCATGCAATTGAGATGAAGCTGGGATTTGTGCCAAAGAAGTCAAAAGTCTACCTGTTATCTCCAAAGGAACAAGAAGAAGTGGATGCATTCCTTAATGAACAATTGCACAAGGGATACATGCAATCTTCGAAATCACCACAGACATCACCAGCATTATTTGTATTGAAAATGGATCAGAGGAAGAGGATGTGTACAGATTATAGGTATTTGAATGAGTGGACAGTGAAGAATGCATACCCTTTGCCATTGATCTCAGAGATCATTGACAAAGTGGGAAAGGCCAAGATCTTTACAAAATTGGATTTACATTGGGGGTACAACAATGTACAAATGAAGAAAGGAGATGAGTGGAAGGCTGCATTTGCCACATGTCGAGGATTCTTTGAGCTACTTGTCATTTTTTTGGGATGACCAAAAGTCCCCCAACTTTCCAAAATATAATGAACATCATTTTCAAGAATGTAATAGACAAAGGCATGGTAATAATATTCATTGACAACATTTGAATATTCATGGAGGATAAAGAAAACCATGAGGCAATAGTGCAGGAGGTGTTGATGAGATTGGCAGAGAATAATTTATTTATTAAACTGGAGAAGTGTGTGTTTGGGGCAAGCAAGATCAAGTTCTTGGGATTAAAAATTGGTCCTGATGGAATCAAGATGGATCCTATCAAGGTACAGGCAATTGTAGATTGACCTGTGCCCACCCATATCAAGGAAGTTCAGGCTTTCTTGGAACTCGCCAATTTTTATTGTCGCTTTGTTTATAATTTTTCCAAAATTGCTGCACCCTTACACAACCTTACATGAAAGGGAGTAGTGTGGAGATGGGGAGAACAACAGCAGACTGCATTTGAGGAGTTGAAGAGGAAGTTTGTGGAAGAGCCAATATTAGCCCCAGTAGATTTCATGCATCCCCTACAAGTGGAATCAGATGCATCTGACTTTGCTACTGGAGTGGTATTATTAATGTTATGTGAAGATGTCAAATGGCATCCTTATGCATATTTGTCTTGAGGGTTGAATGATGTGGAAAAAAATTATGATGTGCATGATAAAGAGATGTTGGGAATAATACATGCATTGGAAGTGTAGAGACATTATTTGGAGGGATGTATGCATCAGATCAAAATCTGGATGGATCATCAAAATCTGCAGTACTTCATGTCCACTAAAAAGCTTAACTGTTGACAAGTGCATTGGGCATTACTCCTATCATGTTTTAATTTTCACTTAGTCCACAAAGCAGAAAGCCTGATGAGGAAAGCAGATGCATTATCCAGATGTACAGATCATAAAAGGGGGGTGGAGGAGGACAATAAAAATATTACTCTACTCAAACCTGAATACTTTCATATTTGTGCTATGTGTCAAGGGCAGAAATGTTGTCTAAAATTAGACAATGTTCAGAGATGGATGATGAAGTAGTGGAAGCTGTAAAAGCCTTGAGGGGAGAGAAGAAAGGTAATATTAAAGGAGATGAATGGGTTGAGGAACAAGGATTAGTGTTGTTCAGAGGAAAAGTATATGTACCAAAAGATCAAGATTTATGAAGGGAGATCATCCAGTTACATTATAATATGCCAGCTGCTGGACATCCAGGAAGGTGGAAGATGTTAGAATTGATGATGAGAGATTATTGGTGGCCTGGAATTTCAAAATATGTGTTGGGGTATGTGGATGGATGTGATATGTGCATGAGGAGGAAGAAATTTCCAGAAAAGCCTGCAGGGAAATTAATGCCAAACCCTATACCTAAAGTGCCATGGCGAGATATATCTGTGGACTTTATCACAGGGTTACCTGAAGCTCAAGGATACGATGCAATATTTGTAGTATGTAACCGCTTCACAAAGGAAGTCCATATTATTCCTACTACTGCAGAAACCTCATCATTGGGCTTGGGGCGCCTCTATCTAAATCAGGTATGGCAGTTACATGGATTACCTGATATGGTTATCTCCAATCGTGGATCACAATTTGCTTCTGTATTTATGTGAGAGTTAAACAATATATTGGGAATTCAAACCAAGTTATCTATAACATATCACCTACAAACTGATGGGCAGACAGAGAGAATGAATCAGGAGTTGGAGCAGTACCTATGCATGTTTGTCAACCATCGACAAACCAACTGGCCCAAATGGTTGACAATTGCCAAATTTTCACACAATAATAAATTCCATTTGGTTACTTGCATGTCACCCTTCTTTTCTAATTATGGGTATCATCCCAGAATGGGAATAGAACTTCGAAGGGAAGTCAAGGTACAGTCAGTGGTGGACTTTGTATCAAAAATGTGAAAGGTGCAAGAGGAAGTAGAGGCCACATTGATGAAAGCACATGATGATATGATGTGACATGCAGATCGTACTTGAGCTGTTGCTCCAGAGTACAAAGTTGGTGACTCCATATGGCTAAGTACCAAGGATCTAAATATTCCACAACCTTCAAAAAAGCTTACAAAGAAGCAAGTTGGCCCCTATACGATTTCTAAAATAATTTTGTTCAATGCAGTAGAGTTAAAATTACCTCAATCATTCAAGATTGATTCTGAAATTAACATTTCCCATTTATGCCCTTACCATCCACCCACTATTCCTGGTCAACAAACTGCTCTGCAACCTCCAATAATAGCAGAAGGTGCTCCAGAATATGTAGTGGAAGAGGTTTTAGACTCACATCTTCAATGAAATAAATTGGAGTTCTTAATCAAGTGGAAGAACTACACTGACAAAAATAACTCATGGGAACCCAAAGAGAATTGTAAGTGAGCACATAATGCAATCACCCAATTCTTTAAACATATTCCAAATGCTCTATGTCGCATTGCTAGAATGGTGTATGAGGGGATGAATTTCTGGCCTTACCAAAATTTCACAGAGGGGACAGATACAATATTCTCTCACCTGGAAGTTGAGGCATAAAAGGGGGGTAATGTTAGAAAACAATCTCCTAGCATGCCTATTACATAATAATATTTTATTTTTATTTTATTTTATTTTATTACATCAAAGTACGCTACCAAACACCTACAAATGCTATATTTGTTAGTGTGGGAATTTTATATTTACACGCATCAATATGTATGTGCATGTATGCTTGCATCAGTAGCAACATAGTACAATATGTGTAACATAGTATATAAACTTAAAATATATACCTGGGGACCTCAGTTGAGTTCTCTTAGGTATTCCATCTACATTTGTGGTGCAAAAAGCCTATTTTGGCCAACTCATCTAAAAATAACCCCTTGCATCAAATCCATCAAAACCCCCATCATGTGCATGCACCTCGCCCTCTTCTTGTAGGAGAGCCCACACAGTCCAGCTAGCAGATTAGTGGGTGTCACCCTAACAATTGCATACTCAGGAGTTTTTTGAATGTGAGTATGACCAGATAATAACAAGGCCTGGGTTAGAGTATTGGAGGGCTTGGAGAAGGTGTAAGGGGAAAAGAAGGTGCCCCAGGCATCTGTGCAATTTTCTGTGGTCATCCCCTATTTTTTTATATTTTATTTCACCCTATTCTGCCTTTTCTATGATTTTCTATAATTTATTTCTATTTTATTATTATATTTCAGTTTTTTCCCATGTTGGTACACATTAACAGTTCTATTCTTAGAGGCAGGACCCCTTCTGGATGTTTACCCATCAAGGTGATGTCATCCCACAGCTTGATCTGCCTATCTCTACCTTTTTGCTATTTTTAGCTTACTATTTGATTTTCAGCTCTATCACATATACTGGGCATCGACAGATGGGCCCTTAAAGTTTTCTCTTTGGATTCCCCTCTGTTAGATGCACTTGAAGTGTTTGTATTATGTAGTATAATGTTAACTTTGGATTCCCCTCTGTTAGCTTACTCCTGAGTGAGGCTTTGAGGTTGCCTTTACAGTAGAAAACTCTCACTTAAGGCTCGAAATCTTGGACACTCTGCCAAGATAGGCAGGTATGGAGTAGAAGATGACTCCCAGAGCTCCACAGACTCCCTACACACTGTCCCAGACACTCCCACCTTTAGTGCACACCATTTTTTACCTGACCTGCTGCCTAGTGCCATGGATGCCCCAGAGTGCATCAATGCACTTGAAGGCGACATTGCTGTAATTTGTGTGCAAATTGATACACTCACATCTAACATTGAAACCTTTGTTAGAACCCTCCAGTCGAATCCTACTCCACCCATTTTGACCCCTGGCATGCCAAGCGTGCATGCACCACCCAATGCCTGCCCAAGTGAAGACATGCACATTAAGCCCATGCCCCCAGCCAAATTCAATGGTGCATGTTCCCAGGAATGTGCCTTCCTTGTGAGTTGTACATCAGTCTATGCCCAAACTAATTCATGGATGATGCTGCTAAATTTTAATGGGCTCTCACATACATGAAATCTGAGCAGGCCTATATCTATGTCAACTGTACAGTATATTATGCCAAATCAAGGAGTGTGGCTCCCTCCCATTTTCCACCTGGGGGGACTTTCATGATGAGTTCATACAACACTTCTGCCCCCTCAATGAGCACCAATAAGCTGTAACGTGTCTTGAACCCACTTCCTACTACCAAGCACGTCGATCTGTGGATGACTACATCAATGAATTTTGAGACTTGGTAGACATGGCAACATATGGGAGTGGGTTGCCCATGGTGGTGAAGTTTTGTTGAGGTCTTAATCAGGAAATTCAAGACCAGATTGCACAGATGTTGAAAGGATGCCCAGCAGACGATGATGTAAATGCTTGGTATGAGGTTGCTTTGCTCTGCAATGAGAACCAACTCACAAATGTGGCATTTACTGTGGCCTTCTGCACTGCTACCACCACTCATGCACCCCACACCTTTAATCAAGCACTCCCTTGTCATAATCCCATCCCTATGCACCAACCCGCCACATTGAGCTCCAACACCCCCACTCCAATGGATATTGATGCAGCCTGTAGTCGAGCTCACAGGCTAGACCTCTGCTACCACTATAAAGAAACTGGACCCATGGCTTGAAATTGTCCCCACCACCAAGACATTTATAAACTCATGCCTGAAAAATAAGAGAGCTCCTCCAGGACCTGTTGGCAGTGGCAGATGTTGAAGGCCTGGAGAAAGAGGAAGTAAAAGAGGAAGAGGTGGAGGAACAGGATTTTTCTGCCTGCGATGAGTGAACAGTATGCCCTCATTGCCTGTCCATAACCACTTTAAAGTTCTGTCTGTTGATTCACTAGAGGATGAATCTTATTCTATGACTATTCCTTCTCCAGACCCCTCTAAAGTGGCTAAAGATGTACCTACCCCTTCCTCCCCTTCCCTATCTCTACCCAGACTGAAATCTTGGGAGCGTAAGCTACCATGCAAGTACATTGTAGCATCCACCCCCTCCCAATAATTTTTAGACTTGAAGATCGAGCTGCAGACCACAGATATGGGACAAGTACTCAGTATCTCTGCTCTTTTGGACTAGTGTGCCACAGGCCTTTTCATTGATTCGCACCTGGTTCAACAAAAACAACTTAATACCTGCTTACTATCTCGACCCATACCTGTCTACAATGTGGATGGCTCCCCAAATGAAGCTGGGGTGATTCAAGAGGTTGTTGACCTAGTCCTCTGGTACAAGGATCATAGCAAATGGGCTCTTATTACAGTGACCCAGCTGGGGAAGCAGGAGGCAATTTTTGGCTACCCATAGCTTCATGACCATAATCCTGAGGTTAATTGAATGACAGGTGAAGTCATGATAAGTTGTTGTCCTTCTC
Organism: Tricholoma bakamatsutake; assembly: GCA_029959215.1. Lineage (NCBI taxonomy): Eukaryota > Fungi > Basidiomycota > Agaricomycetes > Agaricales > Tricholomataceae > Tricholoma > Tricholoma bakamatsutake. The sequence goes on from CP114862.1 coordinate 10,273,110, forward strand.
GTTATCGTACTTGCTTTACTGAAGGCAGACAGGAATGTCAAGGGTGAAAGGTCCTCTTATAGCACACTCAAAAATGTTGTGCTGGTCTGATGCCTGTGGCCAATGTGGACTTGGAAGATGTCCCAGATCTTGCGCCTGACCTGGATGATGATGAAGAGGAGGTGGAGGAGATCAAGGAAGGTGACCAAATTTTCTACACTGCTATTAACCCTTTGCATGAGGTGCAATGCCATCTTGAATGTCTCCCAGCACCTCGTGGAGGCCTTCCATAAAAACAGTACACCCAAATCTTTTGCTGACTCCATGCTCCCTCATCTGCATGACTTTGAGGATGTTTTCTCCAAGGAATCTTTTGACCCTCTTTTTAACTTTAAGCCATGGGATCATGCAATTCAGCTCATGCCATGTGCCACACCCTCCTCCTGCAAGGTCTATCCCCTCTCCCCTGAAGAACAACAACAACTCGACAAGTTCATTGATGAACACTTGGCTTCAGGTCGTATCTACCCTTTAAAATTACCCATGGCCTCACCCTTCTTCTTTGTCAAGAAGAAGGATGGGTCCCTTCAACTGGTTTAAGACTATTGACGCCTCAATGACATCACAGTCAAAAATCATTATCCACTACCCCTCATATCTGAACTCATCAACCAACTCTATGGGGCATGTTACTTCATGAAGCTCAACATCTGTTGGGGTTACAACAATGTACAGATAAAGAAAGGGAATGAGTTGAAGGTGGCTTTCTGCACAAACCATGGTCTTTTTAAACTGCTTGTTATGTTCTTTGGTCTCACTAATAGTCCTGCCACCTTTCAGACCATGATAAATGACATCTTCCATGACCTCATACTCGAAGGTGTTGTCTGTGTCTACCTTGATGATATCCTCATCTTCACTTGGGACCTCAATGAACACTCAAATCACATGCCTAGTACTGGAATGACTTTGGTGGCACAAGCTCTACCTTCATCATGACAAGTGTGAGTTTGAGAAAACATGAATCGAGTACTTGGGCCTGATTATCTTAGATGTACAGGTGGAGATAAACCCAGTCAAGGTTGCTGGTGTTACAACCTGGCCCATGCCCACAAACAAGAAAGAGGTGCAGTCTTTTCTGGGCTTCATCAATTTCTATCAGTGCTTTATTAAAAAATTTTCCCACCATTCCCACCTGCTGTTCGACCTCACTGGCAAGGAGGGATGGAAGTGGGAGAATGTGCAGCAGGAAGCATTTGAGAAGCTCAAAGAGATGGTTACTTCCACTCCAATCCTCACCTTTGCTGATGACTTGTGTCCCTTCCGTGTAGAAGCTGATAGTTTGGACTTTGCAATGGCCCCAGTACTGTCCCAACAGTCTCCTGAGGACCAGAAGTGGCACCCCATCACCTTCTACTCAAAGAGTCTCAGTGCTGTGGAATGCAATTATGAGATCCATGACAAGGAGATGCTGGCAATAATGTGGGCATTAGAGAAGTGGCAACATTTCCTGGAGGGTGTTAAGGCTAAAGCTCTTATGATATCATTCATTGAATACCCTGTTCAGATGAAGATCAAAGTCGCTCATAAGCAACTTATGAGAGTGACTTAGATTGCAAGTAAGAGCGTTGAAAAAGCTAGGTCAAGCTAATTGATCTAACCATTGTATTGTCATATTTATACAAATGAGAACAATAGTGAATAGTATGAGAAGGAATGGGTTTGAATACAATAAGGTGTAAATAAGTAGACGAGATGCATATGGATGCATATAATAGAGTGGGAGAAAAGATAGCGATGATGTGTTCTGTTGGTACTCGGTGCAGAGTGTCAACAGAAAGGATGAACACTTAACCTACTACTGCAGGCATGCTCAGGGTGAGGGGGGAGTTCGCTTAGAGGGCCTCAGATCATTCTTCGGGGTGCAGAGACTATGGGGAGGCTGGTACAGTGGTTTTCAATGTGCACACTAATTGTGTATGCTAAAGGGGAGATATGTGCAGTGGTGGGAAAGTGTGCAATGCAAAGGGGCAAAAACACACAGTGTGGAAAAACATGCAATGGGAGCACAAAAGTGTGCAACGACGAGGATGATGAAGGTGGGAGGTGTAGTGGGATGAAGACAACACTGGGATGTGCTGTGAAGGTGGTGTGCAGGTTGGGGACACAAACAGGATGAAAGTGCAAGGGGTGGAAAAAGGTGCAAATGGTGTGCAAAATGCAGCTATGCAAATAAGTGCACAAATGGTATGCAAACATGGCTATATGAAGGGTGCACTGTATGAGTGCACAAACGAGAACAAAGGACGCAATGCAGAGATGAAACACAACAATACGATGAGGAGACACAAACGATATGCAAATGTGGCTATATGAAGGGCACACTACAAGGGTGCATGGACTGGACACTGGTGCACAGACTATGTGCGACGCTGACTGAACTATGAACTATGAGGGGGGGGAAAGATCCTCTGCTCTATCTGTCTGCCTACTGTGTACAAATGGCTTATGTGCTAAAAACAGTAAAATAAAGTGTAAAAATAGAAAGCGCCATGTGCTACCCACAAGCACATCCATTCGCCCATCTAAACCTGACTGCACTATGCTGCTGCCTCAGCCAATAAGATTTGTGCACCATTAGCCCAATACCCAACTGTCCCAGTGCGATGCACTATTTTTGGTGCACTCTAGGTCTCGTGTGCTCTTCCCAATTAATCTGCTTTGGTGTTATGTGTCATGTGCTGCACCTTAGTAATAATGGTGTGATCGATCTGTGCTAGTTACCAGATAAGGTGATGCTGATTGGAAATGTGGAAGAACTATAAGGAGATGCTGTGAAAGGCCAAATACAGCCAAAGTGCCAGGATTATATGAAAGCGCCCAAGTGCGCACAGTCCAATGCCAAATAGGTGCAAAGCACCCCAGTTATGTAAGAATGCGCAGTTCACTCATGTTGGAATCACAGTGCATCTCAAGTAAATGCGCCAGTAAGATGGAAGCCGTGATGCGCAGCACAACTGATGTGGTGGATTGTTGTGTGTGTGATAGGGATTGCACAATGAGTGCACAGTAGAGAATGTGAGTTGCAGGTAAAGCATAAAAGGAGCATGCAAAGGTGCATCAAGCACACAACAAATGTGAAAGGCAGGTAAGGAGTGGGGGGGGGTGTGCGGAAGCGGTTTGAAGTGCAACAGGGCACCCAGGGCACACGACAGCAGGCAGCTATGGGGAACCAAGAGCACAGTAGAAATGTAAAAGGCGCACAAAAGTGTACCTAAGCAGTCAAAGGCATGCAAAAGCGCATGGAAGTACACAAAGGCACACAAAAGTGCACGAAGGCGTGCAAAAGCACACTGTGCAAAGTATGCAAAAGCCATCTAGGAGGTGCACACAATCGCAAAAAATGCCATAGTACATGTGCAGAGCAATAGGGAGCCATATCAGTGAGATTAATAAGGATGCACTAAAGAACAATAAGAAGTGTTGAGTGCCAAATGAGATGCATGTATGAGTGGAACAATAACGTGAGAGAAAAGTGAAGTGTCCCCAACCATAACAGAGGATGCTCAACACAAGGTCCAGATCTGGATGGACCACAAGAACCTTGAGTACTTCATGACCATTAAGAAACTTAATTGTTGCCAAGCCTGCTGGTCCCTTTATCTCTCCAGGTTCGATTTCTCCCTGCATCATTGTCCGGGATGCAGCATGGGAAAGACTGATGCCCTCTCTCATTGTCCAGACCATGGGGATGGAAGCAACGACAATCAAAATATTGTGTTGTTGCAACCTGATCTGTTTACAGTCTGTGCACTAGAAGGTGTTACCTTGGAGGGTGAGGAGTGCAGTATCCTACATGACATTCATCATGCAAACCATAGCAGTTTACACAAGGATGCTGTGGCTCTGGTAGTGAAGGAGCTGAGAAAGGGATCCACCCCTTTGCTTTGTGCAGCAGAGTGGACAGAAAAGGATGACATCCTGTACTTCCATAATCACATCTATGTCCCCAACAATCCCCAGCTTTGATGATGACTCATCTCTCAGCACCACGACTCACTCATTGCTGGCCACCATGGGTGTTGGAGGATGTTGAAATTTATATCACAGAATTATTGGTGGCCCCAGATGTCTTGACCCATTGGTCAGTCCTGCTGTACCTGTGATCTCTGCTTATGCACCAAGACTCCATGGTGCAAGCCCATGGGCAAGTTACACCCCCTTCCAGTCCCATAGAATTGTTGGGATGTCATCAGTGTGGACTTTGTGGTGGAACTACCAGAGTCCAATGGGTTTGATGTGGTAATGTGCACAGTCGACTCTTCTGGGAAGCAAGCTCATTTTATCCCCACTCATATGACTGTCACCACACTTGGAGTGGCTTGACTCTATTTGTGCCATGTGTGGAAGCTCCATGGACTGCCTGGCACATTCCTCTGTGACTGAGGACCACAATTCGTTGCAGAGTTCACCCGAGAGCTATACCACCTGCTGGGGATCAAACTTCTCACCTTGACTGCCTACCACCCACAGACAGACAGACAGACAGACAGACAGACAGAATGAGTCAACCAAGAACTGGACCAGTACATCTGTATCTTCGTCAATGAGCAACAGAATGATTGGGAAGATCTCCACCCCATGGCTGAGTTTGGATACAACAATCATGTCCACTCTTTCACCCAACTAGCTCCCTTCCTCCTCGAGACAGGGTGACACCCATGCATGGGCTTCAAGCCTCAACAAGCACCCTCGCACTTGGAGATGGTGAATGAGTTCACAGAGTGAATGAAGGACATTTTGGAGGAGGCAAAGTCAGCTTTGGCCAAGGCAAAGAATAAAATGGCACACTTCTACAATCAGCATCACTCACCCACACCCACATATAAGGTTGGTGATTATGTCTATCTTGACTCTAGTGACATTTCCACCACACGTCCATCCAAGAAACTTGCCAAGCTGCTGCCTGCACCCACAGATCCATTTCCTGGATGCATGACACAACCTCTACCACCGCCTACAGTTGTCAAAGGCGAACCTCAGTATGAGGTCAAGTCTATCTTAGACAGCTGCTTACATCAAGGTAAACTTGAATACCTGGTACACTGGAAGGGTTATAGGTATGAGGAGAACTCCTAGGTTGCAGAGTCCAATGTGAATGCCCCACAACTGGTCAGGGAGTTCCACTGGCAACATTCCTCTGCACCTCAGCACATCCAAGCATCCAACTTTGGGCAAACACCGTTTCAAATGCATCGAGGTGATGCATGTTTTTTTATATTTTATTTCACCCTATTCTGCCTTTTCTATGATTTTCTATGATTTATTCCTATTTTAGTATTTTTTTTTCCCCATGTTGGTACATGTTGACAGTTCTATTCTTAGAGGCAGGACCCCTTCTGGATGTTTACCCATCAAGGTGATGTCATCCCACAGCTTGATCTGCCTATCTCTACCTTTTTGCTATTTTTAGCTTACTATTTGATTTTCAGCTCTATCACATATACTGGGCATCGACAGATGGGTCCTTAGAGTTTTCTCTTTGGATTTCCCTTTGTTAGGTGCACCTGAAGTGTTTGTATTATGTAGTATAATGTTAACTTTGGATTCCCCTCTGTTAGCTCACTCCTAAGTGAGGCTTTGAGGTTGCCCTTACAGAAGGCCAAGGGAGTGTTCTGCAGTTGTGAGCCAAGAATGAAATTGTCATGGGGAAACACCGCCACAGCGAATCCAACTTTGAGTTGCAGTTGTTGAAATGATTCGAAAGCACTGCAACTGGAGGACCTGCATATGAGAAAGCAGTAGGTGGCCCAGAGTGAGAAATAATGATGTAGCTACTAGTGCTCTGGCCAGGAACTTGAAGCAGTTTGCGAGGTAAATTCGGACTGAGATGTTGAACTTGATCCACCAACTGAGTTGTAGCTGCACAGGTTGAATTTTGTATCTTCAAGAGTTGATAATTTGATCCTCATGTAACTGCTCATTTGGCATGGCCAAACCTTAAATTGTGATAAATGCATGTGGCATTCACAGCTGTGATTGATGCTACAGTGGACTCATGCACTTAAGTAGCATTGATTTCATACTGTTGGATGGCTTGCATCGATTGCTGTGTTGCAGTCAGTCCCAGCATGACAAGATTGGTGTGGTTTGGTTAGACTCATGACCACTCCCTTGTAAGCTTTGCATGGGCAAGCTTGATGTAGAGAATGAAGTTGAGCTTGTGATCAAAAAATGCATGTGGAAGCACAGTTTGAATGATCCTATTTTCCTTTCTCAGTATATAACTCTTTTGGCACTTTAAATTGAAGCAAATCACTTGTGGAAAATATGTGGCAAACACAGGGAGTATTTGCTGAATAGTGGGTGACCTTCTGTAAGGATTCAGAAAAATCTAGAAACTTGAAACAGTGCACTCAGGAGTTGAAAGAATCTGAAATTTATGTTTTCTTATATTTTCCTAGCCTGTAAGCCATTTCCACAGTGTGCTGAGCTACCAAATGGGGTCAGCATTGGTTGGCAACCCAATAGGTCTGGCCAATGTGGCCGATGCCACCTAAGAAAATTTCTGATTTCAAAAGTGGTACAGTCACACATATGATAAATTCAGTAAAAACCTTGTTTATGCAATAATTGATTTGTTGTAGTGTGCTGAGCTACCTGACAGGGTCAGCATACTGATTGGTGACCCAATAGGTTTTCCTGATGCCAGCTTAAGAAATTTTCCGATGGCCAAAGTTTCTACAATGTCATGCATGATAAATTCAGAAAAACCTGGTTTATGCAGTTGTTCATTTGTTGCAGTGTGCAGACCTACCCAATAGGTCAGCATGCAGTTTGGCAACCCAATATGTGTGGCCAATGTGCTGATGTGGCCTAAGAAATCTTTTGAGGCCAAAAGTGCTACAGTGACATGTACAATAAATTCAGAACAACTGTCAGGGCAACCTCAAGCTTCACTTAATAGTGAGCTAATGGAGGACAATCCAATGTTAATAATATATTACATAATACAGACACCTCAGGTGCACTTAACAGAGGGGAACACAAAGAGAAAACTCTAAGGACCCATCTGTTGATGCCTAGTATATGTAAAAGACCTGAAAATCAAATAATATTTTAAAAATTAGTGAATGGCAGGGGTATGCAAAACCCTGGGGGTATTTGTAAAGGATAGGTGAGGGTAGGGGTGAGGGTACAGAATTTTATACCCTCAGCCAACCCTTACCCTTGGGAGGGGTCTGAGGGTAGGTAGAATTTCTGGATGGGGGGCATATAATAAAGATAATTTGCATTAAGACTTATGCAGAGGTTATGCTAAATTTAGAAAAAATACATTCCATTTACATACCTTAGATTAATGTTTTGATGTTATATGGTTTACAAACTGTGCCTCACCACTGCCAACTGAGAATGTGTTACTGCTATGATCCCAACATGCCCTTGTTGATGATCAACAATTCTAATATCTGTTCCCTGCCATGTCCCCCCATCTCTGTCAAATTCTGTCCACTGTCTGTCTGTGGCTTGTAGCTGCACATGCCATTATTGCTGCTATTGGATTTCTGTTCCTAGGATTGGCCATTTCCTAGTGCCAGTCTGCTTTATAACAGTCACTACACAGCACTCTTACACCACCAACTCAAGAAAGCAGCCAAAAGTCCTTTTTTTTGAAACAATTCATAGTAAAAGTGATTTGAGTCATCTTGTGACAATACCCTGGTGCACTATCCTGGGGGTATTGTGTACCCTCCATACCCCTCCATACCCTTACCAATATACCTCAAAACCCTGACCCTTTCAAGGGGTAAGGGGTTTTGGAGGGTAGAGGTAAGGGTAGCCTCAGAATACCCCTGTTAGGGCAACACCCACTATCTGCTAGCACGACTGTGCAGGTTCTCTTTACAAGAAAGGGGCAGGATCCACACATGTGATGGGGGTTTTGATGGTTTTGATGGATAGGGTTATTAATAGGTGAGTTGGTTGAGAAAGGCCTTTCACACCACAAGTGTGGATGGAATACCTAAGAGAACACAACTGGGGTCCCCTAGGTGTATATTTACAGTTTATATACTTTGTTACACATATTGTACAATGTTACTACCAACATGCTCATACATGCATGTACATAGATGCATGCAAAATAAAATTCTCATGCTAACAAAGTGTAGCATTCTTCAGCATATGTTAGCATAATCCATAATAAAGCGAGATCGGTCACGTGACTGTGGCGTGGGTAAATGGATGACAAACTCCGCAGGGGTGGGAACAGCATCACGCCGTGAGACTCTAGAGAGAGGTGAGAAATGATGACAAATATAACAAGGTGTGGGAAGTAAATTCTCAGCTAATTTTTTGCCACCTCGAACTTTTTTTTCTGGGTCTGGGCTCATTTTCTATGTACAATAATGTCTGAATAGCATGTAAGGAGCTGTATTGCAGTATTTGCTGAATAAAATTTGACAAAGTAGCTCAACCGTCATTCTTTTCCTATGCTGTGAAAGCTGACTAAGCGAACCTCGCGGGCTGAACAAAATGCAAAAACCTGATCATGACCTCGGCACATGACCCAAATAAAATGATTTAGACACATCACTGTATTAGTCAGTAGCAAGTTGGTTGGCTCAATAAAATATGGTTACAATTTATAAATGATGTCATTACAAAGTCAGGTCAGTATTGAAATAAGTTTGAATTGAAAATTGAGTTCAGGACAAAGTTAAATCAGTAAAATATAAGAGTTACAATTGAGTTCATTATGAAGTAAAGGAAATAAAAATTACTTGAATACAGTAAGTTTAAAAATTGAGTTCGTTACAAAGTAAAGTCAGTAAAATAACAGTTACAAATGAGCTCATTATGAAGTAAAGTCTAGGAAAATTAGTCTAGAAATGAGTCAAGTTTGAAAATGAGTCTGTAAAAAATAAGTCTGTAAAATGATCTTCGAAATAAGGCATTTGATATAAAATAAAATTACAGTTACCATTATGAAGTCAAGTCAATAACAATTAGTTCAATACAAAGTCATTATGCAGACTTACTAACAAGTTATAATTTGAGTTCGTTATAATGTAAAGTCAATAAATATTACTTTAATACTGACAAAGTGAAGTTGGAGATTTTTTACAAAATTTAAAGAGAGGAGAGGGAGGAGAGCAGGGGTGAGGGGGTGAAGTAGTGAGAGGGTGAGGGGGTGAAGTAGTGAGGAGAGGAGAGGAGGAGGATGATGGAGAGGGGTGAGGGGGTGAAGTAGTTAGAGGGGGAAGGGGTGAAGTAGTGAGGGGGGGAGGGAGTGAGGGGGTGAGGGAGAGAGGGAGAGAGGAGGGGAGGGAGTGAAGGGGGGAATGGGAAATGAGAGGAAAAGTGGAGAGTGGGTGAGGATAAAAGAGTGGGAGAAGGGAGACAAAGTGAAGTTAGAGATTTTTTACAAAATTTAAAGACTGGAGAGGGAGGAGAGCAGGGATGAGGGGGTGAAGTAGTGAGAGGGTGAGGGGGTGAAGTAGTGAGGGGATGAGGGAGTAGGGGAGGGGGGAGAGGGGAGGAGGAGGATGGATGGAGAGGGGGGAGGGGGTGAAGTAGTGAGGGGGGGAGGGAGTGAGAGGGTGAGGGAGAGAGGGAGAGAGGAGGGGAGGGAGTGAAGGGGAGAATGGGAAATGAGAGGAAAAGTGGAGAGTGGGTGAGGATAAGAGAGTGGGAGAAGGGAGACAAAGTGAAGTTAGAGATTTTTTACAAAATTTAAAGAGAGGATAGGGATGTGATCAGGAGTGAGGGGGAGGGAGTGAAGGGGGGAATGGGAAATGAGAGGCAAAGTGGAGAGTGGGTGAGGATAAGAGAGTGGGAGAAGGTGAGAGGGGGGGGTGAGAGGAGGGGGTGAGGAAGAAGGGGGAGAGAGATGAGAGAGAGGAGGGGGGGAGAATGGAGGGTGCATAAGGGGGTGAGGGGTGAGGGTGCATAAGGGGGTGAGGGGAGAGGGGAGGGGGGAGGGGAGGGGGGGAGAGGGGGGGAGAGGAAGGGGATGGGGGAGAGGGGAGAGGAGGGAGATGGGGGAGGGGATGGGGGAGATGGAGGAGGGGATGGGGGAGATGGGGGAGGGGATGGGGGAGATGGAGGAGGGGATGGGGGAGATGGGGGAGAGGATGGGGTAGGTAGGCATGGGATGGGGGAGGGGATGGGGTAGGTGGACATGTGATGGGGATGGGGTAGATGGGCATGGGAACGGGAATGGAGTAGGTGGGCATGGGTATGGGGAAGGGGAAGGGGATGGGGACAGGGATGGAGTAGGTGGGCATGGGCATGGGGAAGGGGAAGGGGAAGGAGATGGAGATGGAGATGGGGTAGGTGGAGATGGGGATGGGGATGGGGAAGGGGATAAACACCACAACCCCCCCATGTTGACTTGGGGCCAACGGTCCCAAGTCAACTGAAGAGTTGTGTACCATCTAAAAGTCAAATAAAAAGCTGTGCATCCATGAATAAAATGCAGTGAGGTGTTCATAATGAACACAGTGAACCACGTGTGCCGAAGGCACATTTAAAAACCTTGTCCATAATAAAGCGAGATCGGTCATGTGAATGGGTCGTGGGAATGATGACAAACTCCGAAGGGGTGGGAGAAAGATGACCAACTCTGAAGGGGCTGGGAAAAATTGAGAGGTGTGAGAAATGATGACAAATATAACTTAAAGGTGGGAACTTTTTTCTCGGCTAATTTTTCACCACCTCGAACTTTTTTTTTTGGGTCTGGGCTCATTTTCTATGTAGAATAATGTCTGGATGACATGTAAGCAGCTGTATTGCAGTGTTTTCTGAATAAAATTTGACTGAGGAGCAACCATCATTCCATTTACTATGCTGTGAAAGCTGACTAAGCGAACCTCGCAGGCTGAACAAAATGCAAAAACCTGATCATGACCTCGGCACATGACCCAAATAAAATGATTTAGACACATCACTGTATTAGTCAGTAGCAAGTTGGTTGGCTCAATAAAATATATGGTTACAATTTATAAATGAGGTCATTACAAAGTCAGGTCAGTATTGAAATAAGTTTGAATTGAAAATTGAGTTCAGGTCAGTAAAATATATAAGAGTTACAATTGAGTTCATTATGAAGTAAAGGAAATAAAAATTACTTGAATACAGTAAGTTTAAAAATTGAGTTCGTTACAAAGTAAAGTCAGTAAAATAACAGTTACAAATGAGTTGATTATGAAGTAAAGTCAGTATTGAAATAAGTTTGAATTGAAAATTGAGTTCAGGACAAAGTTAAATCAGTAAAATATAAGAGTTACAATTGAGTTCATTATGAAGTAAAGGAAATAAAAATTACTTGAATACAGTAAGTTTAAAAATTGAGTTTGTTACAAAGTAAAGTCAGCAAAATAACAGTTACAAATGAGCTCATTATGAAGTAAAGTCTATGAAAATTAGTCTAGAAATAAGTCAAGTTTGAAAATGAGTCAGTAAAAAATAAGTCTGTAAAATGATCTTTGAAATAAGGCATTTGATATAAAATAAAATTACAGTTACCATTATGAAGTCAACTCAATAAAAATTAGTTCAATACAAAGTCATTATGCAGACTTACTAACAAGTTATAATTTGAGTTTGTTATGATGTAAAGTCAATAAATATTACTTTAATACTGACAAAGTGAAGTTGGAGATTTTTTACAAAATTTAAAGAGAGGAGAGGGAGGAGAGCAGGGGTGAGGGGGTGAAGTAGTGAGGGGGAGAAGTAGTGAGGGGGAGAGGGAGAGAGGGGAGGGAGTGGGTGAAGGGGGGAATGGGAGGTGGGAGTGGGTGAGGGGGTGATGGAGGGGGGGGGGGGAGTGAGTAGGGGAGGGGGGAGAGGGGAGGAGGAGGATGGATGGACAGGGGGGAGAGGGGGAAGAGGGAGGGGAGTAGGGGTGAGGGGTGAGGGGGTGAAGGGAGGAGGGGGTGAAGGGGTGAGGGGGAAGAGATGAGGAGGGGGAGAGTGAGTGAGGGGGGGAGGGAGTGAGTGAGGGGGTGATGGGGGTGAAGTAGTGAGGGGGTGAGGATATGAGAGTGGGAGAACATGAGAGGGGGGGGGTGAGAGGGGGAGTGAGGAAGAAGAGGGAGAGAGAGGGGAGAGGGGAGAGGGGGAGATTGGAGGGAGGAGGGAGGAGGGGGAGGGTGCATGAGGGGGTGAGGGGGGAGGGGAGGGGGGGAGAGGGGAGGAGGAGGATGGATAGAGAAGGGGAGAGGGAAGGGGGAGGTAGGGATGTGATGGGGATGGAGGTGAGGTAGGTGGAGATGGGAATGGGGGAGGGGAAGAGGGAGAGGGAGAGGTGGGAGAGGGGGAAGAGGGAGATGGAGATAGGGATGGGAGAGGTGGGGATAGGGGAGATGAGGATGGGGAAGGGGGAGAAGAGGAAGGTGATGGGGATGGGGGAGATGTGGAAGGGGATAAACACCATGATACACCAACTGAAGAGTTGTGTACTATATAAAAGTCAACTACAGAGCTGTGTGACCGTGACCCCCCAAGTCCAAAGGCAACTGGAGAGTTGAGTAACTGTAGTGGAATTAAGCATTGTGTTATGTATATGCAAGCTGGCCCATGAAAATGAACCACCACTCACACATTCACAGACTGAGTCAAGAAATGCAATGAGATGTTGATAAAAATAATGGACACAGTGAACGATGTGCGCCAAAGTCAAAAAATGCAATGAGATGTTGATAAAACTAATGAATACAATGAACAACATGTGCCATACTTCACTCATAGTAGTTCTATGTGGCGATATCATGAGTAAGGTCTGTGCACAGCATTGAGGCAATATGGCCAAATGACAGTGGAAGTGCAAAAACCAAACATATGGTATATAATGAAGTACTATTAGAGTAACATAGAAATGAAGTCCATACTTATTAAACATGTTAATGTGTGCCAGAGGCACATTCCCAACCTTGTCAATAATAAAAGGGGGATGGTCAGGTGACTAGGCTGTGGGAAGTGATGAGGGCGTGGGAGATGAAGAGGCCATGGGAGGTGAAGAGGCCATGGGAGTTGCTCTGAGTGGGTGGGAGAGTGATGACCAACTCCGAGGGTCATGAGACATGATGACAAATATAAGTAAAAGGTGAGAACAAATGATAACAAAAATTTTCGGCTAATTTGGGGCCAGATCACAAATATAATAACTAATGACATCAATTTTGGCTACAATAATATAATGCAGGAACAACATTTTCGGCTACATTGGGGGATCAAAAATTTTGGGTAATTTTTTTTTTATTGGGCCTGATGACAAATATAATTTAATTACTGGGTGTTGCCATGATGATAAATTTAAACTTTTTGGCTACATTGTGGGATCAAAATTTTCAGCTAATTTTTTTGGTGGGGGCCTGATGACAAATATATTTTGATTACTGGGTGTTGCCATGATGACAAATATAATAACTTTGTGTAGGATCAATATTTTCAGCTGATTTTTGGCCTGATGACAAATATGATTACCAAGTGTAGAAACCAAATTTTCGGCTGATTTTTGGCCACTTCTACCTTTTCTGCTCTCTTTCTGGCTCTGGGCTCTGTTCCAGTGGTGTTGTTTTTGCATTCTTGGGGTATCTGTAGACCAAAGTGAAGCTCTGTGAAGTCCTACCTCCCTGGCTTCTCTTTTTTCAACAAAAAGAGTGTCTGCCAGTTGTTTTTTGGACCTCTCTCAGAGCACAGTGTGCAGGGAGATTGGGCTGGCGGGTTTGCAGTTGCCTCCCCTTCCATTTTTGGAAGTTGCTCCACTATCAACTGCCACTGTTTGCACCGATTTCACAGCCTCCTGCAAGGATCTCACATCCTCCATTGCTGTAAGAGAGCTCCCCAATTCCCATGGACCCAACTCCACCCAACCCTCCTCGACGTGCCCAGACAGCTGCACAGCAAAATGAATGGGACCAATGGACCTTGGATAGCCCTACTCACCACCGGACTCCACACCATGCTCGCACGATGGGCATTGCCCAGCCTTTGCTGCCAGTGCCACCACCCTATGGTGGTTTGCTGATTGGGAATGACACTAATCCTTTTCTTGCCCCTCCACCTCCACCTCCTCAATACAATCACCTTCCTCCTCATATGGCACAGCAGATAGTGGCACTTCCTCCCCTTCCACAGATTGCAAGAGGCAGGGGCAGAGGGAGGGGAAGAGGAAGGGGAAGAGGCTCAAGTCATGCTGCTCCACCTCAGCCTGTTGTTGCTCCTTTACACAATGCAGCTTTCCCATATTATTTTAATGCCCCTCCTGTTTTTGACCCTCCTGTTCCTTCCCCTCCAATTCCTGCACCTCCCATTCCTGTGGCAGCTCCTGCAATGGCCTAGACCGAACTTGCTTTTCAGCATGCTGCACTGCCTGCTCTATTTCCTGCTGTATGTTGGTTTATCTTTCACATAATGTATGTTATCTGACAATATCATGATCTAGCCTCCTCCTCCTCCTCCTCCTCCTCCTGTCTTTGATTCTCCTCCTGCTGTTCCTGCTGTTCCTGCTCCTATCATCCCTCTTGCCAATATCCCTCTCCATGTAGGCTTATATATGTTCTTTTGAGTATATTAACTGACAATAATGATGATGTAGCATCCTGCTCCTGCTCCTCCTGTTTTTGATCTCCCTGCACCTGTTCCTCCCATTCCTGCACCTGCTATCCCTGTTTTTGATTCCCCTGCATCTGTTCCTCCTGTTCCTGCACCTGCTATCCCTGTTTTTGATCCCCCTGCACCTGTTCCTGCCATTCCTGCTTCTGTTGTCCCTGTTTTTGATCCCCCTGCACCTGTTCCTCCTGTTCCTGCACCTGCTATTCCTGTTTTTGATCTGCCTGCACCTGTTCCTCCCGTTCCTGCACCTGTCATCCCTGTTGTTGATATTCCTCCACATGTATGCTTATGTCCTTTTTGGTCATGTCTTTATTTTGTGACTGACTCAATTATCCCAGGTGGCTCAACATATTGATCCTGCACCTGTTCCACTTGTGCCCCTCCCTCCTGCACACTGTCCTTTTAGTCCTGACTGGCCTGTTCATTATCTGGGAAGAATGGATATTCAATGTCCCAATTGTCATGCATTGCACTGGATGGCCAAGCATCTCACAGCATCCTCCAATATAAATCCCAGATTTGGCATGTGCTGCTTGAGTGGAAAAATCATTTTGCCTCCTCTCCACCAAGTCCCACCTGAGCTTCTCCAGTTGCTCACTGCTCAGGATCGCATTGGCAGGTCATTTCGTGATCATATCCGCACATACAACAATGCTCTTGCCATGACTTCCATTGGGCACAAAATCAATAAGTCTGTTAATGAAGGTGAAGAGGCTGTGAATGATGGTGTTGGCCCCTACATCTTCAAACTGCATGGTGAGCTGTCCCACAGGATTGGCTCTCTTCTTCCACCAAAGGGTGAATCTCCGGTGTATGCTCAGCTTTACATTTATGATCCAGCCAACACAGCCAACTTTTGCATGGCCAATGCCTGGAACACTCACCTCTATCACCACACTTTGCTCACCCTCCAGGACATGCTCCACTGTCTCCATCCAGCAGTTCAGATGTACAAGCAGGCTCATGAGCTCACCAGGAACTTGCCTCCACACCAGCAGTGCAAGATAGCTTTGTGTTTTGATCAATCCTGTGACCATTGCTGCTACAATCTTCCTGATGCCACCAACAATGAGATCACAGTCATTCTTCCAGGTGATGGCGATCAGCCAGAGAGCACATGTGATATCATTCTCTACTGCAGGCATGGCCCTCCCCTTCAGTGCATCACCAATGTCCATCCCCTCTATCCTGCTCTTCACTATGTCCTCCTGTTTCCTACTGGCCAGCTCCAATGGCATCCTCAAATTGAGTATGCAGCTGCTAATGAAGGTGGTGCAAGGGTTCGTAAGCATGTGTCAAAATCAGATTTCTACTGCTATCGTCTCCACCCTCGACCACCTGCAATCGAGCCTCAGCATATGTTCTTGAGTGGAAAGCTCTTTCAGGAGTTTGTTTGTGACCAGTGGGCAACTTCAGAGCAGGATCGGTTGTGCTTTATCATGATGAATCAGGACACTATTTGTGGTGAAGTCTATATGGGCTTGGCTGATGCTGTGGCTGCAAATGTGGATGCAGACACAGAGTCTCTCGGTCAAAGAATCATCCTGCCTTCTTCATTTTCAGGGAGCACACGTTCATATGCAGCAGCTTCTTCAGGATGCCTTGGCTATCAATCACTATTTCAAGGGTGGTGATCTCTTTTTGACCATGACTGCAAACCTGGCTTGGCCAGAGATTCAGGATGAGCTCAAGCCTGGGCAGACTGCTGCCGATCACTCTGACTTGGTCATTCATGCATTCCATGCAAAGCAGAAGGAGATGATCAAAGACATCGAGGCTGGGATCTTTGGCAAGGTACTCTCTTATGTGTTTGTGATTGAGTTTCAGAAGCGTGGCCTGCCTCACATGCACTGCATTATCTTTCTTGATGGGGAGTCCAAGCTTTGCACAGCTTAGCAGATAGACAGCCTCATGTGCTCAGAGTTTCCTGATGACAATCCTGAGCTGCTCAAGTTGGTCAAGAAGTTTATGGTCCATAACCCCTGTGGTGCAGAGAACTCTGCAGCTCCTTGCATGGTGAATGGACAGTGCTCCAAAGGTTTTTCCAAGCCATTCAGGGATCAGACAACCATTTCTGAGGATGCCTATGCCTCCACCAGGCATCATAACACTGGACAGACATATCAGGTTCAGAGAAAGCAGGTCGACAATTGCTGGGTCGTCACTTATTCACCCTATCTCCTCTGGAAGTACCGCTGCCACATCAACATCGAGTCCATTGCCTCCATCAAAGCTGTCGAATACATCTACAAATATGTGTACAAAGGCTATGATCACATCACCATGCAGTTTGGGACTTGCAATGATGAAGTCAAACAGTATCTGGATGCTCGCTATATTTCTGCCTGCAAGAGCATTTGGTGCCTCTTTCATTTACCTATGCACTCTGCTTCTCCCAATGTCATCTGACTTCAGATCCACCTCCCTGGCCAGCAGTATGTCACTTGGAATCAGAATGGTCCACAGTCTATCCAAGAAATCGTCCAGCATGCTGCACAGCGTGACACCACCCTCACTGGCTATCTCAAAGCCAATCAGCAGTATCCAGAGCTTGCACAGGATCTTCTCTATCAGGACTTTTCCTCCAAATTTGTGTGGAATCAGAATGTCCACAAGTGGAAGCCCAGACAGAGAGGGTTCGCTATTAGGAGGATGTACTACACTCAGCCTACTGCAGGTGAACACTTCTACCTCAGACTTCTTCTGACAGCTGTCAAGGGTGCAACATCATATGAGCATCTGTGCACTTTTCAGGGAAGTGTCTCTCCCTCATTCAGAGAAGCATGTCTGGCATGTGGCCTTTTGGAGGATGACCAAGAGTGGGTGCAGTGTTTGGAGGAAGCAAAGTCCATGGCAACAGGTCATCAGCTCCGGCAACTCTTTGTCACTATTCTTCATGATTGTGCACCCTCTGATCCTGTCAAGCTTTGGAACACATACTGGCCCCACATTTGCAATGACCTGCGGTATCAACTCCAGCACAACAATATCCGTCTCAACCCTACCGATGACGATGTGCAGGATTACGGCCTCTACTTGATCAACCAGCTTCTCTTATCCTCTGGAAAATCTCTCAGTAATGATTGGCCATACATGCCTCCGATCACTCAGAATTGGGAAGCCAACCTCAAAAACCAGTCGATTGCAGAGCAGCACAGATATGATGTTGTGGAGCAGGCTGAGTTGGCAGCACAGAACTTGGACACTTTCAATCCAGACCAGAGAGCTGTCTTTGAAGAGATCATGCATGCTGTTGACAACAAGACTGGCCAGACCTTTTTCCTCCATGGTTCCAGTAGCACAGGCAAAACCTTTGTATACAACACTCTGGCCCATCAGCTTTGTTCTCAGGGCAAAATCATTCTCTGTATAGCATCATCCGGCATCGCTGCACTCCTGCTCAAAGGTAGCTCCACTTCTCATTCATGTCTCCAGATCCCTCTCATCATCAATGAGTCATCCACCTGCTCTATCTCCAGAGGTTCAATTAGGGCAAAGCTGTTGCAGGAGACTGACTTGATCATTTGGGATGAGGCACTCATGCAGCATCGTCATCTCCATGAAGCTGTCAACTGCACTCTCAAAGACATTCTCCAATCTGATCAACCCTTTGGTGGCATTCCTATCATTTTTGGGGGCGACTTTCATCAGATCCTGCCTGTTATTGAGAGGGGTTCACAGCCTCAGATTGTTGGTGTTTCCTTGCAGTGCTCTGTTCTTTGGCAACATATTAAAGTTCTTCATCTCAAAATCAACATGTGATTGAATATGGATGATCTCGAAGAGTGACAGTTTGCAAAGTGGCAGCTGGAGGTTGGAAAGGGTGATCATACAGATGAGGGTGGCAACATCGAACTTCCCAACCATTTCAAGTGTCCGGAAAACACTCTGGCTTCCCTCATCAACACCATCTATCCTGGCATCTATAATCATGCTCAGCATCCCGATCAATACTTCTCAGAGCAGATTGTCCTGGCAAGCAAAAATGATGATGTGGATGATTTGAACCATTACATTCTTCAGAGGTTCCCTGGAGAGGAGCAAGTGTTTCATAGTGCAGACTCTATTGCAAACAATGAACTTCTGTATCCATCTAAATACCTCAACTCAATCAACTGATCCAGTCTACCTTTGGCACACTTGGCACTCAAGGTTGGCATCCCTGTGATAATACTTCACAATCTCAATATTGCGGGAGGGGTACACAATGGTTCTCGAGGGATTTTGACTTGGATTCAGAACAGAGTGTTGGAGGTTCAGTTGATTACTGGAGATCATGCTAAAGAGAAGGTGTTTATTCTGTGTATGCAGCTGCAGCCAATCGAAGGACAACTCCCTTTTACTCTGTCTTGACTCCAATTTGCTGTTGGACTATGCTTTTCAATGTCAATCAACAAATCCCAGGGACAGTCAGTGCAGCATGTGGGGTTAGATTTCAGGAGTCCTGTCTTCACTCATGGGCAGTTCTATGTGGTGATATCACGAGTAAGGTCTGTGCACAACATCAAGGCAATATGGCCAAGTGATAGTGGAAGTGCAAAAACCAAAAATATTGTATACAATGAAGTACTATTAGAGTAACATAGAAATGAAGTACTATGTATATAGAAAATGAAGTCCATACTTATTGAACATGTTAACACATGACAGTGGAAGTGCAAAAACCAAAATAATGAAGTACTATCAGACTAACATAGAAATGAAGTCATGACAGTGGAAGTGCAAAAACCAAAAATATTGTATATATTACTTATTAAACATGTTAATGCATGCTGGAGGCACATTCCCAACCTTGTCCATAATAAAGCGAGATCAGTCATGTGACTGTGGCATGGGAAAATGGATGACAAACTCAGCAGGGGTGGAAATGGCATCATGCCATGCAACTCTGCAGAGGTGTGGGAAAGTGAGAATGGTGAGAAATGATGACAAATATAACTCAAAGGTAGGAGCTTTTTTCTTGGCTAATTTTTCGCCACCTCGAACTTTTGTTTTTGGATCTGGGCTCATTTTCTATGTAGAATAATGTCTGGATGACATGTAAGCAGCTATATTGCAGTGTTTTCTGAATAAAACTTGACTGAGGGGCAACTGTCATCCTTTTACTATGCTGTGAAAGCTGACTAAGCAAACCTTGCGGGCTGAACAAAATGCAAAAACCTGATCATGACCTCAGCACATGACCCAAGTAAAATGATTTAGACACATCTCTGTATTAGTCAGTAACAAGTTGGATCAATAAAGTGTTATTACAATTGTATAAGTGACGGCATTACAAAGTGTTATTACAATTGTATAAGTGATGGCATTACAAAGTCAGGTCAGTATTGAATAAGTTTGAATTGAAAATTGAGTTCATGACAAAGTTAAATCAGTAAAATATAAGAGTTACAATTGAGTTCATTATGAAATAAAGTCAATGGATAAGTCCAAGGAAATAAAAATTACTTGAATACAGTAAGTTTAAAAATTGAGTTCATTACAAAGTAAAGGCAGTAAAATAACAGTTACAAATGAGTTCATTATGAAGTGAAGTCTATGAAAATTAGTCTAGAAATAAGTCAAGTTTAAAAATGAGTCATTAAAATATATATATCTTCAAAGTTACCATTATGAAGTCAAGTCAATAAAAATTAGTTCAATACAAAGTCATTATGCAGACTTACTAACAAGTTATAAATTGAGTTTGTTATAATGTAAAGTCAATAAATATTACTTTAATATTGACAAAGTAAAGTTGGAGATTTTGTACAAAATTTAAAGAGAGGAGAGGAAGGAGAGCAGGGTGAGGGGGATGGGGATGGGGATGGGGATGGGGATAAACACCACAACCCCCCCATGTTGACAATGGTCCCAAGTCAACTGAAGAGTTGTGTACCATCTAAAAGTCAAATAAAAAGTTGTGCATCCATGAATAAAATGCAGTGAGATGTTCATTAGAAAATAAACCACCACTTACACATTCACAGACTGAGTCAAAAAATGCAATGGGATGTTGATAAAATTAATGAACACAGTGAACCATGTGTGCCGAAGGCACATTTAAAAACCTTGTCAATAATAAAGCAAGATCAGTCATGTTACTTGGGCATGGGTAAATGGATGACAACCTCCGAAGGGGTGGGAGAAAGATGACCAACTCTGAAGGGGCTGGAAGAAATTGAGAGGTGTGAGAAATAATGACAAATATAACTTAAAGGTGGGAACTTTTTTCTCAACTAATCAGGTGGTGGCCAGTCACATATCCTGCTAAGTTTTGTTGGGTCCATAGCAAGTTCATTGGGTTGAAGGATTAGTCCAAGGAATTTGACTTCCTGTACATCAAATTTGGATTTCTCTGGCTTCAGATAGAGGTCATGTTCTGCTAGCCTTGCCAGGACTCGTCTGGTTCTCTCTTCATGTTCCTTTCAATCTTTCAAGAAAATTAAAATATCGTCCATATAGATGACTACCCATCCTTCATTAAGCATGTTCCAGAAGATGTCATTCATCATCACCTGGAACATAGCTGGGGAGTTGCAGAGGCTGAAGAACATAACCTTAAGCTTGAATAGCCCCTTGTTAGTTTTGAATGTGGCTTTCCACTCATCTCCCTTCTTAATCCTGACATTGTGATATTCCATCTGATGTCCAGTTTTGTGAACCATCTAGCCCCTTTCAGCTTGTTGAGCAAGTCCCCAATTAGGGGAAGAGGGTAGAAGTTCTTAATGGTTCCATCATTTAGATAGCAGTAGTCTTGGCAGGGTCATAGCATTTGGAGTCCTTCTTTGTAACAAAGAAGAATGGAGATGCCATGGGTGATTTAGATGGCACAATATATCCTTTTTATAAGTTCTCATCTATAAATTCATTCAGTTTCTGCCAGGGTGATAGGGTAGACCTTGCAATCTTTAGGGATGAAGTCCAGTTTTAGCTTGATCACATGGTCCCATGGTTTAGATTCAGGGAACCTCTCCAATGCCACTTTTTCAAACACCTTTTG
Source organism: Tricholoma bakamatsutake (assembly GCA_029959215.1). Taxonomy (NCBI): domain Eukaryota; kingdom Fungi; phylum Basidiomycota; class Agaricomycetes; order Agaricales; family Tricholomataceae; genus Tricholoma; species Tricholoma bakamatsutake. The sequence goes on from CP114862.1 coordinate 10,294,690, forward strand.
ATACTCCTTATATTTGTCTGGGAGTAGATTGTCCAGAGATTGTTTTTTTTCTCTGGTCTCACTTTCATGGGCAAGTTTTTGTGAGATGGACATTTTTACTCGAATGTGCATGGTGTTAGAGTATGTGAATCTGCCAGTTAATCAGGATTGGATGAGCCAGGATATCTGACTGGGTTTTCAGTAGTTTGGTGGGCTATAGTAATGTTCCATAGTGAGGGGTGCTTCACTGGTTTTGAACACCCCGATCATAGGTTCCCCTCGAATGTACATGAATAAGGCCTCCATGTCTTCCTGACTTCCCTCAGTGCAGGGTGATATTTTGATGCCCACAATGTCTAGTACCAGTGCCTGCAGGTCATCATCAGGATCAGTATCTATTGCCAAAAGTGATCCATTGTTTTCTTGTTTCTTCCTGGTGCAGAGCTCTCTTGTGAGATGAACCATTCCGATCCTACTCTTCACATGCTCAGCAGCAGCAAGGTGGGTTTTTCCAAAGGTCTCTCCAGCACTCCTTATAGGAAGTCTCCTGAGAGTTGGGCTCAACATTACTCTCAGTGCAAATGACCCCTTTTCATCTATAGTGGGGCTCTGGTCACTGTTAATAGTGTCTCATCATGTTCACTTGATCATGACTCAAATTTTGCCAAGGAGAAATTTACTGGTGGGTTTGAGAGTGAGCATACCTTTCTCCTAGTTGATCTTTGGGTTTTCTTTCTGCAGCCATGGGAATCCTTAAATCATCCTTTCTTTTCCTAATCCTGTGACCAAAAACCTTGTCCTTTCCCTTTCTCCTGCTATTTCTATGTTGATGTCAATATAGTGAGTGATTGTCCCATTTTTGTTGATTGTTCCATTAACATTTCTTGCTAGTATTTTTTGCAGGAGTGGTTATTTCTTTAATTTATGTTTCTCGACTACCCTGTGGTCGATGAAAGTTTCTCCTGCCCCTGAGTCAATTAGGGCAGGCAGTTCAATGGTTTTATTTTCTGACAGATAGTGAATTGGGATGTGCATAGACTGGCTACTCACATCCACTATAAGTACAGAGAAAATTATTATTCTGGCAGGCCTATCATTGACTCAGTCTGCCTCTTTAAAAACCCTCCTTGACCATCAGGTTGAGGACTGCCTCCTTATCTTCTTCTTCCAGCTCATTTACCAATGCTCGAATCTTTGTGTAGTGGTCGCATAGTGTCTTTTTTGGCTCAAATTTCTTCACTTCTTCTTTCTTGGGAGGGGGTTCCTTCCCATCTTTGTGGTCAGATGCTCAGTGCCCTGCCTTGTGGCAGAGGAAGCATTTTTCTTTCTTGATGTGTTCAATCCTCTCTACATAGGAGAGGCATGTGGCATCCACATACATAGCATTGGGGTCTTTCTTTGATGTTTCTCCCCCTCCACTTCTGCTGTATGTCCTCTCTTTTACCATTTTTGCCCTCTTCAGATGTTCTTCAGCCCACACTGAGTGGGTATACCACTCTTCAATAGTGTCCAGAAAATTTTCCATCCTGAAGACTTTATCTAAAATCTTGTTGTTGAGCCCCTCAACAAAGTACTCGATGAGAGCACTATTTTCTCTGATTTTTATTCAGTAAGCAAGGACTTTGAATAAGGCAATGTACTCATTGACTGCCTTTCCCCCTTGCAAGAGGTTTTACAACTGCATCCTCACATTTTTTGCATCATCAATGGGTGAGAAGGCATTCTTGATCTTCTCTGCAAAGTTCACAAAGCTGTCCCAAGGCACATCATGCCAATACCTCTTCTCCAGGTAAGCTTGCTTCCATCTCCCCACTGTTTCTCCATTCATATAAGACAGTATGAAGAGAATCTTGTGTCAATCATTCTCGAATGCCTTTTGGTTGGCATTGATGTATGCACCACACTCGAGGAGGAAGAGCATAGTCTTTGTCTGATCGCTGTTAAAGTCAGAGGGGGGCCATATCCTGACTGCAGCAGGTTTGTCAGATGGGAGAATGATGGGTTGCAGGATAGAAGCTGGGGGAGCAGGTGAGGTGGGTGGTGCATCCATGTTAGAGAAAAAAGTGGAAATAATACCATCGAGAGGGCTGAGTGCAGGCGGAGGTCTGGGGCTGCGGATGTCTGAGTCTGTTCTAATGTGGATCTGTTTGGATGTTGTAACATTGGTCAATATTTCTGATTCTCGTAAGAGCCAGTTGATTGTGAAGGTGGGTTCTGCCTAAACTGGTTTAGTTGGCAGCAGTAAAAGACTAGCTTGACCTTTTGTTAAGGCTAAAGCTCCTTATCATTTATCAATGTCAAGTTCAGGCAAAAATCAAAGTTGCTCATAAGCAGCTTATGAGAATGACTTAGTTTGCAGTTAGGAGTGTAGAAAATCTAGGTCAAGCAAGTTGACCTAACCCCTGTATTGCCATATTTATATTACAGAGAACAATAGAGACTACCATACTCATGAGTACAGTAGCATGAGAATGAACAGGTTAGAATATAGAGGCAAATGAGATGCTGTGTGTATGCATACAATAATGTGGGAGAGGAAATGGTGAGATTAGTAAGGATGCATTACAAGACAATAAGAAGTTCTGTATACTGAGTCACTAGGCATGTATAAGTAGAACAATAGTATGAGAGAAAATGGAGTATCCCTTCCCATAGCCATAACACCTGCAGTATTACCTTCAGCACAACAATATCAATCTCAACCCTACTGATGATGATGTGCAGGATTATGGCCTCTACTTGATCAACCAGCTTCTCTTATCCTCTGGAAAATCTCTCAGCAAGGATTGGCCATACATGCCTCAGATCACTCAGAATTGGGAAGCCAACCTCAAAAACTGGTTGATTGCAGAGCAGCACAGATACAATATTGTGGAGCAGGCTGAGTTGGCAGCACAGAACTTGGACACTTTCAATCCAGACCAGAGAGCTGTCTTTGAGGATATCATGCATGCAGTCAACAACAAGACTGGCCAGACCTTTTTCCTCCATGGTTCCAGTAGCACAGGCAAAACCTTTGTATACAACACTCTGGCCCATCAGCTTTGTTCTCAGGGCAAAATCATCTTCTGTATAGCATGATCTGGCATTGCTGCACTCCTGCTCAAAGGTGGCTCCACTTCTCATTTATGTCTCCAGATCCCTCTCATTATCAATGAGTCATCCACCTGCTCTATCTCCAGAGGTTCAATTAGGGCAAAGCTGTTGCAGGAGACTGACTTGATCATTTGGGATGAGGTACTCATGCAGCATCGTCATCTCCATGAAGCTGTCAACTGCACTCTCAAAGACATTCTCCAATCTGATCAACCCTTTGGTGGAATTTCTATTATTTTGGGGGGTGACTTTTACCAGATCCTGCCTGTTATTGAGAAGAATTCATGGCCTCAGATTGTTGGTGCTTCCTTGCAGCACTCTGTTCTTTGGTGACATATCAAAGTTCTTCATCTTAAAATCAACATGTGATTGAACACAGATAATCTTGAAGAGCGACAGTTTGCAAAGTGGCAGCTGGAGGTTGGAAAGGGGAGTCATACAGATGAAAGTGGTAACATCAAACTTCCCAACCATTTCAAGTGTCCTGAAAACACTCTGGCTTCCCTCATTGACACCATCTATCCTGGTATCTATAATCATGCTCAGCATTCTGATCAATACTTCTCAGAGCAGATTGTCCTGGCAAGCAAAAATGATGATGTTGATGATTTGAACCATTACATTCTTTAGAGGTCCCCTGGAGAGGAGCAAGTGTTTCACAGTGCAGACTCTATTGCAAACAATGAACTTCTGTATCCACCTGAATACCTCAACTCAATCAACTGCTCCAGTCTACCTTTGGCACACTTGGCACTCAAGGTTGGCATCCCTGTGATGATACTTCACAATCTCAATATTGCAGGAGGGGTACGCAATGGTTCTCGAGGGATTTTGACTTGGATTCAGAACAGAGTGTTGGAGGTTCAGTTGATTACTGGAGATCATGCTAAAGAGAAGGTATTTATTCTGTGTATGCAGCTGCAGCCAATCAAAGGACAACTCCCTTTTACTCTGTCTTGACTCCAATTTGCTGTTGGACTATGCTTTTCAATGTCAATCAACAAATCCTAGGGACAGTTGGTGCAGCATGTGGAATTAGATTTCAGGAGTCCTGTCTTCATCCATGGGCAGTTATATGTGGCAATATCATGAGTAAGGTCTGTGCACAACATCAAGGCAATATGGCCAAGTGACAGTGGGAGTGCAAAAAACAAAAATATTGTATATAATGAAGTACTATTAGACTAACATAGAAATGAAGTCCATACTTATTAAACATGTTAACGCATGCCAAAGGCACATTCCCAACCTTGTTCAACATAATAAAATAAAATAAAATATTATTATGTAATGGGGCTGTTTCCTAACATTATAAGCCTCAACTTCCAGGTGAGAAAATATTGTATCTGTCCCCTTGTTAGGGCGACACCCATTAATCTGCTAGCTGGACCATGTGGGTTCTCCTACAAGAAGGGGGTGAGACACATGTGCATGATGGGGGTTTTGATGGTTTTGATGTGAGGGGTTATTAATAGAGAAGTTGGCTGAAATAGGCTTTTCACACCACTATTGTGAATGGAATACCTAAGAGAACTCAACTGGGGTCCCCTAGGTGTATATTTAAGGTTTATATATTATGTTACATATATTGTACTATGTTGTTACTGATGTGCACATACATGCACATATATATTGATGCATGTGAATATAAAATTCCCATGCTAACTAATGTAGCATTTTTGGGCATTTGGTAGCATAATTTGATGTAATAAAATAAAATATTATTACATAATAGGACTGTTAGGAGACTGTTTCCTAACATTACCCCCCTTTTATGCCTTAACTTCCAGGTGAGAAAATACTATATCTGTCCCCTCTGTGAAATTTGATAAGGCTGAAAATTCATCCCCTCATATACCATTCTAGCAAGGCAACATGGAGCATTTGGATTAAGTTTAAAGAATCAGGCAATTGCATTATGTGCTCACTTATGATTCTCTTCAGGTTTCCATGAGTTATTTTTATTGGTGTAGTTCTTCCACTTGATTAAGAACTCCAATTTATTTCATCAAAGATGTGAGTCTAAAACCTCTTCCACTACATATTCTAGAGCACCTTCTACTATTATTGGAGGTTGCAGAGCAGTTTGTTGACCAGGAATAGTGGGTGGATGGTAAGGGCATAAATGGGAAATATTAATTTCAGGATCAATCTTGAATGATTGAGGTAATTTTAACTCTACTGCATTGGGCAAAATTATTTTAGAAATCATATAGGGGCCAACTTGCTTCTTTGTAAGCTTTTTTGAAGGTTGTGGAATATTTAGATCCTTGGTACTTAGCCATACAAAGTCACCAACTTTGTACTCTGGAGCAACAGCTCAAGTACGATCTGCATGTCGCATCATATCATCATGTGCTTTCATCAATGTGGCCTCTACTTCCTCCTGCACCTTTCACATTTTTGATACAAAGTCCTCCACTGACTGTACCTTGACTTCCCTTCGAAGTTCTATTTCCATTCTGGGATGATACCCATAATTAGAAAAGAAGGGTGACATGCAAGTAACCAAATGGAATTTATTATTGTGTGAAAATTTGGCAATTGTCAACCATTTGGGCCAGTCAGTTTGTCGATGGTTGACAAACATGCATAGGTACTGCTCCAACTCCTGATTCATTCTCTCTGTATGCCCATCAGTTTGTAGGTGATATGTTATAGATAACTTGGTTTGAATTCCCAATATATTGTTTAACTCTCGCATAAATACAGAAGCAAATTGTGATCCGCGATTGGAGATAACCATATCAGGTAATCCATGTAACCACCATACCTGATTTAGATAGAGGCACCCCAAGCCCAATGATAAGGTTTCTGCAGTAGTAGGAATAATATGGACTTCCTTTGTGAAGTGGTTACATACTACAAATATTGCATCGTATCCTTGAGCTTCAGGTAATCCTGTGATAAAGTCCACAGATATATCTCGCCATGGCACTTTAGGTATAGGCATTAATTTCCCTGCAGGCTTTTCTGGAAATTTCTTCCTCCTCATGCACATATCACATCCATCCACATACCCCAACACATATTTTGAAATTCCAGGCCACCAATAATTTCTCATCATCAATTCTAACATCTTCCACCTTCCTGGATGTCCAGCAGCTGGCATATTATAATGTAACTGGATGATCTCCCTTTATAAATCTTGATCTTTTGGTACATATACTTTTCCTCTGAACAACACTAATCCTTGTTCCTCAACCCATTCATCTCCTTTAATATTACCTTTCTTCTCTCCCCTCAGAGTTTTCACAGCTTCCACTACTTCATCATCCATCTCTGAATATTGTCTCATTTTAGACAACATTTCTGTCTCTGAGCTATCCACCAATAGATGCCCTTGACACATAGCCCAAATGCAAAAATATTTGGGTTTGAGCAGAGTAATATTTTTATTGTCCTCCTCCACCCCCCTTTTATGATCAGTTCATCTGGATAATCCATCTGCTTTCCCATCAAGCTTCCCACTTTGTGGACTAAGTGAAAATTAAAACATGATAGAAATAATGCCCAATGCACTTGCTGAGGGTTAAGATTTTTAGCGGACATGAAGTACTGCAGATTTTGATGATCTGTCCAGATTTCCATCTGATGCATATGTCCCTCCAAATAATGTCTCCATGCTTCCAATGCTCATGTTATTCCCAACATCTCTTTATCATGCACATCATAATTTCTCTCCACATTATTCAACCCTCAGGACAAATATGCACAAGGATGCCATTTGTCATCTTCACATAGCATTGATAATACTGCTTCAGTAGCAAAGTCAGATGCATCTGATTCCACTCATAAGGGACATGTGAAATCTACTGTGGCTAATATGGGCTCTTCCACAAACTTCTTCTTCAACTTTTCAAATGCTGTCTGCTGTTGTTCTCCCCATCTCCACACTACTCCTTTTCGCATAAGGTTGTGTAAGAGTGTGGCAATTTTGGAAAAATTATGGACAAAGCAACGATAATAATTGCCAAGTCCCAAGAAGGCTTGAACCTCCTTGATATGGGTGGGCATGGGCCAATCAACAATTGCCTGTACCTTGATAGGATCCATCTTGATTCCATCAGGACCAATCATTAATCCCAAGAACTCAAACTCACTTGCCCCAAACACACACTTCTCCAGTTTAATGAATAAATCATTCTCTGCCAATCTTTTTAATATCGCCTGCACTATCACCTCATGGCTTTCTTCATTCTCCATGAATATTAAAATATCATCAATAAATATCATTACCACACCTTTGTCTATTATGTCTTGAAAAAGTCATTCATCATATTTTGGAAAGTTGGGGGACTATTGGTCATCCCAAAAAACATAACAAGTGGTGATAGGTCCATTGCATGCTCTAAGGTCTGGAATGGCTCCCAATCATATTGACACATTATGACAGATGCTCTGAACCGATATGAACACCACAAAATCAACTTCAAATCCTTTTCGAACTATTTTGCACTACTTCAAACAACTTCAAATGATTTCGAATGATTTTGCAACACTTCGAACACTTTCGAGTGACTTTGCACCACTTCAAACAACATTGGCTGCCATATACCTATTGTAAAACCCTTTTGATACATGCTGCACAACCAGAATGAGTTATTCCTTTGCATATCAAGCACTACCAGACACAAGGAGAGATGACAAAGGATTTAGAATGTGATGATAGCGCTTAGAGGCTTCAATGATATATTGAAGCAAAAAGATAAGTACTTTTACTATATGGAACACTGTACATTTCAATTATTTATCATTTCTCATTTGTTTTTTGATTTACAAAGTCCTCATTACTGCACATATTGCCTTGTATACTACACATTTTAAATTTCCTTTTTAGTACTATCTCTTCAAAAATGTATATAGACTTGTACTAGTTACTTAGAAAAACAGAGAAGAAGTTACCCCCTCCCTCATCGTTTGATTTAGAAGCCATTCTCTTGAGTCTTAGCCTCACATCGTATCTCTAAGTTCTGTGAAATATCATGAACTTCTTCGAACTATCGTATTCGCTCCTCAATTTATTGCACATCGCCCATAGCCCTCTCAAAACACACTTCTTATTTGCTGTATTTGCTCCTCAACACCAGTCCAACACCCTCAACTCCCTTTGAAACTACCTTGAACCTTTTTGAATCTCTTCAAAACTACCTCAAACCTTTTTGAATCTCTTCGAACTACTTTGCGCATCTTTTCGAACCTTTTTGAATCTTTTCAAACATTCTTTAAACCTTTTTCAAACATTTTCAGTAACAGCGGTAATACTTAGAACCAACTTGCACCCTTCCTCTGACTCATGTTATACCATCCAATTATTTAATAGGTTTTGTTTGGGTTTCAGGGTTGAGTATTATCAGTGGCTCAAAGGATCCTTGATGCATGGCAAATGCAGCTTTCCACTCATCTCCTTTCTTTATTCATACATTATTGTACTCCCAGCATAAATCCAATGTTGTAAAGACCTTGTTGATTATCTCTGAAATGAATGGCAAAGGGTACACATTCTTAACTGTCCACTCATTCAGATACCTATAATCTGTACACATCCTCTTCCTCTCATCCTTTTTTGGTGCAAAGAATATTGGTGATGTCTGTGGTGATTTTGAAGGTCATATGTATCCCTTGCACAATTGTTCATTAAGGAATGCATCCATTTCTTCTTGTTCCATCAGAGATAACAGGAAGACTTTTGACTTCTTCAGCAAAAATCCTGGCTTCATCTCAATTGCATGATCCCATGGCTTTCACACTGGCATCCACTCTGATTTTTCTTCTGAAAGACCAACAAATATTTATGATATCCTTTTGGCACCCACTCCTCCACTGGCTTCTCCACTTTCACAGCATTTTTATCCCATAACTGTCCTCCACAAATTTCCCTAAAGGTTTGCTTCTGTTCTTCCTTACTGATCATGATTGGAACTTCCCTGTTTGGCATGTTTTTATTTTTTATTTTTTTTATTGTAACAGCATACTTCCTCAGAGGTTCTTTCTCTTTCCTTTCCTTCTTCTCTTTTTTTACTTTCCTCCTGTACACATTACATTCTTTAGGACAATGAGTCATGTGTACCTTCCCCATTTTCCAATCAATTTCCAGGTTATGTTTTCATAACCATGGACATCCAATTATTAAATTGGTTTTCCCAAGGTCGCACACCTCAAATACAGCTCATTCCCGATGATCCTGATACTTTAGTATCATTGTCACCTCCTCCTTAATAGTTCCTCCATGATTAATTGTACCATCAATATTGTACACCATTATAGGTTGTGGCAGTTTACGCATGCAAATACTGTTTCCAGTAATTAAGGATTGATTAATGAATAATCTGGTAGCACCACTGTCGAGCAATGCCTCCACATCAATTGCTGCATGCATGTCCACTTTCTTCAATCCTACTGTCAAGCTAATTTTGGGTTCTATTTGTGCAGAATGAATAAAAAATTTAGGGGTTTTTGGAAATAAGGCTGGGCATTTTTCTTTATCACAAAAGTGATGATGGTTGTATTCCTCAATTCCTCTTTCGGATTCACTCTGGGTTTCCTTGGATATTAATACATTATAATGATTCTGGGTTACCAATGGGGAAACCTCACTGGGACTCTTCCACAAAATTCTTCTGCTTATCTTCATCCAACTTCACTTCCTCAATTGTCACTTCCCTAATCTTCCTTTTCTGCCTACAATTCCTAGCAATATGCCCTAATTGCCCACAGTTAAAACATTTAAGTGGGGCTCATCTCCCTACTTGATCAACATCCATTGCATCTGCTGATGCTGCTGACTCCTTAACAATAGGTGTCACTGCCATGGCCAGTGGCTGTGCCCTCGGAGTTTGTACCTGAGGCATTCTTCCTTTTTTGGACTTTCCTCCTGACAACTTTCCAAATTTGGCATTTCCATACATCAATTTCAACTCCACCTGTTCCTGTCAATATTGCCAATCAAGACACATTGCCCAATTGTACCACTCATCCAACCTCTCTGGCATAGAAGGTAGTTGATAGATAGACTTGAATGATTTAATCCTGCCTTCAAAAATTCTACCAATGCAGCTTCTCCCATATCGGTCTGTGATGCTTCTGCTTTGAACTGCAAAATAAATTTGTCTGCTGTCAGAGAACCTTGGCACATGGTTTTTAATTTAGCATTTGCTGTCGCCTTTAGGTTAGGGTCTCCAAACTGTGCCTCCAATTTCTCCAAAAATTCCCTGAAGGTTGCAAATGGTTTATATCCTGTGGCAATTTGATTAATAGCTTCATTTCTCCAGAACTGTGCCCCCCTGGATGTAGGAGAGAGCAAACATAATCCTAGACTCAGTCGTACAAAACTCGGGCTTTCTCCCATGAATATACAATACTATAGAGCTGATGAAGGATTTCGTATTCTCTATAGTACCATCAAAAATTTGTGGGGGCACATACTTAGGTAAACATGTTTTTCCACTCTCAGATCTCTCCTCTGCATGCACATCCTCCTGAGACATCCACTCCACCATCTCCTCCATCTCATCATCTTTATCTTCCACTGTCTCTGCTTTTGTTTCTCCTTGTTTGGGCTGTGATGCTGCCAATACTGACACTAACTGGGACATTTGTGCTGTAAGCACATCAATTTTGGCTTCTAGTGCTGGCATGGGAACAGGATTGTGACCAGGATTTGAAGTTGATTGTTCTGACATAATGACATAAGCTGTGATGAGTCACTTCTTCAGCTGAGTCACAATTCGGCTTCAGAATTTTTTTGCAAAATTTTGGGTCACATGATCCAGCATTTCAGGTACCAAACATGGCAAAACATGTGATTTCAGCTATTTGTCAACAATTGGGCACTTCAAATCAATAACCCTTCCAACAGTGCCTGATCTCAGGGTTAATACTGAATTTGGCTAGTAACTAATTTAACTAAAATAGTCATCCAAATAGAGTATAGTAAATCTCAATTAAACCAGATCCGATTGGTCGTCTGGTTGCAGCTGTCCTAATGATGAGTGCTGCCTCTCAATCACTGGCGGTCGCAATGTAAGGCGAGGCCTGGCATTGCCTTACAAAAGCAAGGTAAATACATATATACAATTACTTCTGGCTCGTGCCAAAAGGATGAGTAAGCAGTTGTGGCATGCTGAAACAATGATGTATGTGCATGTAAGAGAAGGCACACTGATAGGGTAGTTGGGTTCTTCTGTTAGGGCGACATCCACTAAGCTGCTAGCTGGACCATGTGGGCTCTTCTACAAGAAAGTGGCAGGGCGCATGCGCATGATGGGGGGTTTTGATGGTTTTGATGTGATAGGTTAAAAATAGATGAGTTGGCTGAAAAAGGCATTTTGCACTACAAATGTGGATGGAATATCTAAGAGAACTCAACTGAGGTCCCCAGGTATATATTTTAAGTTTATATACTATGTTACACATGTTGTAATATATTGTTACTGATGATAGGTCCACTGCATGCTCTAAGGTCTGGAGAAAGTTTCCAATCATATTGACACACTATGACAGACCTCCGAACTGCTACAAACACTACAAAATTGACTTCAAATTCTTTTCAACTTATTTTGCACTACTTCAAATGATTTTGAACAATTTCATGACACTGCAAACGACTTCATACTACTTTGAATAACATTGGCTGTCACATATGTAGCTGTTCCTAAAACCCTTTCGATACATGCTGCACAACCGGAATGAGTTATTCCATCACATATCAAGCACTGCCAGACATGAGGAGAGATTACAAGAGATTAGAATGCAATAATAGTGTTTTTATGTTTCAATGATATATTGAAGCAAAAGATAAGTACTTTTACCATATGGGGACATGTATGTTTCAATTATTTATCATTTCTCATATGATACACAAAGTCCTCATTGTTTGATATATTGCCTCATGTTTTACACAGGTTTTATTTCCCTTTTTAGTACTATCTCTTCAAAAATGTATATAGACTTGTGCTAGTTACTTAGAAAAACAGAGAATAAGTTACCCTCTCCACTACCATCAGATTTAAGAGCAGTTCTCTTGAGTCTTAGCTCACATCATATCTCTAAAGTTCTGTGAAATATTGTGAACTTCCTCGAACTTTTATATTCGCTTTCAACTTGTCATTGCCTATCGCCACTCAAAAACCATTTCTTATTTGCTATATTCATTTGTCGACATATCTTGACACCAGTCAAACACCTTCGAACCTCCTCGAACTCACCCAACCAACTTTGAACCCATTCGAACCTATTTCGAACTACTTCGCACGTCTTCAAACCTATCTCCAACTTTTTCGAACATCTTCGTACACTTTTAAAGACTATTCATCACATCCCTTACCATTTCGTGTCACTAAAAACAATGTTTTGGTATTAGCGGTGATATTTAGTACTGACTCGCACCCTTCCTCTAGCCTGAGTTATACTTCATAAGCCTTTTAACAGGTTTTTGCTAGGTTTCCAGGTCGAGTATTATCACTGATGTGCACGTACATGCACATACGTATTGATGCATGTAAATATAAAATTCCCATGCTGACAAATATAGCATTTGTAGGCATTTGGTAGCATAATTTGATGTAATAAAATAAAATAAAATAAAATAAAATAAAATAAAAATACTATTATGTAATAGGGATGTTAGGAGACTGTTTCCTAACAGTGTGATTGTTGTCTTTGCTATGCCTCTGAGCAGTCTGATGGCTTTGTATAAGACTGTTTGGACCAGATCTACAGCAGATCAAGCATTTGCACCAGCAGGGAAGTGTGTCAGCTTTAGGCATTGGGCCCACACACAGATGATGGTGGTATTGGAGTAACATGAGGTGCCAGGGAAGGCTCAAGCCAGAAATGGAGAATCTTATAAGTCCTGATACAATTAATGGATTGACAAATACAGCAAGAATATCACTTGTAACATCAAAATAATTATCAGGGAATACAGCTTGCTGTGATTTGGCCCATATACATTGAATATAACATGTATAAAAAGTGTATCTACTACAAGTGATTTGCATTGAATTCCAGTGTTGGAATGGCTCATGTCATGTCATGTCCACAATTATATTCAACATTCTCTGCTGCTTTGTTGTGAAAGATTGTCACAATACTGTCAGATACCATCTGAGTCATCAAACTTGGTTCAAAAGCTGCTACAAGAGCAGAACTTGAGGCAGGAAATACACCAGACTTCTGGTTGGACCCAGTTACAGTTCACCAGTGGTCAGAGGGTTCAGGAGTTCCAAGGCAGAATCCACTGGGCTGCAGAACACCAGGTGAAAGGGGCCAGAGAGGACTTGGCTTCAACTTGTAAAAAGTTGTGCTCTTTTCCTTGTCAGTTGTCCTATTTCAGGGAGGAGAAAGTTCAGATTTCTGGGGGGTCTCTGGAGGAGGGTGAAGGTAGGAATAAGCAGAGGTTTGTGATAGCTTTGAGGATTAAGACTTTGGAGGGAAGAGTGAAGGAGTCAGGAGATGAGAATGATAGAGTTGGTTGGTTATGTCAAGATTATGTCGAGGTTTGGATAAGGCTGGGTCAAAACTTGATAATTGACTGATATATTATTAAACACAATTTGCAAACTGAGGTACAAGCAAGACTATGGGCACTTAAATAATGAAGGCCCGAAGAATAATGGAAAATGCAGAAGTTTCCTAACAGATCTTTGTAAGTGACTGTGACTATAATTGGTAAGACTGTATGAGGAATAAAGTGAGTAAGGAAATGATTACTAAGGCACATGAGACATGAGGCCTTGTCTGATGACTAAAAAATGCTGTGGCCAGAATGCCAGCAGAGATTATCAAAAAGAGTCAGAAAAGGTTGGAAATTATCAGAAATCTGATCAGAGGAATTGGGTCTTGACAGCACTGTTGAACACTAATATGAATGATTATTATGCATTCAATTTACCTTATCAAGTGATTACAGCATATGAGAATGACATTCTGTCAACCCTGAATGGTAACAACAGCTCAATTGACATGTTATAACAACTTACCACTGTTCCAATTGCCCCCTCACCCAATGGCTGATCTCTCTTGTGAAAGATTGGCCTCTGTTCCAGGAATGCCATCTCATTCTGTACCACCAATTGAAGCTGCCCTTGCACTGTTAGATCTCACACTGGCATGCACTCAAGCACCCACCTCACCTCAGTCTGCTAGCTTGATGATCAATACCATGAGTTTTGGATCTACACCCTCAGATACTGCCACTTTCTCATCACTTTTCTCCCCTTTGAATAATCTTGATATCAACACACCTTCACTCAATCATGTTCAAGAGGCCCATATTTCACAAAATCATCAACAACCCAGAAAAAAAATTGAAGTTGTGAAAGACATCCTCAAAATGCTTCAGAATGCAAAAATTACACCCACAGAATTCCTTACAACTTGTTCTTGACACCTCACAACCAGATTTCACCTATTTCCATGCTGCTTTCTATGCTGAATGTAATGCACAAAAATTTTGTGATCTTCTGAATTTGTTCTGGAACAGTGAGAAGGGCTCAGATATGATGAAGGACTGGATGCAACTTCATGCAATTGATCTAGTTTGCAACACTATTTACTTAGGAATGGAAAGCACAAAACCTCATGTTATCAAAGGAGGTGACTGAGAATTGGCAATTGTGGACAGTCGTGAAAAAAAAAAAATCACATCTGACCATTTTCCATATCTGGGTCAATGGTGACAGGGCACTATTATAGGATTATACATAGGTTGTAAGCATGCTTGGAACGATGTGAATATGTCGAGAACTCACCTACGAATACCCTCCCTCCTCGACCCCCCCTCTGTAAGACAAACATTGAAGTTGTTGTTTAATGGGGGGCTCGGATGGGTCTTGTTGTTTGACATAGTGGATTTGTGTGTGACCCATACCCATACCAGTCCCATGAGATTCTCAGAGAAAAGTATCTCTTGTATTCCAACCGCTCGGTAATACAGTTTTGAATGATGACTTCTGCTGCAAACAACGAATAACCGAGCAAAAGAAACCGAAAATAAAACATAAACGCACAGATCCCAGTTCATGTCATGGTTAGATTATAAGCTACAGCTACAAAGCATTCAACATCTCGATATCATGTTCCTTTGTTATCAGCTCGTATTCCGATGTCCCAGCAGTCTTGCAGATAGCATCGGAGAGGTGCAGAGGATATCTGACATCCCCAGCCTTCCCAGCCCAGTCAAAATCAATGAACCTCACCAGCTTACCCAAGTCGGCGTCACCATTTCTGTCAACAGTACTCGCGATCATCACGTTGGGTCTGCGAAGATCTCCATAGACATAGCCAGCATCATGAACGGTCGTGATTCCGTCTCGAATGGCCTTGATGACATTTTGTGGTATGGGTTCGGTCTCGAAGCGCTGCGCGAGAGTTTCTCCTTGGACATACCCCATCACAACCATCTTCAACTCGCCGTAAGAGTGGCCATCCCGCACAATCGGTCCATAGTACAGGAGCTCAGGCGCCATCGCCGAACTAGCTAAGCTTCGATGCACCGTATCTCCATAGCGCTGCACAAATTTAACGACAACATCCTGTCCGCCTGAATCCAAAGTAGCCAGAAACGTCATGCAGGAGTTATCAAGTTCCAACGGTTTCACATACGTGAACCTAACAGTGGTGTTGCTCGATGGGTACGAGTTTATTGAGGGGAGAAAGCGGGGATGAAGACGGTCGTTTGCGACATGTTGCACCTCAAGGCCCTGGTAGAACGTGTCAAGACTCTCAAGTGAACGTCGAAGGGCATAGAGAGTGCGCGCGATAGAAATGACATGCGCGTCGTCACTAACACGACTGTTTCCGAGCCATAGGTAGTCCGTGAGACGTTGAGCTACGTACTGGGTGGTGGTTACCGCTCCTAGGATTGTCAACCACGAACCAGCTAAGGCAACGATAAAGGTAGGGCAGCAACATTCTTTCCTCACTTCTGTGTGCTTTAAATAAATCAGAGACGACGACGTTACGCGATCAATGAGTACGGTATGCCCACATCTTCGCCAAGCCAGAATTTTGCGTATGAGAAACAGCCCTGGACAGAGGGGTCACCACCGGCACCCATTTCGGCCTTCTCCTCCACAAGTGCAAGAGCGGTGGGTTCAGGTCTGCTAAATCGTTTTGTCGTGCCCAACGCCACATGGTCTGCCGACGTTTTGTCAGGATTTGTGTTTCGCACAAAGCACTTCCCGAGAATGGAAGAAAGCGCCATTCGACTAGGGAGCATACGGTTGTCTTCAATGGGCCGTATAGCTGAGGCCGACCTCATAAAGGACGCAGTGTCGGAAATGACTTTGGAGGGAATTTCAATGGTGGTATCTGTAGCAAAAGCACGAAACTCTGCAAAAATAGAATGGAAGAGTTCAATTGGGGGTCCATGCGTCTCTGGAGAGTTTTCGGAAGGAGTGTAACGCCCATCTAGGATTGGGAACGGACCACTCTGGTATTCGCGATACTGAACAGATTTTGTGTTCATAGATGGAGATTTGGCAGCACCGGTGTCAATGAGGAGTTGCCGAAACTCTGCAAGAAAAACCCTGAAAACGTAAAAGCGTATATAATGTGGATTTGACGTACTCTGGTTTATAAATGCTACTGTATCCAGATGGTCTTGGGACTGAAGCTCCGGAGCGGGCGTATCAGAAGGGGGAGGAATAACCTGGACCAGTACATGTATATAATTCGACTGGCGTGTCCGTACGTCTCGCATAATGGAATCGACAGTCTGTTCCTCATCTACGGGTGTGGCGAGGTCATCGAATGTAGAGTCTACAAAGTCTTTTGTTACTCTTTGAGCAGCGTTCAGGCCTGTTCCGATATGCTCTTTCGGCTGCAAGCATAATTAGCATAGCACCAATTCTAAAAACCAATCTATTCACCAGCCAAAGCTCGAGACCATCATCCACCTTGATCAACCGCTCCTTGCAAGCCTTTTCCTTAATAATTTCACGAAGGTCAATCATGTCTATTGTTGGGTCAACTTTAATGGTAAACCTTCGCGGATCTGCTATCCAGGCGTCCTCGACCTTCCGGACAGCAAGGCATTGAACTGCCTTCGTAGCCATACTGAATGGTTGCATGGAATCAGCATTGCAATACAGATTATTTAAAAGGCTTACCTATGCTGATATTGAGCTTTGTGTGACACTGCAATGTGAATCAGAGGATAGAGGTCAAGTTGATGCAAACAAAAACAACAAAATGAACGCTATTGACCCAGATTGTGCGCAACACGTGATTTCCGGAAAATGTCGACGTTGGTACAAGGTTTATTACATCAGCAAATTTTGTCCTTTTTCTTATTCGTCTTGCCACAATGCTCAGCTTGATGAGGAGAATTGATTGGCTAGAGTGATTGTCAATTGGAGCAGAGTTATTATTTTTCCACAACCCAGATTCCGCCGCCTTACTATATATAGCATAGATGACACATTTATGACACGCGTGGATCTACCCTTTTTGGAAGCTCATGACCTGCAATTCAGGTTAACAGCCAGTGGAGTCTTATTGGACCACTCTGTGCACTTTCAGTGTAAAATAGGCCTCTAGGATTGCCATGTGAGTTAAGAGGTGTCAAATTATTAGTTTTTGACCACCATCCATTCTGCTGCTGTACAAAAGTAATGGTGATTAAGTGCACTGCACCATATATGGGCTTGGCTGATGCTGTGGCTGCAAATGTGGATGCAGACACAGAGTCTCTCAGTCAAAGGATCATTCTGCCTTCTTCATTTGCAGGAAGCACACATCATATGCAGCAGCTTCTTCAGATGCCTTGGCTATCAATTGCTATTTCAAGGGTGGTGATCTCTTTCTGACCATGACTGTGTTTGTGCATTCTATGCAAAGCAGAAGGAGATGACATTGAGGTTGGGATTTTTGGCAAGGCACTCTCTTATGCTTATGTGTTTGTGATTGAGTTTCAGAAGCATGGCCTGCCTCACATGCACTGCATCATCTTTCTTGATGAAGTCTAAGCTTTGCACACCTTAGCAGATAGACAGCTTCATGTGCTCAGAGTTTCCTGACAACAATCCTGAGCTGCTCAAGTTGGTCAAGAAGTTCATCCATAATCCCTGTGGTGCAGAGAACCCTACAGCTTCTTGCATGGTGAACGGACAGTGCTCCAAAGGTTTTACCAAGCCATTCAGAGATCATACAACCATTTCTGAGGATGCCTATGCTTCCACCAGGCATTGGGACACTGGACAGACATATCAGGTTCAGGGAAAGCAGGTCAATAATCGTTGAATTGTCACTTATTCACCCTATCTCCACTGGAAGTACTGCTGCCACATCAACATAAAGTTCATTGTCTCCATCAAAGCTGTCAAGTACATCTATGATACATATGTGTATAATGGCCATGATCACATCACCATGCAGTTTGGGACTTGCAACAATAAAGTCAAACAATATCTGGATGCTCACTATATTTCTGCCTGTGAGAGCATTTGGTGCCTCTTTTATTTACCTATGCACTCTGCTTCTCCCAATGTTGTCCAACTTCAGATCCACCTCCCTGGCCAGCAGTATGTCACTTGGAATCAGAACAGTCAGCAGTCCATCCAGGAAATCATCCAGCATGCTGCACAGTGTGACACCACTCTCACTGGCTATTTCAAAGCCAATCAGCAGTATCCAGAGCTTGCACAGGATTTTCTCTATCAGGACTTTCCCTCCAAATGTGTTGGGATCAAAAAGCCCACAAGTGGAAGCCCAGACAGAGAGGATTTGCTATTGGGAGGATGTACTACACTCAGCCTACTGCAAGTGAATGCTTCTGCCTCAGGCTTCTTCTGACAGCTGTCAAGGGTGCAACATCATATGAACATCTGTGCACTTTTCAGGGAAATGTCTCTTCCTCTTTCAGAGAAGCATGTCTGGCATGTGGCCTTTTGGAGGATGACCAAGAGTGGGTGCAGTGTTTGGAAGAAGCAAAGTCAATGGCAACAGGTCATTGGCTCCAGCAATTCTTTGTCACTATTCTTCATGATCACACACCCTCTGATCCTGTCCAGCTTTGGAACACATGTAGGTGATGTGTTCAGTTGGTACTCAGTGCAGAGTCTCAACAGAAGGGGTGAACAATAAACCTACAACTGCAGGCATGCTTGGGGTGAGGGGGTTCAATTAGAGGGCCTCGGATCATCCTTCGGGGTGTGGGGATTACAAAAAGGCTGGAACAGTAGTTTTTGAGGTGCACACTAGTTATGTATGCAAAAAGGAAGGTATGCAGAATGGCAAAAAAGTGTGCAATGCAAAGGGGTAAAAATGCACAATGGGAGCACAAAAATATACAATGATGAGGGAGACAAAGGCAGGAGGTTTGGTGGGACAAGGACAGCACTGGAATGTGCTGCAAGGGTGGCACACAGGTTAGGGGTGCAAATGGGATGCGAGTGCAATGGGCAGAAAAATGTGCAAATGGTGCGCAAAATGTGGCTATACAATAAAATGCACAAATGTGGCTATATGAAAGGCACACTACGAGAGTGCACAAATGAAGATGAAGGATGCAACGCAGAGACAAAACACAGCAATATGACGAAGGGATGCAAACGATATGCAAATGCAGTTATATGAAGGGTGCACTACAAATGTGCACAAACTGGACACTGGTGCACAGGCTATGTGTGACGCTGGATGAGCTATGAACTATGAGGGGGGAAAAGATCCTCCAGATTCTCTTGTGATAACAAACAGTAAAATAAAGTATAAAAATAGAAAGTGCCATGTGCTACCCACAAGCGCATCCATTTGCCCATCTAAACCCAACCACACTATGCTGCTGCCTTAGCCAATAAGATTTGTGCATGCTATAGGCCAATACCGTTATGGGAATAGATGCCGACACAGCAGGAGAGGGGGACACAATTTTCTCATGCTATTGTCATCATTCATTATTGTTCTCTACCATTTTACTCACACTGTTGTCTTTGTCTGTCTATTGTTCTTATTGTCTCACTTGCGCTTATTGTTCTGTACTCTATTGTTCTATGACGAACCATGACCACACACATCTAATTACTCATCATCACCCTCTCACATTATTGTAGTAGCCTGTGGACACACTCATTCTTTACTCATGCTATTGTCTATATGACCAATAGCTCATTTAGGATACATCATGTGCTTGTATTATTTAAACCCAATGAAACATCAGGCAAGCCTCAGCTTGACCTGATCATTCTAACATTCTCAATGAACTACTTGAAAGTCATCCTCAGCTGTTGCTTACGAGCTTCAGTAAATTTATGAACAAGAACTATTGATCCTAACAAAAGATCAAGCTGTTCTAACTCTGCCAACTAATCTGAGTCTAGGCAGCCACCACTAACTAAAATGACAAACAACTCTTATGAGAGCCAGACACTATGAACGATGGCAGCAGTTGCTACCCCCACTGTCCCCGAAGTCCCCACTGCACCTATCCAAATGGTGGAGATAAAAATGAGAGCACCCACTGATTTCTTGGGTGACCAAGCAAAGACCATGCTCTTCCTCCTGGAGTATGGAGCATATGTAGATGCCAACCCTCAGGTATTCAAAGATGACCAATGAAAGATCCTCTTCATGCTTTCATACATGAATGGAGGAACAGCAGGGCCATGGAAGCAGGCCTATTTAGAGGAATGATATATCGAATCAAAGCCCTGGGATACATTCCAGGAATTCATTGCAAAGGTACGAGCAGCCTTCTCGCTGATTGACAATGCAGGGAATGCCCAAACACAACTCAGAGTGCTTGCACAAGGAGCAAAGGGAGTTGATGAATATATCACCCAATTCAAAACACTAGCCTATAGAACAAAAATGAAGGAAGATGCAGCACTCATCGAGTACTTCATCGACAGACTCAACAACCAGGTCCTCGACAAGGTCTTCAGCATGGAAAACCCACCCGACACTATCGAGGGGTGGTACACCCATGCAGAGAGTGTGGAAGGGCATCTGAGAAGGGCAAAGGCAATTAAAGAAAGAACTTATAGCAAGGCAGGAGGGGGAGGAGGAGGTTCTTCAAAGGACCCAAATGCCATAGAAATCGATGCGACACACCTCTCCTATGCAGAAAGGCCTGAACACATCAAAAAAAAGAAGTGCTTCATTTGTCACAAGGCAGGGCACAGGGCTAGTGATCATAAAGGAAAAAAGAAACCTCCCATGAGAGAAGAGAAGAAGACAGATGAAAAGAAGCTGGAGATGAAGAAGATGCCCAGAGACTACTACCAGAAAATCTGGACCCTCATCAATGAGCTGGAGGAGAAGGAGAAGGAAGAAGTTTTTGACCTGATGGTAGTGGAGGGTTTTTAAAGTGGTGGCCTGCATCGGCAGCATACCCCACCAGGATAATAGTCTCAACTATATTGGTAGCACAAGTAAGCCACCAATCTATGCGCATTCCCATTTACTGCATGTTAGGAGACAAGAAAGCCAAACTCCCTGCCCTGATCGACTCTGGAGCAGGAGAAACATTTATTGATCACCGAGTAGTCAAAAAACTCGGACTAAAGAAAATACCACTCGCCAGAAGAATACTCACCAAAAACATCAACAGAACACTTAACAAGAATGGGATGATCACCCACTATGTCTACATTGACATGGAGATTTGGGGAAAAGAGAAGAAAATCAGAATGCTGATAATCAAGCTGGGAAAGGAAAGGGTAATCCTGGGTTACTCCTGGCTTCAGAGGTGCAACCCTGCCATCAATTGGAAGAAGGGGACTTTCACTGTCAAACCAACTGAGAAGCTCCTAATTGGGAAAATTCAAACCATGATCGAATGAGCGCACACTATCATTGGTAAGCAAAGTCCCACTATAGATGACAAGGGGCTGCTTGAACTGAGAGTAACATTGAGCCTGACTCTTGGGAGGCTACCTATAAGGAGTGTTGGGGAGACCTTCGGAGAAACCCACCTCGCTGCCACCGAGCACATGAAGAGTAGGCTCGGGATGGTTTATCTTGCAAAAGGACTTTGCACCAAGGATGAACCAGACCACAATGGACCACACCCAGCAATGGACATGAACCCTGAGAATAACCTGCAGATACCAGTACTAGATGCCACAGGCATTAACATATCACTCTGCACTGAGGGAAATTAGGATGGCATGGAGGCGCTATTTGCCTACATTCAGGGGGAACCCATGATCAGAGTGTTCAAAACTGAGGAATCACCCCTCACGATTGAACATGACTACATCCCACCAAACTACCAAAAGCTCAGGCAGATCTCCTGCATCGCTCGATCTTGGCTAACCAGCAGAATGGCTTACTTGAACACCACCTACATTCGAGCAAAAACCTCTATCTCGCAGAGGCTCACCCTCAGGAGTGAAGACAAGGAGAAAGAGCAATTGCTTGATGATCTACTCCCTGATAAATACAAAGAGTATCGAAAGGTGTTTGAAAAAGCAGCATCAGAGAGGTTTCTGGAATCGAGACCATGGGATCATGTGATTGAGCTGAAACCAGACTTCATCCCAAAGGACTGCAAGGTCTACCCTATCACCCTGGCTGAACAAAAAAAGTTGGACGAGTTCATAGATGAGAACCTGAAAAAGGGGTACATTGTCCCATCCAAATCACCCATGGCATCCCCATTCTTTTTCATCACCAAAAAGGACTCTGACATGTTGCAACCCTGCCAAGATTATTGGTATCTAAATGAAGGAACCATCAAGAACTCCTACCCTCTTCCATTGATCAGCGATCTGCTTGACAAACTGAAGGGGGATAAGTGGTTCACAAAACTGGATATCAGATGGGGATACCACAATGTCAGAATTAAGAAGGGGGATGAATGGAAGGCCACATTCAAAACCAACAGGGGACTATTCGAGCCCAAAGTCATGTTCTTTGGACTCTGCAACTCCCCAGCCACCTTCCAGGCCATGATGAATGACACCTTCCAGGACATGCTGAATGAGGGATGGCTGGTGATCTACATGGATGACACCTTGATCTTCTCGAAGGATCGAAAAGAACATGAGGAAAGGACAAAGAGGGTTTTGGCAAGATTGAAAGAGAATGATCTCTTCCTAAAACCTGAAAAGTCCAAATTCGACATACAGGGGGTCGAATTCCTTGGATTAATTTTATGGCCAAATCAACTGGCAATGGACCTGACTAAGCTTAGCGGGATAAGGGACTGGCCATCCCCAACCAACATCAAAGGGGTCAGATCATTCCTTGGCTTTGGTAACTTCTATCGAAGATTCATCGGGAACTTCACTGCGATCACGAAGCTGCTGAACAACCTGACAAAGAAAGACCAACCCTTCAACTGGACAGACGAATGCCAAAGCACATTCAAAACCCTAAAACAAAATTCTCTGAGGCATCAGTTCTACTCATGCCAGACATGGAAAAACCATTTGTGGTAGAGAGTGACACATCAAAATATGCAACTGGAGCCATCCTAAAACAGATGGATGCTAATGGGGACTGGCACCCCTGCAGCTATATTTCTCACTCGCTCACTGCCACTGAATGGAATTATGAAATCTATGATCGTGAACTGCTCAGGATAATATGGGCCCTGGAGACATGGAGGCATTATCTTCAAGGATCTAATCACCTGACCACCATCTTATCTGATCACAAGAACCTGATGTACTTCAGGATGGCACAGAAGCTGAACCAGTGGCAGGCCAGATGGAGTCTGTTCCTATCACAGTTCAACCTGCAATTAGTACACATGCCCTTAATGATGAATGTCTTGTTTGTGTGCAATTGATGGTTCAATCCAATGCACTGTCCTGACAAAGAGATCACATACCCAAAATTGACAATGATAATAATGACATCACCCTACTTAGAGATGAGATCTTTGCATAAATGATTGACATGGAATTGAAGGATCTGCTAGCAGAGCGAATAATGGCAGATGACCTACTAAAGGAGATAGTAAGGGCCATCAAAGAAGGAGGAATGCTGCCAATCAAGTCAGCAGTAAAAGACTGGAAGATGGAGGACAATGGGATGGTCTTCTTCAAAGACCAATGTTACATCCCAAATGACAAAGAATTATGAAAAAGGATCATGGAAAAATACCACGATAATATTCTGACTGAACATCCCAGCCAATTTCAAACCCTGGAGTTGGTATGAAGGGACTACTGGTGGCCCAAGATGTCTATCTTCATCAGAAACTATGTTGATGGGTGTGCCATCTGTCAACAAATAAAGGTCAACACCCACCTGATGACACCCCTGTTACTCCCAATTAAGTCCAAAGCAACGTGACCATTTGCACTAGTAACCATGGACTTTATTACTGATCTACCAACCAATACTGGATTGGACAGCATCATGGTCGTGGTAGACCATGGACTTACTAAGGGGGTAATTTTAATCCCTTGCAACAAGACCATTGATGCACTGGGGGCAGCAGATCTCTACCTCCACAATGTGTTCAAGAGATTCAGCCTGCCCAATAAGATCATATCTGATTGTGACCCCAGATTCACCTCTAATGTGTTCTGAGAGTTGGGAAGGCTGCTGGGAATCAAATTGGCCATGAGCACAGCCTACCACCCACAGACCAATGGGGAAACAGAATGGGTCAATCAGGAATTGGAGATCTATCTCCAGATCTTCTGTGCAAATGAACCCTTGCAATGGAAGAAGCGTCTCTCCACCGACAAGTTTACCCACAACCAGAAACATCACTTGGCAATCAAAAATACCCCCTTTTACATAATGATAGGAACCCACCCTAAGGCTATCCCCACGATGTATAAAAAAATGAACGTACCAGCTACCGAGCAAAGGATAGCTGAACTAGGAAATGCATGATGAGAAGCTCTAGCGGCACATGAACTATCCTGACAGGTCATGATCAGGCAAGCAGGGCAAAAAAACTTCCACCCATTCACAGTGGGAGAGAAGGTTTGGTTGGACTCAAGGAGTCTAAAGCTGGGATATCCAACCAAGAAACTTGCCCTGAAGCATGAAGGGCTATTCCCTATTACCCAGGTGATCTCCTCCTATGCCTACAAGTTGAGGCTTCCCTCACAGTGGAAAATTCACCTGGTCTTCCATGCCTCACTTCTCTTGCATTTCAAGGAGAATGAGATGCATGGATGGAACCTTCTCCCCCCCCCTCCCAAACTGATCAAGGGAGAATTGGAACATGAGGTCAAGGCAATTTTAGCTCACAGGAAAAGGGGCCAAGGGACCCAGTTCTTGGTGAAATAGAAAGGGTATGGCATGGCTAAAAACATCTGGGAGCAGGAAATGCACTTAAAGAATGCCTTAAAGGTTCTGGAGGAGTACAAGACCACCCACTACCTTCAATAAACATGAGCTGCCCTCTCCACTTTGTTATGAGCATCACCCCCGATCCCAACCCAGAGAGAACTTTTGACGAGATCCTAGAGTATGTGCATGACTTGGATGATACCCGGAATGAGGAGAGGTTATACTTTGTAACTCATGACTGAGCCATGCTCAATGGGACTGTTCAGAATCTGTTCAAGACATACTGAGCCATTTCCACTCTAGAGTGGATGTTCCGACGCCTCTCACAAGAGGCATACCACCTTGACCTGCTGCCCCTTATCAGAGACCTGAACAAGCAGGCGGGATGTTACAGGCCTGGAGAACAAGTGCCAACACCCTACCAGGCATTTATCATTGAGAGCATTTCCAATGACAACGAGGAGGAATATTTCAGCACAGCAGTGGAATCACCACTACCACTACTACATCCACCAATGCCCTATGCAAGGTGACCTACACCCACAAATTCACCTGCACCCAGATGGATGCAAAATTCTGTATGTTTCACTCGTGCTCAGATCGGGCACTTTTCATCACACTGCCCATGGTACCAGTGCCCTCATTGCCAAGTTTGGTGGCTGAAACATTCAGCATTACTATGCCCCAGGAACCCGACACGTGATAACCCACCTCATCACTGCATGACTTAAACCTACACCACCATGATCGCCAATCTGCACCTCATCATCTTGCTTGGCGCCACAATTTTTATAATGCTCATATTTTATCTTCTAATCATGCTCAGAATCCTTACTGTCATCCCCCTTCCCCACACTACTACATTCATAACCAGCACCTCTGCACAATTCGCAGGTGCGCATGCAGACAAAATCGAACTGCCTATGGCAGTCTATTCTCACAATGCATCCACACACACAATGATCAGCACCTTTACCATGACTACTGATGAAGAACGAACACTGCCATTCAATCTGATGTGCATGATGCAACCATAATTTTAGATGGTACTCAAAATCTTGGAAGGGAGCTGATGTTACAGAAATAGATGCCGACATGGCAGAAGAGAGGGGACACAATTTTCTCATGCTATTGTCATCATTCATTATTGTTCTCTACTATTTTACTCATGCTATTGTCTTTGTCTGTCTATTGTTCTTATTGTCTCACTTGCGCTTATTGTTCTGTACTCTATTGTTCTATGATGAACTGTGACCACACACCTCTAATTACTCATCATCACCTTCTCATGTTATTGTAGTAGCCTGTGGACACACTTGTTCTTTACTCATGCTATTGTCTATATGACCAATAGCTCATTTAGGATACATCATGTGCTTGTATTATTTAAACCCAATGAAACATCAGGCAAGCCTCAGCTTGACCTGATCATTCTAACATTCTCAATGAACTACTTGAAAGTCATCCTCAGCTGTTGCTTATGAGCTTCAGTAAATTTACGAACAAGAACTATTGATCCTAACAAATACTGAACTGTTCTAGTGTGACACTCTATTTTTGGTGTGCTCTTCCCAATTAATCTGCTTCAGTATTATGCATCCCATGGTGTGCCTTAGTAATAATGATGTGATCGACCTGTGCCAGTTACCAGATAAGGCAATGCCAATTGGAAATGTGGAAGAACTATAAAAAGATGCTGTGTGAGGCCAAATAGTGCCAAAGCACCAGGATTACGTGAAAGCACCCAAGTGTGCATGGTTCAATGCCAAATATGTGCAAAGCACCCAGATTAGGTGAGAATGCACAGTTCGCTCATGCTGGAATCATGGTGTGCCTCAAATAAATGCACCAGTAAGCTATAAACTGTGATGCACAGTGCAATTGTTGTGGTGGATTGTTGTGTGTGTGATAGGGATTGTGCCATGAGTGCACAGCAGAGAATGTGAGTTGTGGGTAAAGTGTAAAAGGAGTGCATAAAGGTGCATCAAGCATGCAATAATGGTGAAAGGCAGATAAGGAGTGTGGAGGGGGGTGCACAGAGGCAGTTTGAAGTGTAACAAGGCACATTTAGAGCGCATGACAGAAGGCAGCTAAGGGGGATTCAAAGGCACAGTAGAAATGTAAAAGGTGCACAAATGCACACAAATGCACATGGAAGTGCACAAAGGCACACAAAAGTGCACAGAGGCACACTGGAGTGCATGGGAGTGCACTGGAGTGCAGAAAGCAGACAAAGGCATACAGAAGTGCACAGGAGCACACTTGGGCACATGAAAGTGCATGAAGGCACACAAAAGTGCGCTGTACAAAGTGAGTAGAAGATGTCCAAGCAGTGTGCACAATCATGAAAAATGCCATAGTACGAGTGCAGGATGATAGGGAGCCATATCACCAGCCCCATATTTGGGATGACCTGTGGTATCAGCTCCAGCACAACAATATCTTTCTCAACCCTACTGATGATAATGATCTGTAGGATTATGGCCTCTACTTCAACCAGCTTCTCTTATCCTCTGGCAAATCTCTTAGCAAGAATTGGCCATACATGCCTCAGATCACTCAGAATTAAAAATCCAACCTTGAAAACCAGTTGATTGCAGAGCAGCACAGATATGGTGTTGTGGAACAGGCTGAGTTGGCTGCACAGAATTTGGACACTTTCAATCCAGACCAGAGAGCTGTCTTTGAGGAGATCATGCATGCTTTCAACAACAAGACTGGCCAGACCTTTTTCCTTTATGGTCATGGTGGCACAGGCAAGACCATTGTGTACAACACTCTGGCCCATCAGCTTTGTTGTCAGGGCAAAATTGTCCTCTGCATAACATCATCTGGCATTGCTGCACTCTTGCTCAAAGGTGGCTCCACTTCTCATTCATGTCTCCAGATCCCTCTCATCATCAATGAGTCATCCACCTGCTCTATCTCCAGAGGTTCAATTAGGGCAAAGCTGTTTCAGGAGACTGACTTGATTATTTGGAATGAGGCACTCATGCAGCATCATCATCTTCATGAAGCTGTCAACTGCACTCTCAAAGACATTCTCCAATCTGGCAATGTTCCTTGGCAGGGGGGCCATCAGGACAAGGTATTTGTCTGATGGGGCAGTAGGGTCTGTATGCTTCATCCAAAAATTTTTGTGATGATTTGAAGATTAAGATTACTGCTGAAGCAGCCTTCCCAGCCATTCATAAATTTTATGCTGAACCAGAGTGTTAGGAAACAGCCCAATTACCTAATAAAATTTTATTTTATTTTATTATGTCAAATTACACTACATTATGCCAAATGATGCTACACTTAGATAGCATGAGAATTTTATTTCACAGGCATCCACATGTATGAACATGTTGGTGACAACACTGTACAATATATGTAACATAGTATATAAACCCTAAATATACACCTAGGGAACCCCAGTTGTGTTCTCTTAGGTATTCCATCTACACTTGTGGTGCAAAACACCTTTCTCAACCAAGTCATCTATTATTAACCCCTCACATCAAAACCATTAATTCCCCCATCACATGTGTGCATCTCACCCCCTTCTTGTAGAGAGAATCTGCATGGTCTTAGCTAGCAGATAGTGGGTGTCACCCTAACAGAAGAACACAACATCCCATATCAGTGCACCTTCTCTTACTTGTGCATACATCATTGTTTCACTGCCACATCCAATTACTCATCCTTTTGACATGAGCCAGAAGTACTTGTATACAGATAATCTACCTTTTTTTTCACAAGCTGATGCCAGGTCTTTCTTACATTGTAACTGCCAGTAATCAAGAGGCAGTGTTAGGAAACAGTCTCCTAACATGCCTATTACCTAATAATATTTTTATTTTATTTTATTTTATTTTATTTTATTTCACCAAAATATGCTTCCAAATGCCTATACACGCTTTATTTGTCAGCATGGGAATTTTGTATTTACATGCAACAATATGTACATGCATGTACATGTGCATCAATAGCAACATACTACAATATATGTAACATAGTATATAACCATAGAATAAATACTAGAAGACCTCAGTTAAGTTCTCTTAGGTATTCCATCCACATTAGTGGTGTGAAAAGCCTATTTCAGCCAACTAATCTATTTTTAACCTCTTGCATCAAAACCATCAAACCCCCCATCATGTGTGCATGCCCCGCTGCCTTCTTGTAGGAGAGCCTGCATGGTTCAGCTAGCAGAACAGTAGGTGTTGCCCTAACAGAAGAACTCAACTATCCCATCAGTGTGCCTTCTCTTACACGTGCATATGTCATTTGTCTCAGCATGCCACAACTGCTTACTCATTATTTTGGCAAGAGCCAGAATTAATTGTATATATGTATTTACCTTGCTTTTATAAGCCGATACCAGGCCTCGCCTTACATTGCAACCACCAGTGATTGAAAGGCAGCGCTCGTCATTAGGACAGCTGCAACCAGACAACTGATCAGATCTGGTTTAGCCAAGATTTACATTACTCAATTTCGACAACTATTTTAGGTAGTTACTAGCCAAATTCAGTAATAACCCTGAGATCAGGCACTGTTGGAAGGGTTATTGATCTGAAATGCCCAAGTATTGACAAATAGCCAAAATCATGTGTTTTGCCATGTTTGGTACCCAAATAGCTGGGTCACATGACTTGAAATTTTGCAAAAAAATTCTGCAGCCAAATCTTGACTCAGCCAAAGAAGTGACTCATTACAGATTATGTCATCATGTCAGAACAAGCAACTTTGAATCCTGGTCACAATCCTGTTCCCACACCTACACGCCCATTCTAGATGCCAAAATTGATGCTCTAACAGCACAAATATCCCAATTAGTGTCAGTATTAGCAGCCTGACAGCCCAAACAAGCAGGAACAAAAGCAGAGACTGTAGAAGATAAAGATGATGAGATGGAGGAGATGATGGAGTGGATGTCTCAGGAGGGTGAGCATGCAGAGGAGAGGTCTGAGAGTGGAAAAATGTGTTTACCTAAATATGTGCCCCTGCAGATATTTGATGGTACCATGGAGAACACAAAATCCTTCATCAGCTCTATAGTCTTGTATATTCATGGGAGAAAGCTTGAGTTTCATATGACTGAGTCTAGGATTATGTTTGCTCTCTCATACATCCAGGGAGGGAAAGCACAGTTCTGGAGAAACAAAGCCATTAATCAAATTGCTGTGGAATATAAACCATTTGCAACCTTCAGGGAATTTTTGGAGAGATTGGAGGCACAGTTTGGAAACCCTAATCCAAAGGTGACAGTGAATGCAAAATTAAAAACCATGCACCAAGGTTCTCTGACTGCAGACGAATTTATTTTGCAGTTCAAAGCAGAAGCATCACAAACCAATATGGGAGAAGCAGCATTGGTAGAATTTTTGAAGGCAGGATTAAATCCCTTGTTATTCAAGTCTATCTATCGACTACCTTCTATGCCAGAGAGGTTGGATGAGTGGTATAATTGGGCAATGCATCTTGATCAGCAATATCGACAGAAACAGACAGAATCAAAATTGATGTATGGGAATGCCAGATTTAAAAAGTCATTAGGAGGAAAGTCTGAGAAAGGAAAGACACCTCAGATACAAGCTCTGAGGGCACAGTTACCAGCCATGGCAGTGACACCTATTGTTAAGGAGTCAGTAGCATCGATGGATGCAATGGATGTTGATCAAGTAGAGAGACAAGCTCCACTTAAATGTTTTAATTGTGGGCAATTAGGGCATATGGCTCAAAATTGTAGGCAGAAAAGGAAGATTAGGGAAGCAACAATCAAGGAAGTAAAGTTGGAGGAAGATAAGCAGAAGAATTTTGTGGAAGAGTCCCAGTGAAGGTTTCCCCATTGGTGATCCAGAATCAATATAATGTATTAGTATCCAAGGAAACCCAGAGTGAACCTGCAAGAGAAATTGAAGAGTACAACCATCATCATTTATGTGATGAAGAAAAATGCCCAGCCTTATTTCCGAAGACCCCTAAATTTTTTATTCACTCAGTGCAGATAGAACCTGAAATCAGCTTGACAGTAGGATTGAAGACAGTGGACACACATGCAGCAATTAATGTGTAGGCATTGCTTGACAGTGGTGCTACCAGATTATTCATTAATTGATCCTTAATTACCAGAAATAGTATTTGCATGCATAAACTGCCACAACCTATAATGGTATACAATATTGATGGTACGATCAATTGTGGAGAAACTATTAAGGAGGAAGTGACGATGATATTGAAGTATCAGGATTATCAGGAACGAGCCATATTTGAGGTGTGCAACCTTGGGAAAACCAATCTGATAATTGGATGTCCATGGTTATGAAAGCATAATCTGGAAATTGATTGGAAAACTGGGAAGGTACACATGCCTCATTGTCCTAAAGAATGTAATGTGTATGGAAGGAAAGTAAAAAGGGAGAAGAAGGAAAAGAAAGAGAAGGAACATCCAAGAAAGTATTCTGTTACGATGGAGGAAGTGGAGGATGAGGATATGCCAAACAGGGAAGTTCCAATTATGACCAGTAAGGAAGAACAGAAGCAAACCTTTAGGAAAAACTGTGGAGGACAGTCATAGGATAAAAATGCTGTGAAAGTGGAGAAGGCAGTGGAGGAGTGTTAGGAAACAGTCTCCTAACATGCCTATTACATAATACTATTTTTATTTTATTTTATTTGATTTTATTTCACCAAAATATGCTACAAAATGCCTATATACACATTATTTGTCAGCATGGGAATTCTTTATTTACACACATCAATATGTGTGTGCATGTGTGCATGTGTCTGTAATAACATACTACAATATGTGTAACATAGTTTATGACTCTAAAATAAATACTAGGAGACCTCAGTTGAGTTCTCTTAGGTATTCCATCCACAATAGTGGTGCGAAAGGCCTATTTCAGCCAACTGTTCTATTTTTAACCTGTCACATCAAATCCATCAAAACCCCCCATCACGCGCATGCCCCCCGCTGCCTTCTTGTAGGAGAATCTGCATGGTCCAGCTAGCAGATTAGTGGGTGTTGCCCTAACAAGGAGTGGGTGCCAAAAGCCTACCATAAATATTTGTCAGTTTTTCAGAAGAAGGAATCGGAGCAGATGCCAGTGCGAAAGCCATGGGATCTAGGATTTGTGCCAAAGAAGTCAAAAGTCTATCCATTATCTCCAAAGGAACAAGAAGAAGTGGATGCATTCCTTAATGAACAGTTGTGCAAGGGATACATATGACCTTCAGAATCACTGCAGACATCACCAGTATTCTTTGTACCAAAAAAAGATCAGAGGAAGAGGATGTGTACAGATTACAGGTATTTGAATGAGTGGACAGTGAAGAATGCATACCCTTTGCCATTGATCTCAGAGATAATTGACAAAGTAGGAAAGGCCAAGGTCTTTACAAAATTGGATTTATGCTGGGGGTACAACAATGTACAAATAAAGAAAGGAGATGAGTGGAAGGCAGCATTTGCCATGCATCAAGGATCCTTCGAGCCACTAGTCATGTTTTTTGGGATGACCAATAGTCCTCCAACCTTCCAAAATATGATGAACAACATTTTCAAGGATATGATAGACAAAAGTGTGGTGATAATATTTATTGATGACATTTTGATATTCATGGAGAATGAAAAAAATCATGAGGCAATAGTGCAGGAGGTGTTGAAGAAATTGGCAGAGAATGATTTATTTGTTAAACTGGAGAAGTGTGTATTTGGAGCAAGCGAGATCGAGTTCTTGGGATTAAAGATTGGTCCTGATGGAATTAAGATGGATCCTATCAAGGTACAGGCAATTGTTAATTGGCCCATGCCTACCCATATCAAGGAAGTTCAGGCTTTCTTGGGACTCGCCAATTTTTATTATTGCTTTGTTCATAATTTTTCCAAAATTGCTGCACTATTACACAACCTTACATGAAAGGGAGTAGTGTGGAGATGGGGAGAACAGCAGCAGACAGCATTTGAGGAGTTGAAGAGGAAGTTTGTGGAAGAACCAATATTGGTCCCAGTAGATTTCACATGTCCTTTACAAGTGGAATCAGATGCATCAGACTTTGCTACTGGAGCAGTATTATCAATGCTATGTGAAGATAACAAATGGCATCCTTGTACATATTTGTCCTGAGGGTTGAATGATGTGGAGAGAAATTACGATGTGCATGATAAAGAGATGTTGGGAATAATACGAGCATTGGAAGCATGGAGACATTATTTGGAGGGATGTATGCATCAGATTGAAATCTGAACAGATCATCAAAATCTGCAGTACTTCATATCCACTAAAAAGCTTAACTGTCGACAAGCATGTTGGGCATTATTCCTATTGCGCTTTAATTTTCACTTGGTCCACAAAGCAGGAAGCTTGATGAGGAAAGCAAATGCATTATCCAGATGTACAGATCATAAAAGGGGGGTAGAGGAGGACAATAAAAGTATTACCCTACTCAAACCTGAATACTTTCATATTTGTGCTATGCATCAAGGGCATTTATTGGTGGATAGCTCAGAGACAGAAATGTTGTCTAAAATTAGGCAATGTTCAGAGATGGATGATGAAGTGGTGGAAGCTGTGAAAGCTTTGAAGGGAAAGAAGAAAGGTAATATTAAAGGAGACAAATGGGTTGAAGAACAAAGGTTAGTGTTGTTCAGAGGAAAGGTGTATGTACCAAAGGATCAAGATTTACAAAGGGAGATCATACAATTACATCATAACATGCCAGCTGCTGGACATCCAGGAAGGTGGAAGACATTGGAGTTGGTGATGAGAAATTATTGGTAGCCCAGAATTTTGGAATATGTGGATGGGTGTGATACATGCATGAGGGGAAAGAAATTTCCAGAAAAGCCTGCAGGGAAGTTAATGCCGAACCCTATACCTAAAGCACCATGGCGAGATATATCTGTGGACTTTATGACAGGATTACCTGAAGCTCAAGGATATGATGCAATATTTGTAGTATGCGACCGCTTCACAAAAGAAGTCCATATCATTCCTACTACAGCAGAAACCTCATCGTTGGGCTTGGCGCACCTTTATTTAAATCAGGTACAGTGGTTACATGGATTACCTGATATGGTTATCTTTGATCATGGATTACAATTTGCTTCTGCATTTATGCAAGAGTTAAATAACATATTGGGGATTCAAACCAAGTTATCTACAGCATATCACCCACAAACTGATGGGCAGACAGAGAGAATGAATTAGGAGTTGGAGCAGTACCTACATATGTTTGTCAATCACTGACAAACTGACTGGCCTGAATGGTTGGCAATTGCCAAATTTTCCCACAATAATAAATTCCATTCAGCTACTTGTATGTCACCCTTCTTCACTAATTATGGGTATCATCCCAGAATGGAAGAAGAACCTTGAAGGGAAGTCAAGGTACAATCAGTGGAGGACTTTGTATCAAAAATGTGAAAGGTGCAGGAGGAAGCAGAGGCAGCCTTGATGAAAGCATGTGATGACATGATGCAACATGTGGATCGTACTCGAGCTGTTGCTCCAGAGTATAAAGTTGGTGACTTGGTATGGCTAAGTACCAAGGATCTCAATATTCCATGACCTTCAAGAAAGCTTATGGAGAAGCAAGTTGGCCCATATCTGATTTCTAAAATAATTTCACCCAATGCAGGAGTGTTAAAATTACCTCAGTCATTCAAGATTGATCCTGAAATTAACATTTCCCATTTATGCCCTTACCATCCACCCACTATTCCTGGTCAACAAACTGCTCTGCAACCTCCAATAATAGTAGAAGGTGCTTCAGAATATGTAGTGGAAGAGGTTTTAGACTCACATCTTCAATGAAATAAATTGGAGTTCTTAATCAAGTGGAAGAACTACACTGACAAAAATAACTCATGGGAACCCAAAGAGAATTGTAAGTGAGCACATGATGCAATCACCCAATTCTTTAAACGTAATCCAAATGCTCTGCGTCACATTGCTAGAATGGTGTATGAGGGGATGAATTTCCAGCCTTACCAGAATTTCACAGAGGGGACAGATATGATATTTTCTTGCCTGGAAGTCGAGGCATAAAAGGGGGGTAATGTTAGGAAACAGTCTCCTAACATGCCTATTATATAATACTATTTTTATTTTATTTTATTTTATTTCATTTTATTTTATTTCACTAAAATACGCTACCAAATGCCTATATACATATTATTTGTCAGCATGGGAATTTTGTATTTACACACATCAATATGTATGTGCATGTATGCGTGCATTGGTAGCAACATAGTACAACATATGTAACATAGTATATAACCATAAAATAAATACTAGGAGACCTCAGTTGAGTACTCTTAGGTATTCTATCTACAATAGTGGTGTGAAATGCCTATTTCAGCCAACTAATCTATTTTTAACCTGTCGCATCAAATCCATCAAACCCTCCATCATGCGCTGATGATACTCAACCCGGAAACCCAAACAAAACCTACTAATGGCTTCGGATGGTATAACACAGGCCAGAGGAAGGGTGCGAGGTGGTACTAAATATCACCGCTGAGACCAAAACATAATGTTTAGTAACGCAAAATGGTAAGGGCTGTGGATAAAAGTCTGTATAGGCATACGAAGTTGTTCGAAAGAGTTCAAAAGTAGTTCGAAGGCGTGCGAAGCGGTTCGAATAAGTTCGAAGATGCGCGAAATAGTTCGAATAAGTTCGAAGAGGTTCAAAGTATATTGAACAGTGGGTTTAACGAATGTGAAGTGTTTGTCAAATGGAGACAGGCGATGGGCGATAAAACGGAGAGCGAATACAATAGTTTCGAGGAAGTTCACGATATTTCGCAGAACTTTTAGAGATATGACGCAAGCTAAGCCTCAAGAGAACGACTCTTAAGTCAGACGATAACTGTGAGGGTAACTTGTGCTGTTCCCTGTTGTTCTATTTCTCGCTCATTCTAAGTATCTAACACAAGTCTATATACAAAATGAAGAGATAGTACTAAAAAGGAAATAAGAACAATTGTAAAACATGAGGGAATGTACACAGCAATAAAGGTATTGTAAAACACAAAACAAATGAAAAATGATAATAAGTAAAACATACATTGTCCCAGTATGGTAATAGATCTTGTTCTATTGCTTTAATATATCAATGAAACACAAAAATGCACTTATCGCATCCTAAGTCTCTTGTAATCCCTCCTTTTGTCTGGTAGTACTCGATATGCGGTGAGTTGGGTTGTTCCAAATGTGCAACATGTATCAAAATTGTTTGAGGACAACTATATGGCAGCCGAAGTCGTTTGAAGTGTTGCAAAATGGTTCGAAAGTGTTCGAAAAGGTTCGAAGTTGTGCGAAGTTGTTCTAAATAGTGCGAAATCATGCAAAAATGGTTCGAAGTCGATTTAGTGGCATTCATAGTGGTTCGGAGCATGTGTTGTAATGTGTCAATATGAGTGGGAATACTTCTCCAGACTTTAAAGTGCGCAGTGGACCTATCAGCGCGTGCACCCTGCCACCTTCTTGTAAGAGAGCCTGCATGGTCCAGCTAGCAGAACAGTGGGTGTCACCCTAACAATTACCTGATACTATTATCTCTGACTGTGGACCACAATTTGCTTCTGCATTTATGTGAGAATTAAACAACATATTGGGAATTCAAACTAAACCATCTATGGCATATCACCCACAAACTGATGGGCAGACAGAGAGAATGAACCAGGAGTTGCAGCAGTACATATGTATATTTGTCAACTACCGACAAACCAACTGGCCCAAATGGTTGGCAATTGCCAAATTTTCCCACAACAACAAATTCCATTCCACTACTCACATTTTACCCTTCTTTACTAATTATGGGTATTATCCCCATGTGGGAATAGAACCCTGAAGGGAAGTTAAGGTACAATTGGTAGAAGACTTTGTATCTAAAATGTGAAAAGTACAGGAAGAGGTGGAGGTGGAGGTGGCATTAATGAAAGCACATGATGATATGATGTGGCATGCAGATCGTACTTGAGCCATCGCTCCAGAGTACAAAGTTGGTGACTTGGTATGGCTAACTACCAAGGATCTAAATATTTTATAACCTTCAAGGAAGCTTATGGAGAAACAAGTTGGCCCATATACAATCTCTAAAGTAATTTTGCCTAATGCAGTAATGCTAAAATTACCTCAATCATTCAAAATTGATCCCGAAATTAACATTTCCCACCTATGCCCTTACTGCCTGCCCACTATTCCTGGTCAACAAACTACTCCACAACCTTCCTTAATAGTAGAAGGTGCTCCAGAATATGTAGTTGAAGAAATTCTAGACTCATGCCTTCAAGGAAATAAATTCAAATTCTTAATAAAGTGGAAGAACTATACCAATAAAACTAATTCATGGGAACCCAAAGAGAATTGTAAGCAAGCATGTAATGTGATTGCCCAATTTTTTAAACATAATCCAAATGCTCCATGTCACATTGCTAGAATGGTATATGAGGGGATAAACTTCCAGCCTTACCAAAATTTCACAGAGGGGACAGATCCAATTTTTTCTCATGTGGAAGTCAGGGCATAAAAGGGGGGTAATGTTAGGAAACAGCCCCATTACCTAATAATATTTTATTTTATTTTATGTCAAATGACACTACATTACACTGAATGATGCTACACTTTGATAGCATGAGAATTTTATTTTGCATGCATCAATATATACATGCATGTATGAATGCATTGGTGACAACACTGTACAATATATGTAACATTAAACCCTAAATATACACCTAGGGAACCCCAGCTGTGTTCTCTTAGGTATACCATCTACACTTGTGGTGCAAAACACCTTTCTCAACCAACTCATCTATTATTAACCCCTTGCATCAAAACCATCAATTCCCCCATCACACATGCACATCTTGCCCCCTTCTTGTAGAGAGAACCTGCACAGTCTTAGCTAGCAGATAGTGGGTGTCACCCTAACAGAGAGCCTACATCATTGGACGCAGAATGTCAAGAATATACCAAGCAGGTATTTGTGGAAGCTATTCTCGAATTCATTGTTGGTGATGATCAAGTATGTTTCATTCTGTCTAACTTAAAGATGTTGTGATATTAACATTACTTCAGTCTATCAATATTGTGGAGTTGCCAAGATTGAGAAAGATATTTCTGCTTCTTTGTAAAGAGGTGTGGGAGTCTGACATTCCAGGTCATTCTACAATGTGCACCCATATTGAACAAGCCTATAGGAACACATGAATCAGCTTGAACAAGAAATGGCAGTAAATGAATTCTTCCAATTTTAAGATACATACTGAATTCAATTTTTATAGAAATCAGTTGAAAAAAATATTGTTTACTACTGCATGGACTGATTCAAACCAGACATCTTTCATGGCTGTAACTGCACACTGGATTGAGGCTGTAGCAGAGAAAACACCTAGTAGCTCTAAGAAAACACTTTGACTTTGATCAGATCTTGTTGGATTTTACAAGCTTCCTGGACATAACACAGGCAAACATTTTTACACATTGTTTTCTGTTTATCACTGACTGCTTAAAGATTATGGAAAAGGTAAGTTGAATAATTTATATGTTTAGGCCATGACAGACTCTAATAGTATCTCAGATGGGATGGATTACCTGTGACAATGCATCCAACAATGACACTATATTCAGATACCTGTCAACTCTCCTCCAAAAGCACAAAATCAATATTAATATGGATGAATGAAGGATTCAGTAGGTGTATAATTCACTGCATTTGGAACTAATTTTGATGTTGTTTTATAGCTGCTTCCCTCACATTGTAAATCTTGCATGGAAAGCAGCATTAGCAGGTATCACAGATCTGTCATATATCAACAACACTATTGAAGGATATACTGATTACAATCCTAGTTATACCTATGCCAAGGATTGCATTGCAACTGCACATTCTCTTGTAAATGTGGTAAACTATATTTTCATTCATTCTTGCCAACTTTTGATTCACAACATCAACAGATATGAAATAGTAATATCAAGAAACAGCATTTTTCAACCTATGTACAGCAGTATTTTGAATAAAACTATCAGCTCCTTTATGATGACAAGATGGATATCAACATTACTGATGTTCAATTTAGAAGAGGTAAGTTTAGCATACTATTAATTTACTTTAGGCTAACACTGTTATAGGCAATTGAAGACATCCCACATGATAACAAATTTAAAGAACTGTGGAAATATCAGTTAGATGAGCATGATTGAGAGTTGTTATCAGATTATCAACAAATACTTCAAGTGAATATGCAGCTAATTTCTAACAGTTAACCATACTGATATAAATGGCCTAGGTTCTCCATGCATTCCAGGATATTTTGGGTGCTGAAGCAACACCTACAATATGTCATTCAGTTCCTGCATACTCTGCCTTTATCAACAAGTGGACACTACTCAAGGAAGATGACACACAGTGGGCTGATATTATTCAGCTGAGTCCGGATAAATTGGAAGATTATCAAGACTGTCTAGCTGATGCACCAGCATACATGGTGGCAATGGGTGAGCTTACTCAAGTTTACATTGGCTTGAAATAACAAAAAATAATTTGGAATAGTGATTGATCCTGCAAACAAATTAAGCTACTATCATGGAGAAGTATGCCAGCCAAAGACATGTTTTTGAAAGCCATAAACTTCCCATTGATACCCTGTTCCAAGCTAATAACTTGAATACTGTAATTCTAATAGCTTCATCCCTATGATAACAATTGGGCTGATGGGAGACCATCTAACCAGCCAGCAGCCAAGTCATCATCCTTCCAGCCAACAGCAATAGATATTCTTGGTCTAAATTGAGTTACATCAACACAGCCAAAAGTTTCATTGGAAAAAAGAGGTAGATCAGTATTTGAGCAATCTTAATTCTGGATCTGGTATGTTGGCATTTTGGCAGGTAATAAATGTTCTATCTGCAATTCTCTTCTTTGCTAAATTATATTCAGGAACATGAACACCAGTACCTCACATATTCTGACTTGCAATGGATATTATACCTATCCAAGCTTCAAGTGTTTCCTGTGAAAGAGTATTCTCATCTGGGAAGGAGGCAATGTTCCCTTGTAGAAGGTGTATCTCAGCTAAACTGATGGAAGCCCTACAGATGTTGAAGTATCTAATTAAAAAAGGACATTCATTGAACTTTGCCCAGGGTATGCACTGGACAGATGAACTTACAGAATTTGAGTTTGCAGCAAGGACAGAGCCTGTGGGTGATGCAAAAGCCTTTCTATGTAGCCTGGGAGAACCTGAGATGGACCTAGATGTTATTGATAAAGATCTTGAAGACCTGCAGAAAGACCTGGAAGCATTGGAACAACAACTCCTGAGTGGTTCAGATGACAGAGCTGTCAACATGTACCAACATGGAAAAACTGAAAAATAATCATAAAATAGGAATAAGATCATAGAAAATCATAGAAAATGGTGGAATAGGGTGAAATAAAATATAAAAAAATGTGGGACAAACACAGAAAATTTCCCAGACACTTGGGATGCCTCCCTTTCCCCTTACAATCGCATGATGCTGATCATATTGTGTTCCCTTTTTAGGACACACTTTTTCAGGACAACAGGATGTAGTTTGGCACCTATCTTTGATTTCTTGGGTGTAGAATTTCTAATTAGGTCACCATTCTGGAGATCTTCATGTTCAGGAGGACAGATTGAATGAACTAAGCTATTTCAAAAATTTGCACTCCAAAGACTCTGTTATATGTGTTCATTAGAACAATTCCTCTCAAATAAAGTATTTGAATCATTGTGTAGAGGGAGATCTTACACTACCATTTTTCTCTGCAAGTGTCGGAGTTTGAATTTGTAGAGCGGAATGCGAAATACTACCCTCGGATAGATCAAAAATTTTGAGACCATCCACTTTATTCAATGCAATTGGTACTCGAACAAGTCTATATGAAGTTCTGACCACCCTTCTAACGTCTGCCTATCGATGGGTAGCATGGATGAAATGGTCGAGTACGGCCCATGCGGATTCAGAGTCTAATGCACCTTCAAAGCGTGCAATACCAGCCCCTTGAGCGATCATACCCTTCCAGTACTTTTCTCTCAACTCTTTCTCTCTCTGTGATCCCGTTTCCTCGTCCACCTCGCTCCACATTGTTGTGACAAGAATGACCTTCTGCAATGCATCCTGCCCACACAGCTCCTTGAGATTGCGGAGAATTCTCAGAGGTTTTCCCACGATACGATTATCAGAGATGCGATGTAGGTAGAGGAGTCCGTCTAACATGACTTTGCGTCGATATCTGGGCGGCAATCAGGGCTACTTTATTTTGGGATGCACTAAACACGGTACCTCGTTTCCAACCAACGTACAAGCATTTCCAGAATGTCCACGTCTGTCTTAATGTCGTCAAAACCTGGCGTATCCAGGAAAAGGACGTCGCGCTTGTCAGGTCGGGAGGCTTTGACGATATTAATATCCTTGGTACATAACTCCAGCTTGTGGCCAACTGGGATATCGGCACCTGTTGCCTTGCTGATGAACTGTTACGTTCAGCCTCAGAGAAGTGCATGGTCTGCATCTACGCTTCAAACTCACCAAACTTTTACCAGTCCCGGTCCAGCCGATTACCCTAAACTATGCTCAGATTGATTTGGTCCCATTTCCTACCTCCGCTCACGCGATGATTACTTGGCCTTCAGACAGGTGGCTACCCGTGTTGAGTACCGATTCAGGATTGGGTGATGATCTTCGATTTGAACGTATCATGGCATTAGCTCTGGAGCCCTGTCACGACATGAGTTAATATTGATCCGAATTCTCAGCAGAAACTCTTACGCTGAGCCAACTCAAGATACTCGACATATGCGTACGATGACAGTTCAGAAGAAACGGGGGCCTCGTGTCGACAACGACCTTACACAGGGAGTGCTGCCGGACCGAGAGTCCCGATGGCGGCAGATTATGTGTTACACGAAATTGGTTGCATGCCCCGTTCGTCAACAGGGGTGGAAAAGATGTCGCTGAAGCTCGAGAATCTGTCATTGGATTAGAGGAGGTTCTACAAGACGACCTCCTTATAGCAGCCAAGTCACTCTTTCTTGATGATCCATCATCAGTTACATTATGCGATGTATACTACTGGGTAAGTTGGCTGCGTGATACGATGGCTACCGGAAGATCAAAAAGAGGAGATTAAAGGCGTACATATCCTCTAATCGACGCACATCAAGCATTCGACTGGCAGGGAGGATTATCAGTAAATAACATGGTGAAGTCTAGAAACTGCATGAGAAGAAAATGAATCAAATTTATGTACCAAAACTAATTTATAGTGATCCATGATCCGTCGAGGGTAATGACTTAGCTAGCCTAGGTGTGGATGAGTTTCTTATTGTACCCATTGCAACAAAAAATTACCACAAGCGCTTAGGACAAGACACTGACGCCCTTCTCCAAGTAATCGATCCGCTCCCCAATCAATTCCAGGACCTTATTCATTCCTTGCAACACACCTTCGTCTGGACCCTGCCCAGGCGTAATGTGCGTGTGTGCAAAGTCAATCAACTTCACTGTGAAGGGTATTGTATGTTTCTTCTCATCGTCACCTTCATCATCATCATCCTCCTCTTCCTCTTCCTCCTCTTCCTCTTCCTCGTCATCGATCATCCTGGATTGCCTAGCTTTTAATCGCTCAACTCCCTCTGCCGCACGCTGCCAATCAGCCTCGTACACGATCAAAAAGCTACCGCCAACCATGCGCATCTCTATGCCACCGTAAACATCCCGGATCTTCGTGATTTCTTCATGTATTCCGCGGAGGATAGGGAGGAGTGTCGAGCGTCGAAGCCCACAATCCGGAGGTGGCCTTCTCGTTTGCATGGATGGCGACTCGGATTGCGATGGAGACTCGGCGCTAACGGGAAAAAACAGGGCAAACACGTCCGGGAGTTCTGCCACTTTGAGAGACCTCCCCTCCGCCTTTGTGAAATCCACAGCGAGTTCGGTCGAGGTGTTTTTATATACCTGGAAACAAAAGGGTCTTCTTGACTTGGACTTGGACAGTGTTCACGAAATAATGACCTTGAATGCGGTTATTCTAATACCTGTGTCTTTTGACGTTGTTTTTCTTGCTGTTTCTATCATACGCGCTCTCTTCTTTTCTGTGAGGGGTGCAAGGGCGTCGTACAGCACTGTACCAAGTTTGATATCTATTTGATTTGGTTTAAGGAATGGGTAAGTGACGTTCTCGAGCCAGAGGGTCTGTGTTCAAAGGAGGACAAGGTAAATTATCTGGAAACCGAATACTTTTTATACTCATCTTTGACTTCCTGAACCTCTCCCTCAATAGGCAAGATATGGAGCTCTCCATTGGCCTGATTGTCATCTAACCTTCCCACTAATTTGAGCGTGCCCATTAGCTTAGGGATGAACGGCTGCAACAGCTTGAAGTCTTGAAGATCCTGGAGTTTTGGATCATCGCCGTAGATGGCATCGTAGAATTCATGTTCGAGAGGAAGGGCTGGTTTACCGACCGATGAGCTGTCTTCAGTTTCGATTATACCTGGATGTCCACCGACTTGAGTGGCTAAAAGATGGGTAGCAGGTGAAGCCATCCAGGAAGCTGTAGATGCGATTAGTTACAAGAGCCATTATGATAGCGGGCGGAGCAGAACAGTTATCTTATCTTGATCGAGTTACTTGCCACTGATGTCCTTGAGCCTCAATTACGAGTTGAACACATACCTGGCCGTCACCCTTTCACCCTCATCCCCTTTCCTCCACCAACCCGAAGTCCTTGCTCAGGTACATTCTGCTGTAGCACACGTTGGGCAGGTTGGTCAGATGTCAGATGTTCAGTTATTCAGCGTGGCAAAATTTGAATGGGAACAAGTAAGCGGCGATGTACTGAGCAAACTAGAGACGTCAGAGGGGGTTGGGAGAGTAGATGTCCAAGAGCCTGCGCAGAGAGTGAAAAGAGGAGGGGACGAGCTTTGAGTGGCACGCTAAGTACAGTCTCGTAGGTCTACACCACATTTTGCATTTCTTCCTCCTGACTGGATATTCTGCATAGACCCCATATCATAGACCCCATATCATAGCCATCTGGGACCTGCATCTCATATATATTGAAGCCCACTGTCCTTGCAATGTCCTTGACCGTAGAAAATCGCGCACGGACCCGCCATCACGTGGTACCCCACTGAAAATGTCGAACGTGGCAGTTTCTTTGCTTCATCGCGCTCA
Organism: Tricholoma bakamatsutake; assembly: GCA_029959215.1. Taxonomy (NCBI): domain Eukaryota; kingdom Fungi; phylum Basidiomycota; class Agaricomycetes; order Agaricales; family Tricholomataceae; genus Tricholoma; species Tricholoma bakamatsutake. Next base: position 10,339,170 of record CP114862.1, read on the forward strand.
TGTCAAATTGCAGCCTGCCCACTACATGGCTCGGTTGTGCCAAAAGCAGTGCACAAATCTACTCTTGGATGTCTTAGTGCTCGACTTTCGCGTCCCCGTTTTCTCTTTCCCTCAAGAAAGAGTAAACAGAGCCGGGAGTTCATACATTTTATCATTATCATGATGTGTTCTATCTACAAATTTTTTCTCAACCCGTTTGCCTCCCAGTAAAGAAAGTCCAAATCGGTTCGTTCACGGCGTGAGCGGTCAACTTCCACATTTCTCCGTCGGACGGAAGTTCAGTCTGGAACTTGTAAACCGCCACAAGGTATCCTTCGAGCCATACGTGGATATCGTAGAACAGTGTCATTTTATCGACAAATTAGATGCCTTCCAGTTGTACATAACTTGTTCACTCCGTTCATTGTTTGTACTTGAACATAAATCCAGTGATAACTCGTGTCAAGGGAGGAAAACGATACTACACAGCAGACCAAAAAAATATAAGATAAGGGAATACGGCAGATTCAATTGACAGTGGAATCTCAGATCTCAGCAAGCAAAGAATAACTACCGTCTTGTTCTTCTCCATCACTGAATAACAATTGACCAACCGTTCCAGCCATCTCTCCCTCCAATCTGAGGCCCGGGGATGAGTTTACAACCTTTCTTGGACTGAATGAGATCAAGAGCTGCCGCCACAATCGTGCCAGCAGCCATTGGTGCCCACGACCCTGCAATACAACGATTCCGCCCATAGCCAAAAACCAGCGACCTGGTCGCTTCCTGGTCGGGGTGAATGCGGGAGGGATGGTGACGTAGCGGGTCGAAATCGTTGGCATCTGGGCCCCATACGCTGGATCGCAGAAGTGTTCCAATGTCGGCACACTCACGGCGCATTGGATAACCGATGTATCTGTAGAGAAAGCGTTGCGCAGAATGAGGAAGGAGACGAGCCAATAATTTGGAGGAAATATTGACCCGAGTGATGTGCTTGGAAGGCGGATGAAGTCGCATGTTCTCCATTATAATAGCTTCCGCGCTGGGTGCCGAGCCGTTGAACATCCTGAATTGTTCTTGCGTCGGAAGGACATGAATATCTGCAAATACGGCAAGGGATAGAGGGTCACTCTGGGCGTGTGCGATTGTCGTTGCGACAACGCGCCAAAGTGTTTCCCAGATGGGAATCACATAGTCGAGAGGATTTGGAAAGGCCTCTGTGTCAGGGACTAAACGACGGAGGTGATAGTTGAGCTGGGGGAGGAGATCCTCTGGTATGAGGTCAGGTTTCTTTGATTGAGACCAAAGATGTGTGATACGTTCTGTGACCACTCGGATGTCGTCAGACGCGAGGTCTGAAACACTGGAATTAGCCTGTAAAAGAGCGACGAGCGCAACACGCAGCGTGACATCCTGCACAAACACATCGAAATTGATGTGGTGAGGTGCATTGTGAACAGCAGCTTCTACAGCCTGTATAGCGATGTCCTGAAAGTGGGACCAGCCACGTTCCTTCGCAGCTCGCAGAAGAAAGTTCGCGTGTCCGACAAAGGCATCGTGGACGTGCGAGTCCGCACTGACGAAGGCATTTGTGAGGGAAAATGCTCGTATCAGACGCTCATTAGGGATAGCGCGTGCAGCGAGAAGTTGGCGGTTGGAAGCAGCGGGCGGGTTGAGTAATTGCATGATTGATTGGGTCGTACAATGGAGCACGACGTTGTTTGGGTAAAACATGAGTAAGTATCTTCTCGTCAAGACGAGACTAAGGAAACCGAGTAGTATGGTGATCGCAAGAACACTGAGCATCGCCGGGAATCACAAAGAGTGTCATAGAAACGATAATTCGCACTTAAATAGCCACAGGGTTGGTCGAAGGACGAGGAGATGGGCGTAAAATAACCTCTGCGCAGTTGGTGACCGAACACCAAGAAAGGATATCCAAATATGAAAGCCCGGCGCCAATGTGCTTTGAAAGATTATCGCATTGTCTAGTTCGTAATGCATCGTGAGAATTCCGTTCAGGCAGTGCTAGAAGTGAGTGTTGCGGTGAGGTGTTGACCTCGTGTTCGATCGTGAGTTTCCCATCCACGACACCTGGAGCGCTATATTTGGTGTTCTTTCAATCCAGACAAGGTAAAATAGCGCCAGAAGTGGGGCATCAACGGAGGCATGTCAGGTTGAAGATGTTGGGAACATAGTATTGTCGAAGTGAAAAACGATAGAGCTGGAGAGTCACAGTTCCCGGTTCGGAACATGATCATTGAAAAACTCGCAAGGCAGAGCTTAACGAAAAACCACTTGCGATCGGCGAGAGGAGGGTCCGTCATTCGGGAAGATAAGTATCAAATGGAGTGCCAGTCCTACCAAAGCTGTTCAGAACAGCTTCTAGTGCGCTTTGGAACCAGTGGTGATTTAGACAAAACCAAACCAAGACCGGTCCTGGGCAGTCATCCGACAATGAAGCTGTCAAATTGCTTACTCGTCAGGCGCGATGGAAAGACTGCATTTGTCAGGAAAGCGCCATTTAATCGGACGATGTCAAATTAGACTTCATCAGCGTGGGACACGTATGTCATCGTTATTTCCAGAAGGTACCTTAACCCAGATAGATCCATAGAAGACAGCCGAAATCAGCCTTTCCGTCAAAGAGCTTGTTTGGCGATGCCGTGTCATCATGCGTCCAATTTAGATTGGACCCGAGTTCTACTCAAAACGCCACGACATGCTCGGAGAAATCTCTTGGAGAACTCGCAGTGCGACTACAAAGAAGATTACGTCTATCCGTTCGATCGAGGTTGAAATTCCAATTTCGAGGAGTTAGACTGACGTTAAAGAAGATGTGAAGTGGAGTAAACTTTCGTTTCACTACCGGAGGAAATCAAAGTTGGTGCCGCGCTGCAAGTCGTCGAAGTGTCCTAGCCATCGTGTTTTGATTGCGAGGGTGGTGGGGCGATGCGAATCGGAATGTGAGTCATGTACAGCTCAAGGTTATCACTGTGAGCGACTACCCACTGCCGCGTTCATGCTGTAACTTAGTAGCCGGTATCGAGAAGAATAGAATAGTTATAACGGCCACATTGTGATATGTGTCACGAACTCAGATCGATTCGTTCATTCCCGAAACAACCTGCAGGTTTCAAGGCTGAGTCGGACGTGGGATATTGGATGATCGGGTCGAGGATTCAGAGTTAAATTTCGGTTTCAGGACCAAGTATCATGAACGCACTGCTACATAGTTAGCTGCGGGAGGAAGGACTCGTGTCAGAAACATTAACTGGACCTGTGCTTCCTACTGGCTCTCGTGTCAACATGAGTTGCATATCTTACATCACCATAAGCACCGACCTGCCAGAGTACGTCTACAGCAACACCACCCACGCACACTTCTTTCTATGTCCTACCCTCCACTCTACGTACCCACTATAAAGTTGGAATTGACTTGTGATATGGTGATTCAAGTTTTGATCGAGGAGAGCTACCAATCCAGCGGCAATTTAACGAGGAGCACCCAAACCCGGATCGTTTTGTCGCAAGCCAAGGGCACACTGTTCAGCAGTACAATATTCATATCACAGATTGAAACCCAAGAGTATTATGCATTCGAAGTATGTGCCTGGACCGAGCTTGGACCCCAAATTCAACAGTGGTGGTCATTGCTGAAGTTATTGACATTTGTATATTTACCCTGACCACCGTGATGTCGAATATACATCCTCACGTCCGACGTGCCCTCTCCGCAAGGCAAGAGAAGAAATTGGTTGACTACCTGGACGAAAGGTTTCTGGAACTTACGCGAGGCTACAAAAAGCGGTTGGTATACTTCAAACCTCTGCCCTGAAATGTCTAAGGGACTTCAACGCGCTGCTTATGATCGACTTGTATAGCTCAGAGCCAACAACCCACCTCCCAACGCTCTCTCATTACCTTGACGCTACCCGTCAAATCCTATCCCTTATACTACAAATCCCACCCATCGATCCCTCCACCTCCCTTCGAATTGCTTATCTCCTCCGCCTCACGAACGATGTCCTGAGCTCAATCACCGGATATCCTCCCGATGCACACATATTACCTAAAGTCCTGGATTGGCTTGACGACTTGGACCAATCCTGGCTGGCTGTCCTACAGGCACAAGTCTGGGACCCGAGTACAGGGGGAGTAGACCTGGTCATCGATGCGGCCGATGCTAGTGCAGGTGTCAAGTCATCCCCGCTGACACAGACGGAGAGTACGAGGCTAAAGAGCTTAATAGTGGGAGGTGAGGCGAGTTTGGAGGAGTGGTTGGAGAAAGGCAATTCAGACGAGGCAGGTGAAGATGAGTTGGAGACTAGGTTGAGGAGGCTTGGTTTGCAGGCTGAATTCGATGATTTGTTTGCGAGGACACTGCATTTTCTTGGAAGTCTGGGAGGTACGATGGTTATGGAGTGATTCAATGATAGGATAAGAGGCTTTCTGATTCGGTAGCACGTAAAATATCAATGTTCGACGAAGCATAAAGCACGAGCATGTTGAACTGCAAAATATCAAGCTTTGAGGGCTGTGTGCTACTACCGCTTTCTTTGCGTTCTCCGACTGTCAGCTACAGCGAAGAAACGAAAATCAGACAACCTTCAATCTTGGTAATGCAAAAATATCACGGACCTTTCGACTTGGCTTTCTTCGGTGCACCCTTCCCTCTTCTCTTCCGGTCCTCGACATCCTGCTTTCTCTGTTCCTCATCTTCATCTACAAGCTCTAGCTCTGGATATTTCCGCGCAATTTGTGAGAGATTGATGACAGGAGGGTAATATTTGACCATAGATGGGCCGCGTAGGCGTGCCCTTAGGTATTTGGCACCAGTACGGATACTTTTGGGGTTATATGTTGTTTGGAAGATTGAACACCGCAAACGAGTCAGTTGTGCGAGACGAGATGGAATTGCGGCTGTCATTGCGAAGAGTTGGAATGGGAAGGATACATCGACAAACAAAGTTTTTCCAGCTGAACCACGCTGGCCCTTGGGCGGAATGACAACAGGACTCGACGACTGAAACTCAATTAATGCAGCGCTTGTCCACATTTGTATGTGTTCGCTGCAGAACCTCAATTTTTCGGTCTTCCAACCCAGATCAATGGTTAAGTAGTACTGGACTAGCACTTATTTTTCGACGACATAGAGGCGGGGGTCATACCAGAAAGCGAGTGCCACAAAAATGGGCACCTCCACCCAAGAAGGAGGGGACAATCTCCCGACCAAAAATCGACCCCGATAATATACCAGCTTGGGTTGAAGATGACGTTGTGCGGTGGGCGAAATTTCGGGACCTTCCTGCGCGTCTACAGTCCTTCGGGATCCCATCTAGCGATGTCGACCCTCTCCTTCGTAAATTTGTTCAAGAAGTCCGACACGGTCATCTTTCTTCTCCCGAAGCGGTCGATAAATACGGTCTCGTCCGATTTGTCCAAAAACTCTCCCAAGATCGTTACCTCTCTGAAATGGACGTGATATATACCACTATGTTCTTCTCATGGGCTTCAGACCCCATGCGTCAATCTACTTTAGAGACAATCGTCTCTCCGGACACCGTTTCTTCAATCCAACGCCTCGCGCGGGCGGCTGATCGAAATTACCCAGGAGAAGAGTACTCGGCTGCTCGCAGACTGAATCGGAAGGTTATTATGCACGTAGGGCCCACGAATAGTGGGAAGACCCATCATGCGCTGAGAGCCCTGGCTGCTGCTCCATCAGGAATCTACGCAGGTCCCCTGCGGCTGTTGGCGCACGAGATTTGGGAGCGATTGAATTTAGGTCAGATCGTGCCGCTGGGAGTAGAGGACGAGGATCACACTGTGGCATACACAGCCACCCCCGTTCCGGATGCTGATTCTGCACTCGACTTGCAAGAAACTCCCCCGGAGGTCCGGAAGCTGGGGAATCCCAAATACGCGAGAGTGTGCAATATGATCACGGGCGAGGAGCACAGGATTGTGGCTCCTGATGCGTCGCTGTTGAGTTGTACGGTAGAGATGGTATCCTTTCACCGGATGCATGATGTCGCTGTTATCGATGAGATTCAGATGATTGCAGACGAGCAGCGAGGGAGTGGCTGGTCCAATGCTGTGCTCGGTGTTTGTGCGAAGGAGTTGCATTTGTGCGGGGAGGAGACAGCAGTCCCATTGGTAGAGGCTCTGCTCAAGGATACCGGCGACGAGCTTATCGTGAAACGGTATAAACGACTTACGCCGTTGGTCGTGGAGAAGGAGAGCTTGTATGGGAATTTCAGTCGAGTGCAGAAGGGAGACTGCATCGTGACCTTTCGTCGGTCCTCCATCTTTTCTATCAAACGCCGGGTCGAAGAACAGACGGGGATGCGATGTGTTGTCGTGTATGGGAGACTTCCCCCCGAAATTCGCAGTCAACAAGCAGCATTGTTCAACGACCCCAATAGTGGATTCGATGTCATGGTTGCTAGTGACTCAATTGGTATGGGTCTGAATCTGTATGTACATCTTTGTTTCTCAACATCAGGCTCACTTCTAATAACCTCTAATTTAGCAAAATCAAACGTGTCGTTTTCGAAACGGTCAAGAAATGGGACGGTGGAATGGAACGCGCACTCTCGACGTCCCAAGTCAAACAAATTGCAGGTCGAGCCGGTCGCTATGGTCTACACGGAGATCAAGCACCCGGCGGATCGGTAACAACATTAAATGCGGCTGACCTGCCTTTCATCCGGCGCACAATAGATCTTCCTAATGAGCCCTTGCAATTTGCACGTCTCGGACACAGCGCAGAGTCCTTCGTCGGCATCGCGAACGCCCTGCCTCACGGGTCATCCACCGCAACCGTCTGTAAAGCTCATATATATGTCTCCCGTCTGCAGCCGATGTATCGATTCTCCATACCAGGCGACGCCGAATTTTCCACCATGTGCGAGTTCATCGACACGCGTGGGCGAGGACTGACGATGCGTGACCGTCAACTACTGCTCATGGCACCCGTTCCATGGCGCGACAAAACGTGTGTCGACATTATAGCGAATATCGTCCGAATGTACACCGATCAGATGAACGTCAATCTTACGGAATGCTTGGGGAAAACGAATTATCTTAAAACACTAACAGCCATCGAGGAGAAGATGGCGGCGGGTCGTCCACCATACGGCAAAGGATCAACGCTGGAGGCGCTAGAAACGTTCCATAAGGTGCTAGTGTTTTATATGTGGATGAGCTACCGCAATCCGGTATCGTTTCACTGCCATGAGGAGACACTCGATATAAAGACACGGGTGGAGAAGGCATTGGATTGGACGCTGGAGGGAATGTCCAAAAATGTCCCGGCAGAGCAGATTCAGATGACATGGGAGAATACCAGAGCAAAGACAGACCTCGGGAAGATCGCGTACGCATCGAAACAAGAAGCATTATGGGCAGCTTTTGCGAGATAATCTAGATTGTAGGCTATATACGGGTAATACGATAGGACGCATCATTCCCCCCCTCTTATTGTTGCTCGTGAATTCGCGTGCGAGGAACGGAATCATAAGGATTCAGATACAAGGTTACTGAGGGGTTGTTTGGCGCTATTTGCCGGTTGTCTTCGAGGCGGCTTATAACCTTCAGGCAGTTGAAAACCCTTCTTCCTTCAAACCAACCCACCCGCTGTGCAGGAAACTTTCAACAAATTTGGGCAGGCTACCATACAATTTCTGATTCATATACACGACTTGCAAACTACATTTCAGAAACGCATCCATCCAATCATGTTCATCCCGACTTTCTTTACCATCGCCACTGCCATCTTCTCCATTTTCACGCCGGCGAATGCTCAACCCACCAAATCAAACCCCGCCATTACAGAACCTCGTAGCCTCCTAGGGCGACAATACCGAGACGTCCGTGTCCACCATTCCTTCACAGCCGACAAGTTACCACTACGCCGATTCGATGTCGTAGTTGAGAGCGCCGAACACATCACTCGCTCAGATAGATTCCAAGCTATTCAGCGCAAACGCGCTGAACAGCTCCCTGACCATGATGAAAACTTTTTGTCGAACCAGTTTCTCGGCCCTCCACCTGCAGTGCAGAGTCCGATTCCCATACCACTCTCCTCCTCGACCCAATCCAACCCTATTCCGTCGGTCGCGCCGCTTGTATCTGCGCCGCGGCGTCGCGTGCGTCATGACTCGGATGTCAAACGTTGGAAAGCCAAGAAAGCCGGAAAGAAAGCGGTCAAGGCATAGTCATGTCCCAGTGTCACCTATTTCCCTTCTTAAAACCATTCAATGCGTCCGAATTCTTTGATAGGCGGTTTCGCTTACTTTGGTTTTTTGGGATCAGCACCTGAATGAAGAAATGGAATCTTTTCAATGGTTCAAAACGTGACTCGATCTATTATTACTACCCCGTTTCTTGTACAAAAAACTGCCCTTAGAACTAGCTCATGCATTTTACACATAAACTCGTGCGATGGTTCAACGTTCAACGTTTGGCGTGCTCGGTGGAGGGTGTGACATGATTGATCTGTGTGCGTGACATCTCGCGTTGGTGACAGTGAGAAATAACACCGGCATGGACTGTCGTACAATCAACGTACAATTTTCGTCGGCGGGAATTTTTGCGCCATCCGACAGCATTTCGTTTCGAAGCTCAGAATTTTTCAAAAGTTTATATAACACAGATATGTAGTTCTGCACTGCACAAGACTTTGAATCTGGTATTCTAAGTGGCAGCTTATTATAGTCTTGGTTGGTGGTAATTGTGAAAAAAGAAGACTTGCAGATGGGACCAGAGGGGAACATTTGACGAAGCTGTAAATCTTAGTGTACATCCACTGACAATAGTGCTTCACAGCAGAACACCTGCTATATCTTACAGATGAATGGCAATCGAATACCACAAACAGCGATTTTGCCGGCCAAAGACTAGTGTGGTGACGAAGCACAATCACGCAGCAAGGTACTATTCATTGGTGTTGTCGGGATGGTCCATCATCAATGTATGTAATCTTAGCGTGAAGTTGAAAGAGGCGAAGTTGTTCAGCATTGTCTGTGGATCCATCACCTCAGCCCAAGCCTAGCTCTAACCTCGCGCATCGTGACTTCTGATCGTTCTCTGGCCTTTTCAGCACCATCCATCGCTACTTGATTCAAATACGTGGTTTCATGCCGAATCCTCTCGAATTCCGCGCGAGGGGTCTTGATCATCTCATCCACGGCCTCTGCGACATCAACTTTGAGATCGCCGTGAGCCTTCCCTTCGTATCTCCGTGCAACGTCGGTTACATGCTCGTCCGTGCAAGCAGCAAGTATTGTAAGAAGGTTGGAAGTTCCTGGGCGGGCGACAGGGTCATACGTGATTCCTGCGATGGAGTCTGTGACTGCACCACGGATTTTAGTGCGGATTAGTGCTGTGGTGTCGGTGAGAAGAATACGCGACTGTACGTCAGGGGACGATTTGGACATTTTGGATGTTGGGTCTTTTAGTGAGAGTATCCGTCTCGATATCGCTAGAAACCAAACTCCTGAGCAAGGGGGATTGGATTTAGCAAACAAATGTAACGCGCACTATGGATTTGAGAAGGCAGAGGAAACATTGGCGTTGCAGACTTGAATGTGCGATTGAATAGATCTGCGAGGTCTCGAGAAAGTTCAAGGTGTTGGGTCTGATCTTCGCCTACTGGAACATGTGTTGCCCTGCACAGGAAATGAAGTCCGCATCGACAGACGACCAACGTGGAACTAACCGATAGGCTAGAATATCGGCTGCTTGTAATATGGGGTATGTGAAGAGGCCGACATGTAGCAGAGATTCATCTACTTCTGATTCGTCATTCGCGTTTCGGGACGTAGCTAAACGCGCCTAGAGGAAGATGAGAAGATAAGTCGTTCCCCATATGAATAACATCTCTCAGCACCTTCCATGTCGTCATTCGGCGCAGCTTTCCTACTGGGGTGATACAGCTCAAAATCCATGCGAGTTCAGTATGTATTGGATTCTGGAAGCGATATATTAGCGAGAATCGCGATGCTTTCAATATAACACAGACATGGTCTTGGTGGAATAACACGGATCTCTTCGGGTCTATACCGATGGCCAGTAGAGTTGCCAGCATAGAGTTCCTGGAAGCCGAAAGGACAGTGGGATCTTGAGGCAGCGTCAAGGCATGCCACCCAACAATTGAGAAAAATAGTTCATCTTTTGGCGCAGCGTCGTTCTGTAGCTTAACCCAGTTTGACAAGGCGCCTAGGTAGTTGCCTAGCTGATCGCTTCATGTCAAGAGTCGCGCGGATGGAGGTCACAGGATGACTTACATGAGGCACTCCTGTAGGTTGGATGCCAGAGAATATCACTCGGTAAAAATCTCTTTCCTTTAGATTCCGAGCATTGGATGCTGTTCTGCGCGTTGAACACCTTATGTGGTTTTGGAAGGAACAACGACGGCGCAGAGGATTGAACATGAAAGCAGTGCACAGCCACAATCTGCTATCTGATGCTTTTACGCAATACTCTGAACTTCGGCATATGCTGAAATCACACCAACATTTCGTCAGACTTATGTCCCTCACTTTTTTTCCAAGTTTTTATACGCATATTGCGGAAATAAAGGCAGACGAAGGTAGAAGGCATCAGCAAAAGTGGGGGGCAGGGGCTTGCACACATGATCATGATGCAGGGTTTGGTGGTTTTGATGCAAGAGGTTATTAATAGGTAAGTTAGTTGAGAAAGCATTTCACACCAAAAACTGGGGGTCCCCTAGGTGTGTATTGTGTTTATATACTATGAGCTTATGACCCATGCCTTTGTTATGGTGTTCACTCACTTTGCTTGCTCAGCCTGACTCCAGCATGGGCCAGCTCACCATTACACTATGCTTAATCCCACTACAGTCACTCAACTCTAACTTGTTATTGACTTGTTATTGACTTCATTACAAAACTTGTATTAACTTGTTATTCATGCAAAACTCATTGAATAAATTAGAAAATAAAAGTGTGGGAAACCCATGGGTAAAACCCATGCAGTTCTCTAATCCCATGACATTAACCCCATAGAACACCTGTGGGTCAACCTCAAGCCAAGCATGCCATGCAGCAATATCCAAGGCCACCGACTGGAGTGCATGAGCTGTGGGATAGGGTGGTTGAGGAGTATCTACAGTGTGTTCAGCTTGAATATAGCATCAATGGGTGATGTGTGTGGCCTGTGAAGCAAGTGGGAGTGGTCAATGATGTGTGGGGAAGAAATGGTATGAAGCAATGATACTGCTTATTGCCTTATATGGTAGTTAGTTCCCACCATTAGTTAGTTAGTTCACTGCTGGGTGGCTTTAAAAAAAATCATCCCAGTATCCTTAATTTTTTTTGGACACCCCCTTGATTCCAATCAAAACTGATAAAATAATAAATAATTGGGACAGTTTTTTGTGCCTCAATTTTCTAACTAATTAATACTTGGTATGGCCTCCTTCCTTTTGCCTTGATAACTGCTTGTATCCTCCTGGGCATGCTTTCTATAAGCCTTTGGCATGCTTCTGGTGGAATTTTGTTCCAGAGACAGTGGCATTACAAGGTCTTGTGACAGTGGTGGAAATGTGCCCATTCTACCATTGTACATTGATCATATGCAAAGGTTTTCGCATCAATGGTGCAAAATGGGATTAACAAGGCCCACTCATATTTCATGCAAGGGGGTGAGCCACTCAACAAACACATCCTCACGTAAAAACACAAAGGCAGGGTGTGGGTATGTTTGCCCCTCGACCTTCTTGTTGGGGCGCTGCTTTGCATTACTGTCCCTCGCGTTCCTCGTCGCCGGCTTGTGTCGTCCCGTCCCCATCCGGTTGTCGGCCCCTCGCTGTCGCACCTGCCTGGTGGTCATCACACAGCTCCTCTCCTGCACTTGCATTTGCCCTGGACTGGTGTTCGCTTTGCATTGCTGCCGTCATGGATGGTGGTGTGGTGGTGTTGCTGTTGTTGTTGGCGGTGTTGCTGTTGTTGTTGGCGGTGTTGCTGTTGTTGTTGGTAGTGTGGGTGGTGTTGCTGTTGTTGTTGGTAGTGTGCTCCTGGGTGTAGGTCATTCTGTCATTCTGTAGTCCTGCTCGGGGAAAGGTCGTTAGTGCTCGTAAAATTGAAAAAAAAAAAGAGTCATGAGCGAGACCAGGAGGTCACACCTCCCGGCCCCCGCCGCTTGCCTCTCCTTTCCTCCCCTTTGGTCCCCAGCCCCCCCCCCCCGGTCCCCGTCGTTTTTATGCCGACTGGCTGCTGCTCTCGTCGTCGTCGTCGCCGCCTTGGTCTCATCTTGGTGGTGGCAATTCTTTCTGTCGTTGCTGCGCCTCGTGTCATCGTGGTTCCTATTCCATAGGCGGAGTCTGTTTGTAAATAATCGTTACGTAGTGGAGTAAGAAAAAAGAAAACGTACCTGAGAGGCCTGCGCATGTGCGCGCTGAGAGGTTCAAGAGGGTTGCGCATGTGCGTGGACAGCCTCTTGCCGGCGCTGTGCCTTTCGGCCCCATGTGCGTACGTCAGCGAAGAAAGAAAAACATACATCTGCGTCTTGAGCTCCCGTTGTCGTTGTTGTTTCCTGCTATAGTCGTTGTTTACAATGTTTACAATTTCGCCTACGTCCACGTTGCCGCTGTTGTTGTTGTCGAGCCACGTTGATGACACGTGTACCAATATAGTGTCTCGTCCCTTCCAAATCTGAGTCGGAGGATCCGTGTATGCGTTCCGCGAATTCGGCCCTGAAGCTTTCGTCATTGCTCGAGCTTCGGCAAGTCTGTACGTAAAGGTATGTGTGTCGTTGTTGTTCCTAGTCCTTGTTTCCGCGTTGATGACACGTGTACCAATAGTGTCTCGTCCCTTCCAAATCTGAGTCGGAGGATCTGTGTATGCGTTCCGCGAATCTGAAGCCCTTGAAGCTTTCGTCATTGCTCGAGATTCGGCAAGTCTGTACGTAAAAGTATGTGAGGAGCTAGAGGAGCACGAGAAGCTAGGTGAGCACACCTTTACCACATTATTTACACTATATGAAAGCCTTCACCTACGATCAGCTCCACTACTACGACACACGACGGCTGCACATGTCCACAGTACAACACCTCGTGATACACTCCCTGCACTCCCATCCACAAAAAAATGACTACGCAACATGCACTATGCTTCTATGTGGCTCGAGGATGACACCATTAACTTATTTTTTGTATATGAACCATTACATAGCCAGCATAATACTTCACGAAATCAGTCTCTGCTCTGGCAATCATTCAAAATTTGCTCAAATTTCATATCACATTACATGAATTTACCATCCCCGCCTACCATAGATTGTGTTCGAACGCCGGCATGTCTTTACAAGCTTGCATAAATGATTTCACAGTTGGCGTATCTTCCAAATGTTCTACTTGCGACGCTCATTTGTTGAGGAAGACTTCTTTTGTTCAGTGTTCGTCTTTGGCTTGGGATCCGGCGTACCATTCTATCTCCTGATCTTTGGATCACGTGTGGAACTGCCCGCATTTGTTACTTACACCCATCGGAGGTGTTGTTTATCTCGAAAACGAGCATTTCACGTCGCGTGTAATCACTAGCCTGATCCGGTTTCACGACGGAATGCTGAAAGGTGCGTCGTTGGTGTATGAATCTCGAGATGTAGCATCAATCTGTACCGATGGTTCAATTTCCGCTACGCAAGTATAGACTCGGAAGTTGAAATTTAGGTTCCGCCCTGTGTGATGTGTGATATGTAATAATTTATAGCGGTTCCGCCCCGTGCGTGGAATACATATGTCATAGATACCGCCTGTCTCGGCGTCTGCAGAGTATACTGTACTAACGACTAAGGAATGTTAATTATGTTCGGTTTCCCGATCGGGTGAACTAATGATTGAAAGCGGTAACGACGTCTCCCCGTGTCGTTTACCATCCAGCAGCCTGTGCGTTTCATCCTTGTTCTGGTTCATGGGAATCTCACGCATAAAGAATATTGACAAAAATCCAACACCTGAGATGCCGATCATCGTCTTCCACACCATAGCCAAGCTCGTCGCAAACGCCTGGCGTATTTCGGTGCGCAGAGGCTCCTGGACGGCACCGATAATCGGAATTGCTGCATACGCGATTTCCATGCCTCCTGGGAATTGTGAGGCGAAAGCAGGAGGTAAGGTCTTGATCAACTCGTTCTGCAGGATTGTGCTACAGAGGGTTACGCCCATTGCCTATAGAGAGATGTAAGTATTGTATATTTCCTGTGTGCAGTGGGGTTACCTGGCCAAAGGCACGAAAGTAAGAGAATAAGGCTACCGCGGCGGTTGAGCGGGACACTGGGAGGGGAGCAAGTACCGGGAAGATAGTAGTTGCGTACTACACCCCAGAACTGGGATCAGGATCAGGAGACTGCTAATGGTGTACTGGACATACGAGGGTGCCTGTCCCAGCAGAAGCGACAACCTGGAAGCCAACCCACATCCCTGCAGGGCTGTCGGCCTTGAGCATGCTAAAGAGACCAAAAGAAATGACGACAAAGATCCAACCGACAGCATTTACAGGGCGGTACATCTTCATCATCTGCACTGTCACGCCACCGACTATGCCGGAGGGAGCCATGAGGAGCGCTATCGGCAAAATGTCAACGGCAGAGCGCAAGGGATGAGCGCCAAAACACGCTTGGAAGTAAACCGGCATGTAGTCTATGCAAGCCATCATTACATGCCCAAGTGGTATGTGAAGGGGACGACAAACAGATGACGCCGACACTCGTCGTGCTAATGATGAATGTAGCTAGATATCTTTCAACCATAATGGTCAGCATGAAGTGTGTTCCTGTGATGCAGCTGCCTACCCGCTGAAACTAGTGCGATTGGAGAGGACATCGATCGGAATAGCCCACTTGGGAGCTTGTACGATGTTGGCCTCGAAGTACGCGAAGAAGCCAATGAGAGAGAAGCCCATGATGAGTGGATAAAGGACTGCGGCAGACTGCCAAGGGTACTGAATGCCACCCATTGTTAGGCCAACCAGTGCCAGAGTGGTGCCGATGATAATAATAATGTTGCCACTTTACAGGTAAATTAGCAAGAACAGGTGAAAACGGCGGGAGGAAAGGCGTACACCCAGTCGATTCGGCTGAGCTTCTCTCGCACGGAGCCTTCAGGGGTACGGATCTTCAAACAGAAGAATACAAGGGCAAAAGCTATGGCTGTGATAGGGATATTAAGGTCTAGAAGAGGTGAATTGCGACAATTGATGCGGAAACTAGGGACACAAACAGAATAACCATCGCCAGGTTGCCCTTTGCGCTAGCAGGCCACCCTAAAATCCAACAATGAACAAAACGAACGGAACAGGAAGAAAAAGGGATGTACCATTGGGGGACCAATTCCAGAAGCGATAGACCAGCAGACAGAGACCATGCCTTGAAAAGCACCACGCTCCGCTAGAGGGACAAGGTCGGAAGTGATAATCTGACAGAGACTGACAATTCCGCCTCCTCCTATGCCTTGAATCGCTGAATGCAGGTGAGTCGTGATGTTAGCGGTGCCATACTGATAATGTACTTCGTGCGGCGATCAACATGTCCATGTTCCGTGCAGCACCGGCTAACGCGCTACCGAGTGCGAAAAAGCCAATGGAAGAGAGCATGATGGATCTACGACCAAAGGTATCTGCAAGAGCCCCCGAGAGCGGGAGAATGGCTGTACTAGCGAGCGCATACGCGGATCCAACCCATACAAATTTATCGCCACCACTGAGTTCTTGAGTGATGGTGGGGAGTGCAGTGCTGATAGCGGTGAGGTCGAGGGCACTGAGGAACATAGAGACGAGAACGGCTATCCAGGAGAGCCAGAATGTCGTGCTCTTCCCAGGTTTCTTGCCCATTGGCGCCGAAGGGTCCTCTGAGGGCGACATGATGATTTTGGAAATGAACAACGATCCCTATAGTTATGTACTAAAAATAATTTGTCCGGACAGCCGATATGTGCGATAAGTTTACTCGCAGTTGCTGAAGGCTGTTGAAGGAGGCCGCACATAATAAGGTACCGGATAAGTTGTGGTTGCAAAATCGGATATGTGTACAGTGCACTTAGTCACCACTACTTTTTGTACAAGGTTTATTACACCCTTTTTCTTATTCGTCTTGCCACAATGCTCAGCTTGATGAGGAGAATTGATTGGCTAGAGTGATTGTCAATTGGAGCAGAGTTATTATTTTTCCACAACCCAGATTCCGCCGCCTTACTATATATATAGCATAGATGACACATTTATGACACGCGTGGATCTACCCTTTTTGGAAGCTCATGACTCGGGTGAACAGCCTAGTGGAGTCTTATTGGACCACTCTGTGCACCTTCAGTGTAAAATAGGCCAGGATTGCCATAACTGTGAGTTCAGAGGGTATCAGATTATCATTTTTTGATCACCATCCATTCCGCCGATGTACAAAAGAACCTAGTGCATCGCAGTGCTATAATCTGTCGTCATAAACAAACGCCCGAGGCTGTTCGTCTGAGTGACTCGAAGGCATCAGATGTCACGTGCGCGTCGCTAATGTGACACCAACTTCATTGTTGCACTTTCTTGAACATTGAACTTCCTTCTCCTCACGTCACCAGCCACCAGCCTCTCGGCCCTTCCAATTTTTGTCCGTTTTCCTGGGAGACTTACTACGTATGCACCTGTTTGCCTCAGTTTTGTCGCCATTGTTCGAACCCTTGATGTGAGGGCTTCCAATGCGAGGTCTTGTTCTCTCTCTTGCCCATGGGTCCTGTCTGTGGTTTGTCATGCCTGTACCATGTCCTCAATGGTCCTGTCCACAAACATCTTTTCATGTCTTGTTGTACCCCGATGTAAGTCATCTACATTGTTGTTGTCCATCCAGTGCTGATTGCTAGGCTGATTGGACCATATAGGTGTGCTTATTCCTATCACTTGTTCTTTCGTTAAACTCATCTGCTGTATTCTGGGGGCTCTCAAATACAATGCATATTATATTATGCCGAAGGAAAAAATAAAGAAATAAGGGATCTGACAAATTAGCTTACACAGATTAACAACAATACCTGGGGCTCAAACGATGCAACCTCAAGCTAACCTGCTGATATATAGATTAAGTTGATGCATGCCCTTTCCAGGGATTAAGTTGGGCTTCTGTTGACTAGGGTCTAGTTGAGTAGTTGTGTAATCTCGTACCCATCTCCTAGCGTGGGAGTAGGAGTGACTGGACATACAGTAGTCGATGCATTTGGAATTGAGTGCTGCGCCACAGTGTATCGTGCGTCTGGTTTAGCTTTTTCCCTTGCTCTTTCGCCCCCGCTGTATGGATCTGTGTGAGTTATATTCCACTTGCTCTTCACAGCCACACCCATTACTTGTGCTGTTTCAGTCCACGTGTTAATTTCTTCTTCGGAGGCAATATGGAGTGGTGAGTTGTATGAGAGCGCATCGTTTAGCTGTGCATCAAGATCATGGAGTTTTCTGAGAGCATGGTTGGTGGATGGAAGCGAAATTGATTAGCAAGTTCTTGGAGTTTGGGGCCTATGTCATCAATAAAACTGGTGCAAGCGGGCCGCTGCTTCGCACGTCGTGTCCGAGTTCTCTCAGGAGGAACGCATGTATATTTCTGTAACAGCATTCTCCAGTGTTAACGAGTTTGAAAGGGGTCCCTCGTATCCTAGAGCACGGCGAGTGGAAATGCCATCGTCGTGTTATCACCCGAGCTGTGAAATGGCTAGCGTGATGGTAAATTAAGCCCCTCAAACAATATGATCGGTTGAGATTCTCGCACCTGATGTTCAGTAGATGCTCGGGATAAGGTCGATTTTCGCCGAGATCAATGGCAAGCAAAGGTGCGTGTGTCACGAACTGGAAACTGCGAGACAAAGGGGAGTCACGTGATGGGCAGGTCTATCGGGGCTGTGAAATTGTCGAAGTTCGTCGTAAACGTGGGTTCCAAGGGTAAGGAACGTTTTCGTAGGCCTCTGCGCCACCTCATGATCACGCGACTATGGTGCAAGGAGTCACCGCTACTTTTGTACAACGGAAATAGCCGACCGAGAAGTCCTCCTTTTTCTTATTCCTTTGGTAGAAATGATCCCTTTAGCAATGCGAACTTAGCCCCAGACCGATTTTTATTTGGACCAAAACTGATGGAGATATAATTTTTGTAATGTTGAAAATGGCCAGATGACATAATATATTCCAAATAAAGAAATTTATGATGCTGAGAGGGTTTGCGCATGTGCGCGCTGAGAGGTTCTAATATATTCCAAATATGGAAAGACTACTGATCAAACATTCTTGCCAGGGTTTCTGGCGTGCGTCCGTGCGAAGTATACACCTTTGAGCTGAAACGTTTGGGATGAAACTGGGCATCCTTTGCTGAAAGACCTGAATGATATGCATCCATCCATCTGATCATACAATGCTCCCACTTCCATATAGTTTGTATGCCTATTCCCCATTCCAAGCTGTCACCTCACAGTTGCTGTTCTCTTCAGGGTTCAATGCAGACATGTCAAGCAGTTCAATCTCCCCAAATGGAATATGTGGAGATAAGGAGCCAAATGAAAGAGTTGGCTTCAGGTGATGTTGTGTCCAAGCTTTTGCTTCTCATGCATTGGTAGCAGATTGTTTACACCATTTTGGGGGGCAACTGGGATGAGCCATGGTCAAAAAAATTGGTTCACTTTAACTGCACCCATCCAGTATTACTGTATTAGATTTACTGTTATTTACTATATGACACAATTATTAGAAACTCATTTTGAGCTGATTCCTGAGTGGGGTTTTGATGGGACACAATATATATATATCGTTGGCCAACCAATATGGCCACTGTACAAAAGTAGTGGTGACTAGGCCTTGTGTACCATAGCTCCATTATTGATGCAGAGCTTCACTCAACCTCCCTTTTGCATGGTCCATGCCTTGGTGCTAGAGGCTAGCAGAGGCCAGGGTATAAGACAGTTGCAGTGCAAATCTTGTGTTGCTTCCTTTTGACTTCCATTTCACTTGAAAGCAACTAGGGTACATCACAGATTTTTAACAGGTTTTGTTCCCATGGTCCATGGAACATAGAGTTTATGATGAAATCTTTAATTGAGGATCAAAACTGATGCAAACTTCATTGAGCTATATTTCCACCAGATCTCAACCAATTTAAATAATTTTGGTCCGTTTTAAAGCTGTTCTTTATCCGTACACCTGTGGGTACATGGGTACGGTGATGCACACGGTTATTCACTTTAAAATGCACCCAAAATTATCCAAATTGGTCAAGATTTGGTTGAGATATAGCTTGATCAATTTTGGATCAATTATGACACTTAGTTGAGGAATTATTTGATGACATTGACTTTTCCAGGCCAATATACTGACCATGGGAGCAAAACCTGTCAAAAACCTGTGATGTACCCTACAAGCAACACAGGTAAGTGCTTTGCACTACACATTGTTTACAACTTCTTACTTTCTCAGTATTGTTATCCAAGGCCTCACCTATCTTGATAACATTTACTCATATCATAAGAGTTCATACAATTCTCAATGGATCAAACCTATCTAGATTTTCACTTAACAGGATTCATCTGGTATCCAGTTTAGCTTCATTATTTCATCCAGTTGAATCCTAGTAGTGAGCTCACCTATATCTATCTGAGTTTGTTTCTTACATGGTCACATACAGGTTTCATTGAATTGTTCAGTCAATGTTCAATTTTCTGTGGCAATATATCTCGGTCTTATTCTCCCCTATCGTAAACTCCCTCCCATCATCCCTCCTTTCTCTCTATGATGGATGTTCCTGCCTCTCATTCTGCGAGCCCTCCAGCAATATCTGAAAAAGCCATTCATGCACATGCAGAAGAGTGCCAAAGGATCATGGATGAATCTATTTCGGGGTTCATCTCTGGCCCAGCTTTCATTGAATGCCTTAAAGAGGGAGGAGCAACTCCTGATGAAGCATGGGATTACATTGAGCAATATTCTCAGTGCAGAAGGAACCAAACTCATCAACTGTTTGGGCTTGTGAAGCACTTCAGATCAATATCCCTTCTGACTATGCCTGATCTTGGGGATACTACTGAATTTGGCCTGTAACTACTTAAAATAGTTGTCCAAATAGAGTAAGGTAAATCTCGACTAAACCAGATCCGAGCAGTTGTCTAGTTGCAGCTGTCCTAATGATGAGTGCTGCCTCTCGATCACTGGTGGTCATGATGTAAGGTGAGGCCTGGTGTTGGCTTATGAAAGAAAAGGTAGATTACATATATACAATTACTTCCAGCTCATGCTGAAAGGATGAGTAATCAGATGTGGCATGGTGAAACAATGATGTATGCACAAGTAAGAGAAGGTGCACTGATTGGGAAGTTGTGTTTTTCTGTTAGAGTGACACCCACTACCTGCTAGCTCGACTGTGTAAGTTCTCTCTACAAGAAGGGGGCAGGATCCATGTGCATGATGGGGGTTTTGATGGTTTTGATAGATCAGGTTATTAATAGAAAGGCTTTTTGCACCACAAGTGTGGATGGAATACCTAAGGGAACACAACTGGGGTCCCCTAGGTGTATATTTACAGCTTATATACTATGTTACACATATTGCACAATGTTGCTACCGATGCACTTGTACATGCACATACATATTGATGCATGCAAAATAAAATTCTCATGCTAACAAGGTATAGTGTTTTTCAATGTAGGGTAGCATAATTTGATGTAATAAAATAAAATAAATTATTATTATGTAATGGGGGTGTTTCCTAACACTATGCAATGTGGATGTCATCATGGGTCTTTGCAATGAAACTTGCCTTATTGTCCTTGAAGCCAGACCACATGTATTGAGGTGCAGAATCATCAGTGGAGATGCACAGTTTGCAGGAAACATTGTTTTGATTTCTTGGATCACATTGAGGCCTTCAGCAGAGACCTTGCCATTACCACTTCAATAACATCAATTTCCAGTTTGCTTGGCATTTTCCATGACTATCAAGAAGTCACAAAGGCCAATCTGTATCCCATGTTGGCTTGGACTTACAGACACCAGTGTTCTCACATGGGCAGTTATATTTTGCACTGTCAAGGTGTACATCTGGAGAAAGGATCAAGATGCTGTTTAATCAAAACAATGGAAATAACAGAACTGCCAATGTGGTGTACAAGCAAGTGTTGAATGGAGTTGTTTAGTAAAGGTGAGTAACTTGATAAATTTACAAGAACTGGAAACTAATCAAGATAGATTTGGATTTAGAATTAGACTTGGAATTAGACATAGATTTGGATTTTGGATTGTGCTTGGATTGAATAAAAGGGTTGAAAATTTTATTGTGAGAAGACCTGAGGGGAGGTTACTAAGACTTGGTGTGTGTAATGAAATCAATAACAATATGAGTTTGTAATAAAGTCAATACAAGTATATGAGCTTGACAACAAGATAAAGTTGAGTGACTATAGTGGGATTAAGCATTGTAT
The DNA here is from genome assembly GCA_029959215.1 of Tricholoma bakamatsutake. NCBI lineage: Eukaryota > Fungi > Basidiomycota > Agaricomycetes > Agaricales > Tricholomataceae > Tricholoma > Tricholoma bakamatsutake. Next base: position 10,360,600 of record CP114862.1, read on the forward strand.
AATGTACATGCGAGCTGGCCCATGCCGGAGTCAGGTTGAGCAAGCAAAGCAAGTGGATGCCATGACAAAGGCATGGGTCATAAGCTCGTATTACTATAGCCTGGTATCCAGCGTGGGGGGTTTAACCGCTAAGGGCAAATATTTTGAAATTTCAATCTCTGCTCAGAAACAACCATGCAGGTGACTTGACATGTTGACACATTCACAATCATTTGTTTATTGTCGCCTAGTTCTTCTTATGGCTGCCCAGAAGACCAGGCTTTCATTCAGCTGCTGCTGCAGCCCCATATACCCCATGATCTTCATGACTACATTATGGGCTCTGCAAAGCAATGTTCTGCTCATTGTGAAGACTAAAGGAGGGAAAACTGGCCTATTTTATAGATATGCTATTCTTCTATGTGCAATCCAAGAATCAGATCCATTGTGTTGTTTCCTCAAATGGAAGATTCCCACCAATCCTGTCATTATTGTTGTTTATCCAACAAAAGGCCTTGAAGAGGAAATGGTGAGTCTGATATTCTTGCGTGCTGTGCCGCCGTTGACAAGTACTGAAGGAGAAAACTTTTAAAAACCTTGGCATTTCAGCTCTAGCAATCAATGAGGACACATTAGCTGGGAAAATTTGTTGGTAAAGCATCTTCTTCAACATTAGTATCATCTCCATCATCTGATTTACTGCCAAGTGCACTAGCTTGCATGATAGGATGAAATGTAGCTACATTTAATACTGTACACCCGAGGCTGTGTGGTGCCTAGCCAGCATTGCTCGGCTTGAGCGTGGAGTTTGAAATCTCGTGAGAATTGGGGTTGGCTAAGAAGACCTCCATGCCGGGTACCAGGCTTTATATAGTAAACGACTATATCTTCACTATACTACAAGACTGGCTAGCCAGGCTAGTATTACTATCCATAATAAAGCGAGATCGGTCACGTGAATGTGGCGTGGGAAAGATGACAAACTCCGAAGGGGTGGGAACAGCATCACGCCGTGAGACTCTAGAGAGAGGTGAGAAATGATGACAAATATAACAAGGTGTGGGAAGTAAATTCTCGGCTAATTTTTCACCACCTGGAACTTTTTTTTTTGGCTCTGGGCTCATTGGCTACGTAGAATAATGTCTGCATGGCATGTAAGGTGCTATATTGCAGTGTTTGCTAAATAAAATTTGACTGAGGAGCAACCGTCATTCCATTTACTATGCTGTGAAAGCTGACTAAGCAAACCTCGCGGGCTGAACAAAATGCAAAAACCTGATCATGACCTTGGCACATGACCCAAAGAAGATGATTTAGACACATCTCTGTATTAGTCAGTAACAAGTGGATCAATAAAATGTCATTTGCAATTCTATAAGTGAGGTCATTACAAAGTTAGGTCTGTATTGAAATAAGTTTGAATTGAAAATTGAGTTCAGAGTTACAATTGAGTTCATTATGAAGTAAAGGAAATAAAAATTACTTGAATACAGTAAGTTTAAAAATTGAGTTCGTTACAAAGTAAAGTCAGTAAAATAACAGTTACAAATGAGCTCATTATGAAGTAAAGTCTATGAAAATTAGTCTAGAAATGAGTCAAGTTTGAAAATGAGTCAGTAAAAAATAAGTCTGTAAAATGATCTTCGAAATAAGGCATTTGATATAAAATAAAATTACAGTTACCATTATGAAGTCAAGTCAATAACAATTAGTTCAATACAAAGTCATTATGCAGACTTACTAACAAGTTATAATTTGAGTTTGTTATAATGTAAAGTCAATAAATATTACTTTAATACTGACAAAGTGAAGTTGGAGATTTTTTACAAAATTTAAAGAGAGGAGAGGGAGGAGAGCAGGGGTGAGGGGGTGAAGTAGTGAGAGGGTGAGGGGGTGAAGTAGTGAGGAGAGGAGAGGAGGAGGATGATGGAGAGGGGTGAGGGGGTGAAGTAGTTAGAGGGGGAAGGGGTGAAGTAGTGAGGGGGGGAGGGAGTGAGGGGGTGAGGGAGAGAGGGAGAGAGGAGGGGAGGGGGTGAAGGGGGGAATGGGAAATGAGAGGAAAAGTGGAGAGTGGGTGAGGATAAAAGAGTGGGAGAAGGGAGACAAAGTGAAGTTAGAGATTTTTTACAAAATTTAAAGACTGGAGAGGGAGGAGAGCAGGGATGAGGGGGTGAAGTAGTGAGAGGGTGAGGGGGTGAAGTAGTGAGGGGATGAGGGAGTAGGGGAGGGGGGAGAGGGGAGGAGGAGGATGGATGGAGAGGGGGGAGGGGGTGAAGTAGTGAGGGGGGGAGGGAGTGAGAGGGTGAGGGAGAGAGGGAGAGAGGAGGGGAGGGAGTGAAGGGGAGAATGGGAAATGAGAGGAAAAGTGGAGAGTGGGTGAGGATAAGAGAGTGGGAGAAGGGAGACAAAGTGAAGTTAGAGATTTTTTACAAAATTTAAAGAGAGGATAGGGATGTGATCAGGTGTGAGGGGGAGGGAGTGAAGGGGGGAATGGGAAATGAGAGGCAAAGTGGAGAGTGGGTGAGGATAAGAGAGTGGGAGAAGGTGAGAGGGGGGGGTGAGAGGAGGGGGTGAGGAAGAAGGGGGAGAGAAATGAGAGAGAGGAGGGGGGGAGAATGGAGGGTGAATAAGGGGGTGAGGGGGGAGGGTGCATAAGGGGGTGAGGGGAGAGGGGAGGGGGGAGGGGAGGGGGGGAGAGGGGGGGAGAGGAAGGGGATGAGGGAGAGGGGAGAGGAGGGAGATGGGGGAGGGGATGGGGGAGATGGAGGAGGGGATGGGGGAGATGGGGGAGGGGATGGGGTAGGTGGACATGTGATGGGGATGGGGTAGGTGGGCATGGGAACGGGAATGGAGTAGGTGGGCATGGGTATGGGGAAGGGGAAGGGGATGGGGACAGGGATGAAGTAGGTGGGCATGGGCATGGGGAAGGGGAAGGGGAAGGAGATGGAGATGGAGATGGGGTAGGTGGAGATGGGGATGGGGATGGGGAAGGGGATAAACACCACAACCCCCCCACGTTGACTTGGGGCCAACGGTCCCAAGTCAACTGAAGAGTTGTGTACCATCTAAAAGTCAAATAAAATGCTGTGCATCCATGAATAAAATCCAGTGAGGTGTTCATAATGAACACAGTGAACCATGTGTGCCGAAGGCACATTTAAAAACCTTGTCAATAATAAAAGGAGGATGGTCAGGTGACTAGGCCGTGGGAAGTGAAGAGGCTGTGGGAGTTGAAGAGGCCGTGGGAGGTGAAGAGGTCGTGGGAGTTGCTCTGAGTGGATGGGAAAGTGATAACCTACTTTGAGAGTCGTGAGACATGATGACAAATATAACTCAATGGTGGGAACCTTTTTCTCAGCTAATTTTTGCCACCTCTATCTTTTTTTTTTTTTGGGTCTGGGCACTTTTTCTATATAGAGTGTAAAATTTGAGTTTAATGACAAAGTGAAGTTGGAGATTTTTTACAACATTCAAAAGAGAGGAGAGGGAGGAGAGCAGGGGTGAGAGGGTGAGGGGGTGAAGTAGTGAGGGAGAGAGGGGGGGAGGGGGTGAAGGGGGGAATGGGAGGTGGGAGTGGGTGAGGGGGTGATGGGGGAGGGGGGGGAGTGAGTAGGGGAGGGGGGAGAGAGGAGGAGGAGGATGGATGGAGAGGGGGGAAGAGGGGGGAGAGGGAGGGGAGTAGGGGAGAGGGGAGAGGGGGTGAAGGGAGGAGGGGGGTGAAGGAGTGAGGGGGAAGGAGGGGGGAGGAGATGAGGAGGGGGAGAGTGAGTGAGGGGGGGAGGGAGTGAGTGAGGGGGGGAGGGAGTGAGTGAGGGGGTGATGGGGGTGAAGTATTGAGGGGATGAGGATATGAGAGTGGGAGAACATGAGAGGGGGGGGTGAGAGGGGGAGTGAGGAAGAAGGGGGAGAGAGAGGAGAGAGGGGAGAGGGAGGAGGGGGAGGGTGCATGAGGAGGTGAGGGGGGAGGGGAGGGGGGGAGAGGGGAGAAGGAGGGTGGATGGAGAGGGAGAGAGGGAAGGGGGAGGTAGGGATGGGAAGGGGATGGGGGTGAAGTAGGTGGAGAAGGGGATGGGGGTGAAGTAGGTGGAGAAGGGGATAAGGGAGAGGGAGAGGGAGAGGAAGAGGGAGAGGGAGAGGGAGAGGGAGAGGGAGAGGGAGAGGGAGAGGGAGAGGGAGAGGGAGAGGGAGAGGGAGAGGGAGAGGGAGAGGGAGAGGGAGAGGGAGAGGGAGAGGGAGAGGGAGAGGGAGAGGGAGAGGGAGAGGGAGAGGTGGAGGGAGAGGGAGAGGGAGAGGGAGAGGGAGAGGGAGAGGGAGAGGGAGAGGGAGAGGGAGAGGGAGAGGTGGATGGGGATGGGGGAGATGGGGATGGGGATGGGGGAGATGGGAATGGGGGATGGGAATGGGGAGGTGGGGATGGGAAGGGGATGGGGGTGAGGTAAGTGGAGAAGGGGATGGGAATGGGAGAGGTTGGGATAGTGGAGATGGGGATGGGGAAGGGGGAGAAGAGGATGGAAATGGGGGAGATGGTTATGGGGGAGATGGGTATAGGGGAGATGGGTATGGGGGATGGGAATGGGGAGGTGGGGAAGGGAAGGGGATGGGGGTGAGGTAAGTGGAGAAGGGGATGGGGATGGGGTAGGTGGAGAAGGGGATGGGGATGGGAGAGGTGGGGATAGGGGAGATAGGGATGGGGAAGAGGGAGAAGAGGAAGGTGATGGGGGAGATGGGGATGGGGAAGGTGATGGGGGAGAAGAGGAAGGAGATGGAGGAAATGGGGATGGGAGAGATGTGGAAGGGGATAAACACTACAATCCACCCACGTTGACTTGGGGCCAATGGTCCCAAGTCAACTAAAGAGTTGTGTACTATCTAAAAGTCAACTAAAGAGTTGTGTAACCATGACACCCCAAGTCCAAAGGCAACTAAGGAGTTGAGTAACTGTAGTAGAATTAAGCATTGTATTATGTATATGCAAGCTGGCCCATGAAAATAAACCACCACTCACACATTCACAGACCGCATCAAAAAATGCAATGAAGTGAACAATGTGCACTGAAGTCAAAAAATGCAATGAGATGTTGATAAAATTAATGAACACAGTGACCAACATAAGCCATACTTCACTCATGAGTGGTTCTGTGTAGCAATATCATGAGTAAGGTCTGTGTACAACATCAAGGCTATATGGCCAAGTGACAGTGGAAGTGCAAAACCAAAAATATTGTATATAATGAAGTACTATTAGAGTAACATAGAAATGAAGTACTATGTATATAGAAATGAAGTCCATACTTATTAAACATGTTAACACATGACAGTGGAAGTGCAAAAACCAAAATAATGAAGTACTATCAGAGTGACAGTGGAAGTGCAAAACCAAAAATATTGTATATAATGAAGTACTATTAGAGTAACATAGAAATGAAGTACTATGTATATAGAAATGAAGTCCATACTTATTAAACATGTTAACACATGACAGTGGAAGTGCAAAAACCAAAATAATGAAGTACTATCAGACTAACATAGAAATGAAGTCATGACAGTGGAAGTGCAAAAACCAAAAATATTGAATATATTACTTATTAAACATGTTAACGCGTGCCGGAGGCACATTCCCAACCTTGTCCATAATAAAGCGAGCATGGTCACGTGAAGGGGTCATGGGAATGATGACTAACTCTGAAGGGGTGGGAATGGCATCACGCCGTGAGACTCTGCAGAGGTGTGGGAATGGGAGAATGGTGAGAAAGTATGACAAATATAACTCAAAGGTGGGAACTTTTTTCTTGGCTAATTTTTCGCCACCTTGAACTTTTTTTTTTGGCTCTGGGCTCATTGGTTATGTAGAATAATGTCTGCATGGCATGTAAGGTGCTATATTGCAGTGTTTGCTAAATATAATTTGACTGAGGAGCAACTGTCATTCCATTTACTATGCTGTGAAAGCTGACTAAGCGAACGTCGTGGGCTGAACAAAATGCAAAAACCTGATCATGACCTTAGCACATGACCCAAATAAAATGATTTAGACACATCACTGTATTAGTCAGTAGCAAGTTGGTTGGCTCAATAAAATATGGTTACAATTTATAAATGAGGTCATTACAAAGTCAGGTCAGTATCAAAATAAGTTTGAATTGAAAATTGAGTTCAGAGTTACAATTGAGTTCATTATGAAGTAAAGGAAATAAAAATTACTTGAATACAGTATGTTTAAAAATTGAGTTCATTACAAAGTAAAGTCAGCAAAATAACAGTTACAAATGAGCTCATTATGACGTAAAGTCTATGAAAATTAGTCTAGAAATAAGTCAAGTTTGAAAATGAGTCAGTAAAAAATAAGTCTGTAAAATGATCTTTGAAATAAGGCATTTGATATAAAATAAAATTACAGTTACCATTATGAAGTAAACTCAATAAAAATTAGTTCAATACAAAGTCATTATGCAGACTTACTAACAAGTTATAATTTGAGTTTGTTATAATGTAAAGTCAATAAATATTACTTTAATACTGACAAAGTGAAGTTGGAGATTTTTTACAAAATTTAAAGAGAGGAGAGGGAGGAGAGCAGGGGTGAGGGGGTGAAGTAGTGAGAGGGTGAGGGGGTGAAGTAGTGAGGGGGTGAGGGAGTAGGGGAGGGGGGAGAGGGGAGGAGGAGGATGGATGGAGAGGGGGGAGGGGGTGAAGTAGTGAGGGGGGGAGGGAGTGAGGGGGTGAGGGAGAGAGGGAGAGAGGAGGGAAGGGAGTGAAGGGGGGAATGGGAAATGAGAGGAAAAGTGGAGAGTGGGTGAGGATAAGAGAGTGGGAGAAGGGAGACAAAGTGAAGTTAGAGATTTTTTACAAAATTTAAAGAGAGGAGAGGGAGGAGAGCAGGGGTGAGGGGGTGAAGTAGTGAGGGGGTGAGGGGGTGAAGTAGTGAGGGGGTGAGGGAGTAGGGGAGGGGGGGAGAGGGGAGGAGAGGAAGGGGATGGGGGAGAGGGGGATGGGGGAGATGGGGGAGGGGATGGGGTAGGTGGGCATGGGAACGGGGATGGAGTAGGTGGGCATGGGAACGGGGATGGAGTAGGTGGGCATGGGTATGGGGATGGGGATGGGGATGGGGACAGGGATGGAGTAGGTGGGGAAGGGGAAGGAGATGGAGATGGACATGGGGTAGGTGGAGATGGGGATGGGGATGGGGATGGGGATAAACACCACAACCCCCCCACGTTGACTTGGGGCCAACGGTCCCAAGTCAACTGAAGAGTTGTGTACCATCTAAAAGTCAAATAAAAAGCTGTGCATCCATGAATAAAATGCAGTGAGGTGTTCATAATGAACACAGTGAACCACGTGTGCCGAAGGCACATTTAAAAACCTTGTCCATAATAAAGCGAGCATGGTCACGTGAAGGGGTCGTGGGAATGATGACAAACTCTGAAGGGGTGGGAGATCCATGACTAACCCTCCACTGTGAGAAAATGATGACAAATATAAGTCATAGGTGGGAAATGACAATAACTGGGTGTTTCCATCATTTCAAAAAATTTAGCCAAAAAGTTTTTGATTAGCCAAAAAAAAAATTTCGGCTAAATTGGGGCTGGATCACAAACATAATAACTAATAACAGGGTGCTTTGTCGGCTACTATGGCTAAATTGGGGCTGGATCACAAACATAATAACTAATAACAGGGTGCTTTTTCGGCTACTATAATATAATGTAGGCATGTGTTTTTGGGCCTGATGACAAATATAATTAGGGGGGTGTTGCCATGATGACTAATTTAATTAGCAACAACATTTTCGGCTACAGTGTTGAATCAAAATTTTCAGCTATTGTTTTTTTTTTTTGGCCTGATGACAAAGATAATTACTGGATGTTGTCATGATGACAAATTTAATTAGCAACAACAATTTCGGCTACAGTGTTGGATCAAAATTTTCGGCTATTGTTTTTTTTTTGGGCCTGATGACAAATATAATTAGTGGGTCTTGCCATGATGACAAATTTAATTAGCAACAACAGTGTGGGATTAAAATTTTCAGCTAATTGTTTTTTTAAGGTGTTCCCATGATGACAAACTAATTTTCCCATTTGTCATCGATGACAAAGATCATAACTGGGTTTTTCGGCTAATTTTTGGCTTGCTGGGTGTAGAAACCAAATTTTTAGCTGAGTTTTGGCCACTTCTAGCTTTTCTGCTCTCTTTCTGGCTCTGGGCTCTTTTCCAGTGGGGTTGTTTTTGCATTCTTGGGGTATCTGTAGACCAAGGTGAAGCTCTGTGAAGTCCTACCTCCCTGGCTTCTCTTTTTTCAACAAAAGGAGTGTCTGCCAGTTGTTTTTTGGACCTCTCTCAGGGCACAGTGTGTAGGGAGATTGGGCTGGCGGGTTTGCAGTTGCCTCCCCTTCCATTTTTGGAAGTCGCTCCACTATCAACTGCCACTGTTTGCACCGATTTCACAGCCTCCTGCAAGATTGTCACATCCTTCACTGCTGTAAGAGAGCTCCCCGATTCCCATGGACCCTACTCTGCCCAACACTCCTCGACGTGTCCGAATGGCCGCACAGCAAACTGAACGAGACCAACGGACCTTGGATAGCCCTACTCGCCACCGGACTCCACACCACGTTTGCACTATGCACATTGCCCAGCCACTGCTGCCATTGCCACCAGCCCATAATATTGCCTTGCTGAATGCCGATCCTTTTATTGCTGCTCCTCCACCACCTCCTCAATACAATCACCTTCCTCCTCATTTGGCACAGCAGTTGGCAGCACTTCCTCCTCTTCCACAGATTCCAAGAGGCAGGGGCAGAGGGAGGGGAAGAGGGAGGGGAAGAGGCTCAAGTCATGCAGCTCCACCACAGCCTGTGGTTGCTCCTTTACACAATCCAGCTCTCCCATATTTTTTACATGCCCCTCCTGCACCTCCTGTTTTTGATCCTCCTGTTCCTGCACCTCCAATTCCTGCACCTCCCATTTCTGTGGCTCCTCCTGTATGTTGAATTGTTCTGTCAGGTGATAGATTGTGACTAACAGCATATTGATGTAGCCTCTTCCTCCTACTCCAGTGCCTCCGATGATTGTCCCTCCTGCTGTCCCTCAACCCATTGCTCCTAGATTGACCTTGGCTGAACTCGCTGCCTGGCATGCTGCACTTCCACCTCTTTTTCCGGCTGTAGCTGTAAGTTGAATTATTCTTGCAGGTGACAGACATTCAACTGACAATAAATTTTATAGCCTCCTCCTCCTGTTTTTTACCCTCCTGTTCCTGTTCCTCCTGTTGCTGGACCTGCCATTCCTGTTGCTGGACCTGTTCTTCCTGTTGCTCCTCCTGTTCTTCCTGTTGCTGCTCCTGTTTCTCCTGTTGCTGCTCCTGTTTCTTTTGTTGCTGCTCCTGTTCCTCCTGTTGCTGCTCCTATTCCTCCTGTTGCTGCTTCTATTCCTCCTGTTGCTGCTCCTGCAATGGCGTGGGCTGAGCTTGCTGCCTGGAATGCAGCACTTCCACCTCTGGCTGCTGTATGTCGAATTATATTTTACATGATGTGCAATGGTCTGACTGAATAATGATGTAGCCACCTCTACCTCCCCCTCTACCTCCCCCACCTGTGGCTGTTCCTGTTGTTCCTCATATTCCTGCTCCTGCTGTTCCTGTTGCCAACGTACCTCCACATGTAAGCAGGCTGTTATTGTTTTGATGAATGTGGTGACTGACTTGATCATCCAAGATTGATCCTGCCCCTCTTCCACATGTTCTGCTGCCTCCTGCACGCTGCCCATTTAGCCCACTTTGGCCTATTCATGATCTCGGAAGAATGGATGTTCAGTGTCCCAATTGCCATGCTTTGCACTGGATGGCTGAATGTCTTACCACCTCCTCCAATATAAATCCCAGATTCGGCATGTGCTGTCTGAGTGGAAAGATCGCTTTGCCACCTCTTCACCCAGTCCCACCTGAGCTTATCCAATTGCTCACTGCTCAAGATAATATTGGAAAATCATTTCGTGATCACATCCGCACTTACAATAATGCACTCGCCATGACTTCTATCGGTCGCAAGATTGACGAGTCAGTCAATGAGGGTGAAGAGGCAGTGAATGATGGCGTTGGTCCCTATGTCTACAAACTCCATGGCGAGCTGTCCCACAAAATTGGATCTCTTCTTCCACCAGAGGGTGAACCTCCTGTTTATGCTCAGCTATATATTTATGATCCAGCTGATGCTGTCAACTTTCGCATGGCCAACGCCTGGAATACTCACCTCCATCACCACACTTTGCTCACTCTCCAGGACATGCTCCACCGTCACCATCCAGCAGTTCAGATGTACAAGCAGGCTCATGAGCTCACCAGGAACTTGCCTCCACACCAGCAGTGCAAGATAGCTTTGCGTTTTGATCAATCCTGTGACCGTCGCCGCTACAATCTGCCCGATGCTACCAACAATGAGATTGCTGTCATTCTTCCAGGTGATGGCGATCAGCCAGAGAGCACACGTGACATCGTTCTCTACTGCAGGCATGGCCCTCCCCTTCAGCGCATCAGTGACATCCATCCCCTCTATCCTGCCCTTCACTATGTTTTGCTGTTTCCTACTGGCCAGCTCCAATGGCACCCTCAAATCGAGTATGCAGCTGTCGATGCCAACAACCGAGGTGGTGCCAGAGTTCACAAACATGTCTCCAAATCCGAATTCTACTGCTATCGCCTCCACCTTCGACCGCCTGCTGTTGAGCCCCAGCATATCTTTCTGACTGGAAAGCTCTTTCAGGAGTTTGTGTGTGATGGATGGGCCACTGCTGAGCAGGATCGATTGCGCTGGATTTTGATGAATCAGGACACCATTCAGGGCGAAGTTTATGTTGGCCTGGCAAATGCTGTGGCTGCAAACATCGATGTGGACACAGAGTCTCTGGGTCAAAGAATCATTCTTCCTTCGTCCTTTGCAGGAAGCACACGTCACATGCAGCAGCTTCTTCAGGATGCATTTGCCATCAATCGTCACTGCAATGGAGGCGATCTCTTTCTCACCATCACTGCCAACCCTGCCTGGCCAGAAATACGGGATGCTCTTCGTCCAGGGCAGACTGCAGCAGATCGCCCAGATTTGGTCGTTCGTGCATTCTATGCAAAGCAGAAGGAGATGATCAAGGATATCGAGGCTGGCATATTCGGAAAGGCTGTGGCTTATCTTTTCACCATCGAGTTTCAGAAGCGTGGCCTTCCTCACATGCACTGCATTATCTTTCTCGATGAGCAATCCAAGCTTTGCACCCCCGAGCAGATAGACAGTCTTCTGTCTTCAGAGTTTCCTGACGATGATCCTGAGCTCCTCGACCTCATCAAAAAGTTCATGGTCCATAAACCCTGTGGTGCAGAGAACCCTGCAGCTCATTGCATGGTGAATGGACAGTGCTCCAAAGGTTTCCCCAAGCCATTCAGGGATCAGACCACCATCTCTGAGGATGCCTATGCCTCTACCAAGCGTCGGGACACTGGACACACATATCACGTTCGGGGAAAGCAGGTCGACAATCATTGGGTGGTCACTTACTCTGCCTATCTCATCTGGAAGTACCATTGCCACATCAATATCGAGTCCATCAGCTCCATCAAGACCATCAAGTACATCTACAAATATGTCTACAAAGGCCACAATCGCATCACCATGGAGTTTGGAACTTGCAACGATGAAGTCAGGCAGTACCTCGACGCTCGCTACATATCTGCATGCGAAAGCATCTGGCGCCTCTTCCACTTCACCGTGCATGGTGCTTCTCCCAACGTCATCCGTCTTCAGGTCCACCTTCCTGGCCAGCAGTATGTCACTTGGAATCAGAACGGTCCACAGTCTATCCAGGAAATCGTGCAGCATGCTGCACAGCGTGACACCACCCTCACTGCCTTCTTCAAGGCCAATCAGGAGTATCCAGAGCTTGCACAGGTTGTTCTTTATCAGGACTTTCCTTCCAAATTTGTGTGGGATCAAAGGGCTCACAAGTGGAAGCCCAGGCAGAGGGGATTTGCCATTGGAAGGATGTTCTATGCTCCACCCAGTGCCGGTGAATGCTTTTACCTCAGGCTGCTTCTACTTCTCACTGCTGTGAAAGGGGCTACATTATACGAAGACCTTCGCACTTTTCAGGGCATCATCGCTCCCTCATTCAGAGAAGCCTGCCTCGCCCGTGGCCTTTTGGAGGATGACCAAGAGTGGCAGCAGTGTCTGGAGGAAGCAAAGTCCATGGCAACCGGTTGTCAGCTTCGCAATCTTTTTGTCACCATCCTTCGTGACTGTGCTCCCTCTGATCCTGTCCACCTCTGAAATACATATTGGCCTCACATTTGTGATGACTTGAGATATCAGCTCCAGCACACCAACATTTGTATCAACCCCACCGATGACGATGTCCATGATTATGGCCTTTATCTTATCAATCAGCTTCTCATGGTCTCTGGGAAATCTCTCAAGAAGGATTGGCCATACATGCCTCAGATCACTCAGAATTGGGATGCCAACATTCAGAACCAGTTGATCGCAGAGCAGCGCAGATACGATGTTGTGGAGCAGGCCGAGTTGGCTGCACACAATCTGGACACTTTCAATCATGATCAGAGGGCTGTCTTTGATGAGATCATGCATGCAGTCAACAACAAGACTGGCCAGACATTTTTCCTCCATGGTCCAGGTGGCACTGGCAAAACCTATGTTTACAACACCCTCTGCCATCAGCTTCGCTCTCAAGGCAAAATCGTCCTCTGTGCTGCATCGTCTGGAATAGCTGCTCTTTTGCTCAAAGGCGGTCGTACTTCCCATTCCTGCTTTCAGATCCCAATCATCATAAACGAGTCATCCACCTGCACCATTTCCAGAGGTTCAACATGGGCACAGCTCCTGCAGCAGACTGACTTGATCATTTGGGATGAGGCACTCATGCAGCATCGTCATCTCCATGAAGCTGTCAACCGCACTCTAAAAGACATTCTCCAATGTGACAAACCCTTTGGGGGTGTGCCTGTGGTCTTTGGGGGCGACTTTCATCAGATCCTGCCTGTCATTGAGAAGGGTTCTCGACCTCAAATCGTTGGTGCTTCTTTGCAATGCTCTGTTCTCTGGCAACACATCAAAATCCTTCATCTCAAAATCAACATGCGTTTGAACACAGACGATCTTCAGGAGCGCAACTTTGCAAAGTGGCAGTTGGAGGTTGGAAAGGGTGGTCATACAGATGAAGGTGGCACTATCAATCTTCCTGATCATCTCAAATGTCCTCAGAACACCATCGCTTCTCTCATCCACACCATCTATCCTGGCATCTATGATCAGGCTCAGCATTCAGATCAATACTTTTCAGAGCGGGTCATTCTGGCGAGCAAGAACGATGATGTCAACGATTTGAACCATCACATTCTTCACAATTTTCCTGGGCAGGAGCACGTCTTTCACAGTGCTGACTCAATTGCAAATGATGAGAATGCCAAACTTCTATATCCCCAAGAATATCTTAACTCCATCAACTGCTCAGGTCTACCTTTGGCGCATTTGGCACTCAAGGTCGGCGTCCCTGTCATGATATTTCGCAATCTCAACATTGCTGGAGGGGTCTGCAATGGAAGTCGGGGGATATTGACTCGGATCAGGAATAGGGTTTTGGAGATTCGGTTGATCACTGGAGATAATGCAGGAGAGACTGTTTTCATTCCACGGATGCGACTTCGGCCCATTGAAGGTCAACTCCCCTTCACACTCTCTCGACTGCAGTTTGCTGTTCATCTTTGCTTTTCAATGTCGATCAACAAGTCACAAGGGCAGTCAGTGAAGCATGTGGGTTTGGATTTCAGGAGTCCTGTCTTTACACATGGGCAGTTCTATGTGGCAATATCCAGGGTCAAGTCTGTCCACAATATCAAGGCAATATGGCCAAGCTCAGAGGATAGTGCAAAGACAAAAAATATTGTATATGATGAAGTGTTATTAGATTAAAATATATATTGTACATATGTAACTACTACTCATAGAAAATCAATGAACACAGTGAACAACGTGTGCCGGAGGCACATTTAAAAACCTTGTCAATAATAAAAGGAGGATGGTTAGGTGACTAGGCCATGGGAAGTGAAAAGGCCGTGGGAGTTGCTCTGAGTGGATGGGAAAGTGATGACCTACTTTGAGAGTCGTGAGACATGATGACAAATATAAGTGAAAGATGGGAACAAAATGTCAGCTAATTTGGGGCCGGATCACAAATATACTAAGTGATAATGTGTGGAAACAGTATTTTTTCGGCTACAGTGTGGGATCAATTTCGGCTACAATAATATAATAATGCAGGAACAACATTTTCGGCTACATCAAAATTTTCAACTAATTTTTTTTTTTTTGGGACCTGATGACAAATATAATTACTGGGTGCTATGATGACAAACATAATAATTGGGGGATCAGAATTTTCGAGCTAATTGTTTTTTTGGGGGCCTGATGACATATAATTACTGGGTGTTGCTATGATGACAAATGTAATAACTTTATGTAGGAACAACATTTTCGGCTACAGTGTGGGATCAAAATTTTCGGCTAATTTTTTTTTTTGTACCTGATGACAAATATAATTACTGGGTGTTGCTATGATGACAAATATAATTAGCAACAACATTTTCGGCTACAGTGTTGGCCTGATGACAAATATAATATGGTGTTTATATGATGACAAATCTTATAACTGACTGTAGTAACCAAATTTTCGGCTACTTGGTGGCCTGTTGACAAATAAAATATAATAAGGTGTTCCTATCATGACAAATCTAATAACTGAGTGTAGGATCAATTTTTTCGGCTAATTTTTGGCTTACTGGGTGTAGGAACCAAATTTTTGGCTGAGTTTTGGCCACTTCTAGCTTTTCTGCTCTCTTTCTGGCTCTGGGCTCTTTTCCAGTGGGGTTGTTTTTGCATTCTTGGGGTATCTGTAGACCAAGGTGAAGCTCTGTGAAGTCCTACCTCCCTGGCTTCTCTTTTTTCAACAAAAAGAGTGTCTGCCAGTTGTTTTTTGGACCTCTCTCAGGGCACAGTGTGCAGGGAGATTGGGCTGGCGGGTTTGCAGTTGCCTCCTCTTCCATTTTTGGAAGTCGCTCCACTATCAACTGCCACTGTTTGCACTGATTTCACAGCCTCCTACAAGAATCTCACCTCCTCTGCTGCAGTAAGAGAGCTCTCCGATTCCCATGGACCCATCTCCGCCCAACACTCCTCGACGTGTTCGAATGGCCGCGCAGCAAACTGAACGGGACCAACGGACCTTGGATAGCCCTACTCGCCACCGGACTCCACACCATGCTCACACTATGCACATTGCCCAGCCACTGCTGCCATTGCCACCAGCCCATAATATTGCCTTGCTGAATGCTGATCCTTTTATTGCTGCTCCTCCACCACCTCCTCAATACAATCACCTTCCTCCTCATTTGGCACAGCAGCTGGCAGCACTTCCTCCCCTTCCACAGATTGCAAGAGGCAGGGGCAGAGGGAGGGGAAGAGGGAGGGGAAGAGGCTCAAGTCATGCAGCTCCACCTCAGCCTGTTGTTGCTCCTTTATACAATGCAGCTTTCCCATATTATTTTAATGCCCCTCCTGCACCTCCAGTTTTTGACCCTCCTGTTCCTGCACCTCCAATTCCTGCACCTCCCATTCCTGTGGCAGCTCCTGCAATGGCCTGGACTGAACATGGTTTTCAGCATGCTGCACTGCCACCTCTATTTTCTGCTGTATGTTGGTTTATCTTTCACATGATGTATGTTATCTGACAATATCATGATCTAGCCTCCCCCTCCTCCTCCTCCTCCTGTTTTTGATCCTCCTCCTGCTGTTCCTGCTGTTCCTCCTCCTATTGTCCATCTTGCCAATATCCCTCTCCATGTAGGCTTATATATGTTCTTTTGAGTATATTAACTGACAACAATGATGATGTAGCATCCTGCTCCTGCTCCTCCTGTTTTTAATCTCCCTGCACCTGTTCCTCCCATTCCTGCACCTGCTATCCCTGTTTTTGATCCCTCTGCTCCTGTTCCTCCTGTTCCTGCACCTGCTATCCCTTTTTTTGATCCCCCTGCACCTGTTCCTCCCATTCCTGCTCCTGTTGTCCCTGTTGTTCATATTCCTCCACATGTATGCTTATGTCCTTTTTGTTCATGTCTTTATTTTGTGACTGACTCGATTATTCCAGGTGGCTCAACATATTGATCCTGCACCTGTTCCACTTGGGCCCCTCCCTCCTGCACGCCGTCCTTTTAGTCCTGACTGGCCTGTTCATTATCTGGGAAAAATGGATATTCAGTGTCCCAATTGTCATGCATTGCACTGGATGGCCGAGCGTCTCACTGCGTCCTCCAATATAAATCCCAGATTTGGCATGTGCTGCTTGAGTGGAAAAATCATTTTGCCTCCTCTCCACCCTGTCCCACCTGAGCTTCTCCAGTTGCTCACTGCTCAGGATCACATTGGCAGGTCGTTTCGTGATCATATCCGCACATACAACAATGCTCTTGCCATGACTTCTATTGGGCGCAAAATCGATGAGTCTGTTAATGAAGGTGAAGAGGCTGTGAACGATGGTGTTGGCCCCTATGTCTTCAAACTGCATGGCGAGCTGTCCCACAGGATTGGCTCTCTTCTTCCACAAGAGGGTGAATCTCCAGTGTATGCTCAGCTTTACATTTATGATCCAGCCGATGCAGCCAACTTTCGCATGGCCAATGCCTGGAACACTCACCTTGATCACCACACTTTGCTCACTCTCCAGGATATGCTCCACCATCTCCATCCTGCAGTTCAGATGTACAAGCAGGCCCATGAGCTTACCAGGAACTTGCCTCCACACCAGCAGTGCAAGATAGCTTTGCACTTTGATCAATCCTGTGACCGTCGCTGCTACAATCTTCCTGATGCCACCAACAATGAGATTGCGGTCATTCTTCCAGGTGATGGTGATCAGCCACAGAGCACACGTGATATCATTCTCTACCGCAGGCATGGCCCTCCCCTTCAGCGCATCACCGATGTCCATCCCCTCTATCCTGCTCTTCACTATGTCCTCCTTTTTCCTACTGGCCAGCTCCAATGGCATCCTCAAATCGAGTTTGCAGCTGCTAATGAAGGCGGTGCAAGGGTTCGCAAGCATGTGTCCAAATCAGATTTCTACTGCTATCGTCTCCACCCCCGACTGCCTGCTATCGAGCCTCAGCATATATTCTTGAGTGGAAAGCTCTTTCAGGAGTTTGTTTGTGACCAGTGGGCAACTTCAGAGCAGGATCGGTTGTGCTTTATCATGATGAATCAGGACACTATTCGTGGTGAAGTCTATATGGGCTTGGCTGATGCTGTGGCTGCAAATGTGGATGCAGACACAGAGTCTCTCGGTCAAAGAATCATCCTGCCTTCTTCATTCGCAGGAAGCACACGTCATATGCAGCAGCTTCTTCAGGATGCCTTGGCTATCAATCGCTACTTCAAGGGTGGTGATCTCTTTCTGACCATGACTGCAAACCCCGCTTGGCCAGAGATTCAGGATGAGCTCAAGCCTGGGCAGACTGCTGCCGATCGCCCTGACTTGGTCGTTCGTGCATTCCATGCAAAGCAGAAGGAGATGATCAAAGACATCGAGGCTGGGATCTTTGGCAAGGCACTCTCTTATGTGTTTGTGATCGAGTTTCAGAAGCGTGGCCTGCCTCACATGCACTGCATTATCTTTCTTGATGGGGAGTCCAAGCTTCGCACTCCTGAGCAGATAGACAGCCTCATGTGCTCAGAGTTTCCTGACGACAATCCTGAGCTGCTCGAGTTGGTCAAGAAGTTCATGGTCCATAAACCCTGTGGTGCAGAGAACCCTACAGCTCCTTGCATGGTGAATGGACAGTGCTCCAAAAATTTTCCGAAGCCATTCAGGGATCAGACAACCATCTCTGAGGATGCCTATGCCTCCACCAGGCGTCGGAACACTGGAAAGATATATCAGGTTCGGGGAAAGCAGGTCGACAATCTCTGGGTCGTCACTTATTCACCCTATCTCCTCTGGAAGTACTGCTGCCACATCAACATCGAGTCCATTGCCTCCATCAAAGCTGTCAAATACATCTACAAATATGTGTACAAAGGTCATGATCGCATCACCATGCAGTTTGGGACTTGCAACAATGAAGTCAAACAGTATCTGGACGCTCGCTATATTTCTGCCTGTGAGAGCATTTGGCGCCTCTTTCATTTACCTATGCACTCTGCTTCTCCCAATGTCGTCCGACTTCAGATCCACCTCCCTGGCCAGCAGTATGTCACTTGGAATCAGAACGGTCCACGGTCTATCCAAGAAATCGTCCAGCATGCTGCACAGCGTGACACCACCCTCACTGGCTATTTCAAAGCCAATCAGCAGTATCCAGAGCTGGCACAGGATCTTCTTTATCAGGACTTTCCCTCCAAATTTGTGTGGGATCAGAAAGCCCACAAGTGGAAGCCCAGACAGAGAGGGTTCGCTATTGGGAGGATGTACTACACTCAGCCTACTGCAGGTGAACGCTTCTACCTCAGGCTTCTTCTGACCGCTGTCAAGGGTGCAACATCATATGAACATCTGTGCACTTTTCAGGGAAATGTCTATCCCTCATTCAGAGAAGCATGTCTGGCACGTGGCCTTTTGGAGGATGACCAAGAGTGGGTGCAGTGTTTGGAGGAAGCAAAGTCCATGGCAACAGATCGTCAGCTCCGGCAACTCTTTGTCACTATTCTTCGTGATTGTGCACCCTCTGATCCTGTCCAGCTTTGGAACACATACTGGCCCCACATTTGCGATGACCTGCGGTATCAGCTCCAGCACAACAATATCCGTCTCAACCCTACCGATGACGATGTGCAGGATTATGGCCTCTACTTGATCAACCAGCTTCTCTTATCCTCTGGCAAATCTCTCAGCAAGGATTGGCCATACATGCCTCAGATCACTCAGAATTGGGAAGCCAACCTCGAAAACTGGTTGATTGCAGAGCAGTGCAGATATGATGTTGTGGAGCAGGCTGAGTTGGCTGCACAGAACTTGGACACTTTCAATCCAGACCAGAGAGCTGTCT
The DNA here is from genome assembly GCA_029959215.1 of Tricholoma bakamatsutake. NCBI lineage: Eukaryota > Fungi > Basidiomycota > Agaricomycetes > Agaricales > Tricholomataceae > Tricholoma > Tricholoma bakamatsutake. The sequence goes on from CP114862.1 coordinate 10,379,675, forward strand.
TTGAGGAGATCATGCATGCTGTTGACAACAAGACCGGCCAGACCTTTTTCCTCCATGGTCCCGGTGGCACAGGCAAAACCTTTGTATACAACACTCTGGCCCATCAGCTTCGTTCTCAGGGCAAAATCATCCTCTGTATAGCATCATCCGGCATTGCTGCACTCCTGCTCAAAGGTGGCTCCACTTCTCATTCATGTCTCCAGATCCCTCTCATCATCAATGAGTCATCCACCTGCTCTATCTCCAGAGGTTCAATTCGGGCAAAGCTGTTGCAGGAGACTCACTTGATCATTTGGGACAAGGCACTCATGCAGCATCGTCATCTCCATGAAGCTGTCAACTGCACTCTCAAAGACATTCTGCAATCTGATCAACCCTTTGGTGGCATTCCTATTATTTTTGGGGGCGATTTTCACCAGATCCTGCCTGTTATCGAGAGGGGTTCACGGCCTCAGATTGTTGGTGCTTCCTTGCAGCGCTCTGTTCTTTGGCAATATATTAAAGTTCTTCATCTCAAAATCAACATGCGATTGAACACAGATGATCTTGAAGAGCGACAGTTTGCAAAGTGGCAGCTGGAGGTTGGAAAGGGTGATCATACAGATGAGGGTGGCAACATCGAACTTCCCAACCATTTCAAGTGTCCTGAAAACACTCTGGCTTCCCTCATCGACACCATCTATCCTGGCATCTATAATCATGCTCAGCATCCCGATCAATACTTCTCAGAGTGGATTGTCCTGGCAAGCAAAAATGATGATGTGGATGATTTGAACCATTACATTCTTCAGAGGTTCCCTGGAGAGGAGCAAGTGTTTCACAGTGCAGACTCTATTGCAAACAATGAACTTCTGTATCCACCTGAATACCTCAACTCAATCAACTGCTCCGGTCTACCTTTGGCACACTTGGCACTCAAGGTTGGCGTCCCTGTGATGATACTTCGCAATCTCAATATTGCTGGAGGGGTCTGCAATGGTTCTCGAGGGATTTTGACTCGGATTCGGAACAGAGTGTTGGAGGTTCAGTTGATTACTGGAGATCATGCTGGAGAGAAGGTGTTTATTCCACGGATGCGACTGCAGCCAATCGAAGGACAACTCCCTTTCACTCTGTCTCGACTTCAATTTCCTGTTCGACTGTGCTTTTCAATGTCGATCAACAAATCCCAGGGACAGTCAGTGCAGCATGTGGGATTAGATTTCAGGAGTCCTGTCTTCACTCATGGGCAGTTTTATGTAGCGATATCATGAGTAAGGTCTGTGCACAACATCAAGGCAATATGGCCAAGTGACAGTGGAAGTGCAAAAACCAAAAATATTGTATATAATGAAGTACTATTAGAGTAACATAGAAATGATAACATAGAAATGAAGTTGTGACAGTGGAAGTGCAAAAACCAAAAATATTGAATATATTACTTATTAAACATGTTAACGCGTGCCGGAGGCACATTCCCAACCTTGTCAATAATAAAAGGAGGATGGTCAGGTGACTAGGCCGTGGGAAGTGAAGAGGCCGTGGGAGTTGCTCTGAGTGGATGGGAAAGTGATGACCTACTTTGAGAGTCATGAGACATGATGACAAATATAACTCAATGGTGGGAACCTTTTTCTCAGCTAATTTTCGCCACCTCTATCTTTTTTTTTTTTTGGGTCTGGGCACTTTTTCTATATAGAGTGTAAAAATTGAGTTTAATGACAAAGTGAAGTTGGAGATTTTTTACAACATTCAAAAGAGAGGAGAGGGAGGAGAGCAGGGGTGAGAGGGTGAGGGGGTGAAGTAGTGAGGGAGAGAGGGGGGGAGGGGGTAAAGGGGGGAATGGGAGGTGGGAGTGGGTGAGGGGGTGATGGGGGAGGGGGGGGAGTGAGTAGGGGAGGGGGGAGAGAGGAGGAGGAGGATGGATGGAGAGGGGGGGAGAGGGGGGAGAGGGAGGGGAGTAGGGGAGAGGGGAGAGGGGGTGAAGGGAGGAGGGGGGTGAAGGGGTGAGGGGGAAGGAGGGGGGAGGAGATGAGGAGGGGGAGGGGGGAGGGAGTGAGTGAGGGGGTGATGGGGGTGAAGTATTGAGGGGATGAGGATATGAGAGTGGGAGAACATGAGAGGGGGGGGTGAGAGGGGGAGTGAGGAAGAAGGGGGAGAGAGAGGAGAGAGGGGAGAGGGAGGAGGGGGAGGGTGCATGAGGAGGTGAGGGGGGAGGAGAGGGGGGGAGAGGGGAGAAGGAGGGTGGATGGAGAGGGAGAGAGGGAAGGGGGAGGTAGGGATGGGAAGGGGATAGGGGTGAAGTAGGTGGAGAAGGGGATGAGGGTGAAGTAGGTGGAGAAGGGGATGGGTATGGGGTAGGTGGAGAAGGGGATAAGGGAGAGGGAGAGGGAGAGGGAGAGGGAGAGGGAGAGGTGGATGGGGATGGGGGAGATGGGGATGGGGGATGGGGGAGATGGGGATGGGGGATGGGGGAGAAGGGGATGGGGATGGGGGAGATGGGTATGGGGGATGGGAATGGGGAGGTGGGGATGGGAAGGGGATGGGGGTGAGGTAAGTGGAGAAGGGAATGAGAATGGGAGAGGTTGGGATAGCGGAGATGGGGATGGGGAAGGGGGAGAAGAGGATGGAAATGGGGGAGATGGTTATGGGGGAGATGGGTATAGGGGAGATGGGTATGGGGGATGGGAATGGGGAGGTGGGGATGGGAAGGGGATGGGGGTGAGGTAAGTGGAGAAGGGGATGGGGATGGGGTAGGTGGAGAAGGGGATGGGGATGGGAGAGGTGGGGATAGGGGAGATGGGGATGGGGAAGGGGGAGAAGAGGATGGAAATGGGGGAGATGGTTATGGGGGAGATGGGTATAGGGGAGATGGGAATGGGGGATGGGAATGGGGAGGTGGGGATGGGAAGGGGATGGGGGTGAGGTAAGTGGAGAAGGGGATGGGGATGGGGTAGGTGGAGAAGGGGATGGGGATGGGAGAGGTGGGGATAGGGGAGATAGGAATGGGGAAGAGGGAGAAGAGGAAGGTGATGGGGGAGATGGGGATGGGGAAGGTGATGGGGGAGAAGAGGAAGGAGATGGAGGAAATGGGGATGGGAGAGATGTGGAAGGGGATAAACACTACAATCCACCCACGTTGACTTGGGGCCAATGGTCCCAAGTCAACTGAAGAGTTGTGTACTATCTAAAAGTCAACTAAAGAGTTGTGTAACCATGACACCCCAAGTCCAAAGGCAACTAAGGAGTTGAGTAACTGTAGTGGAATTAAGCATTGTATTATGTATATGCAAGCTGGCCCATGAAAATAAACCACCACTTACACATTCACAGACCGAGTCAAAAAATGCAATGAAGTGAACAATGTGCACTGAAGTCAAAAAATGCAATGAGATGTTGATAAAATTAATGAACACAGTGACCAACATAAGCCATACTTCACTCATGAGTGGTTCTGTGTAGCAATATCATGAGTAAGGTCTGTGCACAACATCAAGGCTATATGGCCAAGTGACAGTGGAAGTGCAAAAACCAAAAATATTGTATATAATGAAGTACTATTAGAGTAACATAGAAATGAAGTCCATACTTATTAAACATGTTAACACATGACAGTGGAAGTGCAAATACCAAAATAATGAAGTACTATCAGACTAACATAGAAATGAAGTCATGATAGTGGAAGTGCAAAAACCAAAAATATTGAATATATTACTTATTAAACATGTTAACACGTGCCGGAGGCACATTCCCAACCTTGTCCATAATAAAGCGAGCATGGTCACGTGAAGGGGTCATGGGAATGATGACTAACTCTGAAGGGGTGGGAATGGCATCACGCCGTGAGACTCTGCAGAGGTGTGGGAATGGGAGAATGGTGAGAAAGTATGACAAATATAACTCAAAGGTGGGAACTTTTTTCTTGGCTAATTTTTCACCACCTCGAACTTTTTTTTTTGGCTCTGGGCTCATTGGCTATGTAGAATGAATAGCATGTAAGGAGCTATATTGCAGTGTTTGCTAAATAAAATTTGACTGAGGAGCAATTGTCATTCCATTTACTATGCTGTGAAAGCTGACTAAGCGAACCTCGCGGGCTGAACAAAATGCAAAAACCTGATCATGACCTCGGCACATGACCCAAATAAAATGATTTAGACACATCACTGTATTAGTCAGTAGCAAGGTGGTTGGCTCAATAAAATATGGTTACAATTTATAAATGAGGTCATTACAAAGTCAGGTTAGTATTGAAATAAGTTTGAATTGAAAATTGAGTTCAGATCAGTAAAATATAAGAGTTACAATTGAGTTCATTATGAAGTAAAGGAAATAAAAATTACTTGAATACAGTATGTTTAAAAATTGAGTTCGTTACAAAGTAAAGTCAGCAAAATAACAGTTACAAATGAGCTCATTATGAAGTAAAGTCTATAAAAATTAGTCTAGAAATAAGTCAAGTTTGAAAATGAGTCAGTAAAAAATAAGTCTGTAAAATGATCTTTGAAATAAGGCATTTGATATAAAATAAAATTACAGTTACCATTATGAAGTCAACTCAATAAAAATTAGTTCAATACAAAGTCATTATGCAGACTTACTAACAAGTTATAATTTGAGTTCGTTATAATGTAAAGTCAATAAATATTACTTTAATACTGACAAAGTGAAGTTGGAGATTTTTTACAAAATTTAAAGAGAGGAGAGGGAGGAGAGCAGGGGTGAGGGGGTGAAATAGTGAGAGGGTGAGGGGGTGAAGTAGTGAGGGGGTGAGGGAGTAGGGGAGAGGGGAGAGGGGAGGAGGAGGATGGATGGAGAGGGGGGAGGGGGTGAAGTAGTGAGGGGGGGAGGGAGTGAGGGGGTGAGGGAGAGAGGAGGGGAGGGAGTGAAGGGGAGAATGGGAAATGAGAGGAAAAGTGGAGAGTGGGTGAGGATAAGAGAGTGGGAGAAGGTGAGAGGGGGGGGGTGAGAGGAGGGGGTAAGGAAGAAGGGGGAGAGAGATGAGAGAGAGGAGGGGGGGAGAATGGAGGGTGCATAAGGGGGTGAGGGGGGAGGGTGCATAAGGGGGTGAGGGGAGAGGGGAGGGGGGAGGGGGGGGGGGAGAGGGGGGCAGAGGAAGGGGATGGGGGAGAGGGGAGAGGAGGGAGATGGGGGAGGGGATGGGGGAGATGGAGGAGGGGATGGGGGAGATGGGGGAGGGGATGGGGTAGGTAGGCATGGAATGGGGGAGGGGATGGGGTAGGTGGACATGTGATGGGGATGGGGTAGGTGGGCATGGGAATGGGGATGGAGTAGGTGGGCATGGGTATGGGGAAGGGGAAGGGGATGGGGACAGGGATGGAGTAGGTGGGCATGGGCATGGGGAAGGGGAAGGGGATGGAGATGGAGATGGAGATGGGGTAGGTGGAGATGGGGATGGGGAAGGGGAAGGGGAAGGGGAAGGGGATAAACACCACAACCCCCCCACGTTGACTTGGGGCCAACGGTCCCAAGTCAACTGAAGAGTTGTGTACCATCTAAAAGTCAAATAAAAAGCTGTGCATCCATGAATAAAATGCAGTGAGGTGTTCATAATGAACACAGTGAACCACGTGTGCCGAAGGCACATTTAAAAACCTTGTCCATAATAAAGTGAGCATGGTCACATGAAGGGGTCGTGGGAATGCTGACAAACTCCAAAGGGGTAGGAGATCCATGACTAACCCTCCACTGTGAGAAAATGATGACAAATATAAGTGATAGGTGGGAAATGACAATACTTGGTTGTTTCCATCATTTCAAAATTTAGCTGAAAAGTTTTTCATTAGCCGAAAAAAAAAATTCGGCTAAATTGGGGCTGGATCACAAACATAATAACTAATAACAGGGTGCTTTTTTGGCTACTATAATATAATGTAGGCATGTGTTTTTGGGCCTGATGACAAATATAATTAGGGGGTGTTGCCATGATGACTAATTTAATTAGCAACAACATTTTCGGCTACCGTGTTGAATCAAAATTTTCGGCTATTGTTTTTTTTTTTGGCCTGATGACAAAGATAATTACTGGATGTTGTCATGATGACAAATTTAATTAGCAACAACAATTTCGGCTACAGTGTTGGATCAAAATTTTTGGCTATTGTTTTTTTTTTGGGCCTGATGAGAAATATAATCAGTGGGTCTTGCCATGATGACAAATTTAATTAGCAACAACAGTGTGGGATCAAAATTTTCAGCTAATTGTTTTTTTAAGGTGTTCCCATGATAACAAACTAATTTTCCCATTTGTCATCGATGACAAAGATCATAACTGGGTTTTTCGGCTAATTTTTGGCTTGCTGGGTGTAGAAACCAAATTTTCGGCTGAGTTTTGGCTACTTCTAGCTTTTCTGCTCTCTTTCTGGCTCTGGGCTCTTTTCCAGTGGGGTTGTTTTTGCATTCTTGGGGTATCTGTAGACCAAGGTGAAGCTCTGTGAAGTCCTACCTCCCTGGCTTCTCTTTTTTCAACAAAAGGAGTGTCTGCCAGTTGTTTTTTAGACCTCTCTCAGGGCACAGTGTGCAGGGAGATTGGGCTGGCTGGTTTGCAGTTGCCTCCCCTTCCATTTTTGGAAGTCGCTCCACTATCAACTGCCACTGTTTGCACCAATTTCACAGCCTCCTGCAAGATTGTCACATCCTCCACTGCTGTAAGAGAGCTCTCCGATTCCCATGGACCCAACTCTGCCCAACACTCCTCGACGTGGCCAAACAGCCGTGCAGCAAACTGAACGAGACCAACGGACCTTGGATAGCCCTACTCGCCACCGGACTCCACACCACGTTCGCACTATGCACATTGCCCAGCCACTGCTGCCATTGCTGCCAGCCCATAATATTGCCTTGCTGAATGCCGATCCTTTTATTGCTGCTCCTCCACCACCTCCTCAATACAATCACCTTCCTCCTCATTTGGCACAGCAGTTGGCGGCACTTCCTCCTCTTCCACAGATTCCAAGAGGCAGGGGCAGAGGGAGGGGAAGAGGGAGGGGAAGAGGCTCAAGTCATGCAGCTCCACCTCAGCCTGTGGTTGCTCCTTTACACAATCCAGCTCTCCCATATTTTTTACATGCCCCTCCTGCACCTCCTGTTTTTGATCCTCCTGTTCCTGCACCTCCAATTCCTGCACCTCCCATTCCTGTGGCTCCTCCTGTATATTGAATTGTTCTGTCAGGTGATAGATTGTGACTAACAGCATATTGATGTAGCCTCTTCCTCCTACTCCAGTGCCTCTGATGATTGTCCCTCCTGCTGTCCCTCAACCCATTGCTCCTAGATTGACCTTGGCTGAACTCGCTGCCTGGCATGTTGCACTTCCACCTCTTTTTCTGGCTGTAGCTGTAAGTTGAATTATTCTTGCAGGTGACAGACATTCAACTGACAATAAATTTTATAGCCTCCTCCTCCTGTTTTTTACCCTCCTGTTCCTGTTCCTCCTGTTGCTGGACCTGCCATTCCTGTTGCTGGACCTGTTCTTCCTGTTGCTCCTCCTGTTCTTCCTGTTGCTGCTCCTGTTTCTCCTGTTGCTGCTCCTGTTCCTCCTGTTGCTGCTCCTGTTCCTCCTGTTGCTGCTCCTGTTCCTCCTGTTCCTGCTCCTATTCCTCCCATTGCTGCTTCTATTCCTCCTGTTGCTGCTCCTGCAATGGCGTAAACTGAGCTTGCTGCCTGGCATGCAGCACTTCCACCTCTGGCTGGTGTATGTCGAATTATATTTTACATGATGTGCAATGGTCTGACTGAATAATGATGTAGCCACCTCTACCTCCCCTCTACCTCCCCCACCTGTGGCTGTTCCTGCTGTTCCTGCTGTTCCTGCTGTTCCTGCTCCTGCTGTTCCTGTTGCCAACGTACCTCCACATGTAAGCAGGCTGTTATTGTTTTGATGAATGTGGTGACTGACTTGATCATCCAAGATTGATCCCGCCCCTCTTCCACATGTTCTGCTGCCTCCTGCACGCCGCCCATTTAGCCCACTTTGGCCTATTCATGATCTCGGAAGAATGGATGTTCAGTGTCCCAATTGCCATGCTTTGCACTGGATGGCCGAACGTCTTACCACCTCCTCCAATATAAATCCCAGATTTGGCATGTGCTGTCTGAGTGGAAAGATCGCTTTACCCCCTCTTCACCCAGTCCCACCTGAGCTTATCCAATTGCTCACTGCTCAAGATGACATTGGAAAATCATTTCGTGATCACATCTGCACTTACAATAATGCACTCGCCATGACTTCTATCGGTCGCAAGATTGACGAGTCGGTCAATGAGGGTGAAGAGGCAGTGAATGATGGTGTTGGTCCCTATGTCTACAAACTCCATGGTGAGCTGTCCCACAAAATTGGATCTCTTCTTCCACCAGAGGGTGAACCTCCTGTTTATGCTCAGCTATATATTTATGATCCAGCTGATGCTGTCAACTTTCGCATGGCCAACACCTGGAATACTCACCTCCATCACCACACTTTGCTCAGTCTCCAGGACATGCTCCACCGTCACCATCCAGCAGTTCAGATGTACAAGCAGGCTCATGAGCTCACCAGGAACTTGCCTCCACACCAGCAGTGCAAGATAGCTTTGCGTTTTGATCAATCCTGTGAACAACGTGTGCCGGAGGCACATTTAAAAACCTTGTCAATAATAAAAGGAGGATGGTCAGGTGACTAGGCCATGGGAAGTGATGAGGACGTGGGAGATGAAGAGGCCGTGGGAGGTGAAGAGGCCGTGGGAGTTGCTCTGAGTGGGTGGGAGAGTGATGACCAACTCTGAGGGTCATGAGACAATGATGACAAATATAAGTGAAAGGTGAGAACAAATGATAACAAAATTTTTTGGCTAATTTGGGGCCGGATCACAAATATAATTAACTAATGACATCAATTTCGGCTACAATATAATAGAATGCAGGAACAACATTTTCAGCTACATTGGGGGGATCAAAAATTTCGGGTAATTCTTTTGTTATTGGGCCTGATGACAAATATAATTTAATTACTGGGTGTTGCCATGATGATAAATTTAAACTTTTTGGCTACATTGTGGGATCAAAATTTTCAGCTAATTTTTTTGGTGGGGGCCTGATGACAAATATATTTTGATTACTGGGTGTTGCCATGATGACAAATATAATAACTTTGTGTAGGATCAATATTTTTGGCTGATTTTTGGCCTGATGACAAATATGATTACCAAGTGTAGAAACCCAATTTTCGGCTGATTTTTGGCCACTTCTACCTTTTCTGCTCTCTTTCTGGCTCTGGGCTCTTTTCCAGTGGGGTTGTTTTTGCATTCTTGGGGTATCTGTAGACCAAGGTGAAGCTCTGTGAAGTCCTACCTCCCTGGCTTCTCTTTTTTCAACAAAAAGAGTGTCTGCCAATTGTTTTTTGGACCTCTCTCAGAGCACAGTGTGCAGGGAGATTGGGCTGGCAGGTTTGCAGTTGCCTCCCCTTCCATTTTTGGAAGTCACTCCACTATCAACTGCCACTGTTTGCACTGATTTCACAGCCTCCTGCAAGGATCTCACATCCTCCATTGCTGTAAGAGAGCTCCCTGATTCCCATGGACTCTACTCCGCCCAACACTCCTCGACGTGGCCGAACAGCCGCGCAGCAAACTGAACGAGACCAACGGACCTTGGATAGCCCTACTCGCCACCGGACTCCACACCACGTTCGCACTATGCACATTGCCCAGCCACTGCTGCCATTGCTGCCAGCCCATAATATTGCCTTGCTGAATGCCGATCCTTTTATTGCTGCTCCTCCACCACCTCCTCAATACAATCACCTTCCTCCTCATTTGGCACAGCAGTTGGCGGCACTTCCTCCTCTTCCACAGATTCCAAGAGGCAGGGGCAGAGGGAGGGGAAGAGGGAGGGGAAGAGGCTCAAGTCACGCTGCTCCACCTCAGCCTGTTGTTGCTCCTTTACACAATGCAGCTTTCCCATATTATTTTAATGCCCCTCCTGTTTTTGACCCTCCTGTTCCTGCCCCTCCAATTCCTGCACCTCGCATTCCTGTGGCAGCTCCTGCAATGGCCTGGACTGAACTTGCTTTTCAGCATGCTGCACTGCCTGCTCTATTTCCTGCTGTATGTTGGTTTATCTTTCACATAATGTATGTTATCTGACAATATCATGATCTAGCCTCCTCCTCCTCCTCCTCCTCCTCCTCCTGTTTTTGATCCTGCTCCTGCTGTTCCTGCTGTTCCTGCTCCTATCGTCCCTCTTGCCAATATCCCTCTCCATGTAGGCTTATATATGTTCTTTTGAGTATATTAACTGACAATAATGATGATGTAGCATCCTGCTCCTGCTCCTCCTGTTTTTGATCTCCCTGCACCTGTTCCTCCCATTCCTGCACCTGCTATCCCTGTTTTTGATCCCCCTGCACCTGTTCCTCCTGTTTCTGCACCTGCTATCCCTATTTTTGATCCCCCTGCACCTGTTCCTGCCATTCCTGCTCCTGTTGTTCCTGTTTTTGATCCCCCTGCACCTGTTCCTCCTGTTCCTGCACCTGCTATCCCTGTTTTTGATCCTCCTGCACCTGTTCCTGCCATTCCTGCTCCTGTTGTCCCTGTTTTTGATCCCCCTGCACCTGTTCCTCCTGTTCCTGCACCTGCTATCCCTGTTTTTGATCTGCCTGCACCTGTTCCTCCCATTCCTGCACCTGTCATCCCTGTTGTTGATATTCCTCCACATGTATGCTTATGTCCTTTTTGGTCATGTCTTTATTTTGTGACTGACTTGATTATCCCCAGGTGGCTCAACATATTGATCCTGCACCTGTTCCACTTGGGCCCCTCCCTCCTGCACACCGTCCTTTTAGTCCTGACTGGCCTGTTCATTATCTGGGGAGAATGGATATTCAGTGTCCCAACTGTCATGCATTGCACTGGATGGCCGAGCGTCTCACAGCATCCTCCAGTATAAATCCCAGATTTGGCATGTGCTGCTTGAGTGGAAAAATCATTTTGCCTCCTCTCCACCCAGTCCCATCTGAGCTTCTCCAGTTGCTCACTGCTCAGGATCACATTGGCAGGTTGTTTTGTGATCATATCCACACATACAACAATGCTCTTGCCATGACTTCCATTGGGCACAAAATCGATGAGTCTGTTAATGAAGGTGAAGAGGCTGTGAATGATGGTGTTGGCCCCTACGTCTTCAAACTGCATGGCGAGCTGTCCCACAGGATTGGCTCTCTTCTTCCACAAGAGGGTGAATCTCCAGTGTATGCTCAGCTTTACATTTATGATCCAGCCGATGCAGCCAACTTTTGCATGGCCAATGCCTGGAACACTCACCTCGATCACCACACTTTGCTCACCCTCCAGGACATGCTCCACCGTCTCCATCCTGCAGTTCAGATGTACAAGCAGGCCCATGAGCTCACCAGGAACTTGCCTCCACACCAGCAGTGCAAGATAGCTTTGTGCTTTGATCAATCCTGTGACCGTCGCTGCTACAATCTTCCTGATGCCACCAACAATGAGATCGCGGTCATTCTTCCAGGTGATGGTGATCAGCCACAGAGCACACGTGATATCATTCTCTACCGCAGGCATGGCCCTCCCCTTCAGCGCATCACCGATGTCCATCCCCTCTATCCTGCTCTTCACTATGTCCTCCTTTTTCCTACTGGCCAGCTCCAATGGCATCCTCAAATCGAGTTTGCAGCTGCTAATGAAGGCGGTGCAAGGGTTCGCAAGCATGTGTCCAAATCAGATTTCTACTGCTATCGTCTCCACCCCCGACCGCCTGCTATCGAGCCTCAGCATATATTCTTGAGTGGAAAGCTCTTTCAGGAGTTTGTTTGTGACCAGTGGGCAACTTCAGAGCAGGATCGGTTGTGCTTTATTATGATGAATCAGGACACTATTCGTGGTGAAGTCTATATGGGCTTGGCTAATGCTGTGGCTGCAAATGTGGATGCAGACACAGAGTCTCTCAGTCAAAGAATCATCCTGCCTTCTTCATTTGCAGGAAGCACACGTCATATGCAGCAGCTTCTTCAGGATGCCTTGGCTATCAATCGCTACTTCAAGGGTGGTGATCTCTTTCTGACCATGACTGCAAACCCCGCTTGGCCAGAGATTCAGGATGAGCTCAAGCCTGGGCAGACTGCTGCCGATCGCCCTGACTTGGTCGTTCGTGCATTCCATGCAAAGCAGAAGGAGATGATGTGATCGAGTTTCAGAAGCGTGGCCTGCCTCACATGCACTGCATTATCTTTCTTGATGGGGAGTCCAAGCTTCGCACTCCTGAGCAGATAGACAGCCTCATGTGCTCAGAGTTTCCTGACGGCAATCCTGAGCTGCTCGAGTTGGTCAAGAAGTTCATGGTCCATAAACCCTGTGGTGCAGAGAACCCTATAGCTCCTTGCATGGTGAATGGACAGTGCTCCAAAAATTTCCCCAAGCCATTCAGGGATCAGACAACCATCTCTGAGGATGCCTATGCCTCCACCAGGTGTCGGAACACTGGAAAGACATATCAGGTTCGGGGAAAGCAGGTTGACAATCGCTGGGTCATCACTTATTCACCCTATCTCCTCTGGAAGTACTGCTGCCACATCAACATCAAGTCCATTGCCTCCATCAAAGCTGTCAAATACATCTACAAATATGTGTACAAAGGTCATGATCGCATCACCATGCAGTTTGGGACTTGCAACAATGAAGTCAAACAGTATCTGGATGCTCGCTATATTTCTGCCTGCGAGAGCATTTGGTGCCTCTTTCATTTACCTATGCACTCTGCTTCTCCCAATGTCATCCGACTTCAGATCCACCTCCCTGGCCAGCAGTATGTCACTTGGAATCAGAACGGTCCACGGTCTATCCAAGAAATCATCCAGCATGCTGCACAGCCTGACACTACCCTCACTGGCTATTTCAAAGCCAATCAGCAGTATCCAGAGCTTGCACAGGATCTTCTCTATCAGGACTTTCCCTCCAAATTTGTGTGGGATCAGAAAGCCCACAAGTGGAAGCCCAGACAGAGAGGGTTCGCTATTGGGAGGATATACTACACTCAGCCTACTGCAGGTGAACGCTTCTACCTCAGGCTTCTTCTGACAGCTGTCAAGGGTGCAACATCATATGAACATCTGTGCACTTTTCAGGGAAATGTCTATCCCTCATTTAGAGAAGCATGTCTGGCATGTGGCCTTTTGGAGCATGACCAAGAGTGGGTGCAGTGTTTGGAGGAAGCAAAGTCCATGACAACAGGTCATCAGCTCTGGCAACTCTTTGTCACTATTCTTCATGATTGTGCACCCTCTGATCCTGTCCAGCTTTGGAACACATACTGGCCCCACATTTGCGATGACCTGCGGTATCAGCTCCAGCACAACAATATCCGTCTCAACTCTACCGATGACAATGTGCAGGATTATGGCCTCTACTTGATCAACCAGCTTCTCTTATCCTCTGGCAAATCTCTCAGCAAGGATTGGCCATACATGCCTCAGATCACTCAGAATTGGGAAGCCAACCTCGAAAACCGGTTGATTGCAGAGCAGCGCAGATATGATGTTGTGGAGCAGGCTGAGTTGGCTGCACAGAACTTGGACACTTTCAATCCAGACCAGAGAGCTGTCTTTGAGGAGATCATGCATGCTGTCGACAACAAGACCAGCCAGACCTTTTTCCTCCATGGTCCCGGTGGCACAGGCAAAACCTTTGTATACAACACTCTGGCCCATCAGCTTCGTTCTCAGGGCAAAATCGTCCTCTGTATAGCATCATCCAGCATTGCTGCACTCCTGCTCAAAGGTGGCTCCACTTCTCATTCATGTCTCCAGATCCCTCTCATCATCAATGAGTCATCCACCTGCTCTATCTCCAGAGGTTCAATTCAGGCAAAGCTGTTGCAGGAGACTGACTTGATCATTTGGGACAAGGCACTCATGCAGCATCGTCATCTCCATGAAGCTGTCAACCGCACTCTCAAAGACATTCTGCAATCTGATCAACCCTTTGGTGGCATTCCTATTATTTTTGGGGGCGACTTTCACCAGATCCTGCCTGTTATTGAGAGGGGTTCACAGCCTCAGATTGTTGGTGCTTCCTTGCAGCGCTCTGTTCTTTGGCAACATATTAAAGTTCTTCATCTCAAAATCAACATGCGATTGAACACGAATGATCTTGAAGAGCGACAGTTTGCAAAGTGGCAGCTGGAGGTTGGAAAGGGTGATCATACAGATGAGGGTGGCAACATCGAACTTCCCAACCATTTCAAGTGTCCTGAAAACACTCTGGCTTCCCTCATCGACACCATCTATCCTGGCATCTATAATCATACTCAGCATCCTGATCAATACTTCTCAGAGCGGATTGTCCTGGCAAGCAAAAATAATGATGTGGATGATTTGAACCATTACATTCTTCAGAGGTTCTCTGGAGAGGAGCAAGTGTTTCACAGTGCAGACTCTATTGCAAACAATGAACTTCTGTATCCACCTGAATACCTCAACTCAATCAACTGCTCCGGTCTACCTTTGGCACACTTGGCACTCAAGGTTGGCATCCCTGTGATGATACTTCGCAATCTCAATATTGCTGGAGGGGTCTGCAATGGTTCTCGAGGGATTTTGACTCAGATTCGGAACAGAGTGTTGGAGGTTCGGTTGATTACTGGAGATCATGCTGGAGAGAAGGTGTTTATTCCACGGATGCGACTGCAGCCAATCGAAGGACAACTCCCTTTCACTCTGTCTCGACTCTAATTTCCTGTCCGACTATGCTTTTCAATGTCGATCAACAAATCCCAGGGACAGTCAGTGCAGCATGTGGGATTAGATTTCAGGAGTCCTGTCTTCACTCATGGGCAGTTCTATGTAGCGATATCACGAGTAAGGTCTGTGCACAACATCAAGGCAATATGGCCAAGTGACAGTGGAAGTGCAAAAACCAAAAATATTGTATATAATGAAGTACTATTAGAGTAACATAGAAATGAAGTACTATTAGAGTAACATAGAAATGAAGTACTATTAGAGTAACATAGAAATGAAGTCCATACTTATTAAACATGTTAACACATGACAGTGAAAGTGCAAAAACCAAAATAATGAAGTACTATCAGACTAACATAGAAATGAAGTCATGACAGTGGAAGTGCAAAAACCAAAAATATTGTATATATTACTTATTAAACATGTTAACGCGTGCCGGAGGCACATTCCCAACCTTGTAACAAGTTAGTTAAGGAAAGTCACATGACAATGACAGTTTAATACACGCTTATCACATGACGGTGAACCTTCCTTCAGTGCCACCATGGACCCGACAAGTTGTTTATCTGAAGGCTTCTCCCATTTGTCTGTGGGCGATCTAAGCACGCCGCATGAGTCCATATCCAGAGATACGAATCCTACACTGACTCAAATATCACGCGAGCGCGATCTATTCACTGATGACGATCACAAGCCCCTCGATGCCGCGATCATAGAGGCATTCAGCGCTTTTAGGATGTTTAATGTCGAGCCCAAGTTGCCTGCCCTGCTCTCTAACATTACTCTTGAAGACAAGAGACTTGTCACTCTTCCGCAGGGTGAAGCGGAGGAACTGCTGACGCGCCAATCGTCCATCAATGCGGTGTTACAGAAAGCATGGAAAGACGGATCATTCAAAGAAGTTCGGAGGTTAGGTGCGTTTCGTGTGCTACGCAACCTGTTTTCAAGTCCTTAATCATCATTGAAGCAATCCTATGGCCTGTGGTGCGAGAAGCTCGTAGGTGGTTCTCTGCGTTCTTGTAATTGGGATTGGTGACGACAGCTAGGTTGTAGCAAAAAGGCGCCATCTGCTTCCAAATGAGGATGTAGAATTGACCAGTGCGTAACTGATGCATCTGTTGTGGTGGTTAAATGACGGCTTATTTCATGGACGCGATTCTCTAGACAAAGGTGTTTATTATTCTAGCTCTTGTTTGGCTTTGCTAACCCTATTTTTGAAGCTCTGAGGTCCGCCTGGCGTGATAGTTACTTGGGAAATAATCATCAACTCCTGTTCGACAATATTAACGCACTCCCACGAACAGAAAAGGCTTATTCTAACCAAATTGCCATCGTTCAGAGCTCCGGTACTGGAAAATCTCGCATGGTCCACGAGCAAGCGAACCTAGTCTTCACCATTCCGTTTAATCTACGAGAACAGGGCGACAATCAAGGTTCTTCCTTTGTTTTTCGAATTCCTTGGGCGCTTCTGATGTACGAACGCAGACCTGGCCTTCCCTATCCCTGACGATGCTGTCCGTGACTACCTCGTCACAGCCTCTCTATCGGATGATCAGCACGTTCTGAAAACCAATTATCTTCAGTTTTTCGGTAGTCTGTTCACGGAAGTTAATGGCGAGCTGGAGAAATGCTTGGGAGATTTGAGTGAGAAGCAAATTAGAAGCGCTGAGGATTTGGCCAACTGGTGGTCACGTCACCTACAAGGCATACGCACAGGATTATACAAAGCGGTGATTGATGGTGTGACTAAGTCCATTCGGGTGCGTGTCTGTGAAGACGGCACAAGAAATATCACACTTAGTCATTGCACTGGCAGATCCCTCCTGAAATCAAGAAGAGACACGAAGACTTACTCGCGAAACGTCGATCGAAACCAGAGGGTTCCGAGGATTCCGATGACACCTATCACGATGTGAAGACGATTATTGAGTTTGCTGCGGCAGAATCAGCAAGAGTCGCACTTGGACAGCTCATTCGTAAGCTGGACCGCTGGGTTGGGTCGCACCGTATCAAGCTCATAATCTACTTCGACGAAGCACACCCTCTCACCAAGGTAATACCCAAGAACGACGACGAGAAGACGCTTTATGACTATCTATGTTCATGTCTCAACCAATTTTTGACATTTCCGATGTTTTCCATTTTCCTATCGACAAATTCAAGCTTAGCCCAGTTCGCTGCCCCACGGGCGCTTGCCAAATCTGCTCGCATTCGCGGCGGGAAAGCCGTAACACACGCACCAATTACTGAAACGCCCTTTGACTGCTCCAAGGACCTCATGGTCAAGCCAGGGGAGTTGAGCATCAAAGACATTAGCACAATTCCATTTATGGCGCAATTTGGGAGGCCATTGTGAGTGTTCTTGCACCGTTCCATATTTTCAATCGACATGCTTGACGGCATGTTGTGATAGATTTTGGACGCTGTTACGAGGAGCCGGGATGGAGGCATCTGGACTCCATACACAAATCTTGGAATTGGCACGCGCGAAGCTCGTTGCTTCTCGCGAGATCGACTCTAGCTATTACACCTTTTCATCTGCTGCACGGATGGCAGTTCTAGACATACAATTGTCACTGGACTTTGAGCCTCGTCGTGAAAAAGTGCAAATCGAAGAGGCTGGTCTAGTCGAGAGCCACATGCGGTTTGCATATTCTATTCCTGATCACCGAGAGTACTTGCGGTCTGGATACCCCTCCGAACCCCTTCTTGCCGAGGCTGCCGCCCAGCAACTCTACATGTGGAGGGCGCAAAATCCGTTCATGGCAGTCGAAACGCTTACAAATATCCTCGAAACTGGCTTGCTTGACCGTGGAGAACTTGGGGAGCTTACTGGTCGTCAACTTCTCCTCGATGCCTACCATCGCGCTGTTGAGCTGGAGCAAGGTGATCGCCACAAGAAGACTCCTCCATATTTCAGTGCTGGCTGTCGTCTTACAACCTTCATCAAAATGTTGTACAGCGACGAGTATGCAGATATGGTTCTTGACAGCACCCCGGATAATGTTGAAGGAATCTCGTTTAGAGAGGCATTCAAGGACGCTATTATCTGCTTCACACACTTTGGAAAAATGGCAGACGAAACTGGCACAACTTCTACCGCTGCATGGGTAGCTTTCATCCGTCACATGGCGATCATGTGTCGAAACGGGGAACGCAGCGTCGATTGCATCTTACCTGTCCTCTTGTGGAACACTCAGCTGTGCGAGCATGTCATGACTGGTGTGCTTATTCAGTTTAAGCGTCGGAAACGTGGTGGTGCTATCGCTAAATACTCTATCGACCAAGCCGACTTCAATTTTTTCCCGCAAACATTAGAGAAATGCGCACACGGGTTGATCCCCACTTCTTACCGGCCGTACGTCAGCTTAATCATGGAGCTAGGAGTACAAGTTAAACCTCCTGAGGAAGCCAAGACCGCAACTAAATATAAGCCAGACGAGTACTCTTCGTCGTCATCACAGAAATCCGACCGCGCACCTCGAACTCCTCCACCCATCGAGAGAGATCAAGATCACGCAACACCGTCCAAGATGTACATCCCTCGTCATGGTCAACGACATCACCCCAAAGAAGGACACGCCAGATACAACATATTCGCATATGGTTGCTCCCCAACAGTGTACCGCGGCATCGACACCGCCCACAAAGCTTCGTATGCGTTCTTGTTGAGTTCTCGTGACTTCCTTGGAGAGCATCCACGTAAAGATGTCCAAACACTCAAAGCAGTACGGCGTATGAAACCCTTTTGGAATGCGGGTCAGGACTGTTATCACTGGGTCGAACATGACAATATCCTTCATGGCCCAGTTTCACCAGAGAGGGAATCTTTTCGGGTTGGGAATCAAATGTAGCTTAGTGTTTTACAGCTAATTGCATATTTGTTGGCAGTAACCAAACAATGTGTTTAGTTACGAAATAGTGGACTTAGCCAAATTTGTCAATCAGTCATGCCGTACCGTAAGATCGGTTGAGATCTAAACTAGCTGCGATGAATATCTATGAACACGACCTTATTCCTCTAGACGCCATCCTGGACTGTGTAGGCTTTTTGGAAAGAACATTTTATCGTATCCTCAAGCTTTGGAGAGCAACAGGCGATGTGATCAAACACACATATGGACTCAAAAAATGAAGTCAAAAATGAAGTCAAAAATGGCTACTGTGAACCCTCTGAAATGCAAACATCCTGAAAATGAAGCAAAAATACATTTTATCTACCTCCGGCAATGCTCGGCATTCAAACTCCCCCTCAAAGGACTTCATGAAATTATTATTGTAAGTTCATACATAGGTGGTCCTCACTGTTAGCATATTTTTGAGCATTTCACAATTGAGGAATGGGGTTTACAAATATATATTCTTTCATATACTTACAAAAATTATTATGAAAAAAAATTACTACACATGGAAAGTGGGTGTCAGGGTTCAAGATTGCTACTACCAAGGTCAGGACTTGGTCAGGAAAACACTGGACTTCTGTTTGGACCCAGTCATTGGTGGTCATAGGGTTTCAGAGGTTTCCAGGCAGAATCCACCAGGCTGTAGCAGGCCAGGTGAAAAGGGGCCACAGAGGACTTGGCTTCAACTTATAAGAAGTTGCACCCTTCTCCTCATCAGTTGTCCAATTTCAGGTGGAGGGGTGTGGATATCTGGCAGGTTTCCAGACAGAGGGTAAAGATAGATTAAGCAGAGGTTTGAGAGTGATTTGAAGTCAAGAGGAGTCAAAGGATTAAGAGATTAAGTCAAGATTAAGTTGAGGATAATTAGGGATTTATATTAGACTGGAGATGAGATGAAGGTACACATATACACATAACACATGTAACTTGCAAACTGAAGACTAAGGCTAAGCTACAGGCACTTAAATAATGAAGGCCAAAAGAATAATGGAAAAGGCAGAAGTTTACTAATGGGTCTTGGTAAGTGTCTGTGACCAGAATTGGTAAGACTGTATTAGGAATAAGGTGAGTAAGCAAATGATTAGTAAAGCACATGACAACTCGTCTGATGATCAAAAGTGCTGCAGCCAGAATGCCGATGGACAAGGTCAGAAAAGAAAAGGATCGGAAGTTCTCAGGAATCTGATCAGGTGAAATGGGTCTTGACAGTATTTCCCCCTTAGTGCCAAGCCTATGAGGCACGTGAGGGTTTGAGGGTCTGACTTAAAGGCTGGTCTGTGGTTGGAAAAATTCCAAGTTCCTATCCTTCAACCAATATGAACCTGCCCTCACAATCTACTGCTGAGTGACTGGCTGCCCTCAAGGTGCAGCAAGAAGAGCTGATCTGTGAGGGACTCTGACTAGAGGAGGAGGCATGGTGAGTGGAGGCTGCACAGAAGGCTGAAGAGGAGGAGAGTGTAAGGGCAACCTCAAAGCCTCACTTAGGAGTGAGCTAACAGAGGGAAATCCAAAGTTAATATTATACTACATAATACAGACACTTCAGGGCACCTAACAGAGGGGAAGCCAAAGAGAAAACTCTAAGGACCCATCTGTTGATGCCTTGGGATGACATCACCTTGACAGGTAAACACCCAGAAGGGGTCCCGCCTCTAAGAATAGAACTGTCAACATGTACCAACATGGGAAAAAACCAAAATATAATAATAAAATAGGAATAAAAGAAAATCACAGAAAAGGCAGAATAGGGTGAAATAAAACATAAGAAATATGGGATAAACACAGAAAATTGCCCAGATGCCTGAGGCACCTTCCTTTCCCCTTACATTACCACTGTCTATGATGCATCGCCTTGATGCATTCACAACCATATTTGCCCAAAGTCAGACACTTGGATACGCTGAGGTGCAGAGGAATGTCGCCAGTGGAACTCTCTGACCAGTCGTGGGGCATTCACATCGGACTCTGCAATCCAAAAGTTCTCCTCATACCCATAACCCTTCCAGTGTACCAGGTATTTCAGTTTACCTCAACATAAGCAGCTGTCTAAGATGGACTCAACCTCATACTGAGGTTTGCCTTCAATGACTATAGGTGGTGGGGGAGGTCATATCACATGTCCAGGGAATGGATCTGTGGGGGCAGGCAGCAGCTTTACAACATGGAAGACAGGGTGGAGTATGGACATTGACTGTGGTAGCCATAGGCAGTAGGCATGCGACCCAATGTGTCTAGTGATGAGGAACAGTCCAAGAAAGCAGTGGGTGAGTTTCTTGGATGGATGTGTGGTGGAAATGTCACTAGAGTCAAGATAGACACAATAATTAACCTTATATGTGAGTGTGGGTGAGTGATGCTGGTTGTAGAAGCATGCCATGTCATCCTTCACCTTGGCCAAAGCTGACTTTGCCTCCTTCAAGGTGTCCTTCATCTGCTCTGAACTCATTCACTGTCTCCAAGTACAAGGGTGCTTGTCAAGGCTCAGGGCCCATGCATGGGTGTCATCCTGTGTCGAGGAGGAAGGGAGTTTGTTGTGTGGAAGAGTGGACATGATTGTTGTATCCAAACTTGGCCATGGGGAGGAGATCTTCCAAATTGTCCTGTCACTCATTGATGAAGATGTGGATGTACTGCTCCAGTTCTTGGTTGACTTGTTCCATCTGTTCATCTGTCTGTGGGTGGTAGGCAGTGAGGAGTTTGATCCCCAGCAGGTGGTACAGCTCTTGGGTGAACTCTGCAATAAATTGTGGTCCTTGGTCACAGAGGAATGTGCCAGGAAGTCCATGGAGCTTCCACACATGGTGCAAATAGAACTGAGCCACTCCAAGTGCAGTGACAGTCATATGAGTGGGGATCAAATGAGCTCATTTTCCAGTAGAGTCAACTGTGCACATTACTGCATCAAACCCATTGGACTCCAGTAGTTCCACCACGAAGTCCACACTGATGACATCCCAATGATTCTCTGGGACTGGAAGGGGGTGTAACTTGCCCATGGGCTTGCACTGTGGAGTCTTGGTGTGTAAGCAGAGATCACAGGTATGGCAGTACTGACCAATGAGTTGAGACATCTGAAGCCACCAATAATTCCATGATATGAGCTCCAGCATCTTCCAACATCTGGAGTGGCCAGCAATGAGTGAGTCATGGTGCTGAGAGATCAGTCATTATTAAATCTGGGGATCATTAGGGATGTAGATGCAGTCACAGAAGTATAGGATGATGTCCTTTTCTGCCCACTCTGCTGGGTCCATCTCCACCTGTTCATCTAAGATAATCAGGCCCAAGTACTTGATTTGTGTCTTCTCAAACTCGCACTTGTTGTGACAAAGATAGAGTTTGTGCTGCTGAAGTCGCTCCAGTACCAGGCATATGATTCGATGATGTTCATTGAGGTCCTGAGTTAAGATGAGGATGTCATCGAGGTAGACACAAACAACAACTTCCAGTATGAGATCATGGAAGATGTTGTTCATATTAATCTGAAAGGTGGCAGGACTATTAGTGAGACCAAAGAACATAACAAGCAGTTCAAAAAGATTATGGTTCATGTGGAAAGCTGCCTTCCACTCATCCCCTTTCTTTATCCGTACATTGTTGTAACCCCAGTGGACATCAAGCTTGGTGAAGTAATGCACCCCACAGAGTTGGTTGACGAGTTTGGATATGAGGGGTAGTGGATAACAGTTCTTGACTGTGATGTCATTGAGGTGTCAATGGTCTTGAACCAGTCAAAGGGACCCATCCTTCTTCTTGACAAAGAAGAAGGGTGAGGCCATGGGCAATTTTGAAGGGCAGATATGATCTGAAGCCAAGTGTTCATCGATGAACTTGTCGAGTTGTCATTGTTCTTCAGGGGAGAGGAAATAGACCTTGCAGGAGGAGGGTGTGGCATCTGGCATGAGCTCAATTGCATGATCCCATAGCTTATGGTTAGGAAGTGAGTTAAAGAGTTCCTTGGAGAAGATATCCTTGAAGTCATGCAGGTGAGGAAGCATGGAGTCAGCAAAGGATTTGGGTGCACTGTTCTTGTGGAAAGCCTCTATGAGGTGCTGGGAGATGTTTGAGGTGGCACACACCTCATGCAAAGGGTTAATAGCAGTGTAGAAAATTCAGTCACCTTCCTTGATCTCTTCTACCTTCTCCTCATCATTGTCAGAGTCATGTGCAAGATCTGGGATGTCTTCCAAGTCCACATCAGCCACAGGCATTGGACCAGCATGACATTTTCAAGTGCACTGTAAGAGGACCTTTCACCCTTGATGTTCCTGTCTGCCTTCAGTAAAGCAAGTACGACAACGAGAGGGACAACAATTCATCATAACTTCACCTGTCACCCAGTTGACCTCAGGATTGTGGTTACAAAGCCATGGGTAGCCCAAAATTGCCTTCTGCTTCTCCAATTGGGTCACAGTGAAGAAAGCCCATTGATAGGCCCATTGTGCACTCTAGGGTCTGGGAAGGTCTCCAAACATATCAAGACATTACAATTCATGATCCCAATCTGTATGAACACCATGAATTTGATTTCGAACCAATTTTGAACTATTTCAAATGATTTTGAATGACTTTACAACACTTCGAATATCTTCGAATAACTTCACACCACTTCGAATGACATTGGCTGCCATATGGCTATTCCAAAACCATTTTGATTTACACAGCACATCCAGCATAAACCATTGCATTGCATATCGAGCACTACTGGACATGAGGAGACACAACAAAAGACTTTTAGGACTAGATTGTGGCATTTTGGCATTTCAATGATATATTGAAACAATAGGATGAGTACTTTTACTATACTGTGACACTGTATGTTTCATTTATTATTATTTCTCATTTGTTTTATAATTTACAAAGTCCTTTATTGCTGTGCATATTGCCTCATGTTCTACACATGTTATATTTCCTTTTTAAGTACTATCTCTTCAAAATGTATATGGACTTGTACTAGTTACTTATAAGAAGAGAGAAAAAGTTGCCCTCTTCCATTATCATCTAATTAAAGAGCCATCCTCTTGAGTCCAAGTCTCGCTTCATATTTCTAAGTTATGCAAATTATCGCAAACTTCTTTGAACTTTCATATTAACTTCTCGACTTATTACATGTTGCCTATCATCTCTTGAAAACTCTCTTAATTCGCTATATTCATTTCCTGATATCCCTTGACACCAGTCCAATTCCTTTAAACCTCTTTGAATCTCCTCGAGCCTTCTTCAACTTCAACCTTCCTCGAAACTACTTTGGACCTCTTCAAACATCTTTGTACACTCCTAAAAGACTATTCACAACATCTTACCATTTCACATCTCCAACTACAACCTTTGGGTATCAGTGGTGATATTAGTACCAACTTGCACCCTTCCTCTAGCCTGTGTTATACTTCTTAGGCCTTTTAACAGGTTTTTGTTAGGTTTCCAGGTCGAGTATTATCACTGTTCACTATGATCCTTGTATTGGAGGACTAGGTTGACAACCTCCTGAATCACCCCAGCTTCATTTGGGAAACCGTCCACATTGTAGACAGGTATGGGTCAAGATAGTGAGTGGGTATTGAGTTGTTTTTGTTGAACCAGGTGCAAGTCAATGAAAAGGCCTGTGGCACCTGATGATAATACTCAACCTGAAAACTAAACAAAAATCTGTGAAAAGGCCTAAGAAGTGTAACACAGGCTAGAGGAAGGGTGCAAGTTGGTACTAAATATCACTACTGCTACCCAAAGGTTGTAGTTAGAGGTGTAAAATAGTGAGACATGCTCCGAATAGTTTTAGGAGCATACAAAGTTGTTTGAAAGAGCTATGAAGATGTTTGAAATGGTTCAAAGGAGGTTCAAAGATGGTTTGAAAAGGTTTGAGGACTTTTGAGAGGTTTGGGAAGAATCAGAATGGTTTCAAGGGATATTGGGGAATGAATATAGCAAATTGGAGAAATTTTTGAGTGATGATAGGCAATATGCAATAAGTCAAGAAGCTAGTACAAGGGTTTGAAGAAGTTCATGATAATTTGCAGAACTTTAGAAATATGACGTGAGGCTTGGACTCAAGAGGACAGCTCTTAAATCAGATGATAATGGAAGAGGGCAACTTCTTCTCTCTTCTTCTAAGTAACTAGTACAAGTCCATATACATTTTGAAGAGATAGTACTTAAAAAGGAAATATAACATGTGTAGAACATGAGGCAATATGCACAGCAATAAAGGACTTTGTAAATTATAAAACAAATGAGAAATAATAATAAATGAAACATACAGTGTCACAGTATAGTAAAAGTACTCATCTTATTGTTTCAATATATCATTGAAATGCCAAAACACCACAATCTAGTTCTAAAAGTCTTTTGTTGTGTCTCCTCATGTCTGGTAGTGCTCGATATGCAATGCAGTAGCTTGTACTGGATGTGCTGTGTGTATCAAAGGGGTGTTGGGATAGCCATATGGTGGCTGACATCATTCAAAGTGGTGTAAAGTTATTTGAAGTTGTTTGAAATGTTGCAAAGTCATTCAAAGTAGTTCAAAGTAGTTTGAAATAGTTCGAAATTGATTTCATGGGGTTTGGAGGGGTTGGAATCATAAGTTGTAATGTGTCAATACATTTGGAAATCTTCCCAGACCCTAGAGCACACAGTGGACCTATCATCCTCCCCCTTACTGAAATCCTGACTGTCCCAGTCAGCCAATCGGAGTTACATGTGAAATGTGTGATCATGTTGAAAAAGTTAGCAAAGTTTGAAATACCTCTCATTCTTCCACATCACTTTGCAATCTCCCCTACTAGCTTCTCTAATGTCTCTCTTGGCTAAACTCAATTCTGAAATCCTCGAATATGTGAAATCAATGCCTGAACACAGCATCGCCATTTCTTATCATGCCTCATGAAAAAAAACCTTTGAATACAGAAGATATTTCTCAAGCCCAACAGCCTGTTGCTGCAGTTGACTGTATGCAGGCTTTTATATTATGTTTCTTCTCTGACTATAAAATTGTGTAATTAGCTCCCTGTGTACTTCCTGACACTGGTATATGCTCCATAATTCTTTTCTTACAGTAATTCCAATTCAAGTGTCCTGAAAATTCTGTAAAATCTTGTACTTCCATTCTGCGAAAGGCATCTTTGAAACAACCCAGCATGTTATTCAACAATTTGTGCATTTATATGCTGACTGCACATTAGAAATGGCTGCATCTCATACAAAGACCCAGAATGCAACAAAGTCATCATCTAATGTTCCTCTGCAAGGTAAGTTATCTACAAATTTTAGATTCTTGAAATGATTATAGTTTTTTATGGAATAGATGTTACTCCAGATGCATCACCAAGCACAGGTTCTTCCATACCCACCCTAGCAGGTTAGTAAATTTGTCATAGCTTGATATAGAAATAGCGATAATTCTTTTAGAACCTTCTATTCTGCAATCATGTCTTTGCCAACCATCTAAGCATTCACAGCAGGCAAGTTTCACTCTCAGTGTTCTCAGATATACACATACAGCTAATAGGGTTTATTTAGATGGATCCATACAACCATTGACTTCTGCTAAACCTAAGGCAATTAAGGCTAAGACTGCAAGACCCTCTGACAAGGCTGCGAAGTCATCTGATACAGCTGCGAAGTCCTCCAACAAGGCTACAAAGTTTTCCAACAAGACTACAAAATTCTCCAACAAGGCTACAAAGTCCTCCAACACAGCTGCAAAGTCCTTTGACAAGGCTGTGAAGTCCTCCAATAAGGCTGCAAAACCATCCAAGACCACTAAGCAGAAGGTTCAACTTGCAAAGTCTATTCTAAAGACTCTAGTTGCTCCTGTATCTATCTTTGCTGCTCACCAGATTGAGGCTTCTCATAACAAGCAAGCCACTTTACTCTTATTTACTCCATACAAACAATGTGATAGTCAGATTTGCTTTACTCATGAACAAGAATCCTCTCCAACCTGTCAACCTGCTCCACAGAATTTACCTTCACAGTTGGGAACTTCAGATGGTGAATCTGATTGTTCAGATATTGAAGAGGAGTTGGTAGGAGGACTGCAACATTTGGACTTTCATGCAGGTTCTGAGTCGCATTCTGGGTCTGAGTCAGGCTCTGGCTCTCAGTCATCTTCTGGCTCTCAATCAGTCTCTAGTGTTCATTCACATTCATGTGCACAACTCCCATATGCAGAACCTCATAGCAAACCACTTCAGTGCCATCCAGTGCCATCCAGTGCCAAGAGGTGGTGCTAAAGATGTCTGGTCATTTTTCACAAAGGTCAAAGGATGGCATGAGTGTTTACTATGCCAGTGAGTTTCCACATTATAAGTCTATTGTATACAGAGTAATTGGTGTTTCAGACATGCTCACAAGTTTAAGTCCTTACATGCTATTGCTTCATTTGGCATAATGACAAGCACCTCAAATTTACAAAAGCATTTATATAGTGAATATGTCGAGGAATGGGTTACTGGTTGTGATGATTTGAAGATTAAGATTACTGCTGAAGCAGCCTTGCTAGCTGTTCATGAATTTTGTGCTAAACCAGAGCCTACATCATTGGAGGCAGAATGTCAAAAGTATACCAAGGAGGCATTTGTAGAAGCCATTCTTGGATTTATTGTTGGTGATAATCAAGTATGTTTCATTCTGTCTAACTTGAACAAGCTGTAATATTAATATGACTTCAGTCTATTAATATTGTAGAATTGCCAAGATTGAAAAGATATTTCTGCTTCTTTGTAAAGAGCTGCAGGAGTCTGACATTCCAGGTCATTCTACAATGCACACCCATATTGAAAAAGCTTATGAAAAACACATGAATCAGCTTGAACAAGAAATGGTGTTAAATGAATTCTTCCAATTTTAAGATACATACTGAATTCAATTTTTATAGAAATCAGTTGGAAAGATATACTTACTACTGATGCCCTAGTGGCCCTAAGAAAATGCTTTGACTTCAATCAAATCTTGTCAGATTTCACAAGCTTCCTGGACATCACACAGGCAGACATTTGGCACATTGTTTTCTGTTTATCACTGACTGCTTAAAGATTACAGAAAAGGTAAGTAGAATAATTTATATGTTTAGGCCATGACAGACTCTAATAGCATCTCAGATGGGATAAGTTACCTGTGACAATGCATCCAACAATGACACTATGTTCAGATACCTGTCAACTCTCCTCGAAAAGCACAAAATCAATATTAATATGGATAAATGACAAATTCAGTAGGTTTATAATTCACTGTATTCAGAACTAATTTTGATGTTGTTTTATAGCTGCTTCCCTTATATTGTAAATCTTGCATGCAAGGCAGCATTGGCAGCTATCACAGATCTGTCATATATTGACGACACAATTGAAGGCTATTCTGATTATGATCCCAGTTATTCTTATGCCAAGGATTGCATTGCAACTGCACATTCTCTTGTAAATGTGGTAAACTATCTTTATGTTCATTCTTGCCAACTTTGATTCACAACATCAACAGATATGGAATAGTAATATCAAGAAACAGCATTTTTCAACCTATGTACAGCAGTATTTTGAACAAGACTATCAGCTCCTCCATGATGTGACAACAAGATGGTCATCAATATTACTGATGATCAATTGGGTCTTGAAGTTGAAAGAGGTAAATTTGTCATACTGTTAATTTACTTTAGGCTAACACAGTGATACTGTTATAGGTGATTGAGGACATCACACATGATAATGAATTTAAAGAACTGTGGAAATACCAGTTAGATGAGCATGACTGGGAGTTGTTATTAGATCATCAGCAAATACTTCAAGTAATTATGCAGCTAATTTCTAACAATTAAGTATACTGACATAAATGGCCTAGGTTCCTCATGCTTTCCAGGATATTTTGGGTGCTGAAGTGACACCTACAATATGTTATTCAGTTCCTGCATACTTTGCCTTTATCAACAAGTGGACACTACTCAAGGAAGATAACCCACAGTGGGCTGAAATTATTCAGCCTGGTCTGGATAAGTTGGAAGATCATCAGGACTGTCTAGCTGACACACCAGCATATGTGGTAGCAATGGATGAGCTTACTCAAGTTTACATTGGCTTGAAATAACAAAAAACAATCTGGAGTAGTGATCAATCCTGCAAACAAATTAAGTTACTATGATGACCAATCTCTGAAGAAGTATGCCATAGCCAAAGACATGTTTTTGAAAGCTGTAAGCTTTACATTGATAGCCTGTTCCAAGTTAATAACTTGAATACTGTAATTCTGATAGCTTCATCCATATGATAACAATCAGGCTGATAGGAGACCATCTAGTAACCAGCCAGGAGCCAAGTTTTTATCCCAGCCAACAGCAATGGATATTCTTGGTCTTAATCAAGTTACATCAACACAGCCAAAAGTTTCATTAGAAAAAGGAGGTAGATTAGTATCTGAGCAATCCTCATTCTGGATCTGGTATGTTGGCATTTTGGCAGGTAATAAATGTTCTATCTACAATTTGCTTCTTTGCTAAATTATATTCAGGAACATGAACACCAGTACCATCACATTTTCCCACTTGCAATGGATATTATACCTATTCAAGCTTCAAGTGTCCCCTGTAAAAGAGTCTTTTCATCTGGGAAGGAGACAATGGCCCCTCGGAGAAGGCATATCTTAGCTAAACTGATGGAAGCCCTACAGATGTTAAAGTATTCAATCAAAAAAGGACTTTTGAACTCTACCCAGGGTATGCACTGGACAGATGAACTTACAGAATTTGAGTTTGCAGCAAGGACAGTAATAGGTCCACTGTGCATGCTAAGGTCTGGAAAAGATTCCCACTTGTATTGACACATTACAACAGACACTCTGAATCACTATGAACCCTACAAAATCCTTTTCAAACTATTTCGAACTATTTTGCACTATTTTGGATGACTTCAAACCATTTTGAACTATTTTGCAATATTTTGCGACACTTCGAATGACTTCGCAGCATTTCAAATGACATAGGCCACCATATAGCTGTCTTGAAACACTTTCAATACATGCTGCACATTTGGAACAAACCATTTCATCGCATATCGAGCATTACCGGACATGAGGAGAGATTACAAGAGACTTATGATAAGTGCAGTTTTATGTTTTATTGATATATTTAAGCAATAGAACGAGAGAAATACTCTTACTATATGGTGACACTGAACATTTCAATTATTATCATTTCTCATTTGTTTTTATATTTTACAATACCTTTATTGCTGTGCATACTGCCTCATGTTCTACACCTGTTATATTTCCTTTTTAGTACTTACCTCTTCAAAATGCATATAGACTTGTACTAGTTACTTAAAACAACAGAAAAGAAATCACCCTCTCCACTACCATTAAATTTAAGAGCCATTCTCTTGAGTCTTAGCTTGCATCGTATCTCTAAGTTCTGCAAAATATTGCAAACTTCTTTGAAACTATTGTATTTGCTCCTCATTTTATCGCACATTGCCTATCGCCTCTCGACAAACACTCCTTATTTGTTATATTCACTTTTTGACATACCTCAACATTAGTCCAACATCTACAAACTTCTTCGAACCTCTTTGAACCTCTTTGAACCTTTTTTGAACTCTTTTGCACATATTCAAACCTATTTTGACCTCTTTTGAACATCTTCATATGCCTTTAAAGACTATTCTTCAAATCCCTTATTATTTTGCATCACTAAACGCAATATTTTGGTCTCAGCAGTGATATTTAGTACCAACTCGCACCCTTCCTCTGACTTGTGTTATACCATCTGAAGTCATTTAATAGGTTTTGTTTGGGTTTCTGGGTTGAGTATCATCAATGGAGCCTGTAGGTAATGCAGAAACATATGGATGTAGCCTGGGAGAACCTGAGATGGACCTAGATGTTATTGATGAAGATCTTGATGTGATGAGGAAGAGGAGAAAGAGGAAGATGATGATAAATAACTTCCATTTCTGCTTGGATGATGAAGAAGAGGGAGAAGAAGAAGAGTAAATTCCATTTTTACCTTAAATGATGTGCATTTATGCAGTGTTGTATAATATATGATATAACTTGAGATCCTGATTTTGGGCAATGGAACAGGTAGCCCACAGGTACTTTTGAGTGTACCTGCACATACCCACAACACATGGGTCACAAGCCACATGTCAGACAAGTATGGATAGTCATACCCACTGTCTCCCACTGTATTGTTCACCAACAGCTCCTGCATCAAAGAAGACCCACAATTGTGGGGTCCTTCGAGTACAGGAGCTGACTGCTTTATGAACCATCATCAGGGCTAGGAGGAATCCACCCCGTGAGCAGTTGCTCATAGTGGTGGGGTATAGCTACAAGAATGGAAAAAGAAAAAGAAAAATACACATGGGTAACTGTGGGTACCACTGATAGGTCCACTGCACACTTTAAGGTCTGGAAAAGGATCCCACTTGTATCGAAACATTATGACACGCACTCCGAACTACTATGAACATTACAAAATCAACTTCGAACCATTTTTGCACGATTTCGCACTATTTCGGACAACTTCGAACTACTTCGAACTATTTCACGACAGTTCACAACACTTTGAATGACTTCGCAGCACTTCGAATGACTTCGGCCACTGTATAGTTGTCTTAAAACACCTTCGATATACAATGCCCAACCGGAGTGAGCTATTTAGTCGCATATCAAGCACTACTGGACACAAGGAGAGACCACAACAGAGTTAGAATGCGATAAGTGCATTTTTGTGTTTTATTGATATATTAAAGCAATAGAACAAGAACTCTTACTATATTGGGACAATGTACATTTCACTTATTATTATCATCTTTCATTTTGTTTCATGTTTTAAAATACCTTTATTTGCTGTGCACATTGCCTCATGTTCTACAATTGTTATTATTTCCTTTTTAGTACTATTTCTTCAAATTGTATATAGACTTGTATTAGTTAGAATAAAAGAATGGAACAATGGGGAACAGCGCAAGTTACCCTCTCATTATCATCAGATTTAAAAATCATTCTCTTTAGTCTTATCTCCACGTCATATCTCTAAGTTCTGTGAAATATTGTGAACTTCTTCGAAACTATCATATTCACTCTCATCTTATCGCATATTGCCTATCACCATTCGACAAACACTTCACATTCATTAAACTTGCTCTTCGATATACCTCGAACCTTTTTGAACTTATTTGGACTACTTTGCACGACTTCGAACTGATTTTGAACTATTTCGAACACCTTTGTACACCTATATAGACTATTCGCCACAGGCCTTACCATTTCACATTACTAAACACAATGTTCTGGTCTCAGCAGTGATATTTAGTACCACCTCGCACCCTTCCTCTAGCCTGAGTTATACTAGAAAAGGCTTTTAATAGGTTTTTGTTAGGTTTCCAGGTCGAGCATCATCATTTTGGAGCCCACCATGAGGGGTTTCTAGATCATTTCATTGTTGAACCTCCACTCTTTCCACCACTCATTTTACCATTTAGGGGCTCAATGATCTCGACTTCGAATTGAACTCGCTTTGCCTCTAACCCTCCTGAACAACCAGGAGATCTCGATACACTTTTTCAACCTTGATAAAATTATTTCACATTATATCACCTTTCATACATACAACCTCACTACCATCCTCAACTTCGAAACATATGAACTACGACACCGCACAAATTTCGACCTCGCGACCTTCAAAATCTACCTCGAACATGTTGACAATTTTTGTTACAAGAAGGCATGGGGATATTGGGGATATCAAATCTTTTTGTGCTTACTGTTCTACATTGCGTGCATCTCATGCTATTGTTCCTGCTCTATTGTCTTACGACCATGTGCCTTTGACCTTACAACTTCATTATCCCACCTTATTGTAGTCTACACTGCAGATGCCTTTCTCTATTGTCTTGTCATTCTTATTATCTCTATTGTTCTCTTAACAATAGCGTGTTTATCTACGATCTGGCCTGTACTATTTAAACAGTGAATATATGACTGGTCAAGCTTAGCTTGACCTAGTCTTTCCTACGCTCCTAACAAGTTGCGATCTAAGTCTCTCGCTCAACCGTTGCTCACGAGCTTCGGCGATCTGAACCTCTGCTGAACATCATCACTTACGAGTGTCGACTTACATTTGATTTAGGAGTATTGACCATAACAAAAGGTCAAGCTATTCTATACCCTGCTGACTAAACCCTAGTCTAGGCAGCCCACACACCATGACAAGATTCTTACGAGAACCGTTCGACCACTTCCCACCAAGCGAATCATGGCAGCCCCATCCACTCCCACCGCTCCTACAGCACCCGCCACTCTCACTGCTCACCCTGCCGAAATCAAGATGAGGGCACCGACTGACTATTCGGGAGACAGAGCCAAAACAATGCTCTTCCTGCTCGAGTGTGGAGCCTACGTCGACGCGAATGCAGCCATGTTCCCGGATGACCGACACAAAATTCTGTTTATGCTGTCATACATGAACGGGGGAACAGCGGGGCCTTGGAAACAGGCATACTTGGAGGAGAGATATATTGAATCAAAACCTTGGGACACGTTCCAAGAGTTCATTGCTAAAGTACGTGCGGCATTCTCGCCAATTGACGATGCAGGAAATGCGTGCACCCAACTCCGGGCGCTCTCGCAGGGAGGAAGGGGAGTGGACGAGTATATCGCGCAGTTCAAGACACTCGCCTACCACACGAAGATCAAGGAAAATGCTGCCCTTATCGAATATTTCGTTGACGGGCTCAACAACAAAGTGCTCAACAAGGTCTTTGGTATGGAAAACCCGCCTGATACAATCGAAGGCTGGTACACCCACGCAGCGAGAGCAGAAGGGCACTTAAGGAGGGCCAAGGCAATAAAAGAAAGAACATATAGTAAAGCAGGGGGAGGAGGAGCAAGTAGCTCCTCAAAAGACCCCAACGCAATGGAAATCGACATGACACACCTCTCCTACGCAGAGAGGGTGAAACACATGAAGGAAGGTAGATGCTTTATTTGTGACAAAACAGGACATAGAGCAAGCGACCACAAGGGAGGGAAAGAGCCACCCTCAAAAGACGAAAAGAAGACTGAGACGAAGAAGACTTCCCGCAACCACTACATGAAAATTTGAGCTCTTATCAATGAGCTAGAAGAGAACCAGAAAGAGGAGGTACTCAACCTCATGGTGGAGGAGGGTTTTTGAAGCGGCGGCCTGCATCGGCAGCAGAGCCCACCAGAGTTATCGTCTCAAGTGTACTAGTAGCAGACGTAAGCAATCAATCCATGCACGTCCCAGTTCACTGTCTGCTAGACAACAAAAAAGCCGAAATCCCCGCCCTAATCAACTCAGGGGCAGGTGAAACCTTTATCGATCACTGAGTCATCCAGAAACTTGGACTAAAGAAAATCCCACTCGCCAGGAAGATCCTCGCTAAAAATGTCGACGGAACCCTGAACAAAAATGGGACGATCTCACACTATGTCTGTATAGACACCGAAATCGGGGGAAAAGAGGAGAAGATCAGGATGCTGATAACGGGGCTGGGGAAGGAAATGATGATCCTGGGGTACACGTGGCTCTGGAAGCACAACCCCGCCATTGATTGGGAAAAGGGGACTCTCACCGACAGGCAGACCGAGAGGTCTCTTATGGGAAAGATCCGAACTATGATCGAACGAACACGAACCACGATCGGTAAGCAAAGCCTCACTATAGATGACAAGGGGCCGCTCACACCGAGAGTAACATTGAGTCCGACTCTCAGGAGGCTACCTAAAAGGAGTGCTGGGGAGACCTTCGGGGAAACCCACCTCGCCGCCGCCGAGCACGTGAAGAGTAGGCTTGGGACAGTTCATCTCGCAAAAGGGCTTTGCACCACAGATGAACTCTATGGAAATGGATCACACCTGGCAATGGACATGGCAACAGAGACTCATCCCGAGATCAATCCATGGATCTCTACACCGGACAACTCCGATATAGGCTTATCACTTGATACTAAAGGGGATAATGATGGGACAGATGCACTGTTCACCTACATCCGAGGGGAACCAATGATCGGGGTATTCAGAACTGAGGAATCCCCCCTCACAATCGAACACGACTATATTCCCCCAAACTACCAGGCACTCAGACACATCTCACGCATCACTCGATCTCGATTAACCAGCAGATTCACCTTCTCCCACACAACTCACATCCGAGCAAAAACCTCCGTCTCGCAGAGGCTCGCTCACGAAAAGGAGGATGCCAAGGAGAAACGATCACTCGACGACCTACTCCCCGATAAATATAAGGAGTATCAGAGCGTGTTCGAAAAAGTGGCATCAGAAAGATTTCCCGAATCGAGACTGTGGGACCATGCAATCGAGCTTAAACCAGACTTCATCCCGAAAGACTGCAAGGCTTACCCAATCACCCCGGTGGAACAGAAAAAGTTGGACGAGTTCATCGATGACAACCTGAGGAAGGGATATATCACTCCATCCAAGTCACCTATGGCATCGCCATTTTTCTTCGTAGCAAAAAAGGACTCTGACATGCTCAGACCATGCCAAGACTACCGTTACTTAAACGAAGGAACCATCAAGAACTCCTACCCACTTCCATTGATCGGTGATCTACTCGATAAGCTGAAGGGGGCGAAATGGTTCACTAAGTTGGACATCAGATGGGGATACCACAATGTCCGAATAAAGAAGGGAGACGAGTGGAAGGCGGCCTTCAAAACCAACAAAGGGCTGTTCGAGCCCAAAGTCATGTTTTTCGGCCTCTGTAATTCCCCGGCAACTTTCCAGGCAATGATGAATGACATCTTCCGGGACATGCTGAACGAGGGGTGGCTGGTAATTTACATGGATGATATTCTCATCTTCTCTAAGGATAAAGGGGAACACGAGGAGAGAACAAAAAGAGTCCTAGCAAGGCTAAGGGAAAACGACCTGTACCTGAAACCCAAGAAGTCCAGATTCGATGTACAGGAGGTCGAGTTCCTCAGACTGATTCTGCAACCAAACCAGCTAGCCATGGACCTGACTAAGCTAAGCGGAATAAAGGACTGGCCACCCCCAACTAACGTAAAAGGGGTTAGATCGTTCCTAGGCTTCGGGAACTTCTACAGGAGATTCATCGGCAACTTTGCCACAATTACTAAGCCACTCAACAACTTGATGAGGAAGGACCAGCCCTTCAGCTGGACGGATGAGTGCCAAGGGGCATTCAACTCACTAAAGAAGAAATTCTCTGAGGCACCAGTATTACTGATGCCTGATGCAGGGAAACCATTTGTAATCGAAAGCGATGCCTCGAAGTACGCGACAGGCACCGTCTTAAAACAAACCGACACCAACGGAGACTGGCACCCTTGCGGATATATCTCCCACTCCCTGACAGCGACCGAATGGAACTATGAGATCTATGATTGGGAGCTGTTAGGAATAATACGAGCGCTGGAAACCTGGAGACACTATCTCCAGGGATCTGAACATGCAACAACGATCCTATCGGATCACAAGAATCTGATGTATTTCAGGACGGCGAGGAAATTAAATCAGCGACAGGCTAGGTAAAGCCTCTTTCTGTCACAATTTAACCTGCAATTGGTACACATCCCGGGAAAGATGATGATCCAATCCAATGCCCTATCTCGGCGGGGAGATCACATACCCGATATCAACAATGATAACGACAACATCACTTTACTGAAGGACAAGATCTTCACACGGACAATTGACACCGAACTAAAAGAAGTACTGGCAGAAAGCATGATGCGAGATGACTTACTAAAGGAGATAGTAAGAGCCATCAAGGAAGGAGGAATGCCACCAATCAAGTCAGCGGTAGAAGACTGGAAAATGGAAGATGATGGGATGGTCTTTTTCAAAGATCGATGCTATGTCCCAGATAACAAAGAACTAAGAAGGAAGATCGTTGAAAAGTACCATGATAACATACTTACAGGACACCCCGGCCAATTTCAAACCCTAGAATTAGTACGGAGGGACTATTGGTGGCCAGGAATGACCATTTTCATCCGAAATTACATCGATGGCTGCACCACCTGTCAACAGATGAAGGTGAATACACACCCGACAACACCGGGATTATCTCCGATCAGATCTAGCACCACTCGACCATTCGCACTAGTTACTATGGACTTTATCACGGATCTCCCGATAAGCGACAGATCTGACACCATCATGGTCGTGGTAGACCATGGTCTTACTAAGGGGGTAATTTTTATCCCCTGTAACAAGAGTGTCGATGCATTAGGGGCGGCCGACCTCTATCTGCACAACGTATTCAAGAGATTCAGCCTCCCAGATAAGATCATATCCGACCGAGACCCGCGCTTCGCCTCGAACACGTTTCAAGAACTGGGGAGACTCCTGGGAATAAGGCTAGCAATGAGCACAGCTTACCACCCACAGACCGATGGGGAAACAGAGAGGGTAAATCAGGAACTCGAGATCTACCTCCGGATCTTTTGTGCGAACAAACCTTCGCAATGGAAAAGCCACCTCACCACCACCGAATTCACACACAACCAGAAGCATCACTCGACTATTAAAAACACCCCATTTTATGTAATGATGGGAGCACACCCTAGGGCTATCCCCACGACTTATCAGAAAATGAATGTGCCGGCTACCGAACAGAGGATAGCTGAACTGGGAAACATATGGTGGGAAGCCCTGGTGGCCCACGAACTCTCCCAACAAGTGATGATCAGGTGAAACGGACGAGGATTCCATCCATTGACAGTGGGGGAGAAGGTCTGGCTCGACTTTAAAAATTTGAAGCTAGGATACCCAACCAAAAAGCTCGCCCCTAGACGCGAGAGACCTTTCCCCATCACACGGGTAATCTCGTCCCACGCCTATGAATTAAGGCTCCCCCCTCAGTGGAAGATTCACCCCATGTTCCACGCCTCACTTCTCTCACGTTTCAAGGAGAACAAAACTCACGGACCAAACTTCCTTCCTCCACCACCTGATCTGATCGAAGGAGAACTGGAACACGAGATTGAAGCCATTTTGGCTCACAGGGGGATAGGCAAAAGAATTTGATTCCTGGTAAAGTGGAAGGGATACAGCATGGCAGAAAACACCTGGGAGCCAGCAACTCACTTAAAAAACGCTGCTGAAATATTGGGTGAATATAGATCTACCCACAACCTCTCTTGAATATGAGCCGCCCTCTTCACTTTTTCATGAATGTCACACCCAACCCTGACCCCGTCAGAACCTTCGAACTTATTCTCAGCTTCGTCCGAGACACAGACGACATCCGAAATGAAGAAAGACTACTGTCCATGACCCAAGACCATGCGCTCCTGCACAGCACCACGCAGAATCTCTTCGAAACCTACAGAGCCATCTCCCGCCTCCAGCGTGTATTCCGATGACTGACAGAAGAGGCCTACTATCTTGATCTGCTCCCACTCATGAGGAGCCTGGATGAGCAGGCGCTCCGTTACGGACCTGGAGAGCGGGTCCCCACACCACAATGGATTTTTATCATAGAACCACTAAGCGACGAAGAAGATGAAGAGACGCCACTAACTTCTTCTCCACACCCACCACTTCCCCCATACGTTCCACAATCTTCACCAAGACGAGCATTCACACCTTACCCCACCCAGACTGCCGCTGAGCACGCGCCCGCACCAGCATGGATGTGGAATTCAGTCTGCTTCACCTGCGCGCAGATAGGACACTTTTCTTCACACTGCCCCGAGTACCAGTGTCCGCACTGTCGATGGTGGCGACCCAAGCACTCTGTGCTCTTCTGTCCGAATAATCCAACACGTGACGTTCTGCCATGACACCGCACTACCTAAAGCCAATCACCATGATCTACAACCTCTACATCGTCATTGCTCTCAGCATCGTCTTTGGCGCATCCATTTTCATTATGATACTCTATTACATGCTCATTTTATTTAAAATCGTCTCTGCCCCTCCTCTCTCACAACTCACCACTTTCATTACCGGCACCTCGGTGCACTTCCCTGGGGAAAATGACTTTGAGCTACCAACCCAGGTCTACGCTCATGACACCCTGACTCCTACGTCTTTCAGCACCTTCACCGCAATGACCAATGATGCGGCATCTTTTGACCCCATGCGGACGATTAGGACCTAGTTTCGGTTGGGACTCGAAACATTGAGGAGGGGCTAATGTTACGAGAAGGCGTGGGGATATTGGGGATATCAAATCTTTTTGTGCTTACTGTTCTACATTGCGTGCATCTCACGCTATTGTTCCTGCTCTATTGTCTTACGACCGCGTGCCTTTGACCTTACAACTTCATTATCCCACCTTATTGTAGTCTACACTGTGGATGCCTTTCTCTATTGTCTTGTCATTCTTATTATCTCTATTGTTCTCTTAACAATAGCGCGTTTATCTACGATCCAGCCTGTACTATTTAAACAGTGAATATATGACTGGTCAAGCTTAGCTTGACCTAGTCTTTCCTACGCTCCTAACAAGTTGCGATCTAAGTCTCTCGCTCAACCGTTGCTCACGAGCTTCGGCGATCTGAACCTCTGCTGAACATCGTCACTTACGAGCGTCGACTTACATTTGATTTAGGAGTATTGACCATAACAATTTTTATGCCAGCTCCCAGTCATTCGACAGCTCTGAAATTCGATTTGAGACAACCTAAAGACCTTCAAAATTACTTCGAAGACCTCAGATTTTTGTTTATAACTTGCAGTATTGTGGATCATGACCTAAAAAAGTGACACGCCTGCAGATACATCGATTTCAATGCTTACAACCTCTGGGAATCGCTTCTAGAGTACGAACACAGCACTTCATTTGATGACTTTCACATTGCAGTATTCATGTTCTATCCAGAAGTAGAAGATGAACAAAGATACAGCATTTCGGACATGGATACACTCATTAATGAACAACTTCACACCAGCATTTTTGACAAAAATGATCTAGGAGCTTATTACAGGTGATTCGACAAGATCACCAGCTTCCTTCGATCGAAACATAGACTTTCAGAAGCTGAACAGAGTCAAGTTTTTCTTCGAGGCTTTCAAATGAAGTTATGGACTAGAATTACAGATCGTCTGGAAGTAAAGTTTCCCAATCACTATCCCGATGACTCATATACACTGAATGACATCTATGATGCTGCGAAATTTGCTATAGCATCCTCGAACTCGTATTCTATCCCCCAGCAATCAATTTTGACCTCGAATATATCGCAGTCTAGCACATCAATCGATTCTGAAAATGTTTTGCACATCCTCGAAAAGTTCGCATTAAACTTCACATTGGTTATCGCAGCTTCAAATTCGACCCCATTAGCATGCGAAGTACCTGTCTCAACCTCGTTCATCGCCGAAATTACACCTTCGACTACATCGAACCAAGCATCTGACAGTATACCGAACAGCTCGAATAATTCGAATGACTTCGAAGCTCGTATTGCAGACCTCGAACAGGAATTGGCCCTTGAGAAACAGCTTGCCCTAGAACGAGAGAATGTTGCACTTCGAAATCAACATGTTGTACCTCCTGGTCTTTATCGCATTGTCCCAGCCTCGTTGCCCATGTCCATTTCAATTCCATCGTCTTCACCTTCGGTAGTTCCTCCACAGTCCATTTTGATTGTCGTACCTTCGCCATCTTCGAACTTGATCTCGCCTTTGATATCTTTGTCACATTTGTCCCCACCATTACCTATTTCGACTTCGACTTGCCGTTCGCCACTTCCAATATTTTCATCTTCAATCTCGACAACTGCATTATCTTCTGAATTAACGTCTACTTTGATATTGCCTTCGCCCTTGACACCAGATTTGCATTTGCATTCACCTTCGAAATCCAGTATAGCACTCGAAACTTTATTCACATCATATATCTCCAATTATTGCTTCGAAATTCGCCTTCCCCTTATCCTCAAAAATTTGCTTACATCCATTGCCAACAAAAGTCTTC
Source organism: Tricholoma bakamatsutake (assembly GCA_029959215.1). Taxonomy (NCBI): domain Eukaryota; kingdom Fungi; phylum Basidiomycota; class Agaricomycetes; order Agaricales; family Tricholomataceae; genus Tricholoma; species Tricholoma bakamatsutake. The sequence continues at coordinate 10,420,233 of CP114862.1, forward strand.
TCGACCTCGTTTTCGACCCCTCAATTCTTTGTCCTATTTCGATTCGACCAGTTGCTCGACTTGATTATTACAATCATGGTTAGAACCATTGACATAGATCAACTTTACATATTTCATTTCTCATTTTCACATCTTGATCTTGTTCTATGTATCTAAAACATTTTACTATCTTTGACATTCTTCAACACAGCTTCGACAGCTTTCGCCTTTATGCACCCACCTATGCCTTCGATAACCTCGATCTTGACCTTGATATCTTTCGAAAATACCTTATGACTATTTTGCTTTTGTTGAATCCTCTCGACATCGACTTTGAACACATCAAAAAACCTCAAACACCCTCAAACTGCGACAAAAATACTTTTGAAGACTTTCAAAGACTTTCGAACCCTCGAAAATAAATAACTATACCTTTTTTTAATTCTTCTATTTTCCTCACTCTTCTTATCGCTACTTTTCGAAGCCCACAAGACTCTATTTTTCAATCAAAAGAAGTACAATGAATAACTTCTACTCTATTCCTCTAGCATTTCCTCCAACATTTCTATCTCCCTACCCAATATCTCCATATTGACTCTTTTCTGTGCCAGCTTCACAGCAATTAGCCTACGATGCATTCCCTAATCTTCATCGACCTCTTCTGCTGTTCGAACCTCCCTTGCCTTCACCTTCCCTTTCAACGAGATTTTCTTTTCTTTCGATGCCCTCGAAGGCCCTGCGACTGGCTCAACATTTTCAAATGGGCCAACGATACAAATTTGATGGACTACAAAATTTGAAAACCAGTTAGCAATCACTTTGAAACAATTTCAAACAAAAGTCACACCTTTTCTCGGGTGTGAATCGCATTTCGCACCCCTGAACTTTTTTGCCTCGACAATCCATTCCAATAGCACCCTTGCGCATCCTGGGTGCACTTTGCTGTGCCCTCCTTGACTATACAGTGCAGCTGGGACTTAAACCCAGCACATCTATCGCACTAAGAAACATTTAGTAGCTCGAAAAGTCTTCGAAAATGAGTAAAGACTCACTGGACCCTCGAAATTGAGGAGCCCGCTCGTTTCGACCCTGGCTTGCTTTGCCGACCCTACCCCCTTGACCTCCTCCTCTCCACCTTCTTCCTCGTCAACTGCTACTGCTTTCCGCTTCGCCACCCACACTACGAGTAGCTCCTCTTTGCCCTCTTCCTCCTCCTCATCTTTGTTTTCCTCCCCAGCCTCCACCCTCTCAATACTGCTTGCCTCTGCTGTGAGCTCCACGTTTTTCTTCTGCAACTCCTCCTTCGAGATTGTCTTTGCACAAAATGGAGCAAGAGCTGCATTTCAAGTGTCTGCCAACGCTCACCTCCACCCCTCAATATTTGCCCACTTCACCTGCTCCTGCTCCTCCCAAATTTGTCATTCCTCTTCTTGCCTTTTTTTGCACTCTACCTCCTCAGCCAAAGCCATGAATAGCAAAGCTCCGCTCCACGAAAGCCACTCATGTTGGGCCATCAGGCTAAAGACATCGAAAACCTTATTAACGACTGCTTGTATGGCCGCATCATGTTCTTCACCGAGATCTTTGGTGAGCTTGTCATATTCCACCTATGAAAAATGAAAATAAAGCACCAAAACTCATATGAACCAGAAAACTCACCATCCGCTCACAGAATCCTTTCCCCCACACTTCGAAATCAATATCTTCAGCGACACGCTCTGGCATTGATTTCACATATTCAAAAATTTCGACATTGAGATCTGCAAGAAGAGACATGATAGAAGCTATACTTCGAGATGTAGAGGTGATGGAAAGAATGAAGAATGAGAAGTATTTCGAACCTCACTAAGTTTTCAACACGATCATGCATTTCGCACGTGACTTTGATCGGCTGACTGGGACAGTCAGGATTTCAGTAAGGGGGAGAATGATAGGTCCACTGCATGCTTTAAGGTCTGGAAAAGGATCCCACTTGTATCAAAACATTACGACATGCACTCCGAACCACTACGAACATTACAAAATCGGTTTCGAACCATTTTTGCATGATTTTGCACTATTTCGGACAACTTCGAACTACTTTGAACTATTTTGTGACAGTTCACAATACTTCGAATGACTTTGCAGCACTTCAAACAACTTTGGCTGCTGTATAGTTGTCTTAAAACACCTTTGATACATGATACTCAACTGGAGTGAGCTATTTAGTCACATATCAAGCACTACTGGACACGAGGAGAGACCACAACAGAGTTAAAATGCGATAAGTGTGTTTTTGTGTTTTATTGATATATTAAAGCAATAGAACAAGAACTCTTACTATATTGGGACAATGTACATTTCACTTATTATCATCTTTCATTTTGTTTCATGTTTTACAATACATTTATTTGCTGTGCACATTGCCTCATGTTCTACAATTGTTATTATTTCCTTTTTAGTACTATTTCTTCAAATTGTATATAGACTTGTACTAGTTAGAATAAAAGAATGGAACAATGGGGAATAGCACAAGTTACCCTCTCATTATCATCAGATTTAAAAATCGTTCTCTTTAGTCTTATCTCCACATCATATCTCTAAGTTCTGCGAAATATCGTGAACTTCTTCAAAACTATCATATTTGATCCTCATCTTATCGCATATCGCCTATCGCCATTTGACAAACACTTCACATTCGTTAAACTCACTCTTCGATATACCTCAAACCTTTTTGAACTTATTTGAACTTATTTGGACTACTTCGCATGACTTTGAACCTCTTCAAACCTATTTCAAACTACTTCGCATGGCTTCGAACCGATTTCGAACTATTTTGAACACCTTCATACACCTATATAGACTATTCGCCACAGGCCTTACCATTTCATGTTACTAAACACAATGTTCTGGTCTCGTTTTCTACTTCCAATAAACAATTTCAACACTTTTTGTGATAACAATCACAAATTTGCTATTTGATAATAGATAGCAATTGCAATAGTATCACTATTATAGCCCCAGGTTTTGTGTGAAGAGAGGTACTCAATTGATTGTCGTGCACTCTCTCTCCACATGTAAGAAAAAGACAGCTGTTTGGTTGTGTTGTGCCTATTCTGAGCAAGGCGTGAAAGTAGGTGTCCACTATATCGTGACCAAAATTTTATGCAGGCAAATTTGCCTTTTCAGTATTGACTTGTTAGTGACATCATTACACATTTGTATTCACATGTTACTGACTTCATTAAATTTGTATTGACCTGTTACTGACTTCAGACTTTTTACTGACCTCATTACAAATTTGTATTGACTTGTTACTGACCTCATTACAAATTTGTATTGACCTGTTACTGACTTCATTACCAATTTGTATTGACATGTTACTGACTTTATTACAAATTTGTATTGACATGTTACTAACCTCATTATAAATTTGTATTGACTTGTTACTGACCAGTACTATGCCATATGGGATGACCGCATTTCAAACCCAGTTATATGACTAAGTTTTAGTCAGCTCTGACTAATGCCATCATTTCTGACAAACTTTGCACAGCTCTGACCAAGCCTGACAAATTTTAGATAATCCCATCAACCATCACTCCCATCATTCTCACAAAATGACTATAGCATATGTTATACAGCTCATCATCGATTTTTAGCTTTAATCCCATCACACCATCACTCTCACAAAATGGTCATAGCATATGTAATAGACAAGCTTATGACCCATGCCTTCCCATCTCCCAACCTCCCCCATCCCCATCCCCATCTCCCTCTTCTCCCTCTCCCCCATCCATCCCCATCTCCCCCATCCACATCCCCATCCCAATCTCTATCTCTCTCTCCATCTCCATCTCTCCCTTTCCCTTTCCCATACCCATACCCATACCCATATTCATACCCATACCCATACTTATACCCATACCCATACTCATACCCATACCCATCCCCACCCCCATCCCCACCTCTCTCTTCCTCATTTCCCCCTCCTCCTTCCTCATCTCCCCCTCCCCCATCTTCTCCATCTCCCCCATCTCTATCTCCATCTCCCTCATCTCCATCTCCCCCTTCCCCTTCCCCATCTTCCTCTCCCCCTTTCCTACCTCCCCCTTTTCCCCCTCCCCATCCCCCTCTCACTCTCCCATGTCCACCTCCCCCCTCTACACCCCCTCATACCCCCTCCCCACCCCTCATACCTCTTCTCCATCCCCCTCCTGCCCACCCCCTCACACCCCCTCCCCACCCCTCACACTCCCCTCACACTCCTTAACACTCCTCTCCACACTCAGCTCACTTGCGAAGTTTCAAACTCCACTTCAAACTCAGCCACAGCTCACCTCTACATATGCAACGACCACATTTTGAAGCCCAGCTATATGACTAATTTTCAGTCAGCTCTGACTAATGCAATCATTTCTGACTAATCTTGCACAGTGCTGACAAATTTTGCACAGCTCTGACAAATTTTACATAATCCCATCAACCATCACTTCCATCATTCCCACAAAATGACCGTAGCATATGTTATGCGCGTCATCCCATCAATCATCACTGATCAATCACCATTCTCAGCCAAAAAACTCCCCCATTTAGCTCACCATCACTCCCACAAAATGGTCACAGCATATGTAGTAGATTACTTATTCCCTCGATGCATAAATTTGCTGAAACCTAAAGTTGTTACTAGTGTTGCCATGGCTTGGCTCACTTGCAACACGACTCATGCAGCTAAGCCAATTTTGTGGCTCTGGCTCACAAGCTTAGCCAATTTTTACAGCTCCAGAGCAGCTTAGCCATCCAAATATAGCACACATCAGTTGCTATCGCACTGGCCATTCATCCTGCATTGCCTGCTCTCCCTCTCTTCATCTATGCTATCCTATGCTCTCCTTTTTTGTTTTCTACTGCCATTGAGCACTTGAAAGCCTTGTAACACAAAAGTAAGCATGTTTTTGACTTTCTATCCTTGTGATCAGCCAAACTGATGATTCTTATCTCTCCCACTCTAGATTTCTGCATATCTTCTTAATGACTACACCTGGCATCACACAGTTTTCTCCAAACTCCAAAAGGGATGTGAGATGTTTTTTATGTAGCTGGGAGGAGCCTGAGGCCCCTCCACATGTGAATTAAGTGTTTAATTTTTTTTTTCTTTCTTTTTCAAATACTAACTGCTTTTTTGTTATTTTTAGCTTATCTACTACTACAACGACATATGATGCACATGGAGAAGGGAGAACAAGGGGATGAGGGAAAGGTGGGGGTCATTTGCCCCCCCCAGTACATTTTTTCTTCTTCTTTTCTTTGTTTTATCCACTAACAGTGCATTTTATTTTTATAGTTGCCACTCTCATCTGCTAATGACACCCACCGCAATGAGCCGCTGCTCATGGGGTGGGAGATCCCCTACATCACCACCTACAAGATGACACCCATGCCTGCAAGCAACTGCTTGCAGGGTGGATCTATTTTACTCCAGATGACTGCCACATCGCCACTACTACCCCTCACTTGCAATGCGAACCACTCATATCTGTAAGCAACTGCTCATGGGGTGGATCCTTACCCTGGCCCCAGCCCCGGTGATGACAATGACAATGATGCACTGTTGTCATCATCATATTTAGCTCCCACTCCAGAATAACCACCACATCACTAGCACACCCATGCCCATAAGCAACTGCTCGCAGGGTGGATCCTTACCCTGGCCCCGGCCCCAGTGACAATAATGATGATGCAATGTCATTGTCATTGTATTTAGCTCCTGTGCTCGATAAAGCCCACAATCATGGGGCTTCCCAGATGCAGGAGCTATTACATGATGGGAGATGGTAGGTCTACCAGTACCTGCTGATCCATGGCTCATGAGCCTGTGGGTTGTGGGCATGGGTATGGGTATGGTCAGTCACTGCAGCGGTGATGATGCTCGATCTGGAAACCTAACAAAAACCTATTAAAAGCCTTTTGTAGTATAACTCAGGCTAGAGGAAAGGTGCGAGGTGGTACTAAATATCACCGCAGTTGGATTGTAGTGAGTATTGTGACAACTGGGTGTTAAAGGAAGTTGTTGCTGACCTTACTTCAGCTGTGCTGCATTGTTGGCTATTGAACAAAATTATTGTTGGGCTTTACCATTACTAAACATGTGAGTGGTGTTGGCATATGTTGCAATAATAATGGCTGATTAGTGTTCAAATTAAACTCTGATGCATGCTGCATACATGAGGCAATGCATGCAGCATACACATGTTACTGCGCTTACTGTGCATACATGTGGTAAACACATTCCCAAGTCATGTGACACTATTATTATTATGTATATAATGAGAACCTGTACCGTAGTAGGAATACAGTGTGGTTACCACTGCTAAAACCCTAGCTCTAAGACTTACTAAACCCCAGGTAGGTTATAAGGAACATGTTGTCTCTTCCTCTGTGCAGCATATATAGTCTGCTCCAACAGGTTATGGGCCCTGCCGGGCATGTCACGAATGCACCTTAACTGGCTGCAAACGATGTTGACTTCATTGTCTCCAAATTATAATCTTATGCTCTTCGTGTTGAGTGCTTTTACCAGCTGCCACTACAACATCATGTCTTCAACTCTTGAAAAACTCATACAAACTTTCGATGGCTCTAACTACATTCAATGGGCCAACTCAATAAAGGCGTGGCTCAGGTCTCAGGGCCTCTGGCAAATAACTAGTGGGATGGAACTAAAACCACCTCTGGCGCCTCCTTTGACAGCGATGAATGCTGCACTAGTAGCAGAAGCTAATGCCAAGCTCCAGACCTGGAACAACAAGAATGACCAGGCTATTGGTAGCCTAGTGCTCTGCCTGGCCCCCTCCATTCGGCAGTGTGCCAATACCAAGGACACTGCTGAGGAGGTGTGGGATCTCATTCTCACTGATTATGGTGTTGATGGTCTCTCCCAAGTCTTTGTGGACTTTAGATCTGCAATAGCAATCAAAATTCCAGCTGTGAATCCCATGCCAGAGATTGCTAAGATGGCTGACAAATTTAAGCACCTTACAGCTGCCAACATAGCCATCCCCAAACTAGTTCAGGCGATGATTCTACTCACTGCGATGCTGCATGAGTATGATTCTCTGTCTGCCATGGTCCTTAACACGACCACTACTAGAGCCTTGACATTTAAACATGTCAAAGACTCCATTGTCACTGAAGCCTCACAGCACACAGCAGTTGGGAAGCCCACTGGCCTGCCTCAGGTCACCAAGCTTTCCACTGTCAAATGCAAAGGAGGAAACCCCAAATGGCAACCTTAGGGCAACCATGAAGATTCATCCCAAAAATGTGGATGACATGGGAACAGAAAGACTAAAGAGGAAAAGCCAAAGGAGAAACATACCCACCTTGCCTCCAATGCCTTTACTATCATAAATGGTAATGGCACCATCATACCGCTGATGCCACTCATTCAGTGCATCGAGAAGCATGAACATACTCCCACAAGGGATCCCCACCGCTGACTGCCTCCACAGGCATATACGGGTGTGGCCTCTACCTCTCATTCAGTCTACACCGAATATCAGCAAGCTCGAGACACCCTCGAGCAAATGAATCTCCCGTGCAGTGCAAAAAATCTGTGACTGCTGGAAGGGCACCTAACAGTGTGAGAAGGTAAGAGGAGGAGGATCGAACCAGAACCAAGGATTGTGGAGGTAGAAGATAATATCATCTCCCTCAGATCGGAACCTGCGGTTTCTGATGCAGAAGTATGGAAAGCCATCGACGAAATGCTTGTCGATGAACCACTTGAAACAGGAGCATATGATGAAAGGTCAGTCTCTTTCTCTGCCACAAGCACAAAGATTAATATTCCAATGATCACAGTGATGTGAAATTTTACCACTACTAAATGTATCATTGAACTATTTACAGTGACTCACAAAACTGAGTCAATGTTTTGGACTTTTTGATTCATTGTTGAATAGCTTCCCATAAACAACAAAACCAAACAAGGTATTGGTGTACCGAATAACATACATGATCAGGGCTACCAAACAAACAAAGAATTATGTAATTTTAATCATCCCTCATGGAGATATGATCATTTTAATTCAGGGACTCATTGACTCAGTTTTGTAAGGGGTAGTCAGAAATATTAGAATCTGATGCTCCACCAACTGTATAATGTCAAAAACTTGACAGATGGTTTCTAAGGTGATGTGACCCTTGATGGGACCTTAAATTATAGTATTTAATTAGGACTAGCATTCTTCATACTTCAATATTCTCCAATGCATCCCATCTCCTCTGCTCAGAAGGAAAACATTCTTTCCCTGGCCTCCAATCATTATTCTACCCACAATATTGCCTCTAAACTCAACCTCAGCCAGTCTAGTGTATCCAGAACACTCAGGGCTCTCCATCCAAACCTGGATTCCCCCTCTGGTGGTTGTCCTTCTAAGCTCTCATCTACCTCTCAGAGAGCCATCCTTACCCAAATCACCACTGGCAAGGCTGCAAATGCTGTTCAGGCCACCCATTACATCAACAGCATCATCCCCACTCCAGTCTCCTCAGAAACAGTCAGAAGAGTTCACAGAAAAAACTCATTCAAGGCTGTGGTGAAGAAGAAAAGGCCCTTGCTTAGTATAAGGCATAGGAAAGCAAGATTGGCTTTTGCTCAGAAGTATAGAGAGTGGACTGTGGAAGACTGGAGGAGGGTTATTTGGTCAGATAAGACTAAAATCAAAAGGTTTGGGTCAGATGGGAGAGAGTGGGTCTGGAAACAGAAGGGAGAGAAGCTGATTGAGAGAGAGGTGCAGGGAACTGTCAAATTTGGGGGAGGAAACATTATGGTATGGGGGTGTATGGGATGGAATGGAGTTGGGTATCTTGCAGAGGTTGAGGGGAGAATAAATGCTGACCAGTATGTGTCCATTTTGAAGGACCATATGCTGCCTAGCTTGGAGGAGAGTGGAATTTCTGGAGAAGAGGTGATTTTTCAACAAGACAATGACCCCAAGCATACCTCAAAAAAGGCCAAGAAATGGATGGAGAACAACAATATTACTCTTCTGGATTGTCCTGCCCAATCTCCAGACCTCAGTCCTATTGAACATCATTGGGTTCACCTCAAGAACCAGTTAGACAAGTATCCAACAGCACCAAAAGGAATTTGGGAGTTATGGGAAAGAGTAGTAGAAGAGTGGAATAATATTCCATCAGAGGTGTGTCAGAATTTGATTGAAAGCATGCCTAGAAGGTTGGGAGCAGTTATTAAGGCCAAGGGAGGTCATACAAAATACTAGAATTACAATTTATCATAATATTGATACCACCTCACAAAACTGAGTCAATGAGTCCCTGAATTAAAATGATCATATCTCCATGAGGGATAATTAAAATTACATAATTCTTTGTTTGTTTGGTAGCCCTGATCATGTATGTTATTCGGTACACCAATACCTTGTTTGGTTTTGTTGTTTATGGGAAGTTATTCAACAATAAATTAAAAAGTGCAAAACATTGACTCAGTTTTGTGAGTCACTGTACATCTTAATGAATGTGTTATGTGTGCAAATGGAAATTGTAAGAAAGGTGCTGACTGGATCATGGATTCAGGCACATCAAAACACTTCACTGGTGAAATAAAAAAATTTTCTTCTTATGAGCCTTTACCGAGAAAGGACTCTACCCTGGTTCAAACAGCCACAGGTACTACTCATATAGTAGGAAATGGAGCAGTCTTCATTAAACATCAGGTAGTATGTCACAGGAAGTCAGAGATGTGTGAAACACAATTATACCCCATCTACTACGTACCTGACTGTAATACTCGATTACTGTCAATGGGTGTCCTCTTACAAGATGGAAGTGATGTGCATGGCTCCTCTGCACACATTTCATTTTTTGAGAAAGGAAACCCAGTTATGGATTGTGTCCCTCTTAGGAGACATGACATGATTTATTGGGCTCAGACTCATATATTGAGCACCAAGAGGATCAATGTCGCAACCATGTATATTGCAGACTACTTGACTTGGCATAGGTGACTTGGACACCCATTCAAACAGGCGCTAGGGAAAATGCCTAATAGCACCATAAAATTCCCAAGGAATTTAATTATTCCTAAAGACAAAATTATATGTCCAGGGTGCACTGAAGGGAAAATGACCTCAAAATCTTTTCCCAATGATGATACTCAACCCAGAAACCCAAACAAAACCTACTAAATGGCTTTGGATGGTATAACACGAGTCAGAGGAAGGGTGCGAGTTGGTACTAAATATCATTGCTGAGACCAAAACATTGTGTTTAGTAATGTGAAAGGATGAATTGTGCTGTGAATATTCTCTGAAGGCATATGAAGAGGTTCGAAAGAGGTCAAAATAGGTTCGAATATGTGCAAAAGAGTTCGAAAAAGGTTCAAAAGAGGTTCGAAGTTGTGTGAAGTAGTTTCGAGGAATGTAGAAGTGGTTCGAGGTTGTTCAAGGTATATTGAGGAGCAAGTATAACAAATGTGAAGTGTTTTCTGAATGGCGATAGGCAATGGGCAATAAAATATGGAGCGAATACGATAATTTCAAGGAAGTTCATGATATTTCACAGAACTTAGAGAAATGATGCCAAGATAGGACTCAAGAGGACAGCTCTTAGATCTGATGATGAATGAGAGGGTAACTTTTTTCTCTTCCCATTGGTATTTCTTGTCGTTCTAAGTAAATAGTACAAGTCTATATATGATTTGAAGAAATAGTACTAAAAGGAAACAAGAACATATGGAAAACATGAGGCAATATGCACAGCAATAAAGGTATTGTAAAACATAAAACAAATGAAAAATGATAATAAGTGAAATGTAAATTGTCCCAGTATGGTAAGAGTTCTTGTTCTAATGCTTTAATATATCAATGAAACATAAAACTGCACTTATCACATTCTAAGTCTCTTGTAGTCTTTCCTTGTGTCTGGTGGCACTTGATATGCAGCGAATTGGCTCACTCCAAATGTGTGGCATGTATCAAAAGTGTTTTAAAACAGCTATATGGCAGCCGATGTCATTCAAAATGGCATGAAGTCATTTGAAAGCATTCGAAGTGTTGCGAAATCATTTGAAGTCATTTGAAGTCATCCGAAATATTGCAAAATAGTTCAAAAATGTTTGAAAAGTGTTCAAAGTCAATTTTGTGGTGTTTGTAGTGGTTCGGAGCATCTGTCATGATGTCTCAATATGATTAAAAGCATTATTCAGACTTTAGAGCATGCAGTGGACCTATCACTGAATCAGATTCACATGCAGAAAAACCCTTTGAATTAATACATTCCAATCTAAAGGAACTCCCAGTACTATCATACCACATACATAAATACTTTATTGTATTTCTGGATGACAAGACATCACATATCTGGGTCCAGTGCCTTAGAAAGAAGTCTGATGCTGCTGCAGCAATTAGACAATTTCAGGCAATGGCTTTGACCTAGTATAGCACTACAATCAAGCGCTGGCATGTCGATCCAGGGGGGGAGTTCAAAGATCGTAAGCTACAAAATGTGCTCAAGGATTTTGGCATCAAAATAGAGATGTCTGCACCCCACATTCACCAACAGAATGGGTGTGCAGAATGCGCCATAAGGACAATAATGGAAAAGTCACAAACCCTGTGACTTACCACTTGTCTACCACAATCATGGTGGGAATTTTGCATTGAACATGCAACACACCTATACAACTGAACCCCAATAAGGCATCTAAAATGGCTGACACCTGTTGAGGACCTGATGAAGGTCTGCCCAAATCTAAACAATCTGAAGGTCTTCAGTTGTGGTGCTTACATCTATCTACCCAAGGAGAAATGTCTAACCACATTCACTCCTCAATTGGAGTTAATAATGTACCTTAAATTAGAAGATGGCATTAAAGCATACCATTTCATGCGACTTAGTGGTGCAATATTTATTGGTGCTACAGCACTATTTGATGAAATGTTGTTCCCATGCTGTCCCAGAGCTAAAACTCCTGCCAAGACAGACCTTGGTGATTTTCCACCTCCAGAATCAGAAGATGATGACCACTCATCTGGAATGGATGGCAATAATTCTATATCACCACAAAATCTGCCCCTTCCTCCATCATCAGAAAATGATGATGATGATGATGTACCAAGCAAGCAAAAGGCACATGATGGTGTGACTGATGCTCCTCCTCCGCTGCCTCCAGTAACCACTGAGGACTTTTGTCCAAGATGTGATGATCAACAGGAATGGCAGCAATTGCCCCATCAATCAGGCAGGCAGAGGAACATCTCAAACTGTCCTGGCAATACCTATGGAGAAAAGCGCCTCCCCTCTGACATAGAGAGAGACATTGCACGTGATCAATATTGGAAGAGATCTGTGGGTCAAGATTCAGATTATAATTGAACACAACCACAATCTCAACAGCAAGAACTGGTTGCTGGACCGAGTTCAGCACCCCATGAGAGTGTGCCCGATTCCAATGATCAAGAACATGATCACCCGATGGGGGAACCGGATGAAGCAGGTTATATTGAAAAGATAACCAAGGAAGGTGGAAATAAGCTTATTTGCTGGCTGTTGTCAAAAGCAGTCAAACCATCAAGTGAAATAAGCCAAGTTTCAAACCAATTTCATGATGTTGCACTGATAGGTCCACTGCATGCTATAAGGTCTGGAAAAGAGTCTAATTGTATCTATACATTACGACATGCACTACAAACGTCATGAAATCAACATCGAACACCTTTCAAACTATTTCACACTATTTCGGATGACTCTGAATGACTTCGAACAATTTTGTGATACTTTGAATGCTTTTGAACAACTTCGCACTACTTAGAAGGACATCGGCCACCATAGGAATATTCTAAAGCCCTTTTGACACACACAAAACATCCAGCATAAGCCACTGTGTCACTTATCGAACACTACCAGATGCAAGGAGAGATGATAAAAGAATTAGGGTATGATAATGGCGGTTTTGGGGTTTCAACGATCTATTGAAACAACAAGAGAAGTACTCTTACTATATGGTGACACCAAACATTTCAATTATCATCGTTCCTCATTTGTTTTTATGTTTACAATACCTTTATTGCTGTGCATACTGCCTCATGTTCTACACCTATTATATTTCCTTTTTGGTACTTACCTCTTCAAAATGTATATATACTTGTACTAGTTACTTAGAATGAACAATGGGGAACAGCACAAGTTACCCTCTTGCTATTGTCAGATTTAAGAATCATTCTCTTTAGTCTTATTTTCACATCACATCTCTAAGTTCTGTGAAATATCGTGAACTGCTTTGAAACTATCATATTCGCTCTTTGTTTTATCGCCCATTGCCTACCGCCATCTGACAAACACTTCACATTCATTAAACTTGCTCTTTGATATACCTTGAACCTCTTCGAACTTATTCAAACTTCTTTGGACTACTTCGCATGACTTTGAACCTCTTTGAACCTTTTTCGAACCTATTTCACACATCTTCAAACCTCTTTCGAACTTATTCAAACAACCTCGTATGCTCTTACAGATTATTCGAACCATCACTTACTATTTTGCATCACTAAACACAATGTTTTGGTCTCAGCAGTAATACTTAGTACCATCTTGCACCCTTCCTCTGACTTGTGTTATACCATCCAAAGCCATTTAGTAGGTTTTGGGTTTCTGGGTTGAGTATCATCAGCGTGCCTACCACAGCAGCGACGTGAGTGGAAACAAGCTTGTCATGAAGAATTAAAGGCTCTTCATAAGCAACAAGTCTATGACATCATTGATCTTCCACATGATCAAAAAATGATCAAAAATAGATGGGTTTTCTCCATGAAATCAGATGGAAGAAAATGAGCCAGACTCGTGGCCAAAAACTTTTCGCAAGTTGAAGGTGTTGACTTTGATGAGATTTTCTCACCAGTAGTCCGCTACAAGACTGTATGCCTCATGTTTGCACTTGCATCTCTAGAAGGCATGTATATGACCAGTCTAGATGTAAAAACTGCATTTTTATATGGCAAACTAAAAGAGGAGATCTATATGGATCAACCCAAGGGTTTCAGACTCGAGGGAAAAGAGCACAAAGTAATGCGCTTGCACTGAGCATTGTATGGCCTTAAACAGGCCTCACTAGCATGGTGGAAAGAGCTAGAGGCATTTATGCACACCATTGGGTTTGTGCATGCCAGCTCCAATGCCAGCATTTTCATACACAAAGATCCTAAGACAGGCAGCATTGTTATTGCACTGGTCTATGTTGATAATGGCTTGTTTATGGGAAGAACAAGAAACTTGTGGATGAAAATAAGAATGCTTGTCTGAAGCATTGGGAGTGCCATAGTACTGAAAAAGTCATGGAATTCTTAGGCATGCACATCACTTAGACTGCAAGCAAAATCAAACTTGATCAAACTGAATATCTCGCCAAAGTGCTCGAGAGGTTCGAGATGACAAATGCCAAAGCTGCCCCCACTCCACTCCTGACTGGTTACAAACTGTCAGAAAACACAGTGATGCCAAATGCAGCACTTAGATCAAAATATCAGTCTCTGATCAGATCTTTATTATATCTGATGCTCGGAACATGACCTGATATCGCCTATGCAGTAATCAGGATGTCACAATTCTAACTAATCCTAGCCAAGAACATCTAGACAAAGTGATGTACATCATGTGCTATCTGGTGGGAACCCAGAAATATAACATAGTCTATGATGGAGAGAAATTTGAAGGGCTACAGGCCTTCACAGATTCTGATTGGGCAGGTGACACTGTCAAACACCAATCTACAACAGGTTACTTTGCTACTCTAGCAAGTGGGATTGTGTGCTGGCAGTCCCGTTTACAAAAAAATGTAGCACTGTCATCCACAGAAGCCGAATACATGGCTCTCTCCAACACTTGTCGGCAGATAGTGTGAATAGAGTCCCTCTTCTAGAAACTTGGATATATACTGAAGTGTGTACCAATCTGCACTGATAATCAGGGATCCATCTTTATCAGATCAAATCCAGTTCAGGAAAGAAGGACCAAACATATAGACATTCGCTACCACTATACCCACGAATGCATAGAAAATGACAAAGTCACAGTCGTTTTCATTCCTGGAAGTGATAATCCAGCTAACATGTTCACAAAGAACCTTGGCACCATCCTATTCAGGAAATTTAGACACTCTCTCGGAATTACTTTTAAGATTCAAACTTAGCTGCTTAGAGTGCTGTACAGTTTGAGGAGGGGTGTTGAAATTAAACTCCAATGCATGCTGCATACATGAGGCAATGCATGCAGCATACACATGTTACTGCGCTTACTGCACATACATGTGGTAAACACATTCCTGAGTCATGTGACACCCTTATTATTATGTATATAATGAGAACCTGTACCATAGTAGAAATACAGTGTTCTTACCACTGCTAAACTCTAGCTCTAAGACTTACCAAACCCCAGGTAGGTTATAAGGAATGTGTTGTCTCTTCCTCTGTGCAGCATATATAGTCTGCTCCAACAATTAGAGTGTTTGCAGGAATCAAAGTAGACCTTCTACACCAGAAGTGGAAAGGGCTAGAATTATAGATGCAGACCACTTGGAAAGGTTGCAGATGACCAATCCTGATGAGAGGAGAAGCAGAGTCAGAGTGACTGCCCCTGCTGAAGGAATTGTTCCACTGAACTATGGAGCTGCATTGGCTGCTCAGATACCACAGGTGCAGATGCCTGCTGATTGGGATGCACCAAGGCAGTTTGAATTGCCAGTTGTATCTCCTGCTCCTGTATTACATAGGAGAGGGGCTCCTGTGATGCCATCTGGACCTGTTTTGGCAAACCATGGAGTAGGGGCAAATATAGCTTCTACTATACCACAGGTTCAACTGCCAGCAGGGTGGAATGCACCTTTGGCCAATTCTATTCCTGTGGTTCCACCTGCACCTCAGTTACAAACAAGAAGGGGCAGAGGGAGAGAGAGGGGATTGGGACCATTGTATAATATCTCAGGTGGTCAAGTGGATCCTTCACTCAATAATCTGCATAGGAGACATATTTCATTGAGGGAAAGGACTGCAGATTATGAGGCACATATTCAGGAATTGCAACAAGAAACGGCTAAACAGTATCAGCATCAGCAGGAGCTATTACAGAAGGTTGCTGAGAAAAGAAGAATTGCTGAAGCTACTGCTGCTAGAGAAAGGATATCACAGCAAGTGGCTGAAGTAAGTAGGCAGCATAATCTGCAATTGCAGCAGGTGAATGAACAGAGGCAAGCTGCTGAAGTGGATGCAGCTAGGTGGCACAATTGGCAATTGCAGCAGCTGGCTGAACAAGAGCAGCACAGGCAAGCTGCTGCAGCTGAGGAGTATGCACAAAGACAAGCTGCTGAAGCTGAAGAGTATGCACAAAGACAGGCTGCTAAAGCTGAGGCTGCTAGGCAGCACAATCAACAATTGCAGCAGCTGGCTGAATAGGAGCTGGAGAGGCAGGCAGCTGCCCAGAAAGCTGCTTTGGCTGCTGAGCCACAATATCATGATCCACCCAGACATATTAATATAGAGGCTGCATTGCAAGAACATAACAGGCGTGATCAGGAATGGGCTCTCAGGATGCATCAGATGCAGAGAAATGAACAGCTTGCAGATGAGCAGGCACAGATGGATGAGGCTGAGGAGCTCCAATGTCTATCAATTGCAGACAGGAACTTACATCAACAAATGATGAGGTTGGACCAATTGGCTAACAATATGTCTGGAGATAGGATTGATCAATATCAAGCTCAAGTGGATGCACAGGCAGAACAAATTAAGATGGATAGGGAAATGGCTGCATTGTTGGCTGCTGAGTATGAAGAACAGAGGAATAATGAGATTGCTTTGAGGAGGGAAATGAAAAATGAGGAATCTGATGATAATGATGGGAGTTAGTCTTCTTTGCAATTTTCACCTTCTCCTCTGCCATCAGATTATTATGATGAATTTGGAAGGGTGACTGCTTTGCAATTTCTACCATCTCCTATGCCATCAGATTATTATGATGAGTTTGGAAGGGTGTCTCCTCTATAATTTCCATCTTCTCCTCCACAATCTTCATCACCACTGCTGCCTGACCCAATATTCTATGTTCCATAATTGCCACCTTCTCCCATGCAATCTCCTTCACTGTTGCTGCCTGCTTCATTCTTGAATCCCCCAATATTGCCACCTTTGCCTCCACCCCTGTACCTCTACCTCCACATCGACCTGCAAGGCCATTACCACTTGGTCGTGCACCTTATCAGGAGCCAATTCCCAGACATTCACTTGGACCTATGAATGTGGAGTGTCCACATTGCCATGCCTTGCATTTTGACTGTGAAAAGCTGTCCAAATTTACCAGAGCTGTGCCAAAGTTTGGAAGTTGCTGCTTGCAGGGACAAATTCATCTGCTATCTTTCTGACCTGCTCCTGCCACATTGCAGGATTTGTTGTGTGGCAAAAGTCCTCTTTCCAAAGAATTCAAAACAAACATCTGACAATACAATGCTGCTTTTGCATTCACATCTTTGGGTGTCAATGTGGACCATTATGTTACAGGTACATCAGGTGTATACAGCTTTCATATTCATGATGATCTTCATCATCTTTCTGGAGCACTTCTGCCACCTCCTGGATGGCCTGCAGCCTATGCACAGCTCTATATTCATGATCCTATCGCACAGCTTGATATTCATGAGCAGCAAAACAATAATCTCAACTCAGTTATCATGACAGAGCTGCAGGCCATGCTAAATAATACCCATCCTTATGTGCCTTTATTCAAGCAGGCATTTCAGATCATGAGGGAAAAGCCTCCAGAAGAACAGGACAATGTCTTCATATGGCTGCGATCAGATAGAACCTGGGATTTACATCGCTATAATCTCCCTACAGCCAATGATGAAGTGGCAGCTATTATTTCATGTGATGGCTCCGAGGAACAGTCCAACCACAGAAATATTGTTCTCAGGCTGAGAGGGGTAGGGCTTAGGTGTATCAGCCAGTTGCATCCATCCTATTCAACTCTGCACTATGTCTTGCTTTTTCTTCATGATGAAGATGGATGGCACCCAGATATACCTGCACACCAAGGTGCAGATGGAGCCAGAAGAGTTCCCAATGTCAGTCAGAGATGCTACCATGCTTATCAGTTGCATCCAAGGCCAGGAGAGCAGCCACCATTGTTTTGGAGTGGAAATATTTTGCAACAGTATGTTGTAGATGCTTGGGCATCTATTGAACAGAATATATTGAACTGGGTCCGACATCACCAGAAGGAGCTTAGGGCTGATGTGTATGCTGGATTGAGGGATGCTTCCATGGGTGACCAGAATGAAAATATCAACCTAGAGGATCATGGGAGTTGCATCATTCTTCCATCAACCCATATAGGCAGTGAAAGGCAAATAAATCAGCTTTTCCAGAATTCTATGGCCATTTGTCACTTTTTCAGCAAGCCATATCTCTTTCTCACCATGACTGCCAATCCACAGTGGCCAGAGATCCAGGAAGCTCTGTTGCAGGAGCAATCACCCAATCCACATTTTACTACCCATAGAAAAAAGCAGGAAGCTTATAACAGGCCAGACATTGTTGCATGTGTCTTTGAACAAAAGAAGAATGCATTGATCAAGGATGTCAAGGATGGTGTTTTGGGTAAAGTGGTGGCACACATCCATACCATCAAGTTTCAAAAAAGAGGCCTTTTACATATGCACCTCCTTATATTTCTTGATCCAGCCAACAAAATCCATGATGCCCATGATGTTGATTCCATTGTGTCAGCACAGACTCCTGACCCTGCCACACAGCCAATGCTCTATCACACCATAACTACCTGCATGCTTCATGGTCCTTGTGGTCATGACAAACTCAAGGCTTCATGCATGGTCGACAATAGGTGCAGCAAGAGGTATCCCAAGGAGTTCAGAGAACAAACTCTCTTTACTGCAAACAATTATCCTGATTATGCCAGATCCAACAATGGTAGAACAGTGAGGAAGCATAACCATGTCTATGATAACAGACATGTCATCCCACACAATCCTTATTTGGCTGCAAAATAAGGAGCACTTAGTTGAGAACATGTTTATCAGTTAACAACTTGGTTCATTTGTCAGATACAACTGTCACATCAATGTCGAGATCTGTTCTTCAGTTGAGGCTGTCAAGTACATCCACAAGTACATATACAAGGGCATGACAGAACTATGATTAAGATTCTTGATCAAGACAGAGATGAGGTCAAGGAGTATCTTGATGCATGTTACATTGGATCTGTGGAAAGCTGCTGGCACATGAATGAATTTGGAATGCATGCAGAGTCTCCTCATGTCTATCATCTGCCCATCCATCTGGAGGACCAGCAAATAGTCTACTTCAATGCAGATGACAACATTGATGAGGTTTTGGAAAGGCCTGCTGCCAAGACCACATGTCTCACTGCTTGGTTTAAAGCCAACAGAAGATATGAAGCAGCATGTACTGTCACCTACCAGAACTTTCCTCAAGCATGGGTCTACAATGGAACCAAGAAGCAGTGGAACCCAAGAAGGCATGGCGAGGCTGCAAGGGGCAAAATGTACTTTGCTTCTCCTGCCCAGGGGGAAAGGTTCTACCTCAGGCTGCTTCTTACTGTTGTCACAGGGGCAACATCATTCCAGCACTTGTGTGCTGTCAATAGTGTTGTCTATAATATATTCAAGCAGGCCTGTGTTGCATTGGGTCTTTTGCAGGATGACCAGGAATGGGTCCAGTGTTTTACAGAGGCAGCCCAGATGCAGCTTGGTTCCTCTCTCAGATTGCTCTTTGCCACCATTCTTCTTCATTGCAATCCAACATCTTCTGACATCCTGTGGAACCAGTTCAAACATTACATTTGTAATGACCTCAGAGTCAAGCTTCTTTCCATCTATCCAGATACAGACTTTACAGATGATCAGGTGTACATGTATGGCTTGCATCTCATCAATCAGATCCTTATCAGATCAGGCAAACAACTTTCTGATTATCCAGAGATGCCCACCATTGAAGGAAAGTGGCACATTGATGTTCCTGCCAATAGGCTTTTGCAGGAACAGAGGGATTACAATGTTGAAGAGTTGGCCATCACTGTCACTCAAAATCTCCAGCTATTCAATCACAGGCAGAGATGGGTTTTTGATGCTGCAATGGATTCTGTGAACAATAACAAGGGAAAGCTTATGTTCTTGCATAGTGCTGGAGGTTGTGGAAAGACCTTTGTCTGCAACACCATTGCAGCTGCTGTTCGTGCTCAAGGAAAAATGGCTCTCTGTGTGGCATCATCAGGAATCACTGCATTGCTTCCAGAAGGTGGTCACACAGCACATTCCATGTTCAAAATCCCAATCAAAATCAATGAGGCCTCTACTTGCAGGATACTTCGAGGTTCAGAATTGCACCAGGTCCTTGATCAAACTTCCATCATCATCTGGGATGAAGTTCCTATGCAGCACAAATATGCCACAGATGCAGTAGACCACACTTTGCGTGATCTCAAGAAAAAGAATATTCCATTTGGTAGAATCACCATTTTGTTTGGAGGTGACTTTAGACAAACCCTACCTGTCATTCCTAGGGGCACTAGAGAACAGATCATAGCTTCATCCATCAAAAGAAGCACTCTCTGGCAATGCATTACTGTCTATCACTTGAACGAGAATATGTGACTCCACAGAACTCCAGAAAACATTGCACATGCTGCCTGGCTCCAAGGGGGTGTCGGCCTGTGAATCCCACACATGAGGTGGGGGGGGGGGGTCCCTGGTGGGCCGCCAAAAAAAAAAAAATGACACCGAAGCCAGAGGGGCTCAGGCCACCGACAGGTATACGTAAATTGTTGCTCAGTAGTCACAGAAGCAAGGTAATGATGTATAATCAAAAAATGAACCAAAAATCCATATTTACTGTACCAACTGAGTGAAATGGCATGGAAAAAAAGGTATGAATACATTCCTATTGCATGATGAACCCTGAGCTAAATCCCAAATCAGATCCACCAATGAACCCGAACACACAGCCAACACCACCCTTCTTTGCCCTGTCTGTGGTAAGGAAGTGCACGTTGGCACTGGCGGCCAAAAAAACCTCGATATGCATTGTGCCTCATCCAAATCCAAGGCACTGCACGAAAGAGCTCAGGCAAAGCAAAAGCAAAGACAAGACAGCTCACTTCTCACCTTTTTTGTGCCTCAGCAAACACTTGTTCCATCAACAGTAATGGCGCCCCCGTCTGTGCAAGTGCATGCATCTGCGTCGACCTCAGTACCAATGATGACAGGAGACGATGTGACATCTGAACCTATGAATAATCATCCTCTCCCTCTAATCGGCTGCGCACTAGGAAGGAGACTCCTTCAGCAGCTTCATGAGACGATGGGAAGAATTCCACACAATGTACCACCTGCCGATGAGAAACACCCGCTCGTGATTTTCTTGGGGAATCCTATCGACCACGTTAATGTGAATCTTGATGATTGGGAGGATATCTTGAATCCGATGGTGCACCGCGCTTTTGGATATGGTGCAATGACAGAAAGTGAACAGGTGTTGATGGGCTTGGCGTGATGTGGGAAGTATGGGCTGGATGGGTTTCATCAGTTCATGGAGTACTTTGTTGTCCATCGTGGACTGCAGGGGGGTTTGCTGGAAGGAAAGGTCAACATACTTTTGGTGGCGATTAACTCTGAGTGTGTGATGTAGCTAGTTGATCCGAATTCTGGAAACTCATGACCACACAAATAGATTCGGGTCTAAAGAACCAACAATCGATTCTGTTGATGATACGGATGTTGAGGCAGTGATTGTTGATGTACCAGTTACCAAAATATCAACCACTTCAATGCAGTCGACCCGCTCGCTGTGTAGTATAGCAATGTTAATCATGAAGCAGCCATGGCTGAACCAGCAGAGCGTGAATCAGATCGAGATGTGGAGCAATCTGACGTGCATACTAATGACTGTGACAACGAATCTAGATCTAACTTTGACCTCCTTGATGACACTTCACCACCCCCAAGTCATGAAGCCTTCCTCCCCACCAGGCCCAACATCACAGTCCCTGCCATTGACTCAGAGTTGACCATAAACCCGACTGATCACCCTAACGATGTTACGGTAACATTACAGAACTCTGCAGTGGAACCACAAGAGCACGAGTCAACAGAAACCTCCTTGGAAGGGACCTCAGCTTTCCATGATGAAAACTCAACTGAAATTTCAAGGTTAAGGCGCATTCAAAAGAAAAGAGCAATTGATCTGAACAGTTGCATATGTGGTGTAGTAGTATCACATTCTGACATTGAGGCTTGTAATGCAGTGATGAAGTGCAAGGTGCCTGGCTGTGAGACAGTCTGGGTGAGCAAACAATGCTGGATTTCACGCATCCTGTTACTCATGTTTACCAGTTCCACCGTGATTGCATGGATTACGATTTTAACCCAAAGCAATGGGTCTGTCCAATTTGCAAGGTGGGAAAGCAGAATCGATGTTCATAGTCATTGCTCATAAGTGCATGGATGATGCCACAACATGCTATCACATGGCATGCAGGTGGGACGTAGCAAGATTTGTCTTGAATTTTCTTGTTTTTAGTTGTAGTAATCAAAATTACCATATATAGAAGGGGGGGGGGGGGGAGGGGGTCTGCAAAGGCCTGTTAAAAAAAATTATGAGTGGATGTCTTAAACTCGGGTCCTGTCACCCCCTTGCCTGGCTCTTGCACATTGGTGCAGGCACAACAATGGATGCTGCAGACACTATACAGATTCCACAGAACATGCTCTGCCATGGCCTCACCATAGATGACCTTATCAACTCCACATATCCAGGCATAGAGCAGGAGAACAAGCCAGATCAGTACTATCTGGATAGGACCATTCTCTCCTTCACAAATGACAATGTCGATGTCATCAACTCTCTTCTCCTTAGCAGATTTCCTGGACCAGAGCATGTCTTTAACAGTGCTGATACAGTCTCATTCAGAGAGCAGGAGCTAAACAACTATCAGCCATATCCAGCAGAGTATCTAAACTCTATCAAAGCAAGTGGCCTTCCTCTCTCCAGGCTGGCACTAAAGATAGGCTGTCCTCTCATGCTTCTATGCAATCTGGATGTCACCATGGGTCTTTGCAATGGAACTCGACCTATTCTCCTTGAAGCCAGATCATGTGTATTGAAGTGCAGGATCATCAGTGGAGATGCACAGTTTGCAGGAAACATTGTTTTCATTCCTCAGATCACATTGTGGCCTTCAGCAGAGACCTTGCTATTACCACTCCATCAACATCAATTTCCAGTTTGCTTGGCATTTGCCATGACTATCAACAAGTCACAAGGCCAATCTGTATCCCATGTTGGGTTTGACTTACAGACACCAGTGTTCTCACATGTCAAGGTGTACATCTGGAGAAAGGATCAAGGTGCTGTTGAATGAAAACAATGGAAATAATAGAACTGCCAATGTGGTATACAAGGAAGTGTTGAATGGAGTTGTTTAGCAAAGGTGAGTAACTTGCAACATTATTTACAGGAATTGGAAACTAATATAGATATCAAGATAGACTTGGATTTAGAATTAGAATTAGAATTAGAATTAGATTTGGATTTGGATTGTACTTGGATTGAACCAAATGGTTGAAAAATTTATTGTGAGAAGACTTTAGGGCAGGTTACTAAACCTTACAGTGTGTATTCAATAACAAGTTAATAAAAGTTTGTAATAATGTCAATAACAGATCAATAAAAGTTTGTAATAATGTCAATAACAAGTCAATACAAGTTTGTAATGATGTCAATAACAAGTGAATACAAATTTGTAATAAAGTCAATAACAAGTCAATACAAGTTTGTAATGATGTCAATAACAACTTAATGCAAGTTAATACCAAGTCAATACAAGTTTGTAATAAAGTCAGTAACAAGTTAATATGAGTTTGTAATTGAAGTCAATACAGGTTTGTAATAAAGTCAGTAACAAGTCAATATGAGTTTGTAATAAAGTCAAACTCACTGTTAGTGGATTAAACATTGTGTTATGTATATGCAAGCTGGCCCTTGCCAGTGTCAGGCTGAGCAAGCAAAGCGAGCGAACACCATGACAAGAAGATCAAAAGAATCTCTCTTCGAAGACGAGGAAGAAATGAAAGCAGGGCGAGTTCAGTTCAAAATGGACATGGTTTGGTATAAAAAGAGTGTCTGGAGTAGCTGAAAGCAAAGGAGTGTAATTTATTACATATGCTATGACTGTTTTGGTTGTTGAGTAACTGTAGTGGGATTAAGCATTGTGTTATGTATACACAAGCTGGCCCATGCCAGTGTCAGGCTGAGCGAGCAAAGCGAGTGAACACCATGACAAAGGCATGGGTCATAAGCTCGTATTCCATCATGCATGATTTTCTGTCACCAGTCAGCAACGCATTGCACCTATGTATGATAGATACACTGAGGCAACTGAGTAGGAAGTAGCCTTCAGGGTGCCTATGGTGTCAGGCGACGTGATGCGCCTGAATGAAGCATCGATCTCTACTTAAAGTGAAATATTGGGATACAACGTATGCATTGAATAATACACGTGCAGAAATCAACGACAGTGAGAAGCGAATGCAATATCCACCACAAGAAAAGCGTCAGCGGCATTCAACTCCCTTACCCAACAGCTTCCCCCACCTCTCTACGCCTCCTCACGGCATCCCGCAACCGTTCATTAACCTTCACCTGCCTCTCCGCCTTGCCAATGTCGCCCGCGTATCTATGCAATTCTGCACAACAATAAATCAGACAACGAGGTTTTTTTTATAAAAAAAAAAAAAAAAAAACAGACCAAGGAACCGCTCCCCAACCCACAACCTCAATTGCACGTTCCCCATCTCTCCCTTCTCCTCCCCTGATTCACCATTCTCCTTCTCTTCACCCTTCCCCCTCTTATCACCCGCCCCCATCCCCGCTGCTAGCTGCTCACACGTCCCCAACATACACCCTGCATGGTCCCGGGCCGTACACATATATTGCGCCGCCACAAGCGCCAACACGAGCGCCCGCAGGTGATTGTCTTTCGCTCTCGTAGCTAGATCAAGAGCTTTCCGGAGATGCTGCTTCGCGGAGAGGTATTCCTTGTCTTTAACTAGACATGCACGGAGCACACAGGCGATGGAGGACAGTGTCCCGCCCAACGCATCACATTCGGCGCAGACGACGGGGCCGAGGACACGTAGAGATTCAAGTTCGGCTTCAGTTTCTATTTGTTCACGTTCGAGCTCCCGAGCTTTATCGTCCGCCTTAATATTCCCCTTCGTAAGTGTACGCATGTTCATATTGCGTTTCCTCACAACCCCGATACGCACCCACACCTCTCCAGCACGTGCGGCGACCCGCACCCATTCGTCTCGCTCTTCTTGACATCCACCCTCTCCGCCTCCCGAAGCTAGGAATGCCGCGACTTGATAACATTTGAGGGCCCGCTCTGTCCGGCCGAGCGCATGCGCGAGCTGAGCTTGTAGAAGCGTGATACGTGCGGCGTAAGAAGGGAATAGGTCATGTGTGCGGGTGTGTGCGATTAGCGTGTCGAGTGTATTCCGCGCCGTGTTAAATTCAGATCGCATTGTTGATATCTGGAGTGGGGTTGGTTGTTAACAAGTGTATAGGCATGTAGGAGAAGAGGGCATAAAGGAAACAGAGACCAGAGCGAAAAAATAGAACGTTGATCAAGCTCATCGAGAACATGTTTTGAGTAATCATGGAAAAAAGAGACTACTAAGATGAAATTAAACACCCACAATAGCAACTTCACTTAACAACTCAGCTTTCATCTTCGCCATCCTCCGCTTGACGGCCTCCAAGTCTTGGATAGACGCATACACCGGCACTGGAACACACATACTTAGTCATATCTTATGAAATTGTGAAACGGGATACCCACGTAAAATCTCTTTTGCCCGCGGGCCAGCCATCTCAAACTCCACTCTTCCTTCTTGTTCTTCCCCGCCTCCGCCGCTGCCACTGACAAGCACATCACCCCATCCCCCTCTCTCTAAGACAGCTAGCCCCTCCCTCGCGAACAGAGCCTTCTTAGGCTTACGTCCCACAGCATCTCGCTTCGCCACAGCGCTCAATAAGAACGCGAGAACATATAAAATGCGGGGATGCGTGGTCATTATATGCATATTCTGGCCTTTTGAGAAGACGATCTATAGGACGAGGGTGAGATTAATGCGCGACCAGGTAAGAGAATCGATTAACCTCCAATACCCCATCATTCCGGCCACCACCTTTCGAATTCATTACCCCGGCATCCAGGAGAACATGTAACCTCTGCAGACGCTCGCTCGCGCCGGTAGTATCACCTGTATACGTATGGTATACTACACCCGCGATGAGAAGGTGGATTAGGAGCACGAGATGCACTCGTCTCGTCTTCGTATCCATATTTGACTCGTTGTTACTACAGTTAATATGGGACATTGATATGGAGCCCGTAATATTTGCATCGACGACAGACGCGGTAGCAGCAACAGCAGGAGTTGCTGGTGTTGGAGACCCTGAACCAGACACAGGACTTGCACTACCAGTCACCACAGGGTCGAAATCCGGAGGACAAGTTTCTGCAAACGCACTCTCCGCCTCGGTAAGCGCATTTCGAACATCAGCCCACATGCCGTGCCGTACAAGCACCAGCAGGCGTACAAGGAGGGCTAGAAGCGACATAGTAGTGTCTCCACGAGAGGTGGCGATGTTGTGCATGTCCTGGATGGCGCCCAGGGCTTTGGGTACGTCATTGGTACCTTTTCCTGCTAATAACAGTTCGGGCTTGCGGGTTCCGGGTTTAACTTTTGTGGGAGTATTGTTTGGTGAGACTGAAGATCGCATAGAGGTGGAGGCGGATGTCAGATGGCTATCCACGAGGGCGAGATGGGCGCTGTAGATGATGTGTGGGGGGTCGGAGGCAGGGACGAGAAAGGTAGTGATGAGACGTCGGAGAGTGTGGTGTGCGAATTTAGAATTGTGCTGGTGATGCGAAAGCCGCGAGGAGAGGATTGTCAGATGCGGGTAGTATAATCGTAGAGATGGATGCTAAAAAGACAGGGTCAAGGCCGATATTGACAAAGGCAGAAAGCATACTTTTTGTGCGATGAGAAGCTGCGACAAGAAGAAGTCAATACAAGATCTACAGTACTTAAGAAGAAAATACCGACAGCTTTGGTCAGCGCCTTCTCCACTTCAGTCTCAATGGCATCTTCAAAAGGCTTTAATTGTGGTATCATCCCCATTGCAAGGCATTGCACCCCGATTTCAGCCAAAGCAGTCCACGCGCGACACTCGACATTGCGATCAAGTTGAGACTCTGGAAGTGCAAGACAACGACGCAGAGCGCGCTGGGAGAGAAAAAGGCTTTTTAAGTGGGCTTTGTGCGTCGGTGGGTGGATGAGGAGTGGTGGGAGCGCAAGGAGCAGGTGAGGCAGGGGTAAGGGCGTTAGATTAGCTGTTGATGGCAATTGTGACGGCGTTGAGTGCTGCGATGCGAGCGGCGACGACGACGATAAATTTGGTCGATGCCGCTTGAGAGGACGCGGATTTTCGTCGAGCTCGACGTCGTGCATAGTAAAAGTAGATGTCACGCTTATGTGACGCGACGCGTTTCATTTGCCAAATCTCCATTGGGTGCTCGCAAAGACAAAGGATGGAGTCACCGGAGCTCCATTGCAAAATGTCCGTCGAGGTTCATCACATTTATTGAAATACTGGCCACAAGCAGTGAAACAAACTTGATCATAAGAACCCACAACCCCCTGTCTAATCCAATGTATATCTAGCAGTTGTATCTTAAAGATCTAGGCTCCAGGCAGAGTACATGTACAACGACACTCTTTCCTAAAAAAAGGGTCGTTCATAAACGATGATGAGAATTTACATATGTACGTACACCTTGGATTGAAACCCATTGTACAATGTGATTTTAGGAAGGCGTCACTCCAAGGGCCGCAAGCTCCTTTCTTAAATCTACTTCGCCTTCCATTTTCTTAAGTTGTGTCGCCTCAAGCCGTTCCCCCCGCTTCGCCTTTTCCTTGAGCTCCTCAATAGCCTTGAGCTGTTCGAAGAATATCAACACGTTTCACAGGAAAAAATAGCATATCCAAACACATACCTTCTTGTTTAGGTTCCTGACCTTCTTAGCAATAGGGTCGAGCGAACCGTCTACACCAGGACTAACAGGCGATAGCACCTCCTCAGGAACCTGCTGACCATTGACCTTCAGGTCTCCTGGCTGGGCAAACTCCTGCGTGTCTCCCATCTCCTCCTTGCCGGGATCCACCGGAACCAGGCCCGTCTCGCCCGCATTCTCCTTCTTCCCCTTCCTCTTCCTCGCATTCTTCCGCTCACCATCCACCCCACCCACCGGCACTAAAGTCTGCGGAGCTCCAGGCACTTGGCGCCTCCCACCATTACTTCCATTATGCTGGTGATGGTGTCCATTTATACCATTCCCATGTGGCCCAGCGCCTGGGGGGGCCGGACTCCTGTTATACACCCTGGGCGGCGTCGAGGTCCCGTTGGTCGGCACCCGCGGCGCTCCGCCCTCGTCCTCCCTCTTGAATATCGCAGGTGTCGCTAATCCCCGTGCCCCGGGCGGACGATATGCACCCGCCGGCTTCGTTGGGGTATGCTTATGCCCCGCCTCAAAGTTCTTTACACTCTCATTCGGGGTAGGCGGAGGCGGCAGGGTTTGCCCGAACACGGGCACAGAGTCGACGGACGTAGGCCGCCACGAGACCTGGTAGAGCTCGTCGCATGTCTGGACATGCATGAGTGATCCCGAACAGTGCCAGACCTTAATCCCATTGTCCACGCGCAGTCTAGGCGACAGCGTCGCTGTCATGAGAAAACGGCCGTCGGGCGACCACTCGCAATGTGAAGTGTTGGGTGCATCGATGGTGCATACTTTTTGAAGGGTGCGCCGGTCGACAACATCGATCTTGCCAGCAAGATTGCCAAAACCGGCCAAGAGGACGAGGCGTCCCTGCGGGTTGAAAAGGATGGTATTGACCGGTGCGGAACCGAAATCGTGCAGAGTTCGCACCCGTTGGTCGAAGAGCATCGTTTTAGCGGGCATGTCTAAGTCGAGCATTTTAATGCTGGCATGGACGAAACGAGAGGTTACTTACACCCGTATACTACTCCGAACTCTTTCGAATTCGGACTCCAAGCGAAATCATGGATGGGACCCTCCTTATCCAACGTGATTCTACAGTCAAAGTTTCCAGCAGCGCTGAGGAGGTACATCCCAGTCTCCCCGTAATAACTCTTATTAGAGTTATCAACTTCAGTCTGTGTAAGGACCAAGACCTGAGTTCCTAGTATGTTCCACTTGATCTGAGCACGGTCAGCCTTGAAGAAAGACTTTTGGCAGGTGGGGGCTCCACTAAGTGTTAGAAGTCCGTATATTCTGACGCTGGCCGGAGCACCCTAGTAGAATGTGGCATCTAGAAGAGTAATTAGCGGGGATAGATTATATGACACACTTTTTTCTCGGAAACGAACACCGCGACCGAGGGGTTGAGCCCTGGACTCAATGTAACACTCGTCGCGCCTTCCACCTTCAGCTTATCCACGATGCCCTTCGCCCACTCGGCGGGACGGTACACCTGGATCTCGGACGCAACGAGTCGGATAGCATGGGACTCCGAGATGGTGTATTGTAGATCCCAGCCATCCTGGGCCTTTTGAGTGAAGGAAATGAGCTCCTCTCCAGTAGACGCAGAGAAGACACGAAGATTTTTATGTTGCACTCCATCTTCGGGTTTCACTAATGCGTAATTGAGATAATGAATACTACAAGCCACATGTGTGATACTCACCAGGTCTTTCCCATGTCGAGATGTAAGTTCCGCGGGGGGAGAAGCGGAGCTCGACGACGTTGGGAATGGGGAGTTCCTGGAGAAGTTGAGCACCCTCTGCCTGAAATATCCGTACCCTGATGTACAATGTCAGTTTGATAGTCACTCCAGAAATGAGATGAGATGCTGGTTCAATCGGACTTGACATCATTTTGTGACAAGGCTATGCACGAGGGAAAAACGAGGCACATAACTCACACAGCAGGCAAAGCATAGGCGTAAAGTCGACCATCATCACTATAATGAGATGTGCGAGCTGCGATGTCTGGCGCAAGAAAGCCAGGTACTGGGACGTAGTCTGGACTGCCACTAACCAAACCAAGTGACTTTTGTGCACGGACTAGAAAACCGAATCAATAATCGAAAAAGACATTGATAGAAAAAATGCCAATTGAGGATGGAGCCATCTCTGTTAGATCATGAGGCCAGCGCCCATACTTTGAACAAACCCCCCCCCCCCACCAAATCGCGTGTTTAACGATATCAGATGTCACTCACAAGCATACTGCTGGGATATTTTGGATGCCATTACGGAGCGACCAGAGGTATACGGATATGAGGCTCGGGATGCTGGAAGGAAGAAGCAAGTTAATGCTTCGAAGGCGACTTGTGAAGAAGGAAAACTGGAAATGAATTCGGCGAGATCTAGTTTGCTCATGTTTGTTCTCAACGTCTTCAGGGCCGGCGACTTACGACCGGCCTCATCGGACTCGGAAACAACTCTCGTGGGCCCATAACATAACTGCACCTATCGAAGTCTGTCTGCTGTTTCAAGTCGCTTGTGTGATACGATTTATTACAGCGAGCTTGGGAACTCTACTGGAAAGCTTGGAACTAAGACCAAAGTTCTTTGTCGTGATCACCCCCTATCACTATGCCAGTCTCAGGTTTCTAGGTCTCCAGCTTTGTCATCGTCTTACGACGAAGAATGAATGAAATTCGTGGACTTATTCCTGGAATTCGCTTTGGAAATGCTTTGACCGTCGGGCCATCGAACAATGGGTACCGAGTCTCCAAATTCAGTAAGGGCCACCCGCCCGCTTTGTTCCACTATCACCCTCTTTGAATGGTCTGGCCCCGGCATTCCTTTGGACGATGCTTAAATATCGCGTAGTGTCGCCCAATACAATATAATCCTTGCCTTTCTCAAATTTAAAAATGTCTCATTCCTACAATGCATCTATCAACCCTCAGCAGCTCATCCTCAATCCTACGCACGAGTCTCCAAAGAGTGGTCGCCGGCGCAGGGTATGCCTCTCCTGTTTGATTATCCTCTGATTCCCCGCTTAGCGGTCTTCACCAAGGGATCACGGTCTTACGTAAGCGTCGCCACAAACGGGCATGGGTACATGCAGGTTGAGCCTGCGTTGCTCGTGCCAAACGCCAAGTACATTTTCGAAAGACGTACGCAAATCTCTCCCCAAGCGATCCTAAATGGTCAACCGCCGGCCCGGGACCTTTCGCTCCACATCGTCCAACGG
Organism: Tricholoma bakamatsutake; assembly: GCA_029959215.1. Classification (NCBI taxonomy): domain Eukaryota; kingdom Fungi; phylum Basidiomycota; class Agaricomycetes; order Agaricales; family Tricholomataceae; genus Tricholoma; species Tricholoma bakamatsutake. The sequence continues at coordinate 10,451,589 of CP114862.1, forward strand.
CGCCCTGAGTATCAAGGACTTCCTGGCTCCCCTAGCATCGTCTTCACTATGCAAGGCGAGCCGGCATCCGTGCTCTCCATCTTAACCCCAGGCGCTCAGTTAGATAAGGGGTACGATCACATTATGGAGGAGCGCGAACATAGGATGATGCAGTATGTCATTGATGTAAGTCTACCTAGTGTTGTCTTCAGGCAGCTGATGAGTCGTGGCTATTACGTCCTCAGTGGCCTCGTGCTGTTCACCGTGTAGAACGAATGCGCATACGTGATGGCAGCGGCGTATCTCTCACACGATTTGAGGTGGCAAGGGAGCTATGTGCGCGTCTTGTGGAAAATCTGCAGCGGCACCCCGAAGTGGTATGCCTTTGTCTCATATATGTCGTATCTCTCTTGTGACTGTTTATCCCTTAGGCTGATAAGCTTAAGTGGCGCTATGTGAGATTCGTCGCGTTGAGTTGTTACAACGGTACTTGGGCTCCTGTGTGGGCTATAGACTCATCGCGAGTTCCTCAATAACTGTAACATCTCTCCTCATATGTCATACACCTCTTCGAAGTCATTTCTCTATACCTCGCCATATAATCCCACATTCCTTAACCTGTACCATTTAATTAAGCCAAACAATGCTTTCTTTTTCTTCCGTGGTTATTATCTTGTTCATTTTCTGTTGGCCGCAAAGTAAAATCCAAGCTACGAGTAGAACATAGAATGCCCTTTCTTTCTGTTTTATAAAAATGCTTATTTACTTTTTGTGACGAAGAGAGTCTGAAGTAGCATATAGGAGCATTAATTAGTTAGAGCGTCTCTGAATCACTGCCGTGGCACGGGTGTTGCGGAAGCTACTAGTAACTATAATGGAATCAATACTCAGTCAGCGTAGAACGGACTATATTGTCACATTAAAATAGTACCTAATGGAATCAATACTACGAGAAGTCAGTAAGATAAAAGTAGTCACAACAGTAAGTAAGTTGCTCACCTCAGTCAGCGTAGAACGGACTGAGGTGCGTAGGTAGCTTTTTATGTACGGTAAGTAACTATGGCAATAGCCATCTATACGAAGGTAGGTACAATCTTTGAAATAGAAAGTCATATATCAGACAAATACCAAGTGTCATGCGAGACTTTTCTCGCCGGGCCGCAGTGCACGGGTGTGCAACTCCACATACCCGGTTTGTATTCCAACAAACTACATGAGAGTCCATTGAAGATACAGAGTCCGTTGGATACACAGAGTAAGTAAGAATACATGCAAGAAAGTAGAAAGGTCATGCATAAGTAAGAATTCATGATCCAAAGACCATGGCCCTCACAATGATTCTCTAATAGAAATTACCGGACTGCACGTCCCTGGATAAAATAACTATTGCATCTTAGTCACTGCTAATGTGGGGAAGAAGGACAAGTTATCCTCAGATACGAATAACGGAGGACCTGGTGGGTTTGCCCTTGGCAATGTTTGATCATGTGATCAAGAATATCCAATATTCCTAAAAATAAGGCAAACTGGAGCAGGTCCTGAGCATTTGGACAGCCAGAGTGGGAAATGAGTGCCGAAATCCAAACCAGCTGCGCCAAATAGATGTAAGCTCAAGACTAGCAGGTTGGATGAGGTGAGCAGAAGCCAGACTGGTGTCCCCAAGTGAGTGTCACTCTACTTCTTGCCAGTGTTGAGATCAAGTGCAATTATTATGGTAAGGATCAATAGATGAGAGGCAGGCTATGCAGTATTTGGACTTTGAGTTATAATTAGGCAGTTATGGAAAAGTAATATGCAGTGGTATATGGTTCAGTGATTCTATGAGTGTCTATAAAGTAAGATTGCCATCTGTGGTAGCAAGGAGAGCTTCTGCGATTCTGCTATTAATGTGGAAGTTCTCAAAAATGGTAGCAAGTTCATCAAAACAAGATTTTTTATAGGCTTTGGAAGTACTTATCAGGAGAATTTCTTCCATACACCACCAGTAGAGTAGGAAGGCCAGTGAGATCCAGCCACCTGTCACAACAACAATTTTGGGTGGGATGCCAGACAGGAGGAACTCAACAGCACCACCAATTTGGAAGCTGTGGCCAAGAACCTGTTCCAGGAGGGCTGATGACCAAATGCCAGTGAGACAAAGCCAAGCTGAGCCATCACAACACTGAGATAGGCTGATCAAAGTTATAGAGTGACATCATATCAGTGGGTAGGCATCTGAAAGGGTGTCAAAGTTCAAGATTGCTACTACCAAGGTCAGGACTTGGTCAGGAATACACCGGACTTCTAGTTGGACCTGGTCATTGGTGGTCAGAGGTGTTCAGGGGTTCCAGGCAGAATCCACTGGGCTGTAGCATGCCAGGTGAAAGGGGCCAGAGAGGACTTGGCTTCAGCTTATAAAAAGTTGTACCCTTCTCCTTGTCAGTTGTCCAATTTCAGATGGATAGTGTGCAGATGTCTGGCGGGTTTCTGGATGGAGGGCAAAGTTAGAATTAAGCAGAGATTATGGGGTGAAATGAAGTCAAGAGGAGTTCAAAGATTAAAGGTTTAGTTCCAGAATAAGTCAAGGGCAAGTGAAGGGTTTAAGGCTAAGCTACAGGCACTTAAATATTGAAGGCTGGAAGAATAACAGAAAGTGCAGAAGTTTACTAATGGGGCTTGGTAAGTGTCCATGACCAGAATTGGTAAGACTGTATTAGGAATAAAGTGAGTAAGCAAATGGTTACTAAAGCACATGACAACTTGTCTGATGACTAAAAGATGCTGCGGCCAAGATGCCGATAGACAAGGTCAGAAAAGAGTTGGAAAAGAAGTGGGAGTTATCAGAAATCTGATTGGGTGAAATGGGTCTTGACAATATTTCCCCCTTAGGGCCGAGCCTATGAGGCATGTGAGGGTTCAAAGGTCCAACTTAAAAGCCAGGTCTGTGGTTGGAAAAATTCCAATTTCCTGCCTCACTCTAAACATGACCCTGCCCTCTCAAACAACTGCACAATGGTTGGCTGCCCTCAAGGCCCAGCAAAAAGAGCTAGTCTGGGAGAGACTATGGCTTGAGAAAGAGGCACAATGCAAGGAGGAGGAGCGATGGGTGGAGGAGGAGCAGCAGGCAGAGGCAGTGCGGAAGGCCGAGGTGGGGTGGAAGAAGGCAGTGGTCACAAAGTGGGTGGGCAAGAGAAAGGCAATAGAAGAGGAGGCAGAGGCAGAGGGAAACAGGTCGCCCACTAAGAGGGTAAAGGGCAAGGGGTGGGCAAACATGGAGCCTGAGGGGGTCATGCAGGTGGAGACCATGCGGCCCTGCAAGAGGTAAGTGATGGTGACCTTGCTGTTGAATACAATGCTGACAATTTTCCCTAGATGTTCTCATCAGCACCTAGCATGCTTCTGGATGGGCATCTGGGGCTGGGCATGCAAGATGGTGGTGTGGGAGGGGCAGGAGGCCCCAATAGAGAAGGCAGGGGTCAAGATGGTGGAGCTCCTGAGGAAGCTGTTGTCTGCCATCAAGGGGCTGAAGCAGGAGGTGCGGGAGCTCTGGGTGGTTCAGGAGAACATCCAGGATCTATACGATCCAGAGTGGGCTTGGGCAGGGGAAGCAGAGGAGGATGAGAAGGATGAGGGAGAGGAAGAACACAGCTAGAGTGAAGGAGAGGTGGCAGCTGAGGAGGCAGTGGAGGTAGTCCAGGCAGGGCCCATGAAAGGGGATGATGGGGAGGTTTAGGAGCCTAGTCGGGGCCCACCAAAAAGATTTTTTTGTTTGGTGTTATTTTTTTTTTGAATCAAAACTGTGTCTCATACTGCCATTCAATGAGTGAGTTAAGTTTGAAGTGGTCCAGGTTTGCCTGGGTAATGGGCATGGAAATCTGTAACCAACTCCTGAGCATAATCAAGCTCTGTGGCAGAAAGCCAAGAGTTTTCTTCATCAGTCCCCTGGTATCCTTCCCAATAGATGAAGTAGAGCAACTTGCAACAATGGCAGTGATCGATCTTTGAGTCCAGGATTTCCATGATTTTATATTCCAGTTTATTGTTGATAATGACTGGAGGGGGCGGAGGCTGAGTGTGATTAGGAATGGTGTTTGGAGTGTCTTTTTCCAGCTGTGAGATGTGGAACACAGGACAAACTGCCCAGAGATGGTCCAGATGTCAGAGGGTAACCAAGTGAGTGCCTGGGTGGGTGATGATTTCAAACAGACCATAGTATTTCTTTGAGAGTTTCTTGGAAGGTTGAGTAGTGCATAGGTATTCTCCTTTGACATAGGCATAGTCTCTAATGTTGAAGTCAGGAGTGATAATGCTTCTGTGCTTCAGAGAGCTGTTTTTGGAGTTTCTGGTGGAGTTCATCGAGGTCCACCACAAAGTTACGAGTGCACTGGAAAGCTATCTCACATTCAGGGAAGATAGTGATGTTTGGGTGGTAGCCTTTATTGGCAAAGAAGAGTGAAATTCCAGTGGAAGCTGATGGAGTATTGTTGTAAGTGAAATCCCCCAAGGGCAACAGCTGAGACCAGTTGTCCTGTTGGTAATTGCAGAAGATCTGGAGGTATTGTTCAAGGGTTTGATTAAGGTGTTCAGTTTGTCTGTCACCTTCCAGGTGATAACCCAAAGTGAAGTGAATCTTCATGTCCAAGGCTTGACCAAGAGACTGGAAAAAGTGGGAGATGAACTCAGATCCCTGGTTGCAAGTGACATGTGATGGAACTCTGTGCTTGAAGAAGACATGCATGATGAACAAGTTGGCAAGTTTTTGGGCTGTAATTTTGTTGACTGTGGAAATGAAGATGCCTTGCTTGGAGAGTCAGTCTATGATGACCAGAATAGTGGTGTGGCCATCAGAGTCCAGTAGCTGTTCAATGAAGTCTATTGAAATCGAGTCCCAAGGATGTTCCAGGACCAGTGATAATACTCAACCCAGAAACCCAAACAAAAGCTACTAAATAGCTTCGGATGGTTTAACACAAGTCAGAGGAAGGATGCGAGGCCCTCTAGATGTCACCTGTCAGACCGACCATCCAATAGTTATAAAAGGACTGCCTGTCAAAGAAATTCAAAGCTAAAAAAATGTGTTTCATAGAATTTTGGAGAATTTCATGGCTAGATTGATGAATTCGGAGTGCAAAAATATGTTCAGATGCAAGATCAAGGGACTAGACAAATAATAGATGCAAAGCAAAGGGGAATTGAGGGAAATGAGACCAAAAATAGCATAATGCGAGGATTTTTGAAGAATTTCAAACAATTTAGTGTAGATGCAAGACTTTGGACTGAATAAGAGTAAACTGAACTCTCAAATCACTGCGATCTGGAAGGAAGATGATTGCTTCTCTGTTTTAGTAACTAGAACAAGTCTATATACATTTTGAAGGGATGGTACTAAAAAGGAAATACAACATGTGTAGAACATGAGGCAATATGCACAGCAATAAAGAACAAATCATAAAACAAATAAGAAATGATGATAAATAAAACTACAGGGTTGCAGTATATCAAAAGCACTTGTTCTAATGTTTCAATATATCATTGAAACACCAAAATGGACTGTCCTTGTTATAAATTGCATAAAACATCGGAAACTGCTTTGCACTGATTGTATGCATGCACATGCAGTCAAAATGCATTCAATATATTCAGAATAGTGCTCCATGTGTCCAGCATGCATCCAAAGATTGTTCGAATAGGAAATACTGTGTCCGAAGATGTTTTTTGAAGTTCAATGTTTTTCGAAGATTTTCACAAGTTCCTTTGGACTTGTTCAAAGGCTGATATAGCTGCAATATTGCTCGAAATTGGTTTGAAAGTCATCAAAGGTGTTCCAAGTGTATATTCTGAGCTGTACAAAGCATTTTAAGTTGATTGAAAATGTGAAAACTGATGTATCAGTGCTTGAACTGTGCTGGGGATCTATCACTGGGAGTTGCTTCAGGAAACCATAAGGTTTGTGTTGGGGTGACTTGGAGCATTTGCATGTAGTGCAGGATTTGCAGAAGTCTTGAACAAAGGTCTGTAGGTTGGGCCAAACATAATCACATTGGACAAGTTGTAGGGTCTTGTTTTATCCAAAATGACCAGAAAGGATATGATTGTGCTTGTACTGCAGAACCTTGAGGCAGAGATCCACTACATCTGGGGCATAAATCTGGTCAAAGTGGCAGAGGAGTCCACTGTCATCTACAGTCCAATTGGAAGCAGAGGGGGTCAGGAGATGGGCAGATGAGATGGGGTCAAGGGTAAGAGAGGATCAGATGTCATTGTGGAGCTTCTCAATGTCCATAAGGACTGCTTGTTGGATGACTGGGGTGGCAAAGTATATGGCTCAAAGTGAGGAGGTGAGCTGTTCTTGGGTGAAGACAGGTTGGAAATTGCTCGGGTTTGCCAAGATGAAGTTGCCTTTTCACCTTTGCAGTAGATATCCCAACGTCTAGTGAGTGCATCAGATTTTGCCTCCAGTTTCCCAGGGCAGAAACAGATGACCCAGTTGAACTGTGAGAGGTACTCAAACCATCTGGCTTGGTGGCAGGTGAGGAGCTTGGTGGTGCTGAAGTACTCCAGATTTTTGTGATCAGTGACCACATCAATCAGGTTTCCAGATCCTTCCAGATAATGTCACCAATGTTTGAATGCCTTGAAGATGGCCAGAAGTTCTTTGTCATGGGTGTCGTAGTGTAGCTCAGCAGAATTGAAGGAGTGGGAGTGGAAGGCAACAGGGTGAATGTCACCATCAGGAGTGTGGGCAGAAAGGATTGCTGCCAGGGCATAGTCAGAGGCATCCATTTCAAGAACCAAGCAGGAATCCAGTACCTACTGAGAGAGGACTGGAGTGTGGATGAATTCTTCCTTAAGCCTATCAAAGGCTTCTTGGCACTTCATGTTGAAGTCCCAAGGGAAGTTCTTCTGTGTCAAGTGGGTAAGAGGCACGATGATGTCAGAACATCCATGAATGAACCTGTGGTAAAAGTTGCAGAATCCGAGGAAAGACTGGACATCCTTAACTTTCTGGGGTACCAGCCAGTCCAGGATGGTCTTTACTTTGTCTTCAGACATCTGGAGTTCATCTGGTGACAAGATGAACCTGAGATATTCAACTGTATTTTTGTGAAACTCACATCTCTGTGGAGAGGCATAAAGTCCATGTTTCTGGAGTCTCTGGAGGACTTCTTTAATGTGAGCCTTGTGCTTTGACATGTCATTGGAGAAAACAAGGATATCATTGAGATAGATGATGATGCAGACATTGAGCATGTTGCTGAAGATGTCGTTCATGAGGCACTGGAAAGCCATGGGTGCATTGGTGAGTCCAAAGGGAACCACCAGCTACTCAAAAAACCCATAGCAGTGATAGGTCCACTGCATGCTATAAGGTCTGAAAAAGAATCTAATCATATCTACACATTATGACACATACTCTGAATCACTACGAATGCCACGAAATCGACTTCAAACACTTTTTGAACTATTTCACACTACTTCAGATGACTTTGAATGACTTCGCACTATTTCATGACACTTCACACACTTTTGAATGACTTCGCACTACTTAGAAAGACATCGGCTGCCATAGGGATATTCTAAAGCCCTTTTGACACACACAAAACATCCAGCATGAGCCACTGCATCACTTATCGAACACTACCGGATGCAAGAAGAGACAATAAAAGAATTAGGGTATGATGATGGCAGTTTTGGGATTTCAACAATTTATTGAAACAACAAGAGAAGTACTCTTACTATATGGTGACACCAAACATTTCAATTATCATCATTCCTCATTTGTTTTTTATGTTTTACAATACCTTTATTGCTGTGCATACTGTCTCATGTTCTACACCTGTTATATTTCCTTTTTAGAACTTACCTCTTCAAAATGTATATAGACTTGTACTAGTTACTTAGAACAACAGAGAATGAGTTACCCTCTCCACTACAGTCAGATTTAAAAGCAGTTCTCTTGGGTCTTGCCTTGCATCATATCTCTGAAGTTCTGCGAAATATTGTGAGCTTCCTCAAACTTTCATATTTGCTCTCAACTCGTCATCACCTATCGCCACTTAAAAACCACTTCTTAATTGCCATATTCATCTGTCTAACATATCTTGACACCAGTCAAACACCTTCGAACCTTCTCAAACTCACCCAAACAACTTTGAACCTTCTCGAACTCACCCAAACAACTTTGAACCCATTCAAACCTAATTCGAACTACTTCACACATCTTTGAACATAATTCGAACTACTTCGCACATCTTCGAACATAATTCGAACTACTTCAAACATCTTTGTATGCTTTTAAAGACTATTTGTCACATTCTTTACCATTTCACATCACTAAAAACAACATTCTGGTATTAGCAGTGATATTTAGAACTGATTCGCACCCTTCCTCTAGCCTAAGTTATACTTCATAAGCCTTTTAACAGGTTTTTGCTAGGTTTCCAGGTCAAGTATCATCATTTTGGAGCCCACTGTGAGGGGTTTCTAAATCATTTCATCATCTAATCTACCTCAAATCTCCCAGCTTAGGCCAACACAAGCTCGAAACCTTAGAATCGAGACTCACCACACCTTCAAATCTCTTAAAGAATTGGGGGATATTCTAATTCCTGTCTCTGACGCCAAATCTACACATCGTCATCTCTTTCCTTCACCTATTTCCTCATCTCCAACCTTATCTTCCTCATCTTCCTCATCATCTACTATATCATTCATTATTCCAGCCACTTCGACATATCTACCATCCTTCGCTCAGGTTCTAACTCCTCAAATCAATACATCTATGGCCACTCAAGCAACAATGCCAGCTCATGGACATTCCACAGCACCTAAATTCGACCCTACTCAACCTCGAGAGCTATGTCAATATTTTAACGAGCTCGAAATACTCTTTATTGACTGTAATGTTATGGATCCAGAACTTATGAAGAAGCACGCCTGTCGATATGTTGATATTGATATGTCTGAACTCTGGGAATTGATTCCTGAATATGAAACTGGCACTTCATCTCAAGATTTTTGCGTCACAATCTACAGACTATATCCTGGTTCTGAAGACGATCGAAAATGGTCAATCTCGGACATGGACAAACTTGTTGGCGAACAACTTCGGATGGGTATCTTTAATGTGAGTGACTTAGGATTATATTACAGGTCATTCTACAACATTATGAAGTTCCTCCTATCTAAAGGCCGAATTTCAGAGGCAGAACAAAGTAGAGCATTTGTTCGAGGTTTTCAGCTGGGTTTATGGTCACGAATTGCATGATGACTCGAACTAAAATTTCTTGACCACTATCTAGATGACACCTACCCACTCGACGACATTCACACAGCAGCAAAATTTGTTTTAGCAAAGTCAATTAGTTTGAATTCAGCATTGTTACAGTCTTCAGAAACCTTGGCATCGACTTCAACATCTTTGACACAGATCAAATTGGAAGACTTATCAGCGATTCTCAAAAAATTTGCAACCACACTTGTCACAGCTCTAGCAGGTTCAAAACCCACTAATCCTCCTCGAACTAACAGTGGATTTCACTCGGACTAGCTTGAAAATTTAGCTTGTGTCTTTTGTGGACTCACCAGTCATTTCATTAGCAACTGCTTGGTTTGCCAGTCCTATATCAACAAAGGAAAGTGTAAAAAGAACAATGAAGGAAAAATCATCCTTCCAAATGGATGGTTCACCCCTTGAAACATTTCTGGTCGCTTTATCAAAGACAGAATCAATGAAATCCTTTGACTACAACTGCATCATCACTGATGTACAACATCGCATTGTCAATGGCTACTTCGATACCACCTAGAGGCATCTACCAGGTTTCTGAACAATCTGTGACACCCAAAGATTGCATCGCAAAGCTTGAACAAGAGATATACACTTTGCGAAGTGGTAGGGCCTTTGCTAAAACTAATTCGAGCATACCAACAGTCCCTGTCTCTCGACCTTCAGTCTCCCCAAACACTGCAGCAGTCGAACAATTGACCCCACAAGTACCCACATCATCCATCTCGTCTACAGCAACAAACCTACCAATCTTGACTTCAGCATCATCTTCAACTTTGGAAACAACTTCACAGCCAGTCATTCATCCTTACGCCGCTGCAAAAGAAAATTCGTACCTACCACCACACGAATGAAACTTCAGATCAACTGTGAAAGGTAAGGCCAAAAATGGTCCTTTGCACCATACCCAAGCACCAATTCAAAAGGATAAAATTATGGAAGATGTTTTTGCTCATTTGATGAAGATGCTGATTATCACACTAACACCCAAGGAATTGTTGTCTCTATTGCCCGAAGTTTGTACAAAATGGAAGGAACAGGTCACTCCACGTCAAATTCAGTAGTCCAAAGGAAATAATGCCATGAATCTGCTTAATGATGAGATTTTCATAATTGATGATCCATTCAAAACTTATATTAACAGTCTTTGACCTGGTGATATTCCAGAACCCTTCGTCGCTGCGAAGGAATCCCATTCGATTAGGTCAATTATTTATGAATGTCAATGGAAAAGGAATCTAGTTGAAAGTGTCATAGACCCCAGCTCTTCGATTATTGCAATGTCTGAAGAAATTTGCCATGAACTTGGCCTTGCTTACGATCCTTCAATCCACATCCCACTCCAATCGGCTAATGGAGGCATTGACAAAAGTTTGGGTTTAGCACAAAATGTGCCTTGCAAAGTGGGGAGTATCATGCTATTCATGCAAATTCATATAATTCGTGACCCAGCCTATGATATCTTACTTTGTCAACCATTCGATGTGCTCACTGAAAGCACCATTAAAAAGTACAGAAATGAGGCTCAGACAATCACGATATACAATCCTAATTCAACATGATCATGTGCAATCCCCATGATTCCCCATTCTAATCACTGTTGAAAGGATTTTCGCAATTAGAGGACGAAATTTTGGACATTGACCAGTGCGCTTTCATTATCTTATTCGATCTCTCTAATTTATCTATCACCATTGAATGCACTGCAAACATCCCTGATATGGAGTCCTCGAACTTCTCAAAATTTGTTTCTTATTCTTTGATCCTTGCGAATTTATATTGAATAGCTAGTCATCAATACGAAACATATTTATCAACCTCGATGGTGACATCTACACCTTCTACGCCTATTATTGACTCCTCATATCTGATTTTTGCAGTGTTGAAAAAGAAATACAAACCTGTTGCACAAAAAATTTGCTTAGTTATTACTGAGCTACCCAACCGATTTCACATTATTTGAACAATTACTGGCAATCCTCTCGAAAACATGCCAAAAGTAAATCCTCATCTACCATTGTTCATCCCCACTTCACGATGGTCACTCGAACATAAAGCTATCATCGACAAGAATCATCCTGGTGATTTTATATGGCCAGAGGAATGAAATCTTATGCACAATTTTATTCGAAATCAGGAAACAGCTTTCGTGTGGACAGAACAAGAGCAAGAAAGTTTTTGCTCTGACTTTTTTCCTTTTATAGAGTTTCCTGTCGTTCCTCACACTCCATGGGTTGAGCAAAACATTCCTATACCTCCAGGTTTGTACGAACAGATATGCGAAATGCTGAAAAAGAAGATAGAGGCAGGAGTATATGAACCATCAAACTCTTTGTACTGATCACGATAATTTTGCATTGTGAAAAAAGATGCGAAATCGCTTTGAATCATCCACAGTCTCGAACTGCTTAACCAAGTAATGATCCAGCACTCAGGCATCATACCAATACCTGAACATTTAGCAGAACAATTTGGGGGATGATCATGCAGAGGAATGTTGGATCTTTATGTGGCATTCAACGAAAGGAAAGTCACAGAATCATCTCACAATCTGACAACATTTCAGACACCATTTGGAGTACTTCGCATCATTACCCTACCCATGGATTGGACAAATTCTGTCCCTATCTTACATGACGATGTGACATTTATTCTACAGCCCGAAATTCCTCATATCACTATTCCTTATATCGACGACACACTGGTTAAGGGTCCAAAATCAGAATATCAGATGATCGGTGGATCTTACAAAATAATTCCTGACAATCCTGCTATTTGATGCTTTGTCTGGGAGCACTTTGAAAATTTAAATCAGATAGTCCAACGCATAAAGTATTGCAGAGGAACATTTTCAGGTCTGAAACTCTATCTTTGCATCCCTGAAATAATTGTTTTAGGGCATCGATGCAATATCGAAGGTCATATGGCAGACCCTACTCGAATCGCAGCTGTTAGCAAGTGGGGACCATGTCAAAGCCTCACCAAAGTCAAAGTGTTCCTAGGAACCATTGGAGTTTGTCATGTCTTTATCTGAAATTTTGCTAAACGAGCTGCAGCACTGATCCAACTCACTCAAAAAGATGTTCCTTTTGAATTCAGAGTGGAACAAATAGCAGCCCAAGAAGATTTGAAAGTAGCTCTAATCAATTCCCCAGCAATCTGAGCTATCGATTACTCATCTTCAGCCCTGGTTATCCTATTGGTCGACACTCCAAACATTGCTATTGGTTTCTTTATTGCCCAATGCGATCCTGAAAACCCTTGAAAATGATATTATAGTCGATTTGGATCAATTATGCTTAACAACTGCAAATCCCAATTTTTACAGCCAAAACTCAAACTTTATGGTCTATATCGCACTCTCGGAGCACTACGATTGTACCTAATAGGAGTTTGAAGGCTTATCATTGAAGTCGATGCACAATAATATCAAAGGCATGTTTTCAAATCCTGATATCACACCTAGCGCTAGCATCAATCGATGGATAGTATCCATCCTAACCTTTCACTTTACATTAGTCCACATTGCAGGGACACACCATGGTCCTGATGGACTTTTGGGATGCCCCCACAAAACAAAGATGTTCAGCTCAACAATGAAAATAATTTCAGAGATTGGATTGACTGTCTTCATGGTTTTGTGCATCAAATAAATCCTATTACAACCCAACCATTTACTTTGCATTGAATTTCGACCCTCTCCCTCTCTTCGGATTTCAGTAAGAAGGAGGACTTTACCTATAATGATGTCCCATGAACGAATAATGCAAAAATAAATGATGAAAGATTACTTCACATTCAAAAATGATTACATGATCTGGTGCAACCCCCTGATCTATCAGATGCAGAATATGCTACCTTTATTCGATATTGCACCGAATTCTTTTTAGACTTAGGTAAACTATGGAGAAAAGACTCCCATGGAGCTCATAAAATCATTGTTCCTCCAGAACATCATCTCAAAATCATTTGCGCAGCTCACAACGACATCGGACACAAAATGGTTTTTGCTACTAAATCAGTTATCGCCCTTCGATTTTGGTGGCCAAACATGAAAGCCGACATTGCATGGTATATTCGAACCTGCCACCTATGCCAAATTCGATAAATGCGAAATGTTCTAATTCCACTGACAGTCATGACTCCAGCACCCCTTTTCAGCAAGGTCTATATTGATATGATGCAAATGCTACCTTTGAATGGATTTAAATACATTGTACAAGGTTGATGCTCACTAACAATCTATCCAGAATGGCAAAAACTTTGATGTGAAAATGCCACATTACTTGGCGATTAGATCTTCAAAGATATTATTTGTCGATGGGGTTCACTATATGAAATCGTAACTGACAATGGCGCTGCATTTATCGCAGCTATGGAGTATCTTGTGAAATGATATCATATTAACCATATTCAAATTAGCCGTTATAATTTGCATGCCAATGGACTCATTGAACAAGCCCACTTTGATGTTCGACAATCCTTATTCAAAGCTGTCAATGAAGAACAAGCAAAATGGTTAGCAGGGGCACACTCAGTATTTTGGGCAGAACGAGTCATGGTTTGTAAATGCATGGGTTGTTCTCTTTACTTTGCAGTAACAGGAGCACATCCTCTAATACCCCTTGACATCTCCAAGGCAACATACTTACAACTGCCACCCAATTTAATCTTATCGACAACTGATCTCATAGCTCGACAAGCCATAGCATTACAAAAATGATCTAATGACCTCCAACTGCTATATTCGAAGGTCTACATGTCCCAAATTGAAGCTGCAAAATGCTTCGAACTTGCTCACAAACATATGATGCATGACTACAACTTTGCGAAAGGAGATTTAGTGCTACTTCAAAACACACAAATTGAAAAGTCCCTCAATTGCAAGATGAAACCATGATATGTTGACCCTCTTATCATTATTGAATGAAACTACAGAGGGGCTTATATTCTCTGCGAACTCCATGGGTCAGTACTACATAGACCTATTGCCACATTTTGTCTTCTACCATATCTCACTCGAAAATCAATTTCCCTTCCACCAAACTTTCTCGATATCGACTGCGAGTGCCTTGAACAACTTTGGACAACTTCAAGCTTCGACAAAGATACTTTCGAAGATTTCTGGGGCCTCAAAAATAAATAATTATTCTTCCTTTTCTTTTTCGAAATTACTTACAAAAGATTTGATTTGCTCTTAGTATACAATACAAGTCACGATATCGCATCATAGCATGGTCATGCAACCTCCAAAGGGTTTTTCAGCTATGATGAACTACTGAGCCTTTCCCTAAAAGTCATTTTTTGTTCATTAATTATATTCATTTTTTTTTCTTTACTTTACTTTCCAAAGACATTTAACAAAAAAGTTGAAATTAAAATAGATATACAACAAAAGAAAAGCCTTTCTACCCCTCTAGCATTCCCTTCAACACTTCTATCTCCCTACCCAGTATCTCCATCTCGACTCTTTTCTGTGCCAATTTTGCAGCAATCAAGCCGTGGCACACAACCCATGCATCCTGACCCCCTTCAACTTCCTCAACCCTTCGAACCTCAATCGCCTTTGCCTTCCCTTTCGATGACCTCTTTTTTTCCTTTGATGGCTTTGAAGGCCTTGCAACAGCTTCGATGTTGGCCACAGGTCCTACAAGACAAATTTGACATACTAACAAATTTGAAAACAAGTTAGCAAACATTTCAAAATGACTTTGAATAATTTTTGTACCTGGTCTTGGGTGTGAATCTTGTTTCGCGCCTCTGAATGTTTTTGCTTCGCCCTTATGAAGCCCTCACCTTGACACCCCACCCCAATAACACCCCTGTGCCTTCTGGATGCACTTCATACATTTTGCAGTGCCTCTCTTGATGACACATCACAGCTAGAACTTGAACCCAGTGCATTGATCGCACTACAAAAGTATTAGAACCTCGAAAAATCTTTGAAAATAAATAAAAAACTCACTGGGCCCTCAAAATCGAGGAGCCCACTCATTTCGAACCTGGCTCGCTTTGCTGACCCTACCCCCTCGACCTCCTCCTCTCCACCTTCTTCCTCATCCACTACTACTGCTTTCTGCTTTACCACCCGCACCATGGGCAGCTCCTCTTCACCCTCATTCTCATCCTCATCTTTCTCTCCAGCCTCCACCCTCTCGATCGCCTTTGCCTCAGCTGCGAGCTGTGCATTTCTCTGCTGCAACTCCTCCTTCGATACCATCCTTGCACAAAATGCAGCAAGAGCCACATTTCAAGCCTCAGCCAACACAGTCCTTCGACTCTCAATTTTTGTCTTCTTTGCTGCCTCCTTCTCCTCTCTAACATGTTTTTCTTTCTCCTCCCATGCCTCATGCTCTACATCTTCTGCTAAATCTACAAAGAGTAGTTCTCCACCCCATGAAATCCATTCGCATCATGCCATCAGTTTATACAGCTCAAAAACCTTGTCCATGACCTTTTGAATGGTCGTATCACACTCTTCACCAAGATCTTTGGTGAGTTCATCATACTCTGCCTACACAAAACATTTTAGCATCTTTAACTATGAATTGATCAGCGACAGACATACCATTTTCACACAAAAAGCCCGCCCCCAGACTTCAAAATCAAGATATTTTATAGTGCCATGCTCAGGCATCAACTTCACATATTCGATAACTTCAGCATTCAGTTCTGTGAGAAGAAACATGATAGAAGCTAGAGATGTAGATGATGGAAGAAGAACGAGAAGTATTTTGAACCTTGCTAAGTTTTCAACATGATCACACATTTCACACGTGACTTCAATCAGCTGACTGGGACAGTCAGAATTTCAGTAAGGGGGAGGATGATAGGTCCACTGCATGCTATAAGGTCTGGAAAAAAATCTAATTATATCTACACAATACAACATGCACTCCAAATCACTACGAATGTCACAAAATCGACTTCGAATACTTTTCGAACTATTTCGCACTATTTCAGATGACTTTGAATGACTTTGCACTATTTCATGACACTTCGCATGCTTTTGAATGACTTCGCACTACTTAGAAGGACATCGGCCACCATACAGATATTCTAAAGCCCTTTTGACACACAGAAAACATCTGGCATGAGCCACTGCATCACTTATCGAACACTACTGGATGCAAGGAGAGACGATAAAAAAATTAGGGTACGATAATGGCAGTTTTGGGGTTTCAATAATCTATTGAAACAACAAGAGAAGTGCTCTTACTATATGATGACACTGAACGTTTCAATTATCATCATTCCTCATTTGTTTTTTATGTTTTACAATACCTTTATTGCTGTGCATACTGCCTCGTGTTCTACATCTGTTATATTTCCTTTTTAGTACTTACCTCTTCAAAATGTATATAGACTTGTACTAGTTACTTAGAACAACAGAGAATAAGTTACCCTCTCGAGCAGTTCTCTTGGGTCTTGCCTCGTGTTGTATCTCTGAAGTTCTGCAAAATATCGCTGATGGTACTCAACCTGGAAACCCAAACAAAACCTACTAAATGGCTTCAGATGGTATAACACGAGTCAGAGGAAGGGTGCAAGTTGGTACTAAATATTGCTGCTGAGACCAAACATTGTTTTTAGTGAGGCAAATTAATGAGGGATGGTGCAAATAGTCTGTAAGGGCATACAAAGGTGTTTGAAAGAGTCTGAAATAGGTTCGAAGATGTGCAAAATAGTTTGAAGATGTTCAAAAATGTGCAAAATAGTTCAAAGAAGTTTGAAGAGGTTCGAGATGTATCGAGGAATGAGTTTAGCAAATGTGAAGTGTTTGTCAAATGGCGATAGGCGATGGGCGATAAAACGAGGAGCGAATATGATAGTTTCAAAGAAGTTCATGATATTTTGCAGAACTTAGAGATACAATGCAAACTAGGACTCAAGAGAATGGCTCTTAAATCCAACGATGAGTGTGAGGGTAACTTGTGCTCTGTTCCCCATTCGTCTTCTCTTTCTATAACTAATACAAGTCTATATACAATTTGAAGGAATAGTACTAAAAAGGAAATAATAACAATTGTAGAACACAAGGCAATGTGAACAGCAATAAAGGTATTGTAAAACATAAAACAAATGAAAAATGATAATAAGTGAAACGTTTGGTGTTGCCATATAGCAAGAGTACTTCTCTTGTTGTTTCAATAGATCGTTGAAACATAAAAATGCACTTATCGCATTCTAAGTCTCTTGTAGTTTCTCCTCATGTCTAGTAGTGCTTGATATGCAACTACATGGCTCACTCCAGTTGAGCAGCATGTATCAAAAGTGTTTTAAGACAGCTATATGGTGGCTGATATTGTTTGAAATGCTGTGAAGTCATTTGAAGTCATTCAAAGTCATCTGAAATAGTGTAAAATAGTTCGAAAGGTGTTCAAAGTCAATTTCGTGGCATTTGTAGCAATTTGGAGTGCATGTTGTAATGTGTTGATATGAGTGGGAATGTTCTCCAGACCTTAGCATGCACAGTGAACCTATCATTGCGAGCTTCCTCAAACTTTTGTATTTGCTCTCAACTCATCATCGCCTATCGCCACTTAAAAACCACTTCTTAATTGCCATATTCATCTGTCTAACATATCTCGACACCAGTTGAACACCTTCGAACCTTCTTAAACTCACCCAAACAACTTCGAACCCATTCAAATCTAATTTGAACTACTTCACACATCTTCAAACATAATTTGAACTACTTCAAACATCTTTATATGCTTTAAAAGACTATTTGTTACATTCTTTACCATTTTGCATCACTAAAAACAATGTTCTGGTATTAGCGGTGATATTTAGGACCGACTCGCATCCTTCCTCTAGCCTGAGTTATACTTCATAAGCCTTTTAACAGCTTTTTGCTAGGTTTCCAGGTCGAGTATCATCAGCGGGTCCAAAATGTCATTTTCCATTCATCACCATCGGTGATGCAAACCAAATGGTAAGCATGTTGGAGGTTGATCTTTGTGAAGATGTGGGATTTGTAGGGCACATCAAGAAGGTCGGAGATTAGCAGGAGTGGGTATCTTCTTTGAAATGCGGTTGAGGCCCTGGTAGTTGACACATAACTGGAGCATACTGTCCTTCTTCTTGACAAAGAGTATAGGAGCACCATGAAGTGATTTGAAGGGTCAGATAAAGCTGGAATGAACATTTTCTTCAATGAACACTCGCAGGGCTTCGAGTTCAGATGGGGAGAGGGAGTACATATGGCCTGGAGGTGGGGGCACATTATCTTCCATCTCTATCTTTAGGTCATAAGGGCAGTGTTGAGGAAGGGTGTCTGCCTTTCATTTATTGAAGACATCAGCGAACTCATGATATTCTTCAGGGATATCCAAAAGGTCCACTGGATTTCCAGTGACAGCCAAGGATTTGGCTGTGAGACCTTCCAGGGAAAAGATCATCTGAAAGGCAATAGCCTCAGGAAGTTTGCTAGCATGCATGTATGTGGCAGCATTGATGAACAAGATTGCAGGAGGTGCATGGGTATCTGCTGGAAGGTTCAGAGGTGACTCGGAAGTCAGAGGATCAGAAAATGTCAGGAGTGCCAAACCTCTATGATCTGCAGAATGGAAGGTTATTTGGCCAGAAGACCAGTCAATCAATGGATTGTATTGCTTCAGCCAGTTGTGACCAAGGACTGCAGAACAGAAAGAGTCAAGTGGGGTTACGTTACATAAAATGTCAGACTGAACACTTCACCAGATGGAAAAGTGACTGGGAGCTTCGTGACTTGCATGATAATGGAGTTGCAAGTTCCATTGAACAGGTGGAGTCTGATCGGCAAAATTGTTTCCATGCTGAAATGATTTTCCAGCATGGAAGTGGAGTCTAGAAAACAGTGGGATGAGCCAGAGTCAATAAGGGTTCAGGTGGGTATGGAGTTGTCGGAAACAGATCAGAGGATGGTCAGGGAATCAGGGTCGGAAAGAGTGGACACATTGAGGCAAACATAGGCAGCCAGCTGGGAAAGGTCAATGCAACCATCAGCCCCATTGGCATATTCCTAAGGGTTGCAGAGTATTTTTTTGAGTCTGCAGAATCTGGTGTGGATTCAGAGACTGCAGCTGCACAGGCTTTCGCAGCTTTGGACTTGCTGCAATTGCCAGCTAGATGTCCTTCTTTACTGCAAAAGAGGCAAAGTCATTCCTTTATCCAGTGCTCCTGTTCTTCTCTAGTTAGTTTGCTGTTCTTCCCCAACTTGTCAGAGATGGAGTCCTTTGGCTTGTTACTCTTGGATCTGGAGGAGGTGCCAGTCGAGGGTTGATTACTGTGATTAGAGTTGGATGGGTTCTGGGGCTTGGACTGATTATTAGAGTTAGAGCTGGAATTGGGATTGGAGTTTGGAAAACCCTTAAAGTCATTCCGGAGTTTCCAGGAGTTTTAGCGGTCTTGGTGTTGAGGTGATTCTCTTCTTCCTGCATCCAGTAAATGTTGTCAGCATCTTGGACCTCGAGCTGCAAGGCTGCCAGAGTGTCAGGCTTTCTGCCTCACAAAAAACTTCTATGCAGAGATGGAGCAGAAGTCCATGGAAGTACCAGTCGAAAAGAGTGGTTTCATTCCAATCGACCCAGGAGGCTAGTTCCCAAAAGTCCACATTATACTTGGCTATACAGCCTCCTTTCTTTATAGTGAGCTCAGAAAGAGCCTTCTCAGTGTCCCCTAAAGGATCATGAGGGCTGAAATTGCTCTCTAGCTCCTCGAGGAATACCTCATACTTCCATATCCAGTGGGTGGAATCCATCAGGTTATTGAGGCCGGGTTCAAACCAGCTGAGCACTGTTTCCTTTAGATAAGAGATGATGAATAAGATCTTCCTTTCATCAGAAGCAAAGATATGAGGGTGATCTCAGAAATGGAAGTTGCATGCGACTAGGAAGTCTTGAAGTTTCCAGGGGTTGGAACCAACTGTATTAGGAATAAAGTGAGTAAGCAAATGATTACTAGAGCACATGACAACTTGTCTGATGACTAAAAGATGCTGTGGCCAGGATGATGACAGACAAGATCGGAAAAGAATCAGAAAAGAATTGGGAATTATCGGGGGTCCAATCAGGTGAAACAGGTCTTGACACAGGGGCTCTGCCTGCAAGAAATTGATGAGACCCTTGGGGCATCCCCTTACACATAGTACCTGCAGGAAATACTGTAGGAAAGGGTGCTTACCATGGGAGGGATCTTGGCTTCACAAGCTTGCTATAAGGTCATACTTGGTAGAATTGTGGTCTTTGTTGAGGACTTGCAAAAGCAATTGAGGTTGCATCATTATAATCTTTCCTCTGGATTTAAGTCATAACCAACATGTTCTGCCCCTTATAACTTACTTTTTACTCTCCATAGCTACCAGTTGCAGTTCCAACAGTCATGTCTAGACTTATTAAATACTGTCTGCTAGTACCGATGGTCAGTGTGAACCTGAGTAAGAGCCTTGTTTCTGATGCCACAACCAAACAAGACCAAGCTGCCACTAAAAATAAGGTTTAGGTTCAAACACGTGATGGTGGAGATTAGATTCAAATTATCTACTCGTATGTATATCACATCGCAGTTTTCTTATTTCCTGTCAACGGCTGGAGTCCGCTTGGAGTCCGCTTCCGAGACCCCAACTTCGAAGGACGTCACGAAAGGCAAATGACAAAATAGATGGAGAAGCAAATCAAGCACTTGGCAGTTTTGTGGACTTGTCTTCAGTAATATTGCTAGACTAGTACTTGTGCACTCCCTTGTACATCCATGAACTCTACAATGTTGAGAGGGTATATGGATAGCCTTGCAAGTTCACTTACCAGACAGACACCTTAATACGTCATCTGATATGGATAAAATTTTGTGAGAGCAACTTATCCTCGGACGCGTTGTATGTCGTTTCTTGCGTCGTACGCAAATCTTTCTGTATGCCTTCGGCAATCTAATGAACCCGATGCGTCTAGAACATAGCTACGTTCCCGCTGTAACATAAAATAGTCGAAGTGAATAAAGGACGGGAACTTGGCCATTTGACAAGCCATCCTAATTACTATGATACAGACACCAGAGACATCATTGAACAAGACTTCCGATGCCGGATGTTAGTCTTCTAAGAGCCGGACGCGTCAAGCAGGCGTAGAACCAATGTATATAACTGCCCCATTGTCGCAGATAACCTTAAAGCGAACTGGAAAATAGAAAGTCACGAATGATTTGCACTTGTACGGCATCAGACTTACGTATCGTGAAAGGAACACCTTTCTCTTTCCGAATACTGGTGAAATATAGCGTTCCGGAGCCTACAGGAGACTATCTTGATCAATTATGAGAACGGTGACGGAATCGAACGCACCTTTCGACCCCTTAATCCTGAAACTGACATCAACATTCCCTTGAAGCTGACTGATCTGCAATAAGATATCGTCAGGTCTCCAGAGAGTAGGGCGAGAAGTTTTCCGTGAGAAAGCGAAGAGTTACGCACTCTACCATGTATCTTCGGGTCTCCATTCAACCACCATTCCGGTTGCGGCCTGATCGCCTCACCCAGCACCTCCTTCAGCCGAGCATCCTCCCTCACTGACCACATTATCTGCTTGACAACTGAACTCGAAATCTTTTCTTGATTCGTGACGACTACAATAAATACACCCCATGCGGAAATACCGAGAGCTGCTGCTGCCAAAACCATAGGCCATCTTCTCTACTAAAAACGTCAGTATACACCATTGAAACAAGAGTTCTGTAACCTTTCACCTGTAAACGAGGAAGTTCTCTAAACGGCGGGTGTTTGGCAGCGTATGGTCGTGGTTTCGATGTCGCAGAAAATGTTTCGATTTCAGGTTCAGATGCTGGAGGTGGAGGTCTGGGAAAATACGTAGCCAAACTTCGACTCAATACAGGTTGATGTATGCTATAAGTCAAGCTTCGTATAGGAAACGTCCGTTGAAGGATGGACATCTTGGTGGGGATCTAAAATGACAGTCACGAGCAGGTCACGCTCTTGCACCAGTGCGGCTGTCTTCATTCGGCCCAACCTGGCTTAGATGGCAGGTCATGGCCATGGAACTCTTGATATGCAGCGCTACGAACTATTAATGGCAATTCCTAATCATTCCAGCCCGCAGATGGATGATCTTCTACAAGCCAGGAGAGAAATTGAGCTTTTGAAGCGCGCGGTACGCGTTGACTCCGGGATATATGCGTTCACATTGCTTAACAGCGGGCTCTAGGATCCATTCAATGTGGTAGAAATGGCCATTGAAGTTCAAGTCGAAAGAATGCGTGTATCCGAAATGATGAGCGCCAGAGATGCAGCCGTCCAACGCCTCTCAGACGCGTATGAATCTCTACACCAGAAAACAGCTATTATCGAAAGTTTGAAACAAGAATTCAACTCTTCAATTCCATCCACATTAGGCTCATGTACAGAACAACTCGAGATTGCAAGGTTGAGAGGGGAAATATCGAGTTTGGAGGCAGTTGTCAAGAGTTTGCGGCAAGAGATAAAATCATTGAAGGAACCTGCGTCGAGCCATATTAAATCCCTTGATCTACCGCCTCAGTACGATGAAACATATCTGAAGGTGGGTTTTCATATCTTCGGGACTCTTCATTCAATTTCTCCAGGATCATCTCGAACACTTGAGAGCCGGCCTCCACTCTCATCCTTTCGATGCCACGATTCAACGACCTGTACTGAAAACGCGCTCATCATGTTCCTCGACATTCTCTCAACCGTACCACTTCTCTGCCTCTCCAAACTCGCTAAATTCTTCAGCCTCGCCCATTCCTGACGATTTTTCCGGCCACGAAGTATAGTACTATAGCTATCCCACTTTGACCTCGTCTGATCATCCATCTACCTAGATCATCCGCAACGCATCTAGGACAGGAGAACCTGCAGACATGGTCAAGGCTAGATACACTGTCCTCGCCGCCCTTCCCTTACCAGAAGAAGTTCCCGACGATACCATCAGCCCTCTTGGTATCCCTGCCACCTTCACTTTACCGGAGTTCCTTTCCAGCCTTTCCGGGGTAAACGTTTGAATTTTCTCTCTTAATCGTCTCCTAATGCATGTAAATTACACATATAGCCACTTAGACTTTCGTAAGTGCCCACATATAGGAGACAAACCGTATACGATATCATCTAGGCTGGCGAATTATCGTTTATTTTATGCACCCACAACGCTCTGGTGCCCAGAGCGTGAGGAACATGGATATTTTTACGCTCCTGTTTTCAAATGCAGTACGAATCCCCGTGTGGCTGCCGCCCATCGCTGGAACACTGTCGACGTCATCAACCGCATGAATAAGCCCACCGGTATGCATTTTATATATGAATAATTTGCACTTGAACTCTTTCCGGCCTCAGAATGCTTCTTCAATAAGGATGGGATATGGTATTACGCTGGCATGTACAAGGCCTTTAGGCTGGATGATATCACGACGAAAGAATGGGCTGAACTATCAGTAGAAGTTTGTTCTTCCATTCTCAACCGCTGCCACATTTATTTTCCACCTCTTTTTCAATAATATAACAGACAACCCAAGCGATCGTTAAAGAAACCATCGCCGGCCGCAAAAACACCTCTCCACAGAATGTCTATGAAGTAACCCAGCTTTATGCCGCCGGTGCGCTCAAAGCCGCCTGCGTAGGTTTGCAATGTGTAGGGTTTAACAACGCGATGTACAAGGCACTCTTGGAGCAGGCTGGGACGTTCGTGCAGAGTAAGTGGAAGGCTTCAACTCCTGTTGCTAGTTCTGTTGGTGAGGTCCTGGGAACGGGTTCGGCGTGGAACTCAAGGAGCGGTACTGCAGGTGAGAGAGATCTTGTGGATGGCTTGGGCACTTTGAGCCTGGGAAGAAAGAGTGCGGATAAGAATGAAAATGTCGACATGCTTGCCCGGCGCTAGCTGCTTGGAACAGGAGACAGATTGCGTGGCATCACATCAACTTTTCTTTATCCTACGCTTGACAGGTTTTTATCACCGCATTGGGACTTTGGAGATCGGACTGGTAATGCACTTTAAAAGCTTATGTATAATCTAGCATGTCGGATACCATGTTCTACACCGGATGGTGTATATATCCGCGCTGTTCGCGAACCCCATAAAACTGTATAACACACGTAGACAGCTTGGTGTAGGATACCAATGCATTAGACGATGCGACCCGAAGGATATGATCGCGTGCAGAAAGGTTCCGCTCTAATGGCTCCTCACTGCTCAGCCGAAAGTAGTCGAGGAAGAGTCGCAGAAATCTTCGGTGAAGCCTGCCTCTAGCCCTCTTATACCAACCATCCTTGACGTTTCCTCGTCCCCGCTCCGGCTATTCATCTTTCGGCTGTAGCGTAGATGTCAGGAAAGTACCTGCCCGACCTTTGATCGGCGTAGTTTAGGTCCTTTGACAAAATGAAATTCGAAGTCCGCCCTGCTCCTCCTTTGCCATCTTCTGCTCCTCCCTCACCAACTTTCCCGCCCGCCCCAACTGAAGTGAATTCTGTCAAAGTCAATCACAATGACCATATACCTGTGGCAACCCACTGGTCACATCCTAGTGGATACGGCCTTGTTAGAATTCATTGAAAGGGGTACAGTAACCAGGTCAACAATTGCAGCCCCGTGAACTTATCTCTCCTCCCGCTGACTCGGAACGTTGATCGGCCTATTATGCCAACACTGGAGCTTGTCATTAGATGCACTGTGAGGCTTGTGGAAAGCTCCTTGGCTGAGCAGAGATGAACAATAAATTGCGATTTGACAAGCGTTGTCAGACACTAGACCACCAACTTTGCTTGTGCTCCCAATGTTGTTGTTTTGTGCTCCCACCTGTACCTTTGCGGAGAATACCATTGATTTTAGCAGCTGCTTTTGAGAATGAAGCTCATTCTTGGTTGGCAAGGTAGGTTACGGCGCTGGAGTATTTTGACGGCCAACTTTGAGGTCTTCACGGAGGTAGGACGATTAGAGTTGAAACCTGCCACACTGATGTCTTGTCAAAGCATCATTGTACTTTTGAATTACCAAGAATATCCACGAGGCGAAGGGTTGCTTCGGTCATTCGGTCAGGGATATCGTTCCTAGAACAGTCCAAGTCCGTTTGGAACCAGCCAGATGGGGAAGGATCGTAGACAACGGGATCAAGTTTGTATTTAGGAAGCGCCCACCTTTGGTCCAACTCAAGCCTAAATTAGCGCGTTCAAAGTCTGTCACGGACCACGGAAGAGAGGCTAGATTTTCGTTAGCATAATTTAAAACATATAGCCCATAGGAGCCAGTCGACACAAGAGAGCATGTTTTGGACATAGCTTGTTTTATCGATCAAGATTGAACCACATCTGAGATCGTGTGATCGGGGACTCGGAGACCACTGGCAGGGCGCAAAGTAACGTCTTCGTACTATTTATAACACAAAAGAATGGACTTGCGTAACAAAAGCCGTCCTTTCAACCCTCTGACAGCAGGACATAAATAAATTACTCATGCTATTTTCTGGGTCCAGCGCTATAGCTTCGTCGAAGCTGTGCTCGCCGCACTGTTATACCTAGCACCGCCGTCCAGCAGGATATGCGTGCCTGTTATGTGGGCGGACGCTGGCGAGGCGAGAAAGAGCGCTGTTCCGGCCATGTCTTGAGGAATTCCAACACGACCTGTGGAAGTGTTCTTTAGTTGTGTGAAGAATGGCGTGCAGAATGTTGAATGAGGTAGGAGAGAACTGCGCACCTGCAGGCTGAACCCACGCGAACGCTTCATCGCCCACCGTCTTAAAGCCAAACGCAGTCATCTTACTTGGGAAGAGCCTGGCACATTGTTTTGTTTAGCACAGTATGGCATATGGATGTGTACATACCCGGGTAGGATTGCATTGACACTGTGTTATATTTGTGGCATTCAACCAACGCATCAAACGGGATAATCATTTCCACCTACGTGACATGGCGTGGGCCGAGCTTCAATGCCAGCACTGATGTTAATTGATTTACTGGCAGGATTCTGTCAGTTTGTGCTAAAATAACCACTCTCTCATAGAACGCACCAGCTGCCTTGCTTGGCTGATCTATGAATCAGTAATTAGCCGAAGGGTTGCGTGGGATAGTTCAAAACAAAAACGCACAACTCCATGTACCGTTGCCCTCACTGCTTAGGAAGCCTTCACTCAAAGGATCGACAGACGCAGTCGAAGAGATATTAATCACGCGACCGGGGTCCAAGTTTGTCGAGTCTTTTGAGAGGAGTTCGGACAAGCTTTATACGCATATTAACGTTAAACCGCCAATCGAAGGATGCTACACTTACCCAGCCGTCACTGATGAAGGTTAACCGCGTCATTGTCATATCATCCTAATTTCAAACACTCACTGTAGAAAATACTCTTCACATTCACATTAAACACGTTATCCCAACCCCTTTCTTCTGGGAAGTCTAAGAACGGCCCACCCCACGTAATGCCCGAGTTGTTGACTAGAACATGAAGCTTGTTCTCTCGTTTCTTGAATTCTGCAATCAGAGCATCGCATCCTGCTTTCGACTTGCAGCGGCCTAGTCAGTTGATACTTTGACGCATAGTAGCATCACATACCCCAACGTTTGCAACAATGTACTGCACCTTCTGAATGGCCGACTTGTTGAGATCATCCACTGCCTTGTGAACCATCAAACATTAGCACGGCTTCTTGTTTGGGGTCCAACAAACTGACCTCCTTCAACTGACCCTCTTTTCGCGCAGCGATGTAAACCTTTGCTCCATTCTGCGCAAAACCAGCCGCAATCATCTTGCCTATTCCAGAACCTCCACCAGTCACCAGAACTATGATGAGGTGTTTTCATCGTCGGCATCAAGACCGAACCGGAACCTACCGATCTTTCCTCTGACATTGAACAAAGATGCTATACTGAGGTCTAGAGATTTTGAGTTTCTAGGATGAATTCATAGTGAAATCGGAATACCGGGAGTGCTCATGGTTGATATATGGACAAGGATGGAGGGAAGGCGTAAGTTATATTGGAGTCGATCTGTTCCGTGCATGCGATTTGAATATTATTTACCGGTTACCAGCCTTCTAGCCGGTTAATTGCTTCCGAAGAACCTCGGTCTGAAAAACATGTGCCCTGAATCTCTTCTGGTGCACCAGGCCTAGTCACCACTTCTGTACACTGGCCTGATAACAAATATTTTTTCGCACTGAACTATACCAGCTGTAAATTAAATAAAATAGTAAATGCCATAGTACTTAAGTGTAGTTAATTTACGGGACTGAATTGTTAGCCAGCCTCTGCTGCGTTGCTCAAGAAACCGAGGTAGTGCAAACTGAGGCCCACGAAGGACCCCAAATAGATAGGCGATGAGCGGGGCAGCTACAGCACAAATACAGGAGAAACCTTCGTGCGAATGCTAAATGTACCAAAACAGAAAGACACAGAAACAAGAAAAAGGGAGAGGAGGGAGGGCCGCGAAAAAGACAAGAGGCGCTTGAGCAACGCGATAACGCCTGATGATTCCAAGAGTTAAAAATAACTTATCAGATCAATTGTGTGAAGCTGCTCACTGTAAAGATTCAACTAGGATCGATAGCGAAGCTAGATATCACAGTACAATCCTGGAAGTGACAGAGATAACAAGGAAGAGGATCAGAATCCTCACAATGTAAAATAGTTGTTTGAATGTAAGAGTGGAGCTCAGGGGTGAAGCCTTGTCGTCAAGAGTTTAAGAAATCTGCTCTCCGCCTCGTAATTTGCACACCTGAAGCACGCGCAAGATTCAGAGCACTCGGTTTTTGTGCCCGTACCATTACTGCTTCAATTCTGTCCGATAACAGACATGCTGCACGCACAATGGTCATCACGAATTTTTCTAGCGTAAAATAGGACGAAGATTCGATGTCCTAGGTTACAGAGATATAAGCGAATCTTGGTGGACATAAGGATAGAACACGAACGTTCGAGAGTCTAGACACAATTGCCGGATAATCAAGAGGATGCTGGGCTCCAGGAGGATATTCGTAAAAGACAATGCTTGTAACGACTCGTTGTTTAGCGTGTCGTTCTGGTGCATTGACTCCAATTATGACAGGCATGATAAGATCTGTGACGGTGACCTTTCGGGGCGTCGAAGAGACATCGACATTTGGTAGTGTCGCCACTTCGACAGAGAAACTTCCGGCAAGCAGAATCAATTTCGGCAACTCGATTTCAACTCTCACTTCAGTCGCCGCCTTTTCCACTAGTGCGAAAGTTTCGCGTGTAACGGCACTGATCAAACCGTCAATATCACCGAAGGAAAAACCAGACTTCTTTTGTACAAGGGTTGTGATGGCTTTTGAGAGGTGGCCGTAATGTATGGTGTCTTCGACGTTATCTGATCGTCCTGCTGCTGAGAGGTAGGACTTTTGCAAGTTTACGTAGACTGAGATGTTGACCGGTTGTGCTCTTTGCTTGTTCCAGCAATCTGGACCGACGTCGGCAGTCAGCTGAAGGGCATTGATGAAGACAACATCCGTATGAGAACTTGGTGACATCGAAAACGATGGCATCTTGACAATGTTGATATGATATGATATCATATAATAGATTCAGGTCGACTACGTTACGTAAGTAACTCAGGTAAGGTGGCAGCCGTACCTCGCCGACTCCGGGTACGTAAAGTAAAATAGAGAAAGTAGAGTCAAGTAAAGTAAAGTAAAGTAAAGTAAAGTAAAGTAACAGGGAGTCAAGCCCGTTAGGCAATGGAATGCACAATGGAAAGACGAGAGGTGGGTGAGGAAGTGATGTGAGAGAGGATAGATAGTAGGTGAATAGGAATTCAGGAGCCTGAAAGGCATAAAATGCGCTCTTTGCCCATTCAGTTTCCCAGCCATATGTTCCCTGAAAACGGTCAGCATGTCGAGCAAGAAAAAGAAGTAAGAAAAGAGAGATGGAGATGAGGTTTTTGCATCCTTGCTCTGAGGATATGACGAGGTGGTGTGGTGAATGAGAAGCAAGGTCAGATAGCCAGCGGTTGCACATGCTTGTTGTCAGGGTGCATTTTAGCGGTGACAGTGAACCTCCCTGTTTAGTGACACCATTGACGACAAAGGGGTCGGTAAGTCCATAGGCAGTCTTGATGCGGTAAGGGACATGAGCTTGGGAGGAGCGGTCCAACTCAGCAATTGATGAAGGAAGTCCATAAGCAGCCAGTTCGTCATAAAAACCCTCAGGCTCCAGCATGTCAAAGCTTTTCTTCTGATCCCTTTGCAGAACATAGAGGGGAACTTTACGCCGCTGAGCCCACTTCTGGACTTGGGCAACTACTGAGAGGAGATCTCGGCCCTGGACGCCAGACTGGGTTGCAACCTGACACCCTGGGATGACCTGTAGTTTTGCGAGATAGGGGGATAGATGGAAATTCAGCCAGGCAAATGGAAGATTAAGGAGAAGGTTGCTGCAAGCTATACCTCGGTAATATTTGAGAACTGTGGTAGGGCCTCATTTGTGGATGGTGGAGATGTTAGTATCTTTAATGCATGCAGAAAAATGAGAGGAAGAAAAAATGTAGTTCAGGAGTGAGACGACATACGCCAGTGTATTGTCACTGGCTGCATACAAAAACCATTTTTCCCATCCATCAGGGCCAGGGGTAGGGCATTGATTACCCTTGGACCACAGGAGGCAAAGTTGTGGTACATCCGGGAGTTGTGGCCACAAGAACAGTTCCTTTCTCATTAGTGCTGCAATGTTTCGTACAGAGGGTGTTGACATCCATGGTTTCTCCTGAGGAGGGCGAGGAGTTCGGTGATATAGGTTTTGGAAATATTGAACAGTGATGGATTTGATATTATCTTGTCCTGTTGGGGTCAGTGAATGGCAGGGGAACCAAAGCAATAGGTAGAGCTGTTATTTTGTTTGGGTAGAAGGATTTGGGGGAACCGCCATGGAGGAGGTTTCGTACTCGAGCTTCTGCTGAATGGGACTGTTTGGCGATACATTCGGCATGCTCCTCAGTGTAGCAGATTTTCTGTAGGGCTCATCTGAGATTTTGCAGGTAAGCTCTGAAATGATGGTAAGTATTATTAGGAGTAGAGTGGGAAGAGCAAAAAGCATTAAGATAGGAGTAAGTGAACTGTTGAGGGGGAAGCACAAGGGAAGCATGATGTTTCGATTGATGGCAGATAGGAGTTGATCTACTCATTTTCACTCTTTCACTATAAGGCAAATGGTGGCATTGGTGGGTTTTGTAGAGCATTGGGGTTTGCACAATGGGGACTGGAAGGCTTGTGAGGCACTATGAGAGAAGGCTAGTGAGAGGATTTGGTAGAGCCGCTCAAAAATTTCATTATCAGAGATCTGTGCAGGTTTGTCACAGTGATTAGCCAGAAATTCATCCACTAGGGTAGAGAACTGTGTCAAGCAAAAGCTTTCAGAAGAGGGAGGGTGGCGAAAATGAGGTGCATAAGTAGAGGGAGGAATGTCGTCAGGTAGGATTGGTAGGCCATCAAGCCCAGGTGGGATTAGAGTGGTAGATGTGAGGATTGCTTGATGGTCAGTGGAGGGAATGAAGGTTGGGAGGACTTCAATGGTGACAGCAGCAGTGCCAATCTGGGAAGAAGCAGCACGGTCAATGATAGACTGACCTGGGGTGGTGCCTGTCTCAAGGTGTGGTGCCAGTGAGTAGGTGTAGTCAAAGTGAACATTGTGGTCAGATATCATTGACCAATGGTCAATGCTGCCTGTCGCTGTCAAGAAATTGGAGTAAGCTTGTTGGGCAAGGAAGATTCGATAATGGGCAGCTGTGGATTTTGTGGAGAATAGGGTTGCATTACAATCGCCAGCCAGGGACCAGAACCCAGTAGAGGAAAGGCATAGTTCATTCAGTGTCGGCCAGAACAGGTTGTTATCATCTTCTGTTGTCCCAGGGTTCCAGGGTGCATAGATGCACATGAACTGGTGGACGAAGCGGTGACCTGTTGTTAAAGGAATTGTGATGTCAAGGGCCACAACTCAGCCAGCTAGGGAGTGTGGGAGAGGGACATGTTGAACAACAAAGAGGTGTTGGAGAACTGCAACTATGATGCCCCATTTGCCCCTGTTACCATTTAGGGTTGGGCAGCCAGGGCTTTCATGCAAATCATACCCTGGTAGATGCAGGTGTGAAACGACCTCCCAAGTTGAACATGTCTCTTGGAGGATGACAACATGGGGTTTCACAGTCTTAACTAAAGAACTTACAGCATTAATTTTCATGGGGTCAGCTAGACCATTAGTATTAATGGCTATTGCCTGGAGAGAAGGGGCTGGGAGAGCAAATGAAGCAGACACTGAGGCGAGAAGTGAAAGAAGAAAAACAATGAACAAGAAATGGTGTGGCAAGGGCCAGAATACATTTCGGTGGCAAGCAGTAGAGCTAATACAATTTTCAAGGCAAAGGGTGTACACCTGCCACACCGATGTAAGGTGAACATTATAAGAAACCCAAAAAACACCCCTGCAGTACTGTGGTAGACCTTGGTGCTGGTCAGGCCGAGGGTTGTTTACTGCAGGAGTAGGGGGCTTAGGAGGGTGGGGAAAAACAGGGTTTTTGGGATGTACATTAGATCCCCCTGCATTATCAACCTCCATTGGCTGTCTTTTGGTTGAACCCACTGATTGGTCACCTGCCAGTTGGCCATCCAGTCAAGTTCTTTTAGTGAGGATACAGGACAGAGGGGTGGGAGAGGTAGTGGTTGTTGTGGGCAGACTGGCTAGGTGTGGCATGAAGCTGATGCAGAGACTAGTCATATTGTATTGGAGTCAGGTCACATTTGCTGTTGATGCTGCCAATCACCATTGGAGGTCCATGACCTGTTCTGTAACAGCCCCTTGGGCACTGTCGTCAGTGGCTATTACACCCAGGAGCTTGGCATTGGAAAGGAAAGATGTGAGGTTGTTGCACTCAGATTGGGCTAGGGTGAGTTGGGTGTTAGCTGTCATGATTGCAAAGACGCTAGCAATAGTGTCAGTAAAGGATGCCTGGGCATCAGACAGTTGCTTGACAAAGACCTTATGGTCAAGGATTAACTTGTGGACCATTTGCAAGATGCCGTCCACAGACGTCCAAAGGGAGTGGAGCTATGAGCAGACAAAGGGCAATTCCTGGGTGGTGACGACAGGGTGATTGCCAAAAGAAGGAGGAGGAAACCCCTTTGAGTTGAGGTTATAGAGGTAGGTGGGCATGTTGGTGAAAACCTCAAAGGGGTCAGTGAGAAAATGAGCAGCAATATCTGGTGTCCTGATGATTACACAGTAGACAGTGTCCTTGAACTCAAGGTGACTGGTGCAGACGACTGGGTCATCAGCGGTGCCAGTGTTGTACATGCACTTGAGGTAGTTATCAATAATGTAACAGGCTTGCAGGATATCTTTTTTTTTATATATATCCAATTTATTCTCCATTGTAGTGAGCTATATGTAAGAGAGTAGATATGTGTGGTGGTGTTTCTATGTGCGAATCTCCTTCTGAGTTTCCTTCCTTCATCATCAGCTTGGAGGTACCATGTGGTGGTACTTGAAGTGCCATTGGCACTGTAAGAGGTGGTTCAAAGACCAAGTCTGAGTTTTTCATGCGAGTGGTTGATTTGCCTTGGTGTGATTTATCATTCTGATTCTCCTCCTCTCCCTGTGTGCTCTTTCATTGCTTATCTCTGTCATCTTTCTCCCTGTGGTTCTTTGGCTAGTGTTGGTAGATCTCTGAAAGTGTTGTGGAAGCATCCTGTTTCAGCCACAAATTTGAATAGTGCAAATAGGGTTCTGGGTGTGTTGAGTAGTTTTGTAATGTTGATGTCTCTTCCGCCTGTGTTGTTGTGCAACATTTGCCTGGCTTTTTGGTGTGCTGGGCAGTGCAGCAGGAAGTATTGTATTGATTCTTCTCCTTGTTGGCAAGCTGAACAAATTGGTGAGTCATTTTTCCCTATGCAATGTAAATGCTTAGCTAATAGAGCATGTCCTGTCCACAACTGTGTGAGGATACTGGCAAGCTTTCTCGGTAGGTTGGTGATTAGCTTGATGTACTTGTCTGATGGGGTTGTGGGGTCTGTCTTTTTCATGTGTTCGAAGTGGGGTGACTTTTGCCATATCTTCTGTGCCCTGCATTTGAGTTTTTCATTGTAGGCCCATTTCATCATGGACTTGCTGTAGGATAGCATCTTTTTTAGGTGCCTTGGCAATTCACTCCTGTTGCTACTTCCCTCTGTTATTGCCTTTTTAGCTTGCTCATATGCTTGTTCATTTCCATCCACTCCCTTGTGTCCTGGCACCCACTTGATTTGAAGATGTATCCCACTGTGTTTCTACTTGAGTGCCTCGATGCACTCGTGGAATGCGTCGAAGATGTGATGACCTGAAGTGGGGTTGGTTAGCTGGGTGGCAGTAATCGAGGCTTGGTTGTCTATATAGAAAATGGCAGACCGTGCTCCCCACTCATTGGAGATTAGTTTAGTTCCTAAAACTGCACCTATGCCCTCCCCTTCATAGACTGTGTGGTGACGTTGTGAGCCTAGCTAGAACCATAGTCTGGTTTTCATCCTTCCATTCCAGTAGAGGACGGCTGCTGCTCCAATTCTTCCTTCCATAGCTGATCCATCTGTGAATACCTTGATGTTTGCTCTGTCCTGTTGCAGGTTTTCCAATGCTTCATTGGCATTGTTTGTGATGTGTGTGAAAATTTTTGGCTTCCATTTTGTGTCGAATCTGACTGCTTTGATGGTTTTGATGCCTTGTGGTTGTATGCTGTATCTGTGCATGAGGTCATGTAGAGGTGACAGATGGCATTTTACTAGTGTTTTTGCTGCATTGATAATGGGTTTGTAGAGGGGATGTGATTCAGGTAGGGTTGCTAAACATATGGCTGCCCAGTGATGGTGTTTTTCAACAAGTAGCTGAATGGGATTAGGTTAGCCATGACTTCTAAGGTGTCCGTTGCTGTAGTTTTCATGGCTCCCATGATCATGATTGCTACTCATCTCTGTATAGATGCTAGCTTGTTTATAATAGCACAGTTGTGGCAGTCGTCCTTTGCTTGTTTACCTGCATTCTGCTGTGGGGTGAGAAAAATGTCAGTGGCATATAGCATATGGGGGACCACAATAGAAAGGTATAGTTGCCATATATATTTTGCGTTAATTCCCTATGATGCTCGTGCTAGCCTGCTGAACTGGATTAGCCAGTCTTGTCCTTTGGTGAGTGCAGCTGCCCATTGCCCTTTCCAGTTCAGTTTGTTGTCCATGACCACACCTAGAAATTTAGCCATTTCTTTTGATGGTATGCATTGGTCACCTAGTATGAGAGCTCACTATGGCATTTGTACTCTCTTCTTTGGGTTAGATTGGTGCAGGACAAGTTTCCTTGAGATATCCAGGAGTTGGAATTTTTCAATACTGAATTCGCAATTGTGGTTCTTTTCCCACTCAAAGACCCCACCTCGTCAGTTTATGAATGTTCTGCAGCTTTTTGTGAGTCTCTGAGAAGTCTTTGCCTATGACTATAATTACCATGTCATTGACAAATAATAGTACCCATTCACCTATCCTGAGGATTGGGATGTCTAGGAGGTCTGAGTTGTATATGAGGTAGCAGACACCCAAATATGGGTCACCCTGGTCCAGACCATTTTCCACTATAAAGGTAGCTGTTTCAAAGTCATCAAAGCTTAGAGTAGTGTGGCAGTTTTCCAGGCGTCTTACCATCCATTCCATGTACTCTTGGGGTATTCCTCTCTTCCTCATATTGTGTATGAGGTGGTTGATGTCTACACTGGGGAAGGCACCTTTAACGTCAAGAAAGAGGGTAGAAGCGACTTGCCCTTTTCTCTATGTGTCCTTCACTACTTTTGTTAGCATGTGTATTGAGTCTGTTGTAGTGCATCCTGGTTTTGCTCTGAAGTAATTTGCTGGGATGATGTTGTGTTTCTCGCACATGGTGATGATGTTGAGTGCTTGGCAGCTGTTGAGAAGATGGGCCATGCCATCTGACAGTACGATTGGTCTCCAGACTGAGGGGACCATGTAATTAGGTTTTCCTGGTTTCTTCAAGATGAGTGTTTCCATGGTTGCCCATTCCTGTGGATAGTAATTCAGTGAGTTAGTGGCATGGAAGAGCAGGCCTAGATGTGGAACAATATTTTCTCTAGCATGTGTGAATATTGAGTTTGGTGTTATTCCATTTTTGGTGGCCTTGTACAGTTTCAGTTTTTAATTGCTTGATGTATTTGCTCATCTGTTATATTTGTGAATGTCCAGTGCAGTGGCAGGTACTGATGGTCTGATGGTACCAGCAGTATCACTGAGTTCAGTGGGGGTAAAAAGGTTTCATAGAACAGCTGTCCTTTACTGGCATTATCTGTTACTTCCCTAATAACCTGTTTTGTTGTCGGGTCTTTTACTTGTAACATTGGTATTTGTGCCTTCTCTGTGTCAGTTGCTGGTGAGGTCACTAATCTGCTCACCTGCCACATGCTGGTTTGATCCAGTCCTTCTAACCAATATGCCCAGTGTTCTGCTTTTGCCTTGTGTATTATTTCTGAATAGTGGTTCCATTGTCTTTGGTATTCCTTGTGTGCCGGGTGTCGAGCATTGCAGCGGTAGTATTTTGATCTCCCACCAAGTTGCTGCATTTTCTTCTTTTCTGCCAATAGTTCCATTGACCACCATCTCTTTGAGTACAGGCTAAATTTTGTCAGTTTTACATGTTTGTCGATGGTATCTTGTATCGCTTCATTTAGTTTTTTGAGTCTGTGATCAAAGTCTTGCATGTTTGTAATTTCTGTGGGTTCAGGGAGGTTAGCAAGATTCTCTTTGAAAGTTTTTACTAATTCTGGCCAGTCAGTCAGTCTGAAGTTTTATCATGGCTTTCATGCTGTTTTTGGTGCATAGATGTCTATTTGTGTGATGATGGAGTAGTGGTCAGTCTTTACCGGTCGCGATGCATCATCAGTGGTACACTTTATGATGGTGTCCATGATTGCTTCCGTACAAAAAATGTTGTCAACTCTAGTGTGATTACCTGTAGTATGGGCCCGTAGGGTTGGGATGAATGGCGGTAACACCATTTTCATGTTGTGTCTTTTTAGCATGTTGAGGAGGGGTTGCATTAAACTCAGGTTATTGTGGGTGAATAGGTGCACATTTCTGGGCTCATTCCATAGGGGGTGATGTCGGTTGAAATCTCCCATCTAGATGGTGTGTAGCGGTCCTATTGCCTGTATCTGTCTCTCTCTATCCCTCATGAATATGGAGATGTGTGTTAGCATGTTATTGTTGTCACCATCATTATATATGTTGATAATTCATAGCATACCAAACTGGCATTGGATTTCTATTGCTGTGATGTTAGGGTGTTAGAAGTGGATTTGTTTCCATGCATCTGTTAAGAGGTTAGCATTTATGAGTATAACAGATCTTGTACTGTCTGGGTGTTCTTGGTGCATGCTGGGATATATGACTGACCACTGGCGGTTTGCCCATGTTTTACCTCTAAAGTCAATGTATGGTTCTTAGATGACACATATGTCATAGTCATCATGTTTGTGGCTTGGAAGCAGGTGTAGTTGGCTGACTAGCGATTTATTGACGTTCTGCTGTCGTATCTGTAGTGGTCTTTGTAGTGTATCTTGATTTGGAGTTTCAGACATATTTGAGGGGTGTATGTTTTCTGTTCTGTGGCGTTTCCTCTGGTCCTGGTCCTGATCCATGTTCATTTGGGTCTCTGTCTCCCCATGGGGTGTTTTGTTGTGTGGGTCTGCAGCTTCCACATGTTACTTGTTGCTTGTTTGTTGCTATGTAGTTTAGGTATCTGTCCAGGATTGTCTGGACTGGGCATACTAACCAGCCATTGTTGGCTGTGTGAGTGTTAGCTGTCTGTTGGTCATTCCGGTACTTACTTTGTTGTCTGTGTTGTTGCCTGCCTCACCGGACTGTTTGCCAGCTCTCCATAAACTGTTGGGGGTTTACCTGGTTGTCCCTATTTCAATTCCAGGCTATGTCCTATTGCCATTGTTGTGGTTGGTTCTTTGCATGATCTTCCAGCTTGTTTAGTAATTTCCACATGCTAGATATGAAGGTTGGAAAGTACTTATACTTATTTTCTGGTATGCATGTCTGCAGTTTTTTGCGTTCCACTTTGAACTTTGCACAATTTCTGTCTGCCGCTCCATGGCCTTTGACCTCCATACCTGTGCAGTTAGCACAGCAGAATGCTGATGTGTCTTTTACTGTACATGTCGATGTTCAATGTTGTTCTTTACAGCATGCGCAGGTGTTGACATCTGCTTTGCAATCTGGTATGTAGTGGCCATACTTTTGGCATTTGAGGCATCTTCTTGGTTCTTCTAGTTTTTTGCATACATGAGAAAGTTTACCTTTAATGAATAAACCTGCTTGGATTGCATTGTTTGCTGCATTTTGGTCATTGAAACTGAAGATGACATGTGCTACTTTCTGGTTTTCATTGCAAAGATGAGGTGGTTTAATGTATTTTGAGAATGTGATCCTGTTGCTGCTTATTCCAAAGTCTTCTTCTACTTTTGTGTGTGCATAGCTTGATCCTGCATCAAAGGTGGTGAGGACAAACTCTGCTATGACATAGTGTAGCTTATTTTGTATGTTTGATGTACCCCCATAGTTTGCCATAAAAGCCTTTTGTACTTTTTGTTGCTGAATCCAGTATCCTGCATCCATTGAGTTCAGCTGGTATAGTACATTGCCCTTCTTCAATTTTTTAGCCCCCACAAATGTCATACCCAGAGGTTTGTCAGCTGCTGCCATTTCCATGAGATCGAGGGTAGTGTTTGCTTTTGCTACCAGGTCTTTTTCTGTAAGGCTTTCTAGTGCATTGTCAGTTGTGTTTGGATCTTTTTGGATCATAATCTGTTTAACCATCAGTTCCCCTCTTGCCACCACTGACTCGTGTGCTGGTGGTACATGTTGCTGTATGGCATTCACATATGTTGTAGATTGGTAGGTACAGCTGGGGGGGGGGGGGGGCAACTGTCATGTTTGTCTTGTTGTTGTTCCTTTCTGTTAGTTCCTGCATTGCTTGTACTAATTGTCTGGTTGTTTCCTGGAAATCATTGTTAAATTCATCCATTTTTCCTGTGATTACCTTTGCTGCTTCCATTATGTGTTCAATGGCATCCTGCATGGTTTCTACATCAGTTATGAAGGCTTCTAGGTGTTCTTGTAACTGTGTTTTGACCACTGCCATGATCTCATCAGCCATGTGTTATGCCGCTGTGTCTGCCATGAGGATTGCAACTGCTCATATTCCATCTGTCAGGGCTTTTGGCATTCTCACAGTGGCATTTCCAAGCTGTAGCAGGATGTGAGAAAGGGTGAGGATGTCTGCTTGTTTACCTGGTAGTAGCTATTCCTTGGATGTGAGGAAGCCTCTGGCATCCTCTCTTGTCTATACATTGGTGTTTATAGCTTCTGCATTATCCAGGTCTGTTTGTGGTTTTTTAGTTGTTGTTGTTGTGGTTTTCTGCCTTGTTAAAGGTAGTGTCAGGGCAGGTGGTTGTAGCATGGCTATGACTAGGGTTTATGGCTATGGAATGGTATGTTTTGACACTATTCTATGCTCTGCTTGCCCTCCTTTTCTCCTTCACCAGTTCAATAAACCATGGGAAGTTTCGAGGTGGTGGCAGTACAAGATCAAGATGTGTTCTTGCAGGATATCACTGGCATTTGTCACAGCAATTTCAAGGCCATATTTGGGTTGGATGTTATGGGGGAGAGTTGGTGGGTAAGATACTCTATCTATGATGGGGTACTCACAATGGAGGGTGCAAGTAATGGAGCAGTCAGTGAAGTGATAGGTGATATGAGTACCTTCCTTTGGGACCCAGCAAGACTGTATGACAAAGTCCTTCGATTGGAAGATTCTGTCCAGTTTCTCTTTAAGGGGCATGGAAGGCAAGCTGCCTGCTTTTGTCAAGGCCACTGCCAATTTTCCAGTTGGCTTCAATCCCAGGGGCATTTTCATTGAGAACACTGCAAATACATTGGAGGAGATTGGGATGTGAGTTTTTTTGGAGTGGCCTGGAAAGGGAAATATTGACATAATCTAAACAATCCTGGGTGGAGCCTGAAGGTGAGACATAGTTTAGGGTCAGTAAGATTATGCCCCAGGTGGGGAGGTCCTCAGAGATGACTTTGTGGAGGTGAGCAGCAGTGGAGACAGGGCTCATATGTTTGAGGCCTCTGAATGTGAGCTCGAGGCCAGGTGGGGGTAGGAGTGCTCCACATGAGAAATCCAGGGTGGGGAGGCCAGTGTGTGATCTTGATCTGTGGTGGGGTAGGGCTGATATTCACCAATTTGGAACTCCATTTGGCAGGAGTGGATGTGTGGCCAGTAGAAAAGAGTAATATTAGTGTAATTAGTATGTGTTCAGAAGTGAAGAAAAGACAAGACTGGTTTTGGTTGTGGTTGTGGTTGTGGTTGTGGTTGATATAAAGTACTGCAACAGGGACAGGTCAGCCTGTTTTTCTTAGTCAAACCCATGATTTGTAAGCAAACTTTCAAACCAAACATGGTAGGACCCCTGGAATCTCCAAGTATGTTTAGTTGCCCAACTGCCAGGGCCACCAAAAACATTGCACTGGTCATGTTAAGGTCAATGCCAATAAATGTTCAGTGGAAGAAGAAGGCTCTGTTATTATGGCACTTGTGACTTAAAATTAGCTTATGAAAACAGTAAGCCAACTTGGGGGTAATATTATTATGTAGTTTAGCAAGAAGTGCATGAATTAATGAGAGTTGCATATGTTGAAAGGAGAGTTATGAAGAGCACAAAGGAAAGAATGGGTAATGACAGTGTAACTGATAACTTCAACCCCAAGCTGAAGTGGCTGTAAGGATACTACAAGAGCATCAAACCACAAACTTGAACTTGAACACCTAGTGACTCAGAATTCATCGTGGATCTTGATAGGTCAAAGCTGGGATCTCTGTGATTCCCAGATTTCATATTCAGTAAGAACTTTAAAAAACTTGCAGAAGTGGTTACATTTGTAGTTCTTCTCAAAACTTTGGGGGTTACCTGAAAGATTTCCATCAGCAAAGATGTACCCTAAGTCACTGTATGAATGTGGCATAAAAACAAGTTCCTTCTCGAGACTGCAATTTAGACAGAAGTACATACCTGTCTGTTACAATTTGAGGGTCAGTCAACAGGAAAGAGCCACCTAGTCATGGGGTAATTAGTGACTCAGACACAAGGAGGAGACTGCAGCATAGTAGTAGTTTACCTTGGTAG
The DNA here is from genome assembly GCA_029959215.1 of Tricholoma bakamatsutake. Lineage (NCBI taxonomy): Eukaryota > Fungi > Basidiomycota > Agaricomycetes > Agaricales > Tricholomataceae > Tricholoma > Tricholoma bakamatsutake. The sequence continues at coordinate 10,492,060 of CP114862.1, forward strand.
TCAGAGATGAAAGCCAGCTTTCTTGTCTTGTAATACTGGACATGCTGCATGAATGCAAGGAATTTTGCTTGCTCAGTATCTTCATTGTGGTTGAAGGATAGTGGAACAGTGGATACATTGTTCATGTATTTTCTGAATTTGCCCTGATCTTTGCCAATAGTTTCCTCTAAAAGAAATGCATGTTGATAATGCTCGACCTGGAAACCTAACAAAAACCTGTTAAAAGATCTAAGAAGTATAACACAGGCTAGAGGAAGGGTGCAAGTTGGTACTAAATGTCACTGCTGTTACCCCAGGGTCATGGTTAGTGGTGTGGAATGGTCAGACATGTTATGATTAGTCTTTTTGGGTGTATGAAAAGGTTCAAAAGATGTTTGAAGGGGTTCAAAGAAGTTCGAAGTAGTTTCAAAGAAGTTTGAAGATGTTCAAAATAGTTTGAGAAGTTTCAAAAGAGTTGGACTGGTGTTGAGGTATATTGAGGAGTGAATTTAGCAAATTTAGAAGTGTTTTCAAGAGATGATATGCAATATGCAATAAGTCAAGAGGCAAATACAAAAGTTCAAAGAAGTTCATGATATTTGCAGAACTTAGAGATATGACACAAGGCTAAGACTCAAGAGAACTGCTCTTAAATCAAACAGTGGAAAGGGTAACTTTTTCTCTGTCTTTTGCCTAAGTAACTAGTACAAGTCTATATACATTTTGAAGAGATAGTACTAAAAAGGAAATATAACATGTGTAGTACATGAGGCAATATATACAACAATGAGGACTTTGTAGATCATAAAACAAATGAGAAATGATAATAATTGAAACATACAGTGTCCCAGTATAGTAAAAATACTTATCTTATTGCTTCAATATATTACTGAAACACAAAACTGCTGATAGGTCCATTGCATGCTTTAAGGTCTGGAGAAGATTCTCAATTGTATCAACACATTATGACAGGCACTCCAAACCACTACGAACACCACGAAATTGATTTGGAACACTTTTTGAACTATTTTGAACTTTTTGAACAACTTCACATGATTTTGAATGACTTCGAACCATTTTGAATGACTTTGCAGCACTTTGAATAACATTGGCTGCCACATAACTGTTTCAAAACCATTTTGATACATGCTGCACATTCAGAGTGAGCCATTTCATTGCATATCAAGCACTACTGGACATGAGGAGAGACGACAAGAGACTTAGAATGTGATAAGTGTGGTTTTTATATTTCAATGATATATTAAAGCAAAAGATAAGTACTTTTACTATATGGAGACACTGTACATTTCAATTATTTATTATTTCTCATTTGTTTTATAATCTACAAAGTCCTCATTGTTGGATATATTGCCTCATGTTTTACACATGTTTTATTTCCCTTTTTAGTACTATCTCTTCAATTTGTATATAGACTTGTATTAGTTACTTAGAATAACAGCAAAGCAATGTGGAAAAGAGAAGAAATTACCCTCTCCCTCATTGTTTAATTTAAGAGCAGTTCTCTTGAGTCTTAGCCTCACATCGTATCTCTAAGTTCTGTGAAATATTGCAAACTTCTTCAAACTATTGTATTTGCTCCTTGATTTATTGCACATCACCCATAGCCTCTCAAAAAAACACTTCTTATTTGCTGTATTTGCTCTTCAACACCAGTCCAACACCCTCGACTCTCTTCAAAACTACCTTGAACCTTTTTGAACCTCTTCAAACTATCTTGCACATCCTTTGAACCTTTTCAAACCTTTTTGAACCTTTTCGAACATTTTCGGTAACAGTGGTGATACTTAGAACCAACTCACACCCTTCCTCTGACTCATGTTATACCATCCGAAGCCATTTAGTAGATTTTATTTGGGTTTCAGGGTTGAGTATAATCACCACATTTATCGCATTCTAAATCTTTTGTCATCTCTCCTTGTGTCCAGTAGTGCTTGATGTGTGATGCAATGGTACATTCTGGATGTGCTGTGTAAGTCAAAAGGGTTTTAAAACAGCTATATGGTGGCTGACATTGTTCAAAGTAGTGCAAAGTAATTTGAAGGTGTTCAAAGTGTTGCAAAATTGTTCGAAATCATTTGAAGTCATCTGAAATAGTTTGAAATAGGTTTGAAATCAAATTTGTGGCATTTGTAGAGGTTGAAATTGTAAATCGTAGTATCTCTATATGTTTGGAACTTTCTCCAGACTCTAGAGCACACAATGGACCTATCAATGTCCTCTATCCTCACCTGTAATATGCTCAACTGCCAATGCAGCATCAACAAACCACATTTTGGGAATTGAAAAAGGTGGATTCCCATATGACACAATACATTTTTTGACAAACATGTAGACAAGGTCCAAAAGGACTTGACCCCAAACCAGACAAGCCATCTCCATTGCTAGGTTGCAAATTTGTGTGATGTTGTCATGAGGAATATTCTGTGTAAGTTTGACTTTGCCCTCAAATTCTTGGATTGCAGTGTAGAATGTTTGCTTTGCACAGATATCAAAGCTGGCTCTGAAAAGATGGTGATTTGCCATCCCAAATGAAGCAAGTTTAAAATCACCCTTTTTCTGTGCCCCTTTTGACAAATCCAGACACAGTGTCATATCCCTCACTGCTCCAAGGTAATGCTTGTGGTCAGATTTGTTAATTGGCAAGCTGAGCAACTCTTCCATTGTATAGCACTGGACAAGATAGATGGCAGCATGGATTGGTTTTGCCTCAACTTTAGAGAGTTATTAGATGGATAATAGAATAAAGTTCAAGTCACATACATAGTCTTTTTACCTCCTTAAGAGATGGTGGCTGTTGAGAATGGAGGACATCTCCCAACCTATGACCAATTGTAGGTAATGGCTCATCCAGATTTCTGACACAATTCTTCTTCAGTGGATAGAGTGGATTTGCTAGAAGTGCTTGGGCCCTGATTGGACTTGTTTCCATGACCATATGTCTGTAGCTGATCACTGGGTGGAGTTGGACTGCCTATAAATGGATATGAAGTTTTTGAGAAACAATTTTCAGTAAATCAACATGTGTGCATTTTCTCAGCTCTCTCCTCTTCCTTGTCATCTGCATGTTCAAGATATTCATGGTATACATGGTTTGGAAAATTGACAATACAGTGTCCACCTTTGAATGTTGATGCTCCTCCCTTTCCTTCTTAAGTAATGGCTGGGAAATTACATCCTGATCAGGATTGGACAGTTGAATCACAACCCAATCTTTGGATCTCATGATGATGTCATCAATATTCAAGGGAAATTCTTCAGTATATGCTTTCCACTGAGGCAAAACCATCTTATACAAGATTCATTTCAACTCAACAGCACCAATATGAACTGGAATGTTGATAGGTCCACTGTGCACTCTAAGGTTTGGAATGGCTCCCAATTGTATCAACACATTATGACAGATGCTCCGAACCTCTACGAACACTACAAAATCAATGTTGAACCATTTTCAAACTATTTCAAATGACTTTGAATGACTTCAAACCATTTTGAACTATTTTGTGACATTTCAAATGCTTTCAAATCACTTCGCACTACTTCAAACAACATCAGCTGCCATATACCTATCCTAAAACCCTTTCAATACATGCTGCACATCCAGAATAAACCTTTTTGTCACATATTGAACACTACCAGATACAAGGAGAGACGATAAAAGAATTAGAATGTGATAAGTGCAGTTTTTATGTTTCAATGATATATTGAAACATTAGAACAAGTACTTTTGATATACTGCAACCCTGTACATTTTATTTATCATCATTTCTTATTTGTTTTATGATTTGTTCTTTATTGCTGTGCATATTGCCTCATGTTCTACACATGATGTATTTCCTTTTTAGTACTATCCCTTCAAAATGCATATAGACTTGTGCTAGTTACTAAAACAGACAAGCAATCAATTTCTTCAAAAATCCTCAAAAATCCTTGCATTATGCCATTTTCACTCTCATTTCCCTCGATTCACCTTTGCTTCACTTTTATTACTCATCTAGTCCCTCGATCTTGCATTCAAACATATTTTTGCACTCTGAATTCACTGATCTAGCCATGAAACTCTCTGAAATTTCATGAAACACATTCTTTTAGCTTTGAATTTCTTTGACAGGCAGTCCTTTTATAACTATTTGATGGTTGGTCTTACAGGTGACATCTGGAGGGCCTCGCATTCTTCCTCTGATTTGTGTTATACCATCTGAAGCCATTTAGTAGGTTTTGTTTAGGTTTCTGGGTTGAGTATCATCAATGTTATCAACTGCAGTCAGAACATCCTATTTGTAGTATCAACAAAGATGCTGATAAAATGGAGCAAACAGACAGAGCTCACACTGATCAGCATGGATTTTAATTTTCCTATCAGCATATGGACTACGTGGACCTCGATGACAATCACATGGTCACCATGTGCTGCATGGGCTTTTGATGTGAGCTTCTGGTGCATTGCATGATAGGCCACATAGTTGGTTGTATAGCTGGAAACAATGGCCATTGGAGCTGGGTTGGGAGGCAATAACCAACCTGAACCTTGTCCTGGGAGTTGGATGGCTGGCCCACTGGCAGGGAGTGTATGCTGCTAAATCATGTACCCTGCTTGAAAGGAAGGCTACCTAAAGCACCATGGTGAGATATATCTGTGGACTTTATCACAGGATTACCTGAAGCTCAAGGATACAATGCAATATTTGTAGTATGTGACCGCTTCACAAAGGAAGTCCATATAATTCCTACTACTGCAGAAACCTCATCATTGGGCTTGGCATGCCTCTATCTAAATCAGATATGGCAGTTACATGGATTACCTGATATGGTTATCTCTGATTGTGGATCACAATTTGTTTCTGCATTTATGTGAGAGTTAAATAACATATTTACAAACCAAGTTATCTATGGCATATCACCCACAAACTGATGGGCAGACAGAGAGAATGAATCAGGAGTTAGAGCAGTACCTATGCATGTATGTCAATCACTGACAAACCAACTGGCCTGAATGGTTGGCAATTGCTGAATTTTTTCACAATAATAAATTCCATTCAGTTACTTGCATGTCACCCTTCTTCACTAATTATGGGTATCATCTCTGAATGGAAATAGAACCTCAAAGGGAAATCAAGGTACAGTCAGTGGAAGACTTTGTATCTAAAATGTGAAAGGTGCAGGAGGAAGGAGAGGCAGCATTGATGAAAACACGTGATGATATGATGTGACACACAGATCATACTCAAGCTGTTGCTCTAGAGTACAAAGTTGGTGACTTGGTATGGCTAAGTACCAAGGATCTAAATATTCCATGACCTTCAAAAAAGCTTATGGAGAAGGAAGTTGGCCCATATCCAATTTCTAAAATAATTTCACCCAATGTGGTAGTGTTGAAATTACCTCAATCATTCAAGATTGATCCTGAGATTAACATTTCCTGCTTATATCCTTACTGCCCACCCACTATTCCCAGTCAACAAACTACTCTACAACCTCCAATAATGGTAGAAGGTGCTCCAGAATATGTAGTGGAAGAGGTTTTAGACTCATGTCTTCGATGAAATAAATTGGAGTTCTTAATCAAGTGGAGGAACTACATCAATGAAAATAACTCATGGGAACCTGAAGAGAATTGTAAACGAGCACATAATGCAATCACCCAATTCTTTGAACGTAATTCAAATGCTCCACATCACATTGCTAGAATAGTGTATGAGGGGATGAATTTCTGGCCTTACCAAAATTTCACAGAGGGGACAGATACAATATTTTCTTACCTGGGAGTCAAGACATAAAAGGGGGGTAATGCTAGGAAACAGTCTCCTAGCATTCCTATTACATAATAATATTTTAATTTAATTTAATTTAATTTATTTTATTACATCAAATTATGCTACCAAATGCCTACAAATGCTATATTTGTCAGTGTGGGAATTTTATATTTGCACGCATCAATATGTATGTGCATGTATGCATGTATTGGTAGCAACATAGTACAATATGTGTAACCTTAGTATATAAACTTAAAATATATACCAGGGAACCTCAGTTGAGTTCTCTTAGATCCCGGATTCCATCCACATTAGTGGTGCAAAATGCCTTTTTCAGCCAACTCATCTATTTTTAACCTGTCACATCAAAACCATCAAAATCCCCCATCACGCATGCGTGCCCTGCCACCTTCTTGTAGGAGAGCCTGCATGGTCCAGCTAGCAGATTAGTGGGTGTTGCCCTAAAAAAAGTACAAGAATGTGAGCCTGATTCCCCATGCAAGATCGGGTCAGCAGGATTAAGTTGTGATGAGATGTAGACAAATTCAGGCCAGATCAAGCATTCGATGAGAGTAGCATAAGTCCAACAAACACAAAGATTGATGGGAACATTAGGGCTGCAGTGTTTGGTATGCGCCCCAATAGCACCATTGTTGTCAGAGTAAATGATGATATGACTGTTAGAAAAATGAAACTGGTGGAGGAAATACACCACAGGTTCCAATGCCACAGCCTCAAGCCAGCAAATATCATGAACCATGACTTTCCAATCAGCAATGAGAGGGAAAGCATGCCAAAGGTCATCAATGATAATGCCAATACCCCAGGAGGTTGAGGCATCAACATAGATATGGGGATCCTGAAGAGGACCGGTAGGATGTAGTTAACGAAAAGCAGAAGGATCAGCAAGAGGTGACAGCCACCAGTGTAACCTCTTCAGAAAGGAGTCAGACAATCGATGCTTCACAAAGTTATCCACATGATAACCTGTCATGAAGTTAGAGAACACTGGGAGTCAAGAAGAACCTTTGGGAAAGACAAAAGAAACATGAACTGGAGTCCCATGGAGAACTTGTATATAACAAAGGTTGAATTGCTCTCCACAGTTATGACTGGAGATCATGGAGAAAACCCAAGATAACTACTTCAGATGCTTCTTCTCCGGCAGGCCAACACGATGAAGAGGCAAGTCCCATTGAAAACCAATAAAGGTAGAGACAGGCACAAAATGAGTACCCATTTTTTCAAGGTGCCAAGAGATGTGAAGATCAGCAATGAGGCCCATGGATGATTCATGATCATGAACATAAGTAAATCCACAATCATGAACAAATACTGCAGGATTAGAAAAGCAGAAGTTCTGGATGTCATCCTCATACTTGAAAAGAAGATTTTCAGAATGAGACTCGGCCTGCCAGATGTTGATACCAGCATTGCAGATCATACCAGCATTACTGCTGGCAGGGCAGGCCCCAAAAGGATGTACGTGATTGATATAAAAATCTCTTTTGAAGCAAACCACCAGCCAAGGCTTGTGATCAGGAAGTACAGGGCAAGTACGATGGAAAGACTTGATGTCAAAGGACAAAGCCTGTGTCCCAGGTAGAGCATTAGCCATCTAAAAAGACAGTGAAGATAAGTCAAGAGAACATTGACAAGTGAGAAAGAGATGATATGGAAGTAAAATGTGAAGATGACATAAGAGTCCAATGCAAAGATGACCAGAGAGTCAATGTCAAGATGACATGAGAGTCAATGTCAAGAAGACACCAGAGAGTAAATGTCAAGATGACATGAGAGTAGGTGTCAAGAAGACACCAGAAAGGAATTGTCAAGATGACACAGAGAGTAAATGTCAAGATGACACAAGAGTAAAATGTCAAGATGATATTGGAGTAAGATATGATTAGAATTAAGCACCAATAGTATAATCAGAGGGATGGGAATCAGTATTAGGGGCAACTCACCACTTCAGTAATGTGACAGGCCATATCGAAGCATGTCGGAAAGTCATCCTTGGATATGAAGCTATTGATGGAGCCCATTCTTGAGACAGGATCATCCTTGAACAAGTTGTGACAGACACAATATTTGGGAGCAACACCAGGCCCCTGGTCTTGCTCTGCAACAATAAACAGAGAACAATAAACAGGCCCCCAAGAATCCGCTCAGTTTCTGAGAGAGAGAAAGGCCCAGACATATGACCAAGTGCAATTTCCCCAGAAATATATTCTTCCACAACAGCAGGAAAGCAGTCCACAGAAGGATGATTTTTAATAATAACAGATTTGTTGAGGCAAGGCATAGATCCCAGAGAAAAACCATGGAAGAGATTATGGATGAGAAGAGGGTACATCAAAGTGAGGCCATGCTTTTGCAAAGCAGCTTGGAAAGCTAGAGCATTATAAGGATGAATGATACAATTGAAAAGCTCAATATCAGAAGGGGAGGACAAGGTCGATGCTGAATAGTGTTGGAGAAATCATGATATGGCAAAGGAGGATGATATGGTGAAGGGGGATGGAAAGAGGAAGAAGACTTCTCTTCAAACATGGATGCAACCATCTGTGACACGGGAGCAGCAGGGGTTGCATTCAAGAGCGGTGTGATTTCCACTGCAGAGGCTGCAAAAGTGGATGCAATCAGCTCCATGCTGGCCATCGCAGGACTTGGAGATGTTCCAAATGGTACAAATCTGTTTTGGAGAGGGGCCTTTGAAAGGTTTGACGGTCCACAATGCGGCATCTGCAAACCGACAGAAGAGTGGTTTACCATCCTCAAAAGAGATGGAGGTGGAGGGATGGTCTCAATATAAAATACCTAGGATTTTTAGAAGAGCGCATCTTGGTGTCAGCAGAACACTTAACACCTGAAGAAGAAGCTGCACTGCCAATGAGCTCCTTAGCACGAACAAGGACTTCCACATGTAAAGCATAGACCATCCAGTCAAACAAAACACCCTTTAAGATGTCCCAGCATGATTCAAGCTCAAAGGAATACCAGAGTTGAAATGAGCCCTCAAAGTCTGCCTGTTGAATGAAGAAGCCATGATGCCGCTTAAACTCCACAGCATAAGATGTTAAAGTAGGGTCCTGGCCATCACTGGGGTTGCACAAGAGTTCGAGAGCCAGCAAAAAATTAGCCGAAGCCTCAATGTAATGGAGGGGTGTGAGGCAGGAAAGATGATCATCCGAACCCCAAAGAAAGACCATTTTCGGCATGTCGAGTAAAGGAATCTTCTCCAAAGATGAGTCATCAGCACCCCAAGGATGAGATAACTTCACATGGACATTCTGGGGTGAATAGTTAATGGTCTTGATGTGATCATTCATGAAGAAGTTCAAAGGAGGAGAGGCCTTGTTCTTGATCCCTAAGAGATACACAGTGGGGATAACCAGGAGTTCACTTTTTCCCATCACATGAGGCATAGGATCGACGAGACGCATTGAACCAAGAAGACTAGCCCTGGTTTTGGTCTCAGCTTCCTTGTCCTTGTCCTTTTCAGCCTGCCTTTCCAACTCAGCTGATTTCTTCAAATTTGCATGCGCAACCTCAACCTCATGAGTGAGGGAAGGAGGCAAGCTATGCTGCTGCAACAATTACATATATCTTGCTCTATGCATGGTTGATGACATTTGCAATAATTACTTGAGAGTTAGTAAGATTTAGTGAGATTAGAACCTGCTTTCATGACCCATTAGTAGGATTTCTAGTAAGATGGCAGAAATTTTGAGATTGAGGTTTTTCCTGATAAATAGATACCAATCGTACATAGTGGTGTTGTCTAGTCGTAGCTTCCTGACGGGCTCCATGTCCTGGTGCATGCCAAATATTGATTGCTTCACAGTGGTCATCTGCGTCACGTGTTGATGCATCCAAGATCGCGAACACATGAACGATGTTCATTATCACCTTAGCACCTATCATCCTTGGTATCTCTAGGGGGCTTATCTGGTCTGTAGCCCATTTTTTGTCTTTTTATCAGTTCGAACCAAGAACCAGACTGAACAAAACCGTTGAGAACCAGTCTTTCCTGTTCTCAGTTCAGTTCTGGAAAAACAGTGAAAGTTCGGTTCACGGTTCAGCAAAAAGTGCCAAGAACTGAACTTCAGCAACCCTAATCTTCCAAGCAACAACCCATCGTCCTATGTACACAAACAACACATAAACCACGGCAATACGAATTACAGGATCATCGAACAAATAATACATTGTCCTGGATTTTGACAGAAATGTTCTCAAAAAAAGAAGCAAGGTCAGTCCCGAAGAATTTATTATTTAGCTTTCCGCGCTGCGGCGCGTTCTTCCACATGTCGGCACCTTCGACCAGCGTATTCTATTTCTTGCATCCACGCTGTGTTTCACGTCAGTGTGCATTTCCAAGGTTTTGACACTGTACGCACCCCTGCAATCCCGGACGGACGGGGCCTTGAGAACAATAGATTCACCTCCGCGTGGATAAGGTTGGCAGACTTGGAAGGTCAGACCATCTGACAGAAGGAGAAGTCATCAGCCGCAGGGGGTAGCAAGATAGAACTTGATTAAAGAGATATACCTCTGTACGGATGAGCTTCCTTCACTCGGGCATGGGCAAGCGGAACAGGCTGTGTAGGGTTCAGATGAGTCTCCACTAGCCGAAAAAAAAAGGTATACCATTTTATACAGCGTCTTCATCGATGCGTCAGTCAGGACCAGAATATCACTACACAAGAACCCATATAACTTCCGGCCACTCTTTGCTTTTGTCAATGTTCCTTCTTTGATGAGCTTCCGAGGGCCCATGTACCGAGTGGGAGCAGTCAAGTCGAGCCGTCTTTTACGTCGCACAAACAATCATTAGTCTATGAACTCAATTGGTAAACAACACAAACGTACCCTTGCCCAATCCAAAGATTTTGTGAAATCCTTCTGAGCGTTTCACAGCCCTCTTGATCTCGGATGGCTTCATTGATATTGTCCAGTAATTTTTCCGATATTTCAAGGGCCTTTTGGATGCTTCTGCGCTCGTCGTCTCGTGCATCGGTGTGGGTTAATATCTGAGTGTAGATTGTGATTTGATAATCAGTAGGAATATGGTGTCCTCACCTGCTTGATTAAAAGCGGGTATCGCGTAATTCGTTGCACTGTGTGTTCAAACAAACCTTAGATGAATCGCAACAACGGGAAAGGACATTCTAAACATACTGGGAACGAGGAGATAGCTTGACAGATCAAGATTGCGCACTGCTGGATCATCTCTAAGGTGCTGTATCGGATGTCAACCTCAGAATTGAATTAAAAGGACATGTCAGATATACTTGTAAGTGAGCAGAAAGATCAGGATTTGAATCCCTCAGTGACTTGAGTACTTTGATAGCTGTGGCGTGGTTAACACAGTATTGCTAGACGGAGTATATTGAGACAGTCATCACAAAATGTACATGTTCTCAACGCACCATGTAACCGGCCATGTTCGGGATATGGTTCAGTAAGATATCCCCCACCTTATCTACATACAAACGGCACTCCTTCTGACGTTCTTCTAAGGAGCTCAAAAATGCCTGTTAAAACAGTGAGCATCACCAGAGAAAACCATACATCAGAAAACGCCTTACCGTATTCACCAACAAGAGATCCTCAACATTTGCAAACACGACGGTGACTTCCTTTTGTGACAGCAGGGGCAGCATGCTGGAATAGAAGACCTGGAGAACACAAAACAAATTAGCCTGCACATCCAAACTTTGGAAGACTGAATGCTCTCCGCTCCTCACCTCCACAATGAGTTGAAGATCTCGGACATAGGCGTATTCAGTATTGATGACCTCAAAAATGGCCTGCAAATGTTCAGTAGGTTTTCAACAAATACACGATTAATGGACAAACAAACCTCCTGGCGGCGGCGCTCTGCTGAGGGTATACCTTCAAGTGCCTCCTTGTCAACCAAGCTCGCCCAGGACTGCAGTACACACGTGTAATTAGCACCATGCAGCCTCACAATACAAAACAAACATACACTCCCAAACGCTGAACTACCAGATCGGCCAGAATCAGAATCCCCCGAACCTTGCATAATCGGGGCTGATATGCTTAGCCTACTCACATTCCTCTCCCTCTCCTCGGGTGTTCTGCTCCTTCCCAGAAAGTTCAAGATATTAGAATAGCTTCTTGTCTCTCGTGGCAAGCTTGGAGAAAGAGTCGGAGAAGAAGGGGCCACACCCTCTGATAATGTCGAAGCCATCGACATCCGATTGGATGCATGTTGAGATTTTTTGAATGACTCGTAACGGTCAAATGCATCGTCCAGTCTTTGTGCATGATCAGGTTCAAAGTCTGCTGCAACTCGAGGGACAGGGGGCAGGTCTTTATTGGATGAAATTGAGGGCGGGAGCGGACGCTTGTGAGGAGCAAGGGGTGGAGGTCGACGTTTGTATGACCTAGCACGAACAAGTGCTGGAGGCGGTTTGTCATGTTGCGTAAGGATCAGTCCTGCAGCTTCAAGCACGAGTTGGCGTTCGTGCGCACGGGCATCACGTTCCACTTTGGTTTCGGGGTAGATGTTCTCCCCCTCGCTCTCTTCGAATGAAAGATAATCTGATGAATCTGATTCCGTATCGCTGTCTTCGTCGCCACTGTCTCCTAAAATGTTGCTATGTGTATCTTGGTATTGTAGCGAGTCTGAAGTCCGTGAACCATCTGAAAGAGAAACATTAGCATCTGAATCCCCAGCAACCATCTTAGCAGGTATTCTTGATGGAGTGGTGTTATCAGCGGCAACGCCTTGTATGACGAAAATCGATTGCATTCCGATTTTACGATGTAATTTGAGGTGTACATGGATATAAAGCAAAAAAGAGCAAAGAAAGAAAGTTTTAGCCTATTGGAGACGCAAAACGTGAACAAAAAGAACTCAAGGGTTCGATATAAGTGACACTAACCCTCAACGGTCTCTAGGTATGCGGCAGGCACAATGAATACCATCCCTCCTTGTTCCGTCTTCCACCATTCCTCCTCGCTCGTGTCTATGATCGTGAGTTCGTCTCCCTCTGTAAAAGGAATCTCGTCGGAACCGCCAGCAGCGTAGGAATACAGCGCCTTGGCTTTTACTATAAAATGTTGTGAGATTACGAATCACGATACAGAAAAGTCGGGACAAACTTGGCTTGACAACATCGACATAAGTCTTCGGGAATATACCCGATTTTCCAGTACTGACGAGGGTGCCAAACCACCAATCCCCACCAGACTTGGACGGATTGGCAGTAATGATATAGTTCTCTTCGAAACCTGTGTGGCATCATTGTCAGTGTCAATCATAATTGCAGCTTCATCCCTTACGTAGATCATCCGGTCCTTCGCCATCAAATGCGTACAATGTTCGTACGCGATGAGCTATCCCTGTAGTGAGCAACCAACAAAACATCAGAAAAAAAAATTGATGCTCACTGATCGTTTTGTCAATATCAGCCATATGGTCAGGAACCGCGTCCGGCGCAGCTTCATCAACATGAATAGCAGGGATAGAAGCCGGTGTTGCCTTCGCGGTGTCATCCTCTTCATCCTCCTCACGAGTTGAAGGCAACCTCTGGACCTCCACACCCGCATCAGCAGCACGATCGGCAAACCATCCCATGGATTGCCGATGACTAGATATCGAGCTAGGATCCTCATGAGCCATTGGCGAGGGTTCAGGCAGACGAGGTGGGAACGCAGGGCCCGGGGCAGCGTTGATATGTGGTGGTGGCGCGGTGTCACCGAGAACGCGTCCCGAGACTGGTGGTCCACTCTTGTCGACCGTCCTAGCAGGCCGAAGCTTTAGTCCTGCTTGTATAGAGCTCATCAACCCACTCCTGTCACCCGTGATTGGTGGGGAAGTTGCGGGAGGGGAAGGTGCAGGTGGGGGAGGTGCGCCCGTTGCGAGAGGCGCTGACGGAGGAGGTGGTGGTGGTGCAGGCGGAGCAGGCGATGTGGGAGAAGAGCGCGTCTTAATGTCAGCAGACTGAGGTCTGCTGCTCGGTATGATGCTACCAAACAGCTGCCTAGCAATATTCTCCCTTTGGCTCCGACCCGAAAATTCATCGTCGCTGCTCTCGTCGCCCTCAGCTTCTTTGATGTCATCCCAATCTTCGTCGATGGCCGAGGAAGGAGCGGTGTTATATGACGTCTTAACAGCTGCAGGGACAGGGCTTTTCGACGGGTTCGGGACAGACGGAGGCGGAGCAGTTTGTGGTCGTGCCCAAGGATTAGTGCTTCCATTCGCTGTAGAAGTAGAAGCTGCTGCAGCCACTGCGCCTTGGCCAATAAGACGGCTGAAAGGATTAGTGGATTTCGCGGAATCAGGAGCAGGAGTGACAGCCTTGGGCGGTCGAGGGGCAACAGGTGCAGCTAATGGGGGGCTCGGAGCTCTAGGTGGTGGCGGAGCGGCTGATTCAGCAGCCGCCGAAAATGCAGGCGCAGGTGCAGTATGCGGGGCAGCGGTCTTCGCCTTCAGAGCATTCAATCTCTCCTGGTACCTCTCTTCCTCCAAACGCTCCTCTTCTTCCGCCTGCTTCATTTGCCTCAGCTTCTCCGCACGCTCCTCCCTTATCTTCGCCTGCCGACGCTCCTCCTCGTCCTTCCTCGCCGCTTCCGCTTCCTCCTTCTCTAGCTGCCTCAGCCTCTCCGCACGTGCCTCCCGCTGTTTGCGAATAGCCTCCTCGCGGGCGCGAAGCGCTTCCTCCTCTGGGTCGATTTCAGGCTGCGGTGGAGGGGCAACGGCCACCGGTGGCTTGGGCGCGAGAGGGGAGACGGTAACCGGTGGACGTACCGCTGGTGCTTTCCGAGGAGGCGGTGGGGCAGGAGCCCGTTTAGGAGCAAGTGGTGGATTTCTAGGCGTCGGAGCAGGCGCAGGTGCCGCAGGAGCCGGTACTGTACGTGTAGGAGTCGGCGTCTTGACTTCTTTTGCAGCCTTCTCACTCTCAAGCCTCTGGTTACGGGTTCTCTCCCGTTCCTGTGCCTGCTGATCAGCGATCCGCGCCTTCTCCTCGGCCTCTTTCTTCTCCCGCTGAAGTCTGTCCTCGACAGAGGTGTCGATGGTGGAAGGAGAGGAGGACGGGACGGTTACACCCAGAGCTACTTTACGTGCCTCGATCATTCGCTTTGCTTCTTCTCGGGCGTAAGCACGGCGTTCCTCAGACGTCATGTTCTTCATGGGTGATGGAGACGGCGTAGCCTTGGGCGGGGTCGGGGCGGCATGTTCACGAGTTGAGCTCGAGGGAATGGCAGAGGGCACAGGAGGTGCAGGACGAGGTGCAGGAGGACTACGAGCACGTTCACGAGAACGTGATTCCTCACGTCTGTACAAGTCGCGACTGTAATCTTTCTCATCCCTGTCTCTATCTCTCTCATCTCGATCGAATGCTCCACGTGAGTATGGCCGGTCCCTATCATCTCGATCGTATGCACCCCGAGAATAGGGCCTATCCCTGTCGAATGCCCCTCGCGAATACGGTCGATCTCGGTCTCGGTCGTCGTACCGTCCAAACTTCTCGTTAGCTCGGTCTCGGTCACGTGCCCACTGTCTTTTCTCCCTTTCCTTCCTCTCATCTCTGGCCTTCATCTTTCTCTCCACCTCCGGTACTTTCTCATGCATAAGCGTCAGTAACTCCCGTTCAAGCTGCCTACGTTCCTGATCCTTCGCAGAGGTTCTTGGTCCCCGGGAGACATACTCAAGGTCATCACTGACCCGCTTAACGCGATACTTCAAATCGTCCATCTCCCTATCCAGCTCCTCATCTTCTGCGGTCCGTGATACATCAGCTTCGGCTGTGCGATCCAGCATCTCTGCGGTGTTTGCCAGCCTGCGCTTCAGATCGGACAGATCGGCGGATGGGCTGTCGGAGTCATTTCCAGACCGAACGTCGTCACGGTTAACATGTCGAGAGCGTGGCTGGTAGAACCCACCGGGTGGTTCAGAGTCACTATGCTTGTAGATGGTGGCATCACGTCCTGAGTCAATGGCTGACGTGGTAGTATTGAATGACCTGTTCTTCAATCGAGAGACGGGAGTGTCAACTCCGGGCGTGCGGGATTCGTATTTGAGAAGATCCTTCACGAGGTCAACGGAGTTGTCGAGGTCGCGAGCTGAAGGAGGAACTAGTTCGGGAGGAAGTTTGTCTGGGACGGGCATACCGCTCAACCCTTGGTGATCCATAAGTGATTCATCACGTCACGCCTGAATAGAGATACGTACTGCGATAAATGAGACCGATGGCAACATGGAACTCGGCAATATTTAATTTGCCACGATCATCGATATCGGCCAGAGTCCTTGAAACTATTAGAATATTAAGCTCGTTGAAACAATCTATGCGTACCAAATACGGGCCAGATCATCCTTCGAAAGACCACTAGCACCAAATACTTCCAATGCAGTTTGACCACTGATGAAACCCGTGCGTTGAGTATCCCACGACCTGAAGATGTCGTTATACTGCTTCTTCTCTGCCTTGGACAAAGCCCACGACATCTGCGGAGTACCCGTCGGTTGCGAAGCCAAACCAGCACCAATGGCCGGGGATGGACCTAAGAAGCGACTTCCTGGTGCTACTTGCTGCTGCACTTGCTGCTGCTGACGTGGCAAACCCCCCATAAGAGTAAGGCCCTGGTTCGGTGGCTGGTATTGAGTGGGTAGTGACGGCACTGGGGGTAGCGTTGGCTGAAAGACTAATCCACCAACTCCGAAGCCTCCGGGCTGCTGCAGAGGATTGTGCTGTTGAAACTGGGTATTTTGGGGCTGAAACTGCGCATTCTGAGGCTGGAACTGAGGATTTTGTTGCTGAAATTGAGGATTGGGAGGTTGGAAACCAGTCTGCAAAGGATATTGGTATCCAGGCTGGGCTTGCCCCCACTGCGACATGGTGGAAAAGGTCAACGCCGACTGCGGAATATTTCGTAATCCGGATGACACCATGTGACCTCCCAAAAATTATATTTAAAACTTATATATTAGGTAGTATATACAAAAAATGAACAAGACCGCTCAAAATGGAACAAAATAAAATAAACCTCTCCTCATGTAGAAGGGATAGTAGCATGTTTGCTTTCAGTGGATGGTGGTCCTTGTCTTGCTATTCCTTGCATTTCTCATAGTTGGCAATTGTTAGAAAACATGCACAGTTGCCTATATTCATTATGTAATGAACTTCTTATTTTATTTTACAAGGTTGGGAATGTGCCTCCGGCACGTGTTAACATGTTTAATAAGTAATATATTCAATATTTTTGGTTTTTGCACTTCCACTGTCATGACTTCATTTCTATGTTAGTCTGATAGTACTTCATTATTTTGGTTTTTGCACTTCCACTGTCATGTGTTAACATGTTTAATAAGTATGGACTTCATTTCTATATACATAGTACTTCATTTCTATGTTACTCTAATAGTACTTCATTATATACAATATTTTTGGTTTTTGCACTTCCACTGTCACTTGGCCATATAGCCTTGATGTTGTGCACAGACCTTACTCATGATATTGCTACACAGAACCACTCATGAGTGAAGTATGGCTTATGTTGGTCACTGTGTTCATTAACTTTCTCAACATCTCATTGCATTTTTTGACTTCAGTGCACATTGTTCACTTCATTGCATTTTTTGACTCGGTCTGTGAATGTGTGAGTGGTAGTTTATTTTCATGGGCCAGCTTGCATATACATAATACAATGCTTAATTCCACTACAGTTACTCAACTCCTTAGTTGCCTTTGGACTTGGGGTGTCATGGTTACACAACTCTTTAGTTGACTTTTAGATAGTACACAACTCTTCAGTTGACTTGGGACCATTGGCCCCAAGTCAACGTGGGTGGATTGTAGTGTTTATCCCCTTCCACATCTCTCCCATCCCCATTTCCTCCATCTCCTTCCTCTTCTCCTCCATCACCTTCCCCATCCCCATCTCCCCCATCACCTTCCTCTTCTCCCTCTTCCCCATCCCTATCTCCCCTATCCCCACCTCTCCCATTCCCATCCCCTTCTCCACCTACCCCATCCCCATCCCCTTCTCTACTTACCTCACCCCCATCCCCTTCCCATCCCCACCTCCCCATTCCCATCCCCCATACCCATCTCCCCTATACCCATCTCCCCCATAACCATCTCCCCCATTTCCATCCTCTTCTCCCCCTTCCCCATCCTCATCTCTGCTATCCCAACCTCTCTCATTCCCATCCCCTTCTCCACTTACCTCACCCCCATCCCCTTCCCATCCCCACCTCCCCATTCCCATCCCCCATACCCATCTCCCCCATCCCCATCCCCTTCTCCCCCATCCCCCATCCCCATCTCCCCCATCCCCATCCACCTCTCCCTCTCCCTCTCCCTCTCCCTCTCCCTCTCCCTCTCCCTCTCCCTCTCCCTCTCCCTTATCCCCTTCTCCACCTACCCCATCCCCATCCCCTTCTCCACCTACTTCACCCCCATCCCCTTCTCCACCTACTTCACCCCCATCCCCTTCCCATCCCTACCTCCCCCTTCCCTCTCTCCCTCTCCATCCACCCTCCTTCTCCCCTCTCCCCCCCTCCCCTCCCCCCTCACCTCCTCATGCACCCTCCCCCTCCTCCCTCTCCCCTCTCTCCCCTCTCTCCCCCTTCTTCCTCACTCCCCCTCTCACCCCCCCCTCTCATGTTCTCCCACTCTCATATCCTCATCCCCTCAATACTTCACCCCCATCACCCCCTCACTCACTCCCTCCCCCCCTCACTCACTCTCCCCCTCCTCATCTCCTCCCCCCTCCTTCCCCCTCACCCCTTCACCCCCCTCCTCCCTTCACCCCCTCTCCCCTCTCCCCTACTCCCCTCCCTCTCCCCCCTCTCCCCCCCTCTCCATCCATCCTCCTCCTCCTCTCTCCCCCCTCCCCTACTCACTCCCCCCCCTCCCCCATCACCCCCTCACCCACTCCCACCTCCCATTCCCCCCTTCACCCCCTCCCCCCCTCTCTCCCTCACTACTTCACCCCCTCACCCTCTCACCCCTGCTCTCCTCCCTCTCCTCTCTTTTGAATGTTGTAAAAAATCTCCAACTTCACTTTGTCATTAAACTCAATTTTTACACTCTATATAGAAAAAGTGCCCAGACCCAAAAAAAAAAAAAGATAGAGGTGGCGAAAATTAGCTGAGAAAAAGGTTCCCACCATTGAGTTATATTTGTCATCATGTCTCACGACTCTCAAAGTTGGTCATCACTTTCCCATCCACTCAGAGCAACTCCCATGGCCTCTTCACTTCCCATGGCCTAGTCACCTGACCATCCTCCTTTTATTATTGACAAGGTTTTTAAATGTGCCTTCGGCACACGTGGTTCACTGTGTTCATTAATTTTATCAATATCTCATTGCATTTTTTGACTCAATCTGTAAATGTGTAGGTGGTGGTTCATTTTCTAATGAACACCTCACTGCATTTTATTCATGGATGCACAACTTTTTATTTGACTTTTAGATGGTACACAACTCTTCAGTTGACTTGGGACCATTGGCCCCAAGTCAACGTGGGGGGGTTGTGGTATTTATCCCCTTCCCCATCCCCATCCCCAACATGCCCACCTACCCCATCCCCATCCCATGCCCACCTACTCTATCCCCTCCCTCATCTCCCCATCCCCTCTCCCATCTCCCCCATCCCCCTCTCCCCCATCCCCTTCCTCTCCTCCTCTCTCCTCCCCTTCTCTACCCCCTCACCCCCTCCTCTACCCCCTCACCCCCTCATGCACCCTCCCCCTCCTCCCTCCTCCCTCCATTCTCCCCCCCTCCTCTCTCTCATCTCTCTCCCCCTTCTTCCTCACCCCCTCCTCTCACCCCCCCCCTCTCACCTTCTCCCACTCTCTTATCCTCACCTACTCTCCACTTTCTCACTCCCTCCCCTCCTCTCTCCCTCACTCCCTCACCCCCTCACTCCCTCCCCCCCTCACTACTTCACCCCCTCCCCCCTCTCCATCCATCCTCCTCCTCCCCTCCCCCCCTCCCCTACTCCCTCACCCCCTCACTACTTCACCCCCTCACCCCCTCACTACTTCACCCCCTCACCCCTCTCCATCATCCTCCTCCTCTCCTCTCCTCCCTCCCTTACTCCCTCACCCCCTCAGTACTTCACCCCCTCACCCTCTCACTACTTCACCCCCTCACCCCTGCTCTCCTCCCTCTCCTCTCTTTAAATTTTGTAAAAAATCTCCAACTTCACTTTGTCAGTATTAAAGTAATATTTATTGACTTTACATCATAACAAACTCAAATTATAACTTGTTAGTAAGTC
This sequence comes from Tricholoma bakamatsutake, assembly GCA_029959215.1. Lineage (NCBI taxonomy): Eukaryota > Fungi > Basidiomycota > Agaricomycetes > Agaricales > Tricholomataceae > Tricholoma > Tricholoma bakamatsutake. The sequence continues at coordinate 10,512,079 of CP114862.1, forward strand.
TGCATAATGACTTTGTATTGAACTAATTTTTATTGAGTTGACTTCATAATGGTAACTGTAATTTTATTTTATATCAAATGCCTTATTTCAAAGATCATTTTACAGACTTATTTTTTACTGACACATTTTTAAACTTGACTCATTTCTAGACTAATTTTCGTAGACTTTACTTCATAATGAGCTCATTTGTAACTGTTATTTTGCTGACTTTACTTTGTAACGAACTCAATTTTTAAACATACTGTATTCAAGTAATTTTTATTTCCTTTACTTCATAATGAACTCAATTGTAACTCTTATATTTTACTAATTTGACTTTGGCATGAACTCAATTTTCAATTTGAACTTATTCAATACTGACTTGATTTTATTTCCTTTACTTCATAATGAACTCAATTGTAACTCTTATATTTTACTGATTTAACTTTGTCCTGAACTCAATTTTCAATTCAAACTTATTTCAATACTGACCTGACTTTGTAATGACCTCACTTAAATTGCAAATAACATTTTATTGATCCACTTGTTACTGACTAATACAGAGATGTGTCTAAATCATCTTTTTTGGGTCATGTGCCAAGGTCATGATCAGGTTTTTGCATTTTGTTCAGCCCGCGAGGTTCGCTTAGTCAGCTTTCACAGCATAGTAAATGGAATGACGGTTGCTCCTCAGTCAAATTTTATTTAGCAAACACTGCAATATAGCGCCTTACATGCCATGCAGACATTATTCTACATAGCCAATGAGCCCAGAGCCAAAAAAAAAAGTTTGAGGTGGCGAAAAATTAGCCAGAAAAAAAGTTCCCACCTTTGAGTTATATTTGTCATACTTTCTCACCATTTTCACTTTCCCACACCTCTGCAGAGTCTCACGGCGTGATGCTATTCCCACCCCTGCGGAGTTTGTCATCCATTTACCCACGCCACCTTCACGTGACCATCCTCGCTTTATTATTGACAAGGTTTTTAAATGTGCCTCCGGCACACGTTGTTCACTGTGTTCATTGATTTTCTATGAGTAGTAGTTACATATGTACAATATATATTTTAATCTAATAACACTTCATCATATACAATATTTTTTGTCTTTGCACTGTCCTCTGAGCTTGGCCATATTGCCTTGATATTGTGGACAGACTTGACCCTGGATATTGCCACATAGAACTGCCCATGTGTAAAGACAGGACTCCTGAAATCCAAACCCACATGCTTCACTGACTGCCCTTGTGACTTGTTGATCGACATTGAAAAGCAAAGACGAACAGCAAACTGCAGTCGAGAGAGTGTGAAGGGGATTTGACCTTCAATGGGCCGAAGTCGCATCCGTGGAATGAAAACAGTCTCTCCTGCATTATCTCCAGTGATCAACCGAATCTCCAAAACCCTATTCCTGATCCGAGTCAATGTCCCCCGACTTCCATTGCAGACCCCTCCAGCAATGTTGAGATTGCGAAGTATCATGACAGGGACGCCGACCTTGAGTGCCAAATGTGCCAAAGGTAGACCTGAGCAGTTGATGGAGTTAAGATATTCTTGGGGATATAGAAGTTCGGCATTCTCATCATTTGCAATCGAGTCAGCACTGTGAAAGATGTGCTCCTGCCCAGGAAAATTGTGAAGAATGTGATGGTTCAAATCATCAACATCATCGTTCTTGCTCGCCAGGATGACCCGCTCTGAAAAGTATTGATCTGAATGCTGAGCCTGATCATAGATGCCAGGATAGATGGTGTCGATGAGAGAAGCGATGGTGTTCTGAGGACATTTGAGATGATCAGGAAGATTGATAGTGCCACCTTCATCTGTATGACCACCCTTTCCAACCTCCAACTGCCACTTTGCAAAGTTGCGCTCCTGAAGATCGTCTGTGTTCAAATGCATGTTGATTTTGAGATGAAGGATTTTGATGTGTTGCCAGAGAACAGAGCATTGCAAAGAAGCACCAACGATTTGAGGTCGAGAACCCTTCTCAATGACAGGCAGGATCTGATGAAAGTCACCCCCAAAGACCACAGGCACACCCCCAAAGGGTTTGTCACATTGGAGAATGTCTTTCAGAGTGCGGTTGACAGCTTCATGGAGATGACGATGCTGCATGAGTGCCTCGTCCCAAATGATCAAGTCGGTCTGCTGCAGGAGCTGTGCCCGTGTTGAACCTCTGGAAATGGTGCAGGTGGATGACTCGTTTATGATGATTGGGATCTGAAAGCAGGAATGGGAAGTACGACCGCCTTTGAGCAAAAGAGCAGCTATTCCAGACGATGCAGCACAGAGGACGATCTTGCCTTGAGAGCGAAGCTGATGGCAGAGGGTGTTGTAAACATAGGTTTTGCCAGTGCCACCTGGACCATGGAGGAAAAAGGTCTGGCCAGTCTTGTTGTTGACTGCATGCATGATCTCATCAAAGACAGCCCTCTGATCGTGATTGAAAGTGTCCAGATTATGTGCAGCCAACTTGGCCTGCTCCACAATATCGTATCTGCGCTGCTCTGCGATCAACCGGTTCTGAATGTTGGCATCCCAATTCTGAGTAATCTGAGGCATGTATGGCCAATCCTTCTCGAGAGATTTCCCAGAGACCATGAGAAGCTGATTGATAAGATAAAGGCCATAATCATGGACATCGTCATCGGTGGGGTTGATACGAATGTTGGTGTGCTGGAGCTGATATCTCAAGTCATCGCAAATGTGAGGCCAATATGTATTCCAGAGGTGGACAGGATCAGAGGGAGCACAGTCACAAAGGATGGTGACAAAAAGATTGCGAAGCTGATGACCGGTTGCCATGGACTTTGCTTCCTCCAGACACTGCTGCCACTCTTGGTCATCCTCCAAAAGGCCACGGGCAAGGCAGGCCTCTCTGAATGAGGGAGCGATGATGCCCTGAAAAGTGCGAAGGTCTTCGTATGATGTAGCCCCTTTCACAGCAGTGAGAAGCAGCCTGAGGTAAAAGCGTTCACTGGCACTGGGTGGAGCATAGAACATCCTTCCAATGGCGAATCCCCTCTGCCTGGGCTTCCACTTGTGAGCCCTTTGATCCCACACAAATTTGGAAGGAAAGTCTTGGTAAAGAACGACCTGTGCAAGCTCTGGATACTCCTGATTGGCCTTGAAGAAGGCAGTGAGGGTGGTGTCATGCTGTGCAGCATGCTGGACGATTTCCTGGATAGACTGTGGACCATTCTGATTCCAAGTGACATACTGCTGGCCAGGAAGGTGGACCTGAAGACGGACGACGTTGGGAGAAGCACCATGCATGGTGAAGTGGAAGAGGCGCCAGATGCTTTCGCATGCAGATATGTAGCGAGCGTCGAGGTACTGCCTGACTTCATCATTGCAAGTTCCAAACTCCATGGTGATGCGATCGTGGCCTTTGTAAACATATTTGTAGATGTACTTGATGGCCTTGATGGAGCTGATGGACTCGATATTGATGTGGCAACGGTACTTCGAGATGAGATAGGCAGAGTAAGTTACCACCCAACGATTGTCGACCTGCTTTCCCCGAACGTGATATGTCTTTCCAGTGTCCCGACGCTTGGTAGAGGCATAGGCATCCTCAGAGATGGTGGTCTGATCCCTGAATGGCTTGGGGAAACCTTTGGAGCACTGTCCATTCACCATGCAAGGAGCTGCGGGGTTCTCTGCACCACAGGGTTTATGGACCATGAACTTTTTGATGAGGTTGAGGAGCTCAGGATCATCGTCAGGAAACTCTGAAGACAGAAGGCTGTCTATCTGCTCGGGGGTGCGAAGCTTGGATTGCTCATCGAGAAAGATAATGCAGTGCATGTGAGGAAGGCCACGCTTCTGAAACTCGATGGTGAATAGATAAGCCACAGCCTTTCCAAATATGCCAGCCTCGATATCCTTGATCATCTCCTTCTGCTTTGCATAGAATGCACCAACAACCAAATCTGGGCAATCTGCTGCAGTCTGCCCTGGAAGAAGAGCATCCCGTATTTCTGGCCAGGCAGGGTTGGCAGTGATGGTGAGAAAGAGATCGCCTCCATTGCAGTGACGATTGATGGTGAATGCATCCTGAAGAAGCTGCTGCATGTGATGTGTGCTTCCTGCAAAGGACGAAGGAAGAATGATTCTTTGACCCAGAGACTCTGTGTCCACATCGATGTTTGCAGCCACAGCATCTGCCAGGCCAACATAGACTTCGCCTTGAATGGTGTCCTGATTCATCAAAATCCAGCGCAACCGATCCTGCTCAGCAGTGGCCCATCCATCACACACAAACTCCTGAAAGAGTTTTCCAGTCAGAAAGATATGCTGGGGCTCGACAGCAGGTGGTCGAAGGTGGAGGCGATAGCAGTAGAATTCGGATTTGGAGACATGTTTGTGAACTCTGGCACCAACTCGGTTGTTGGCATCGACAGCTGCATACTCGATTTGAGGGTGCCATTGGAGCTGGCCAGTAGGAAACAGCAAAACATAGTGAAGGGCAGGATAGACGGGATGGACGTCACTGATGCGCTGAAGGGGAGGCCCATGCCTGCGGTAGAGAACAATGTCGCGTGTGCTCTCTGGCTGATCGCCATCACCTGGAAGAATGACAGCGATCTCACTATTGGTAGCATCGGGCAGATTGTAGTGGCGACGGTCACAGGATTGATCAAAATGCAAAGCTATCTTGCACTGCTGGTGTGAAGGCAAGTTCCTGGTGAGCTCATGAGCCTGCTTGTACATCTGAACTGCTGGATGGTGATGGTGGAGCATGTCCTGAAGAGTGAGCAAAGTGTGGTGATGGAGGTGAGTGTTCCAGGCATTGGCCATGCGAAAGTTGACAGCGTCAGCTGGATCGTAAATATATAGCTGAGCATAAACAGGAGGTTCACCCTCTGGTGGAAGCAGAGATCCGATCTTGTGGGACAGCTCGCCATGGAGTTTGTAGACATAGGGACCGACACCATCATTCACAGCCTCTTCGCCCTCATTGACCGACTCGTCAATCTTGCGACCGATAGAAGTCATGGCGAGTGCATTATTGGATGTGCGGATGTGATCACGAAATGATTTACCAATGTCATCCTGAGCAGTGAGCAATTGCATAAGCTCAGGTGGGACTGGGTGAAGAGGTGGTAAAGCGATCTTTCCACTCAGGCAGCACATGCCGAATCGAGGATGGATATTTGAGGATTTCATAAGACGTTCAGCCATCCAGTGCAAAGCATGGCAATCAGGGCACTCCACATCCATATTTCCCAGATGATGAACAGGCCAATCTAAATTAAATGGCTGGCGGGCAGGAGGCAAAACAGGCAGAGGTGGTGGTGGTGGTGGTACAGGATCAATCTTGGATAATCAAGTCAGTCACCAAATTGATGAAAACATTATCAGCATGCTTACATGCGGAGGTACATTGGCTACAGGAACAGCAGGAGCAGGAACAGCAGGAACAGCAGGAACAGCCAGAGGTGGGGGAGGTAGAGGGAGAGGTAGAGGTGGCTACATCATTATTCAGTCAGACCATTGCACATGATGTAGAATTTAATTCAACATACAGCAGCCAGAGGTGGAAGTGCTGCATGCTGCACAGCAAGTGCAGCCCAAGCCATTGCAGGAACCATTGGTGGAGGAGCCATTGGTAGAGGTATATTGGCCACAGGAATGGGAGGTGCAGGAACAGGAGGAACAGGAGCCGGAGGGTCAAAAACAGGAGGCAGAAAAGGCTGCATCAGTATTATGTTGTTAATTAACCTGTGTCACATAGAAGAATATGTAATCCAACATACAGCTACAGGAACTTGATGTCCAGGCCAGGCCATTGGAGGAGCGACAGGAATAGGAGGTGCAGGAACCAAAGGAACAGGAGCTGGAGGGTCAAAAACAGGAGGAGGACCCAAAGGTGGAACTCGCAGCCCAGCCTGGGCGATTGCATAAGTATTAGGAATAGGAGGTGCAGGTGCAACAGGAATAGCAGGTGCAGGAGCAACAGGAATGGGAGGTGCAAGAATAGGAGGTGCTGAAACAGGAGGGTCAAAAACAGGAGGGGCAGGAGGGGCATTAAAATAATATGGAAAAGCTGCATTGTGTAAAGGAGCAACCACAGGCAGAGGTGGAGCTGCATGAATTGAGCCTCTTCCCCTCCCTCTTCCTCTTCCTCTGCCTCTGCCTCTCACCACCTGTGGAAGGGGAGGAAGTGCTGCCAGCTGTTGTGCCAAATGAGGAGGAAGATGGTTGTATTGAGGAGGTGGAGGTGGAGGGGCAAGAAAAGGATCGGAGTCATTCCCATTCAGCAAACCACCATGGGGAGGTGGCACAGGCAGCAAAGGCTGGGCGATGTTCATTGTGCGAGCGTGGTGTGGAGTCTGGTGGTGAGTAGGGCTATCCAAGGTCCGTTGGTCCTGTTCAGTTTGCTGTGCAGCCATCTGAACACGTCGAGGAGTATTGGGCGGAGTCGGGTCCATGGGAATCGGAGAGCTCTCTTACAGCAGCAGAGGAGGTGAGATTCTTGTAGGAGGCTGTGAAATCAGTGCAAACAGTGGCAGTTGATAGTGGAGCGACTTGGGGAGGCAACTGCAAACCCGCCAGCCCAATCTCCCTGCACACTGTGCCCTGAGAGAGGTCCAAAAAACAACTGGCAGACACTCTTTTTGTTGAAAAAAGAGAAGCCAGGGAGGTAGGACTTCACAGAGCTTCACCTTGGTCTACAGATACCCCAAGAATGCAAAAACAACCCCACTGGAAAAGAGCCCAGAGCCAGAAAGAGAGCAGAAAAGCTAGAAGTGGCCAAAAATCAGCTGAAAATTGGGTTCCTACACCCAGCAAGCCGAAAATTAGCTGAAAAAATTGATCCTACACTCAGTTATTAGATTTGTCATGATAGGAACACCTTATTATATTTGTCAGCAGGTCAAACATCAGCTGAAAATTTGGTTACTACACTCAGTTATTAGGTTTGTCATCATGGTAACCTTATTTGTCATCAGGCCACAAAGTAGCCGAAAATTTGGTGGTTCCTACACTAAGTTATTAGATTTGTCATCATAGGAACACTTAATTATATTTGTCATCAGGAAAATATTTGTTCTGATGGGAACAGTTATATTGAATTTGTGATCGGGCCCAAAACTTATCATGGGAACAGTTAAAAATAGCCGAAATTTTTTTTTCGGCTAATTTTTGAAATGATGGAAACACCCAGGTTAGCCGAAAATTGGATTACATTCCCACAATGTCAGATTTTGATATTTGTCATACTTTCTCACCATTCTCCCATTCCCACACCTCTGCAGAGTCTCACGGCGTGATGCCATTCCCACACCTCTGCAGAGTCTCACGGTGTGATGCCATTCCCACCCCTTCGGAGTTTGTCATCATTCCCACGACCCCTTCACGTGACCATGCTCGCTTTATTATGGATTACATTGAATTATGCTTACCTTATGCTGGCATGAGAATTTTATTTCACACATATCAATATGTGTGCATTGAATTTACAATATATGCAATAAACTTAAATACATACACACCTACCCCATGGAAGGATAAATGGGCATCCAACACTAGGAGTGGGTCACAGAATAAAGTGGAGTATCTATTACATATGCTATCTACTACATATGTTACGACCATTTTGTGGGAGTGATGGCAAGCTAAATGGGGTAGTTTTTCGGCTGAGATCAGTGATTGATCGGCGATGATTGATGGGATGATGCGCACAACATATGGGACGACCATTTTGTGGGAATGATGAGAGTGATGGTTGATGGGATTATCTAAAATTTGTCAGAGCTATGCAAAATTTGTCAGAGCTGTGCAAAATTGGTCAGAGCTGTGCAAAATTTGTCAGAGCTGTGCAAGATGAGTCAGAAATGATTGCATTAGTCAGAGCTAACTAAAATTTGTCAGCTCTGACTAATATAACTGGGCTTCAAAATGTGGTCGTAGCATGAGCTTATGACCCATGCCTTTGTCATGGCATTCGCTCACCTTGCTCGCTCAGCCTGACACCGGCATGGGCCAGCTCGCGTATATGTAACACAATGCTTAATCCCACTACAGTTACTCAATGACCGAAATGGTCATAGCATATGTAATGAACGAGCTTATGACCCATGCCTTTGTCATGGCATTCGCTCGCTTTGCTCGCTCAGCCTGACACTGGCATGGGCCAGCTCGCGTATATGTAACACAATGCTTAATCCCAATACATTACTCAACTCTTCAGTTGCCTTTGGACCTTTGGCCCAAAGTCAATGTTTGGGGGTTTATGGTCATACAACTGTTTAGTTGACTTTTTGGATGGAGCGAGCCCTAATCTGGTATCTGTATAAATAATAATACACATTGAATCAACGTGGGGGGGTTGTGGTGTTTATCCCCATCCCCTTCTCTTCTCCTTCCCCATCCCCATCCCCATCCCCATCCCCATCCCCATCCCCATCTCCCCCTTCCCCCTCTTCCCCTCCCCCTCTCTCCCTTCCCCATCTCCCATTCCCATTCCCATCTCCCCCTTCCTCATTGCTATCCCAACCTCCCCCTTCCTCATTGCTATCCCCACCTCCCCCTTCCCCCTCCCCATTCCCCTCTCACTCTCCCATGTCCCCCTCCCTCCTCTACACCCCTTCATACCCCCTCCCCACCCCTCATACCTCTTCTCCATCCTCACCCCCTCACACCCCCTCACACCCCCTTACACCCCACACACTCTCTCACATTTCTTCTCTATCCCTCTCCTGCCCACCCCCTCACACCCCCTCACACACCCCTTCAGACTCAGCTCACTTATGAAGTTTCAAACTCCACATCAAACTCAGCCATGCTCCACCCAGCTCACCTCTATGCAACGACCACATTTTGAAACCCAGCTATATGACTAATTTTTAGTCAGCTCTGACTAATGCCATCATTTCTGACCAAGCCTGACAAATTTTAGATAATTGCATCAACCATCAGTCCCATCATTCCCACAAAATGACTGTAGCCTATGTTATGCAGCATGTCACCTATTTTTAGCCCTGATCCCATCACGCCATCACTCCCACAAAAAATCGTCATAGCATATGTAATAGATTACACTCTGCTTTGAGCTGCTCCAGACACTCTTTTTATACAAAACCATGTCCATTTTGAACCGAACTCGCCCTGCTTTTATTCCTTTCTCCTTATACAGAACCATGTCCATTTTTAACCGAACTCGCCCTGCTTTTATTTCTTCCTCATCTTCAAAGAGCCTTTGCTTTCAGCTACTCCAGACACTCTTTTTATACAAAACCATGTCCATTTTGAACCGAACTCACCCTGCTTTTATTCCTTCCTCGTCTTCAAAGAGCCTTTGCTTTCAGCTACTCCAGACACTCTTTTTATACAAAACCATTTTGAACCAAACTCGCCCTGCTTTTATTTCTTCCTCGTCTTTAAAGAGAGATTCTTTTGATCTTCTTGATTGACTTGGTATTGACTTGTATTAAGGTGTTATTGACATTATTACAAAGTTGTATTGACTTGTTATATTGACTTTACTACAAACTTGTTGCTAATATCATTACAAACTTTTATTGACTTGTTATTGACTTTATTACAAATTTGTATTCACTTGTTATTGACTTGTTATTGACATCATTAGAAACTTGTATTGATCTGTTATTGACATTATTACAAACTTTTATTGACTTGTTATTGAATACACACCAAGGTTTACTAACCTGCCCTAAAGTTTTCTCACAATAAATTTTTCAACCATTTGATTCAATCCCAGTACAATCCAAATCTAATTCTAATTCTAATTCTAATTCTAATTCTAAATCCAAGTCTATGTTGATATCTATATTAGTTTCCAATTCCTGTAAATAATCTCTCAAGTTACTCACCTTTGCTAAACAACTCCATTCAACACTTCCTTGTATACCACATTGGCAGTTCTGTTATTTCCATTGTTTTCATTCAACAGCACCTTGATCCTTTCTCTAGATGTACACCTTGATAGTGCCACATATAGCTGCCCATGTGAGAACACTGGTGTCTGCAAGTCCAAGCCAACATGGGATACTGATTGGCCTTGTGACTTGTTGATAGTCATGGCAAATGCCAAGCGAACTGGAAATTGATGTCGACGAAGTGGTAATGGCAAGGTCTCTGCTGAAGGCTCCAATGTGATCCGAGGAATGAAAACAATATTTCCTGCAAACTGTGCATCTCCACTGATGATCCTACACTTCAATACATGTGGTCTGGCTTCAAGAAGGATAAGTCGAGTTCCATTGCAAAGACCCATGGTGACATCCAGATTGCATAGAAGCATGAGAGGACAGCCTATCTTAAGTGCTAGCCTGGAGAGAGGAAGGCCACTTGCTTTGATAGAGTTTAGATACTCTGCAGAATATGGCTGGTAGTTGTTTAACTCCTGCTCTCTAAATGAAACTGTATCAGCACTGTTGAAGACATGCTCTGGTCCAGGAAATTTGGCAAGAAGAAGAGAGTTGATGACATTGACATTGTCATTTGTGCAGGAGAGAATGGTCCTATCCAAATAGTACTGATCTGGCTTGTTCCCCTGCTCTATGCCTGGATATGTGAAGTTGATAAGGTGATCCATGGTATTTCCATGGGAGAGCATGTTCTGTGGAATCTGTATAGTGTCTGCAGCATCGACTGTTGTGCCTGCACCAATGTGCAAGAGCCAGGCAGCATGTGCAGTGTTCTCTGGAGTTCTGTCGAGTCACATATTCTTGGTCAAGTGATAGACAGTAATGTGTTGCCAGAGAGTGCTCCTTTTGATGGATGAAGCTATGATCTGTTCTCTAGTGCCCCTAGGAATGACAGGTAGGGTCTGTCTAAAGTCACCTCCAAACAAAACAGTGATTCCACCAAATAGAACATTCTTCTTCTTAAGATCACGCAAAGTGCGGTCTACTGCATCTGTGGCATATTTGTGCTGCATAGGAACTTCATCCCAGATGATGATGGAAGTTTGATCAAGGACCTGGTGCAGATCTGAACCTCGAAGTATTCTGCAAGTAGAGGCCTCATCGATTTCAATTGGGATTTTGAACATGGAATGTGCTGTGCAACCCCCTTCTAGAAGCAATGCAGCGATTCCGGATGATGCCACACAGAGAGCAATTTTTCCTTGAGCACGAACAGCAGCTGCGATGGTGTTGCAGACAAAGGTCTTTCCACAACCTCCAGCACTATGCAAGAACATGAGCTTTCCCTTGTTATTGTTGACAGAATCCATTGCAGCATCAAAAACCTGTCTCTGCCTATGATTGAAAAGCTGAAGATTGTGAGCAACAGTGATGGCCAACTCTTCAACATTGTAATCCCTTTGTTCCTGCAAAACCCTATTGGCAGGAACATCAATGTGCCAGTTTCCTTCAATGGCGGGCATCTCTGGATAATCAGAAAGTTGTTTGCCTGATCTGATAAGGATCTGATTGATGAGATGCAAGCCGTACATGTAGACTTAATCATCTGTAAAGTCTGTATCTGGATAGATGGAAAGAAGCTTGACTCTGAGGTCATCACAAATGTGATGTTTGAACTGGTTCCAGAGGATGTCAGGTGATGTTGGATTGCAATGAAGAAGAATGGTGGCAAAGAGCAATCTGAGAGAGGAACCAAGCTGCATCTGTGATGCCTCTGTAAGACACTGGACCCATTCCTGGTCATCCTGCAAAAGACCCAATGCAACACAGGCCTGCTTGAATGTATTATGGATGACACCATTGACAGTGCGCAAGTGCTGGAATGATGTTGCCCCTGTCACAACAGTAAGAAGCAGCCTGAGGTAGAGCCTTTCTCTCTGGGCAGGAGAAGCAAAGTACATTCTGCCAATGGCAGGCTCGCCATGCCTTCTTGGGTTCCACTGCTTCTTGGTTGGATTGTAGACCCATGCTTGAGGAAAGTTCTGGTAGGTGACAGTACGTGCTGCTTCATATGTTCTGTTGGCTTCAAACCAAGCAGTGAGACATGTGGTCTTGGCAGCAGGCCTCTCCAAAACCTCATCAATATTGTCTTCTGCATTGAAGTAGACTGTTTGTTGGTCCTCCAGATGGACAGGCAGACGATAAACATGAGGAGACTCTGCATGCATTCCAAATTCATTCATGTGCCAGCAGCTTTCCACAGATCCAATGTAATGTGCATCCAGATACTCCTTGACCTCATCTCTGTCTTGGTCGAGAATCTCAATCATGGTTCTGTCATGGCCTTTGTATATGTACTTGTGGATATACTTGACAGCCTCTACTGAAGAACAGATCTCGACATTGATGTGACAGTTGTATCTGACAAATGAACCAAGTCATTAACCAATAAATATAATGTGAGATAAATGTTCCTTACTTTGCAGCCAAATAAGGATTGTGTGGGATGACATGTCTGTTATCATAAAGATAATTACGCTTCCTCACTGTTCTACCATTGTTGGGTCTGGCATAATCAGGATAATTGTTTGCAGTAAAGGAAGTTTGTTCTCTGAACTGCTTGGGATACCTCTTGCTGCACCTATTGTCAACCATGCATGAAGCCTTGGGTTTGTCATGACTGCAAGGACCATGAAGCATGCAGGTAGTTATAGTGTGATAGAGCATTGGCTGTGTGACAGGATCAGGAATCTGTGCTGATACAATGGAATCAACATCATGTGCATCACAGATGTTGTTGGCTGGATCGAGAAATATAAGGAGGTGCATATGTGGAAGGCCTCTCTTTTAAAACTCGATGGTATGGATGTGTGCCACTACTTTACCCAAAACACCATCCTTGATATCCTTGAGCAATGCATTCTTTTTCTGTTCAAAGACACGTGCAACAATGTCTGGCCTGTCATAAGCTTCCTGCTTTTTTCCATGGGTGCTAAAACATGGATTGGGTGATTCCTCCCACAACAGAGCTTCCTGGATTTCTGGCCACTGTGGATTGGCAGTCATGGTGAGAAAGAGATCTGGCTTGCCAAAAAAGCGACAAATGGCCATGGAATCCTGGAAAAGCTGATTCATATGCCTTTCACTGCCTATATGGGTTGAAGGAAGAATGATGCGACTCCCATGATCCTCTAGATTGATATTTTCATCCCGGTCACTCATGGCAGCATCTCTCAATCCAGCATACACATCGGCTCTAAGCTCCTTCTGGTGATGTCGGACCCAGTTCAACATATTTTGTTCAATAGAAGCCCAAGCATCTACAACATACTGCTGCAAAAGATTTCCACCCCAAAACAATGGTGGCTGCTGTCCTGGCCTTGGATGCAACCAATAAGCATGGTAGCATCTCTGACTGACATTGGGAACTCTTCTGGCTCCATATGCACCTTGGTGTGCAGGTATATCTGGGTGCCATCCATCTTCACCATGAGGGAAAAGCAAAACATAGTGCAGAGTTGAATAGGATGGATGCAACTGGCTGATACGCCTAAGCCCTCCCCCTCTCAGCCTGAGAACAATATCTCTGTGATTAGACCGTTCCTCAGAGCCATCACCTGGAATAATAGCTGCCACTTCATCATTGGCTGTAGGGAGATTATAGCGACGTAAATCCTGGGTTCTATCTGATCGCAGCCATATGGAGACATTGTCCTGCTCTTTTGGAGGCTTTTCTCTCATGATCTGAAATGCCTGCTTGAATAAAGGCACATAAGGATGGGTATTATTTAGCATAGCCTGCAGGTCTGTCATGATAACTGAATTGAGATTATTGTTTCGCCGCTCCCAAATGTTGAGCTGTGCAATAGGATCATGAATATGGAGCTGTGCATAGGCTGCAGGCTGTCCAGGAGGTGGCAGAAGTGCTCCAGAAAGATGATGAAGATCGCCATGAATACGAAAGCTGTATATGCCTGATGTACCTGTAACAGAATGGTCCACCTTGACACCTAAAGAAGTGAATGCAAATGCAGCATTGTACTGTCGGATATTTGTTTTAAATTCCTTAGAAAGAGAACTTTTGCCACACAACAGATCTCGCAATGTGGCAGGAGCAGGTCGGAAAGATGGCAGACAAATTTGTCTCTGCAAGCAGCAACTTCCAAACTTTGGCACAGCTCTGGTAGACCTGGACAGTTTTTCACAATCAAAATGCAAGGCATGGCAGCGTGGACACTCCACATTCATGGGTCCAAGTGAATGTCTGGGAATTGGTTCCTGATAAGGTGCACGACCGAGTGGTAATGGCCTTGCAGGTTGATGTGGAGGTAGAGGTACAGGCATAGGTGGAGGCAAAGGTGGCAACATTGGAGGATTCAGGAATGAAGCAGGCAGCAACGGTGAAGGAGATTGGATGGGAGATGGTGGCAATGATGGAACATGGAATATTGGGTCAGGCAGCAGTGGTGATGAAGATTGCGGAGGAGAAGATGGAAATTGTAGAGGATCTACCCTTCCAAACTCATCATAATAATCTGATGGCATAGGAGATGGTGGAAATTGCAAAGTGGTTACCCTTCCAAATTCATCATAATAATCAGATGGCAGGGGAGAAGGTGGAAATTGGAAAGAAGACTGGCTCCCATCATCATCCTCAGATTCCTCATTCTCCATTTCTCTCCTCAAAGCAATCTCATTATTCCTCTGTTCTTCATACTCAGCAGCCAACAATGCAGCCATTTCCCTATCCATCTGAATTTGTTCTGCCTGTGCATCCACTTGAGCTCGATATTGATCAATCTGATCTCCAGACATATTGTTTGCCAATTGATCCAACCTCATCATTTGTTGATGCAAGTTCCTGTCTGCAATGGATAGACATTGTAGCTCCTCAGCCTCATCCATCTGTGCCTGCTCATCTGCACGCTGTTCATTTCTCCACATCTGATGCATTCTAAGAGCCCATTCCTGATCTCGCCTATTATGTTCCTGCAATGCTGCTTCTATATTAATATGTCTGGGTGGATCATAATATCATGGCTCAGCAGCCAAAGCTGCTTGCTGGGCAGCTGCCTGCCTCTCCAGCTCCTGTTCAGCCAGCTGCTGCAATTGTTGATTGGCTGCTTCAGCTTCAGCAGCTTCCCTGTTCCTTTCCTGTTCAGCCAGCTGCTGCAATTGCCAGGTATGCTGCCTAGCTGCTTCAGCTTCAGCAGCTTGTCTTTGTGCATACTCCTCAGCTGCAGCAGCTTGCCTGTGCTGCTCTTGTTCAGCCAGCTGCTGCAATTGCCAATTATGCCACCTAGCTGCTTCCACTTCAGCAGCTTGCTGCTGTTCAATCACCTGGGTCATAAGCTCGTCTACTACATATGTTATGACCATTTTGTGGGAGTGATGGCAAGCTAAATAAGGGAGTTTTTTGGCTGAGATCGGTGATTGATCAGTGATGATTGATGGGACGATGCGCATAACATATGCTACAGTCATTTTGTGGGAATGATGGGAGTGATGGTTGATGGGATTATCTAAAATTTGTCAGGCTTGGTCAGAGCTGTGCAAAATGTGTCAGCCTTTGTCAGACCTGTGCAAAATTTGTCAGAAATGATGGCATTAGTCAGAGCTGACTAAAAATTAGTCAGATAACTGGGTTTGAAATGTCATCATATGTATAGCACCAACAATGCCGGTCAGTAACAAGTCAATACAAATTTGTGATTTGTAATGTGATCAGTAACAAGTCAATACAAATGTGTGATTTTGTAACGATGTCAGTAATATGACAATACAAATTTGTAATGAGGTCAGTAACATGTCAATACAAATTTGTAGTGAGGTCAGTAACAAGTCAATACAAATTTGTGATTTGTAACAAAGTCTGTAACATGACAATACAAATTTGTAATAACAGATCAATACAAATTTGTAACGAGGTCAGTAAAAAGTCTGAAGTCAGTAACAGGTCAATTCAAATTTAATGAAGTAATAACATGTGAATAGAAATGTGTAATGAGGTCAGTAACAAGTCAAATACCAAAAAGGGAGATTTGGGTGCATAAAATTTCAGTCACGATATAGTGGACACCTACTTTCACGCCTCTTCCAAAACATGCACAACATGACCAAACAGCTGACAATTCCTTATATGTGGAGAGAGAATGCACAACAATCAGTTGAGTACCTCTCTTCACACAACATTTGGGGCTATAATAGTGATACTATTGCAATTGCTATCTATTATCAAATAGCAAAATTGTGATTGTCATTACATAAGAGTTGGAATTGGCTATTGAAACTTGAAAACAGTTGAATTACAGTGAGTGTTGTGACAACTGGCTGTTAAAGGAAGTTGTTGCTGACCTTACTTCAGCTGTGCTGGATTGTTGGCTATTGAACAAAATTATTACTGGGCTTTACCATTACTAAATATGTGAGTGGTGTTGGCATATGTTGCAATAATAATGGCTTATGAGACTATTTGCAGGAATCAAAGTAGACCTTCTACACCAGAAGTGGAAAGGGCTAGAATTAGAGATGCAGACCATCTGGAAAGGTTGCAGATGACCAATCCTGATGAGAGGAGAAGCAGAGTCAGAGTGACTGCCCCTGCTGAGGGAATTGTTCCACTGAACTATGGAGCTGCATTGGCAGCTCAGATACCACAGGTGCAGATGCCTGCTAATTGGGATGCTCCAAGGCAGTTTGAATTGCCTGTTGTACCTCCTGCTCCTGTATTACATAGGAGAGGGGCTCCTGTGATGCCATCTGGACCTGTTTTGGCAAACCATGGAATAGGGGCAAATATAGCTTCTACTATACCACAGGTTCAACTGCCAGCAGGGTGGAATGCACCTTTGGCCAATTCTATTCCTGTAGTTCCACCTGCACCTCAGTTACAAACAAGAAAGGGGAGAGGGAGAGGGAGGGGACTGGGACCATTGCATAATATTTCAGGTGGTCAAGCAGATCCTGTTGAAATTAAATCCTGATACATGCTGCAGACATGAGGCCATGCATGCAGCACACACATGTTACTGCACTTACTGCACATACATGTGGTAAACACATTCCTGAGTCATGTGACATCCTTACTATTATGTATATAAGGAGAACCTGTACTATAGTAGATATACAGTGTTCTTACCTCTGCTAAACCCTAGCTCTAAGACTAACTAAACCCCAGGTAGGTTATAAGGAATGTGTCATCTCTTCCTCTGTGCAATGTATGTAGTCTGCTCCAACAGGTTATGGGCCCTGCTGGGCACGTCGCAAATGCGCCTTAACTGGCTGCGAATGACGTTGACTTCATTGTCTCCAAATTGTAACCTTGCACTCTTCGTGAGCTGCATTGCGCTCTCTGCAAGCTGCATTTAAAAAAACCCAGGTTGACTAGGGTTAACCACTCTGAAGGAGTATTTTTGCCTGAGATTATGGAATGTGTTTTCTTGAATAAGAGGACTGATTGAGCGCTTTTACCAGCTGCCACTATAACATCATGTCTTCAACTCTTGAAAAACCCGTACAAACTTTCGACGGCTCTAACTACATTCAATGGGCCAACTCAATGAAGGTGTGGCTCAGGTCTCAGGGCCTCTGGCAAATAACTAGTGGGATGGAACTAAAACCACCCCTGGCGCCTCCTTTGATGGCGACAAATGCTGCACTAGTAGCGGAAGCTAATGCCAAGCTCCAGACCTGGAACAATAAGAATGACCAGGCGATTGGTAGCCTAGTGCTCTGCCTGGCCCCCTCTATTCGGCAGCGTGCCAACACCAAGGACACTGCTGAGGAGGTGTGGGATCTCATCTGCACCGACTATGGTGTCGATGGCCCCTCCCAAGTCTTTGCGGACTTTAGGTCTGCAATCGCAATCAAAATTCCAGCTGCAAATCCCACGCCAGAGATTGCCAAAATGGCTGATAAATTCGAGCGCCTTACGGCTGCCAATGTCGCCATCCCCGAATTAGTACAGGCAATGATTCTACTTGCTGCAATGCCACACGAGTACGATTCTCTATCCGCCACAGTCCTTAACACGACCGCTACTAGAGCCTTGACGTTTAAACATGTCAAGGACTCCATTGTTGCTGAGGCCTCATGGCACACAGCAGTTGGAAAGCCCATCAGCCCACCTCAGGCCACCAAGCTTTCTGCTGTCAAGCGCAAAGGGGGAAACCCCAAATGGCAATCTCAAGGCAACAATGGAGAATCGTCCCGAAAGCATGAATGATGTGGGAACAAAAAGACTAAAGAGGAAAAGCCTAAAGAGAAACATACCCACCTTGCCTCAAAAGCCTTTACTACTATAAATGGTAATGGCACCATCATACTGCCAATGCCGCTCATCCAGTGCATCAAGAAGCATGAACATACTCCTACAAGGGATCCTCGCCGCCGACCGCCTGCACAGGCATACACGGGCATGGCCTCTACCTCTCATTCGGTCTATACCGAATATCAGCAGGCTCAAGACACCCTCGAGCAAATGAATCTCCCATGCAGCGCGAAAAATCTGCGACCGCTGGAAGAGCACCTAACAGTGCAAGAAGGTAAGAGGAGGAGGATTGAACCAGAACCAAGGATCGTAGAGGTAGAAGACGATAGCATCTCCCTTGGATCAGAACCTGCTGTTTCTGATGAAGAAGTATGGAAAGCCGTCGATGAAATGCCTGTCGATGAACTGCTTGAAACAGGTACATATGATGAAAGGTCAGTCCTTTTCCTTGCCACAAGCACAAGAATTAACATTCCACTGATCACAGCGAACTTTTCATGTGAAATTTTACCGCTACTAAATGTATCATGGAACAATTTACATCTTAATATATGTGTTACGTGTGCAAATGGAAATTGTAAGAAAGGTGCCAACTGGATCATGGATTCAGGTGCATCAAAACACTTCACTGGTGAAATTAAAGATTTTGCTTCTTACGAGCCTTTACCGAGAAAGGACTCTACCCTGGTTCAAACAGCCACGGGTACTACTCATATAGTAGGGAAAGGAGCAGTCTTCATTAGACATCAGGTAGTATGTCATGGGAAGTCAGAGATGCGTGAAACACGATTATACCCCATCTACTACATACCCGACTATAATGCTTGATTACTGTCAATGGGTGTCTTCTTACAAGACGGAAGTGATGTGCATGGTTCCTCCGCACACATTTCATTTTTCAAGCAAGGAAACCCAATTATGGATTGCGTCCCTCTTATGAAACGTGACACTATTTATTGGGCTCGGACTCATATATTGAGCACCAAGGGAATCAATGTCGCGACAATGTATGTCACAGACTACTCGACTTGGCATAAGCAACTTGGACACCCATCCAAAGAGGCGCTAGGGAAGATGCCTAATAGCACCATAAAATTCCCAAGGAATTTAATTATTCCTAAAGACAAAATTATATGTCCAGGGTGTGCTGAAGGGAAAATGACCTCAAAATCTTTTCCTGAATCAGATTCACGTGCAGAAAGACCCTTTGAATTAATACATTCCGATCTGAAGGAACTCCCAGTACTATCATACCATAAACATAAATACTTTATTGTATTTCTGGATGACAAAACGTCACATATCTGGGTCCAATGCCTTAAAAAGAAATCTGATGCTGCTGCGGCCATCAGACAATTTTGGGCAGTGGCTTTGACACAGTATGGCACTACAATCAAGCACTGGCGTGTTGATCCAGGAGGGAAGTTCAAAGATCGTGAGCTACAAAATGTGCTCAAGGACTTTGGCATCAAAATAGAGATGTCTGCACCCCATGTTCACCAACAGAATGGGCGCGCAGAGCATGCCATAAGGACATTAATGGAAAAGTCACAAACCCTGCGATTTACTGCATGTCTACCACAATCATGGTGGGAATTTTGCATTGAACATGCAACACACCTATACAACCAAACCCTGATAAGGCGCCTGAAATGGCTGACACTGGTTGAGGACCTGACAAAGGTCTGCCCAGATCTAAACGATCTGAAGGTTTTTGGTTGTGCTGCTTACGTCTACCTACCCAAGGAGAAGTGTCCAAACACATTGGCTCCTCGATTGGAGTTGATGATGTACCTTGGATTAGAAGATGGCATAAAGCATACCGTTTCATGTGACCTAGTGGCACAATATTCATTGGTGCTACAGCACTATTTGATGAAACGTTGTTCCCATGCTGTCCTGGAGCTAAAACTCCTGCCAATACAGACCTTGGTGATTTTCCACCTCCAGAACCAGAAGATGATGACCACTCATCTGGAACGGATGGCGATGATTCTATACCGCCACAAGATCTGCCCCTTCCTCCATCATCAGAAAATGATGATGATGATGTACCAAGTGAGCAAAAGGCACATGACGATGTGACAAATGCTCCTCCTCCGCCGCCTCCAGTAACCACTGAGGACTTTCATCCAAGACGTGATGATCAACAGGAATGGCAGCAATTGCCCCATCGATCAGGCAGGCAGAGGAACATCCCAAACTGTCCTGGCAATACCTATGGAGAGAAGCGACTCCCCTCTGACATAGAGAGAGACATTGCACGTGATCAATATTGGAAGAGATCTGTGGGTCAAGATTTGGATCATAACCGAACACGACCACAAACTCAACAGAAAGAACTGGTTGCTGGACCGAGTTCGGCACCCCACGAGAGTGTGCCCAATTCCAATGATCAAGAACATGATCACCCAATGGGGGAACCAGACGAAGCAGGTTATATTAAAAAGATAACGAAGGAAGGAGGAGATAAGCTTATTTGCTGGCTGTTGTCAAAAGGAGTCAAACCATCGAGCGAAATAAGCCAAGTTCCAAACCAATTTCGCGATATTGCGCACCTACCATGGCAGCAGCAACGTGAGTGGAAACAAGCTTGTCATGAAGAATTAGAGGCTCTTCGTAAACGACAAGTCTATGACATCATCGATCTTCCACATGATCGAAAAACGATCAAAAATAGATGGGTTTTCTCCGTAAAATCGGATGGAAGAAAACGAGCCAGACTCGTGGCCAAAGGCTTTTCATAAGTCGAAGGCATTGACTTTGATGAGATTTTCTCACCAGTAGTCCGCTACGAGACCGTACACCTCATGTTTGCACTTGCATCTCTAGAGGGCATGTATATGACCAGCCTAGATGTAAAAACCGCATTTTTATATGGCAAACTAGATGAGGAGATCTATATGGATCAACCCGAGGGAAAAGAGCACAAAGTATTGTGCTTATGCCGAGCATTGTATGGCCTTAAACAAGCCTCACTTGCATGGTGGAAAGAGCTAGAGGCATTCATGCGCACCATTGGGTTCGTGTGCGCCAGCTCCGATGCTGGCATTTTCATACACAAGGACCCTAAGACAGGCAGCATTGTTATTGCACTCGTCTATGTTGATGATGGCTTGTTCATGGGGAAGAACAAGAAACTTGTGGATGAAAAGAAAAATGCTTGTCTAAAGCATTGGGAGTGCCATAGTACTGAAAAAGTCATGGAATTCTTAGGCATGCACGTCACCCAGACTGCAAGCAAAGTCAAACTCAATCAAACTGATTATCTTGCCAAAGTGCTTGAGAGATTCAAGATGACAAATGCCAGAGCGACCCCCACTCCACTCCTGACTGGTTACAGACCATCGGAAAACACAGCAATGCCCAACGCAGCACTTAGATCAAAATATCAGTCTGTGATCAGATCTTTATTGTATCTGATGCTTGGAATGCAACCTGATATTGCTTATGCAGTAATCAAGATGTTGCAATTCTCGGCTAATCCTAGCCAAGAACATCTAGACAAAGTGATGTACATCATGCACTATCTGGTGGGAACCCAGAAATATAACATTGTCTATGATGGCAATAAGTCTGAGGGGCTACAGGCCTTCACAGATTCTGATTGGGCAGCTGACACTGTCAAACACCGATCTACAATGGGTTACTTTGCTACTCTAGCGAGTGGCATTGTGTGCTGGCAGTCCCATTTACAAAAAACTCCACAGAAGCCAAATATATGGCTCTCTCCGACACTTGTCGACAGATAGTGTGAATAGAGTCCTTATTCCAGGAACTCAGATATATACTGAAGCGCATACCAATCTGCGCTGACAATCAGAGATCCATCTTTATCAGATCAAATCCAGTTCAGGAAAGAAGGACAAAACATATAGACATTCGCTACCACTATACCCACGAATGCATAGAAAATGACAAAGTCACGGTCATTTTCATTCCTGGAAATGATAATCCAGCTGACATGTTCACAAAGAACCTTGGCGCTGTCTTATTCAGGAAATTTAGAGACTCTCTTGGAATTACTTTCAAGATTCAAACTTAGCTGCTTAGAGCGCTGTACAGTTTGAGGGGGGGTGTTGAAATTAAATCCTGATACATGCTGCATACATGAGGCCATGCATGCAGCACACACATGTTACTGCACTTACTGCGCATACATGTGGTAAACACATTCCTGAGTCATGTGACATCCTTACTATTATGTATATAAGGAGAACCTGTACTGTAGTAGATATACAGTGTTCTTACCTCTGCTAAATCCTAGCTCTAATACTAACTAAACCCCAGGTAGGTTATAAGGAACATGTCGTCTCTTCCTCTGTGCAACGTATGTAGTCTGCTCCAAGAGATCCTGCACTTAATAATCTGCATAGGGGACATATTGCATTGAGGGAAAGAATTGCAGATTATGATGCACATGTTCAGGAGTTACAACAAGCTGAGGCAGCTAAGCAATATCAGCATCAGCAGGAAGTATTACAGAACATTGCAGAGGAAAGGAGAACTGCTGAGGCTGTTGCTGCCAGAGAGAGGATATTACAGCAGAAGGCTGAAGTGAGTAGGGAGCGTAATCTACAACTGCAGCATGTGAATGCACAAAGACAAGCTGCTGAAGCTGAAACAGCTAGACAGCATAATTGGCAAATGCAGCAGCTGGCTGAACAGGAAAGGAACAGGCAGGCTGCTGAAGATAAAGCAGCCAATCAACAATTGCAGCAGCTGGCTGAACAGGAGTTGGAGAGGCAGGCAGCTGCCCAGCAAGCTGCTTTAGCTGCTGAGCCACGATATCATGACCCACCCAGACATATTAATATAGAGGCTGCATTGCAAGAACATAACAGGCGCGATCAGGAATGGGCTCTCAGGATGCATCAGATGTGGAGAAACAAACAGCGTGCAGATGAGCAGGCACAGATGGATGAGGCTGAGGAGCTCCAACGTCTATCCATTGCAGACAGAAACTTGCATCAACAAATGATGAGGTTGGACCAATTGGCTAACAATATGTCTGGTGATGGGATTGATCAGTATCAAGCTCAAGTGGATGCACAGGCGGAACAAATTCAGATGGATAGGGAAATGGCTGCATTGTTGGCTGCTGAGTATGAAGAACAGAGGAATAATGAGATTGCTTTGAGGAGAGAAATGGAGAATGAGGAATCTGATGATGATGATGGGAGCCAGTCTTCTTTGCAATTTCCACCTTCTCCCCTGCCATCAGATTATTATGATGGATTTGGAAGGGTGACTGCTTTGCAATTTCCACCATCTCCTATGCCATCATATTATTATGATGAGTTTGGCAGAGTGTCTCCTCTACAATTTCCATCTTCTCCTCCACAATCTTCATCACCACTGCTGCCTGACGCAATATTCCAAGTTCCATCATTGCCACCTTCTCCTATGCAATCTCCTTCACTGCTGCTGCCTGCTTCATTCTTGAATCCTCCAATGTTGCCAGCTTTGCCTCCACTTATGCCTGTACCTCTACCTCCACATCAACCTGCAAGGCCATTACCACTCAGTCGTGCACCTTATCAGGAACCAATTTCCAGACATTCACTTGGACCCATGAATGTGGAGAGTCCACACTGCCATGCCTTGCATTTTGACTGTGAAAAGCTGTTCAGGTCTACCCAAGCTGTACTAAAGTTTGGAAGTTGCTGCTTGCAGGGACAAATTCATCTGCCATCTTTCTGACCTGCTCCTGCTACATTGCGAGATCTGTTGTGTAGGAAAAGCCTTCTTTCTAAGGAATTTAAAACAAACATCCGACAGTATAATGCTGCATTTGCATTCACTTCTTTGGGTGTCAAGGTGGACCGTTCTGTCACAGGTACATCAGGTGTATACAGCTTTCGTATTCATGGTGATCTTCATCATCTTTCTGGAGCACTTTTGCCACCTCCTGGACAACTTGTAGCCTATGCACAGCTCTATATCCATGATCCTATCGCACAGCTTGATCTTCATGAGCGACGGAATAATAACCTCAACTCAGTCATCATGACAGAGCTGCAGGCTATGCTAAATAATACCCATCCTTATGTGCCTTTATTCAAGCAGGCATTCCAGATCATGAGGGAAAAGCCTCCAGAAGAGCAGGATAATGTCTCCATATGGCTGCGATCAGATAGAACCCAAGATTTATGTTGGTATAATCTTCCTACAGCTAATGATGAGGTGGCAGCTATTATTCCAGGTGATGGCTCTGAGGAATGGTCTAACCACAGAGATATTGTTCTCAGGCTACGAGGGGGAGGGCTCAAGCGCATCAGCCAGTTGAATCCATCCTATTGAACTCTGCACTATGTCTTGCTTTTTCCTCATGGTGAAGATGGATGGCACCCAGATATACCTGCACACCAAGGTGCAAATGGAGCCAGAAGGGCACCCAATGTCAGTCAGAGATGCTACCATGCTTATCGATTGCACCCAAGGCCAGGAGAGCAGCCACCATTGTTGTGGGGAGGAAATCTTTTGCAGCAGTATGTTGTAGATGCTTGGGCATCTATCGAACAGAATATGTTGAATTGGGTCCGACATCACCAGAAGGAGCTTAGGGCTGATGTGTATGCTGGATTGAGAGATGCTGCCATGGGTGACCAAGATCAAAATATCAATCTAGAGAATTGTGGGAGTCGCATCATTCTTCCTTCAACCCATATAGGCAGTGAAAGGCATATGAATCAGCTTTTCCAGGATTCCATGGCCATTTGTCGCTTTTTTGGCAAGCCAGATCTCTTTCTCACCATGACTGCCAATCCACAGTGGCCAGAGATTCAGGAAGCTCTGTTGCAGGAGGAATGACCCAATCCACATTTTACCACAAATAGAAAAAAGCAGGAAGCCTATGACAGGCCAGACATTGTTGCACATGTTTTTGAACAGAAAAAGAATGCATTGCTCAAGGATATCAAGGATGGTGTTTTGGGTAAAGTAGTGGCACACATCCATACCATCGAGTTTCAAAAGAGAGGCCTTCCACATATGCACCTCCTTATATTTCTTGATCCAGCCAACAACATCTGTGATGCACATGATGTTGATTCCATTGTATCAGCACAGATTCCTGATCCTGTCACACAGCCAATGCTCTATCACACTATAACTACCTGCATGCTTCATGGTCCTTGCGGTCATGACAAACCCAAGGCTTCATGCATGGTTGACAACAAGTGCAGCAAGAGATATCCCAAGGAGTTCAGAGAACAAACCTCTTTTACTATAAACAATTATCCTGATTATGCCAGACCCAACAATGGTAGAACAGTGAGAAAGCATAATTATGTCTATGATAACAGACATGTGGTCCCACACAATCCTTATTTGGCTGCAAAGTAAGGAACATTTATCTGACATTATGTTTATTGGTTAACAATTTGGTTCATTTGTCAGATACAACTGTCACATCAATGTTGAGATCTGTTCTTTAATCGAGGCTGTCAAGTACATCCACAAGTACATATACAAAGGCCATGACAGAACCATGATTGAGATTCTTGACCAAGACAGAGACGAGGTCAAGGAGTATCTGGATGCACGTTACATTGGATCTGTGGAAAGCTGCTGGCACATAAATGAATTTGGAATGCACTCAGAGTCTCCTCATGTTTATCATCTGCCTGTCCATCTGGAGGACCAGCAAACAGTCTACTTCAATGCAGATGACAGCATTGATGAGGTTTTGGAAAGGCCTGCTACCAAGACCACACGTATCACTGCTTGGTTTGAAGCCAACAGAGCATATGAAGCAGCACGTACTGTCACCTACCAGAACTTTCCTCAAACATAAGTCTACAATGCAACCAAGAAGCACTGGAACCCAAGAAGGCATGGCGAGCCTGCTATTGGCAGAATGTACTTTGCTTCTCCTGCCCAAGGGAAAAGGTTCTACCTCAGGCTGCTTCTTACTGTTGTGACAGGGGCAACATCATTCCAGCACTTGTGCACTATCAATGGTGTCATCCATAATACATTCAAGCAGGCCTGTGTTGCATTGGGTCTTTTGCAGGATGACCAGGAATGGGTCCAATGTCTTACAGAGGCAGCCCAGATGCAGCTCGGTTCCTCTCTCAGATTGCTCTTTGCCACCATTCTTCTTCATTGCAATCCAACATCACCTGACATCCTGTGGAACCTGTTCAAACATCACATTTGTGATGACCTCAGAGTCAAGCTTCTTTCCATCTATCCAGATACAGACTTTACAGATGATCAGGTGTACATGTATGGCTTGCATCTCATCAATCAGATTCTTATCAGATCTGGCAAACAACTTTCTGATTATCCAGAGATGCCCGCCATTGAAGGAAACTGGCACATTGATGTTCCTGCCAATAGGGTTTTGCAGGAACAAAGGGATTACAATGTTGAAGAGTTGGCCATCACTGTTGCTCACAATCTTCAGCTTTTCAATCATAGGCAGAGACAGGTTTTTGATGCTGCAATGGATTCTGTCAACAATAACAAGGGAAAGCTCATGTTCTTGCATAGTGCTGGAGGTTGTGGAAAGACCTTTGTCTGCAACACCATCGCAGCTGCTGTTCGTGCTCAAGGAAAAATTGCTCTCTGTGTGGCATCATCCGGAATCGCTGCATTGCTTCTAGAAGGGGGTTGCACAGCACATTCCATGTTCAAAATCCCAATTGAAATCGATGAGGCCTCTACTTGCAGAATACTTCGAGGTTCAGATCTGCACCAGGTCCTTGATCAAACTTCCATCATCATCTGGGATGAAGTTCCTATGCAGCACAAATATGCCACAGATGCAGTAGACTGCACTTTGCGTGATCTTAAGAAGAAGAATGTTCTATTTGGTGGAATCACTGTTTTGTTTGGAGGTGACTTTAGACAGACCCTACCTGTCATTCCTAGGGGCACTAGAGAACAGATCATAGCTTCATCCATCAAAAGGAGCACTCTCTGGCAACACATTACTGTCTATCACTTGACCAAGAATATGTGACTCGACAGAACTCCAGAGAACACTGCACATGCTGCCTGGCTCTTGCACATTGGTGCAGGCACAACAGTCGATGCTGCAGACACTATACAGATTCCACAGAACATGCTCTCCCATGGAAATACCATGGATCACCTTATCAACTTCACATATCCAGGCATAGAGCAGGGGAACAAGCCAGATCAGTACTATTTGGATAGGACCATTCTCTCCTGCACAAATGACAATGTCAATGTCATCAACTCTCTTCTTCTTGCCAAATTTCCTGGACCAGAGCATGTCTTCAACAGTGCTGATACAGTTTCATTTAGAGAGCAGGAGTTAAACAACTACCAGCCATATTCTGCAGAGTATCTAAACTCTATCAAAGCAAGTGGCCTTCCTCTCTCCAGGCTAGCACTTAAGATAGGCTGTCCTCTCATGCTTCTATGCAATCTGGATGTCACCATGGGTCTTTGCAATGGAACTCGACTTATCCTTCTTGAAGCCAGACCACATGTATTGAAGTGTAGGATCATCAGTGGAGATGCACAGTTTGCAGGAAATATTGTTTTCATTCCTCGGATCACATTGGAGCCTTCAGCAGAGACCTTGCCATTACCACTTCGTCGACATCAATTTCCAGTTCGCTTGGCATTTGCCATGACTATCAACAAGTCACAAGGCCAATCAGTATCCCATGTTGGCTTGGACTTGCAGACACCAGTGTTCTCACATGGGCAGCTATATGTGGCACTATCAAGGTGTACATCTAGAGAAAGGATCAAGGTGCTGTTGAATGAAAACAATGGAAATAACAGAACTGCCAATGTGGTATACAAGGAAGTGTTGAATGGAGTTGTTTAGCAAAGGTGAGTAACTTGAGAGATTATTTACAGGAATTGGAAACTAATATAGATATCAACATAGACTTGGATTTAGAATTAGAATTAGAATTAGAATTAGAATTAGATTTGGATTGTACTGGGATTGAATCAAATGGTTGAAAAATTTATTGTGAGAAAACTTTAGGGCAGGTTAGTAAACCTTGGTGTGTATTCAATAACAAGTCAATAAAAGTTTGTAATAATGTCAATAACAGATCAATACAAGTTTCTAATGATGTCAATAACAAGTCAATAACAAGTGAATACAAATTTGTAATAAAGTCAATAACAAGTCAATAAAAGTTTGTAATGATATTAGCAACAAGTTTGTAGTAAAGTCAATATAACAAGTCAATACAACTTTGTAATAATGTCAATAACACCTTAATACAAGTCAATACCAAGTCAATCAAGAAGATCAAAAGAATCTCTCTTTAAAGACGAGGAAGAAATAAAAGCAGGGCGAGTTTGGTTCAAAATGGTTTTGTATAAAAAGAGTGTCTGGAGTAGCTGAAAGCAAAGGAGTGTAATTCATTACATATGCTATGACCATTTTGGTCATTGAGTAACTGTAGTGGGATTAAGCATTGTGTTACATATATGCGAGCTGGCCCATGCCAGTGTCAGGCTGAGCGAGCAAGGCGAGCGAATGCCATGACAAAGGCATGGGTCATAAGCTTGTCTACTACACATGTTACGACCGTTTTGTGGGAGTGATGGTGAGCTAAATGGGGGAGTTTTTCGGCTGAGATCGGTGATTGATTGGCGATGATTGATGGGACGACGTGCGTAACATATGCTACAGTCATTTTGTGGGAATGATGGGAGTGATGGTTGATGGGATTATCTAAAATTTGTCAGGCTTGGTCAGAGCTGTGCAAAATGTGTCAGCCTTTGTCAGAGCTGTGCAAAAGTTGTCAGAAATGATGGCATTAGTCAGAGCTGACTAAAAATTAGTCATATAGCTGGGTTTCAAAATGTGGTCATAGCATATGTAGAGGTGAGCTGCATTGAGCATGGCTGAGTTTGAAGTGGAGTTTGAAACTTCACAAGTGAGCTGAGTGTGGAGAGGAGTGTGAAGGAGTGTGAGGGGAGTGTGAGGGGTGGGGAGGGGGTGTGAGAGGGTGGGCAGGAGGGGGATGGAGAAGAGGTATGATGGGTGGGGAGGGGGTATGAGGGGGTGTAGCAGGGGGAGGTGGACATGGGAGAGTGAGAGGGGGATGGGGAGGGGGAAGGGGGAGGTGGGGAAGGGAGAGGGGGAGGGGGAGATGAGGAAGGGGAAGAGGGAGATGGAGATGGAGGAGATGGGGATAGAGATGGGGTAGATGGGGGAGATGAGGAAGGGAGAGGGGGAGATGAGGAAGAGAGAGGTGGGAATGGGGGTGGGGATAGGTATGGGTATGGGTATGGGGAAGGGGAAGGGAGAGATGGAGATGGAGATGGAGATAGAGATTGAAATGGGGATAAACACCACAATCCCCCCATGTTGACTTGGGGCCAAGGGTCCCAAGTCGACTGAAGAGTTGTGTACTACTGTATCTAAAAGTCAAATAAAGAGTTGTGTCACCACAAACCCCCAAACGTTGACTTTGGGCCAAAGGTCCAAAGGCAACTGAAGAGTTGAGTAACTGTAGTGGGATTAAGCATTGTGTTACATATATGCGAGCTGGCCCATGCCGGTGTCAGGCTGAGCGAGCAAAGCGAGCGAACACCATGACAAAGGCATGGGTCATAAGCTCATATTGCTAATGGTATGAGATAAAGATTTGATACATGGTTTGTAATAGATATCAAATATATGTCATGTGACCATGTATACTAGTAAGTGTTAGATAAGAGGTACTCTTATACTCTCCCGTGTTTTGAAAAATTTGTCTAGTGTCCTGATTTGAGCCAGTTGGTGTATGTGTTAGGAAACAGCCCCATTACCTAAAAATATTTTATTTTATTTTATTATGTCAAATTATGTTACCAAATGCCCAAAAATGCTACATTAGTTAGCATGAGAACTTTATATTCACACACATCAATATGTATGTGCATGTGTGCACATGTTGGTAACAATATAGTACAATACCTGTAACATACACACATAGTATATAAACCTTAAATATACACCTAGAGAACAGTGATTGACATCAAGGTGATGTCAGCCTGCAGCTTGATCTACCTTTTTCTGCCTTTTTGCTATTTTTAGCTTACTATTTGATTTTTGGCTCTATGACATATACTGGGCATCGACAGATAGGTCCTTAGAGTTTTCTCTTTGAATTCTCCTCTGTTAGGTGCACCTGAAGTGTTTGTATTATGTAGTATAACGTTAACTTTGAATACCCCTCTGTTAGCTCACTATTAAGTGAGGCTTTGAGGTTGCCCTTACAGTAGAAAACTCTCTTTTAAGGCTCAAAATCTTGGACACTCTGCCAAGATAGGCAGGTACAGAGTAGAAGACAACTCCCAGAGCTCCACAGACTCCCTACACACTGTCCTAGATACTCCCACCTTTGGTGCACACTGTTTTTCACCTGACCCACTGTCTAGCATCTTGGACACCCCAGAGTGCATTGATGTGCTTGAAGGCAACATTGCAGGAATTCATGCGCAAATTGATACACTCACATCTACCATTGAAAACTTCATTAAAACCCTCCAGTCAAACCCCACACTGCCTATTTCAACCCCTAGCATGCCAAGTGTGCACATGCCACCCAGTGTGTGCTCAAGCAAAGACACACACATTAAACCCATGCCCCCTGCCAAATTCAATGGCATGCATTTGCAGGGGCATGCCTTTCTCAATTCCTGCAAGTTGTATTATTCTGTACATTGTAAGTGACATTTGCTGTTCTAGACTGCTAAGAGATGACTTGATCTTTAGGAGTATTGAAAATTCTTTGGATCAATCAGGAATTTGTTTGACATGTTGCAAGCCAGGTAGGTGCCTTATCATATCTACACAATACTGATTTGCAAGGCTATTAAATAAAGAACAGAGATAGGAATTGTTATATGTATCATAATTCAATGTCAGTATCCACCAGTTATCTGCCACATTTATCAGTACTGTGTTTTCCAGTGATTATCTCCCCATGAGATAGAACCCCATTCTCCTAAGTTGATATATCATCTAGTGAAGGGATAAGTGCTCTTTAAGTTGACATTGGCTTTTGCTCAACAAGCTTTTTGGATGTGCCTTTGACACATGGGTGATATTTACATTCATGGTATCTACTGTATGTTGACTGTATGTGCTATGCTACATAAGGTATTGAAATCATAATACAGTATTTACAAATGCTATGCTATGTTGACATAATGGTCCATGCAGTGGCATGTGCAGTGACAAGTGGAGAACTGTAACCTCAGACATTTATTACATATATGATGTAGACTGAGGTTAAATTTAATGTAAAGAAAATCTTCCTGCATGCATGCACTTATCTTGTGCCTTATCACATAAGAATATTGATGTCCCTGGAATATCAAAGTCATCTGACTAACACCACTGCATATGAACTTCTTCTCAACAGGTTATTGTTAGGAAACACCCCCATTACCTAATAAAATTTTATTTTATATTATTGTGTCAGACTATGCTACCCTACACCAAAGGATGCTACACTTTGTTGTATGAGCACATCAGTGACAACATTGTACAATACATGTAACATAGTATATAAACCTTAAATATACACCTACGGTGTTGGAGCAGACTACATACGCTGCACAGAGGAAGAGATGACATGTTCCTTATAACCTACCTGGGGTTTAGTTAGTCTTAAAGCTAGGGTTTAGCAGAGGTAAGAACACTATATATCTACTACAGTACAGGTTCTCCTTATATACATAATAGTAAGGATGTCACATGACTCAGGAATGTGTTTACCACATGTATGCGCAGTAAGCACAGTAACATGTGTGTGCTGCATGCATTGCCTCATGTATGCAGCATGCATCGGAATTTAATTTCAACACCCCCCCTCAAACTGTACAGCGCTCTAAGCAGCTAAGTTTGAATCTTGAAAGTAATTCCAAGAGAGTCTCTAAATTTCCTGAATAAGACAGCGCCAAGGTTCTTTGTGAACATGTCAGCTGGATTATCATTTCCAGGAATGAAAACGACCGTGACTTTGTCATTTTCTACGCATTCATGGGTATAGTGGTAGCGAATGTCTATATGTTTTGTCCTTCTTTCCTGAACTGGATTTGATCTGATAAAGATGGATCTCTGATTGTCAGCGCAGATTGGTATGCGCTTCAGTATATATCTGAGTTCCTGGAATAAGGACTCTATTCACACTATCTGTCGACAAGTGTCGGAGAGAGCCATATATTTGGCTTCTGTGGAGTTTTTTGTAAATGGGACTGCCAGCACACAATGCCACTCGCTAGAGTAGCAAAGTAACCCATTGTAGATCAGTGTTTGACAGTGTCAGCTGCCCAATCAGAATCTGTGAAGGCCTGTAGCCCCTCAGACTTATTGCCATCATAGACAATGTTATATTTCTGGGTTCCCACCAGATAGTGCATGATGTACATCACTTTGTCTAGATGTTCTTGGCTAGGATTAGCCGAGAATTGCAACATCTTGATTACTGCATAAGCAATATCAGGTTGCATTCCAAGCATCAGATACAATAAAGATCTGATCACAGACTGATATTTTGATCTAAGTGCTGCATTGGGCATTGCTGTGTTTTCCAATGGTCTGTAACCAGTCAGGAGTGGAGTGGGGGTCGCTCTGGCATTTGTCATCTCGAATCTCTCAAGCACTTTGGCAAGATAATCAGTTTGATCGAGTTTGACTTTGCTTGCAGTCTGGGTGATGTGCATGCCTAAGAATTCTGTGACTTTTTCAGTACTACGGCACTCCCAATGCTTCAAACAAGCATTCTTCTTTTCATCCACAAGTTTCTTGTTCTTCCCCATGAACAAGCCATCATCAACATAGATGAGTGCAATAACAATGCTGCCTGTCTTAGGATCCTTGTGTATGAAAATGCCAGCATCGGAGCTGGTGCACACAAACCCAATGGTGTGCATAAATGCCTCTAGCTCTTTCCACCATGCTAGTGAGGCCTGTTTAAGGCCATACAATGCTTGGCATAAGCGCATTACTTTGCGCTCTTTTCTCTCAAGTCTGAAACCCTCGGGTTGATCCATATAGATCTCCTTGTCTAGTTTGCCATACGAAAATGCGGTTTTTACATCTAGGCTGGTCATATATATGCCCTCTAGAGATGCAAGTGCAAACATGAGGCATACGGTCTCGTAGTGGACTACTGGTGAGAAAATCTCATCAAAGTCAACACCTTCGACTTGTGAAAAGCCTTTGGCCATGAGTCTGGCTCGTTTTCTTCCATCCGATTTTATGGAGAAAACCCATCTATTTTTGATCTTTTTTTGATCATGTGGAAGATCAATGATGTCATAGACTTGTCGCTTATGAAGAGCCTCTAATTCTTCATGACAAGCTTGTTTCCACTCACTTGCTGCTGCTGTGGTAGGCGCACAATATCGCGAAATTGGTTTGGAACTTGGCTTATTTCGCTCGATGGTTTGACTCCTTTTGACAACAGCCAGCAAATAAGCTTATCTCCTCCTTCCTTCGTTATCTTTTTAATATAACCTGCTTCATCCGGTTCCCCCATTGGGTGATCATGTTCTTGATCATTGGAATTGGGCACACTCTTGTGGGGTGCCGAACTCGGTCCAGCAACTGGTTCTTTCTGTTGAGATTGTGGTCGTGTTCAGTTATGATCCAAATCTTGACCTACAGATCTCTTCCAATATTGATCACATGCAATGTCTCTCTCTATGTCAGAGGGGAGTTGCTTCTCTCCATAGGTATTGCCATGACCATTTGGGATGTTCCTCTGCCTGCCTGATCGATGGGGCAATTGCTGCCATTCCTGTTGATCATCACATCTTGGACAAAAGTCCTCAATGGTTACTGGAGGTGGTGGAGGAGGAGCATCAGTCACATCGTCATGCGCCTTTTGCTTGCTTGGTACATCATCATCTTCTGATGATGGAGGAAGGGGCAGATTTTGTGGTGGTATAGAATCATTGCCATCTGTTCCAGATGAGTGGTCATCATCTTCTGGTTCTGGAGGTGAAAAATCACCAAGGTCCATATTGGCAGGAGTTTTAACTCTGGGACAGCATGGGAACAACATTTCATCAAATAGTGCTGTAGCACCAATGAATATTGTGCCACTAGGTCACATGAAATGGTATGCTTTAATGCCTTCTTCCAATCCAAGGTATGTCATCAACTCCGATCAAGGAGCTAATGTGTTTGGACGCTTCTCCTTGGGTAGGTAGATATAAGCACCACAACCGAAAACCTTCAGATCGTTTAGATCTGGGTGGACCTTTGTCAGGTCCTCAACCAGTGTCAGCCATTTTAGGTGCCTTATCAGGGTTCGGTTGTATAGGTGTGTTGCATGTTCAATGCAAAATTCCTACTATGATTGTGGTAGACATGTGGTAAATCACAGGGTTTGCGACTTTTCCATTATTGTCCTTATGGCACACTCTGTGTGCCCATTCTGTTGGTGAATGTGGGGTGTGGACATCTGTATTTTAATGCCAAAGTCCTTGAGCACATTTTGTAGCTCATGATCTTTGAACTCCCCCCCTGGATCAACATGCCAGCACATGATTGTAGTGCCATACTGTGTCAAAGCCACTGCCCATAATTGTCTGATGGCCGCAGCAGCGTCAGATTTCTTTTTAAGGCATTGGACCCAGATATGTGACGTTTTGTCATCCAGAAATATAATAAAGTATTTATGTTTATGGTATGATAGTACTGGGAGTTCCTTCAGATCAGAATGTATTAATTCAAAGGGTCTTTCTGCATGTGAATCTGATTCAGGAAAAGATTTTGAGGTTATTTTCCCTTCAGTACACCCTGGACATATAATTTTGTCTTTAGGAATAATTAAATTCCTCAGGAATTTTATGGTGCTATTAGGCATCTTCCCTAGCACCTCTTTGGATGGGTGTCGAAGTCCCCCATGCCAAGTCGAGTAGTCTGCAACATACATCATCGTGACATTGATTCCCTTGGTGCTCAATATATAAGTCCAAGCCCAATAAATAGTGTCATGTTTCATAAGAGGGACGCAATCCATAATTGGGTTTTTTTGCTTGAAAAATGAAATGTGTGCAGAGGAACCATGCACATCACTTCCGTCTTGCAAGAAGACGCTTATTGACAGTAATCGAGCATTACAGTCAGATATGTAGTAGATGGGGTATAATCGCATTTCATGTGTCTCTGACTTCCCATGACATACTACCTGATGTCTAATGAAGACTGCTCCTTTCCCTACTATATGAGTAGTACCCATGGCTGTTTGAACCAGGGTAGAGTCCTTTCTTGGTAAAGGCTCATAAGAAGCAAAATCTTTAATTTCACCAGTGAAGTGTTTTGATGTGCCTGAATTTATGATCTAGTCAGCACCTTTCTTACGATTTCCATTTGCACACATAACACATATATTAAGATGTAAATTGTTCCATGATACATTTAGTAGCGGTAAAATTTCACATGAAAAGTTTGCTGTGATCAGTGGAATGTTAATTCTTGTGCTTGTGGCAGGGAAAAGGACTGACCTTTTATCATATGTACCTGTTTTAAGCAGTTCATCGACGAGCATTTCGTCGACGGCTTTCCATACCTCTTCATCAGAAACAGCAGGTTCCGATCCAAGGGAGACACTATCATCTTCTACCTCTACGATCCTCAGTTCTGGTTCAATCCTCCTCCTCTTACCTTCTCGCACTGTTAGGTGCTCTTCCAGCAGTCACAGATTTTTCGCGCTGTGCAGGAGATTCATTTGCTCAAGGGTGTCTCGAGCCTGCTGATATTCGGCATAGACTGAGTGGATGTCTCAGGATGATGTGCAGGCAGGGGAGAGATCTGAAAGTAGAAAAGCATGCTTACCTAAATATGCACCCCTACAAATCTTTGACAGTACCATGGAGAATACAAAGTCCTTCATCAGCTCTATAGTATTGTATATCCATGGAAGGGAGCCCAAGTTTCATACAACTGAGTTTTGGATTATGTTCGCTCTCTCATACATTCAGGGGGGGAAAGCACAGTTCTGGAGAAATGAAGCTATTAATCAAATTGCCATGGGACATAAACTATTTGTAACCTTCAGGGAATTTCTGGAGAGACTGGAGGCACAGTTTGGAGACCCTAATCCAAAGGTGATGGCTAATGCTAAATTAAAAACCATGCACCAAGGTTCTCTGACAGCAGACAAATTTATTTTGCAGTTCAAGGCAGAAGCTTCACAGGCAGATATGGGAGAAGTTGTGTTGGTAGAATTTTTGAAAGTGGGATTAAACCCCTCTTTATTCAAGTCTATCTATCAACTACCTTCTATGCCAGAGAGGTTGGACGAGTGGTACAATTGGGCAATGCACCTTGATTGGCAATACCAACAGGATCAGGTGGAGTTAAAATTGATGTATGGAAATGCCAAATTTGGAAAGTCATTAGGAGGAAAGTCTGAGAAAGAAAGGATGCCTCAGGTACAAACTCTGAGGGCACAGCCACTGGCCATAACAGTGACACCTATTGTTAAGGAGTCAGCAGCATTGGCAGATGCAATGGATGTTGATCAAGCAGGAAGATGAGCCCCACTTAAATGCTTTAACTGTGGGCAATTAGGGCATATTGCTAGGAATTGTAGGCAGAAAAGGAGAAGAAGGAAAGGAAAAAGAAAGAGTGTCTGAGGAAGTATTTTGTTATGATGGAGGAAGTGGAAGATGAGGACATGCCAAATAGAGAAGTTTCAATCATGACCAATAAGGAAGAACAGAAGCAAACCTTTAGGAAATTTCATGGAGGACAGTCCTGGAATAAAAATGCTGTGAAAGTGGAGAAGCCAGTGGAGGAGTGGGTACCAAAAGCATATCATAAATATTTGTTGGTCTTTCAGAAGAAGGAGTCTGAGTGAATGCCAGTGTGAAATCCATGGGATCATGCTTTGAGATGAAGCCAGGATTTGTGCTGAAGAAGTCAAAAGTCTACCCATTATCTCCAATGGAACAAAAAGAAGTTGATGCATTCCTTAATGAACAATTGCACAAGAGATACATATGACCTTAGAAATCACTGCAGACATCACCAATATTCTTTGTACCAAGGAAAGATCAGAGGAAGAGGATGTGTACAGATTATAGGTATCTGAATGAGTGGACAGTGAAGAATACATACCCTTTGCCATTGATCTCAGAAATAATTGACAAGGTGGGAAAGGCCAAGGTCTTTACAAAATTGGATTTATGCTGGGGATACAATAATGTACAAATAAAGAAAGGAGATGAGTGGAAGGCTGCATTTGCCACGCG
Organism: Tricholoma bakamatsutake; assembly: GCA_029959215.1. Classification (NCBI taxonomy): domain Eukaryota; kingdom Fungi; phylum Basidiomycota; class Agaricomycetes; order Agaricales; family Tricholomataceae; genus Tricholoma; species Tricholoma bakamatsutake. Next base: position 10,549,381 of record CP114862.1, read on the forward strand.
TCAAGGATCCTTTGAGCTGCTTGTCATGTTTTTTGGGATGACCAATAGTCCCCCAATTTTCCAAAATATGATGAACAAGATTTTCAAGGATGTAATAGACAAAGGCATGGTAATAATATTTATTGACGACATTTTGATATTCACAGAGGATAAAAAAAACCATGAGGCGATAGTGCAGGAGGTACTATGAAGATTGGCAGAGAATGATTTATTTGTAAAACCAGAGAAATGTGTGTTTGGGGCAAGTGAGATCGAGTTCTTGGGATTAATGATTGGTCCTGATAGAATCAAGATGGATCCTATCAAGGTACAGGCAATTGTTGATTGGCCTGTGCCCACCCGTATCAAGGAGGTTCAAGCCTTCTTGGGACTTGCAAAGTATTATTGTTGCTTTGTCCATAATTTTTCCAAAATTGCTGCACCCTTACACAACCTTACATGAAAAGGAGTAGTGTGGAGATGGGGAGAACAACAGCAGACAGCATTTGAAGAGTTGAAGAGGAAGTTTGTGGAAGAACCAATATTAGCCCCAGTAGATTTCACATGTCCCATGCTAGTGGAATCAGATGCATCCAACTTTGCTACTGGAGCAGTATTATCAATGCTATGTGAAGATGACAAATTGCATCCTTGGGCATATTTGTCCCAAGGGTTGAATGATGTGGAAAGAAATTATAATGTGCATGACAAAGAGATGTTGGGAATAATATGAGCATTGGAAGCATGGAGACATTATTTGGAGGGATGTATGCATCAGATTGAAATCTGGACAAATCATTAAAATCTGCAGTACTTCATGTCCACTAGAAAGCTTAACCATTGGCAAGCATGTCGGGCATTATTTATATCACATTTTAATTTTCACTTAGTCCACAAAGTTGGGAAGCTTGATGAGGAAAGCAGATGCATTATTCAGACATACCAATCACAAAAAGGGGGTGAAGGAGGACAATAAAAATATTACCCTACTCAAACCTGAATACTTTGGCATTTGTGCTATGCATCAAGGGCATCTATTGGTGGATAGCTCAGAAATGGAAATGTTGTCTAAAATTACACAATGTTCAGTGATGGATGATGAAGTAGTGGAAGCTGTGAAAGCTCTGAAGGGAGAGAAGAAAGGTAATATTAAAGGACATGAATGGATTGAGGAACAAGGGTTAGTGTTGTTCAGAGGAAAAGTATATGTACTAAAAGATCAAGATTTACGAAGGGAGATCATCTGTTTACATCATAATATGCCAGCTGCTGGACATCCAGAAAGGTGGAAGACATTGGAATTGGTGATGAGAAATTACTGGTGGCCCAGAATTTTAAAATATATGTTGGGGTATGTGGATGGATGTAATATGTGGATGAGGGGGAAGAAATCTCCAGAAAAGCCTGGGAAATTAATGCTGAACCCTATACCTAAAGCATCCTGGTGAGATATATCTGTGGACATTATCACTGAATTACCTGAAGCTCAAGGATATGATGCAATATTTGTAGTATGCAACCACTTCACAAAGGAAGTCCATATTATTCCTACTACTGCAGAAACCTCATCGTTGGGCTTGGTGTGCCTCTATCTAAATCAGGTATGGCAGTTACATGGATTGCATAGTACAGTTATCTCTGATCAGGGATCACAATTTGCTTCTGCATCTATGCAAGAGTTAAACAACATATTGGGAATTCAAACCAGGTTATTATCTACAGCATATCACCCACAAACTGATGGTCAGACAGAGAGAATGAATCAAGAGTTGGAGCAGTACCTATCCATATTTGTCAACTACCAACAAACTGACTGGCCCGAATGGTTGGCAATTGCCAAATTTTCTCACAATAATAAATTCCATTTGGCTACTCGCATGTCACCCTTCACTAATTATGGGTATCATCCCAAAATGGGAATAGAACCTCAAAGGAAAATCAAGGTACAGTCAGTGGAAGACTTTGTATCTAAGATGTGAAAGGTGCAGGAGGAAGCAGAGGTGAAAGCATGTGATGATATGATGCGACATGCAGATTGTACTTTAGCTGTTGCTCCAGAGTACAAAGTTGGTGACTTGATATGGCTAAGTACCAAGGATCTAAATATTCCATGACCTTCAAGAAAACTTATGGAGAAGCAAGTTGGCCCATATGTGATTTCTAAAATAATCTCGCCCAATGCAGTAGTGCTAAAATTACCTCAATCATTCAAGATTGATCCTGAAATTAATGTTTCCCACTTACACCCTTACTGCCCACCCCCTATTCCTGGTCAACAAACTATTCTGCAACCTCCAATAATGGTAGAAGGTGCTCCAGAATATGTAGTGGAAGAGGTTTTAGACTCATGTCTTTCATGTAATAAATTGGAGTTCTTAATCAAGTGGAAGAACTACACCAACAAAAATAACTCATGGAAACTTGAAGAGAATTGTAAGCAAGCGCGTAATGCAATCGCCCAATTCTTTAAACTTAACCCAAATGCTCTGCATCACATTGCTAGAATGGTGTATGAGGGGATAAATTTTTGGCCTTACCAAAATTTCAGAGGGGACAGATACAACATTTTCTTGCCTGGAAGTCAAGGCATAAAAGGGGAGTAATATTAGGAAACAGTCCCATTACTTAATAATATTTCATTTCATTTTATTTTATTTTATTACATCAAATTACAGTACCAACTGCCCCAAAATGCTACATTAGTTAGTGTGAGAATTTTATATTTACACACATCAATCTGTACATGCATGTATGTGCACATTGGTAACAACATAGTACAATACCTGTAACATAGTATATAAACCTTAAATACACACCTAGGGAACAGCAGTTGAGTTCTCTTAGGTATTCCATCTGTAAGGGAAAAGAAGGCATCCCAGGTGTCTAAGCAATTTTCTGCATTCGTGTCATATTTGTTTATATTTTATTTCATCCTATTCTGTATTTTCTATGATTTACTATGATTTATTCCTATTTTATTATTATATTTCATTTTTTTTCCATGTTGGTACATGTTGACAGTTCTATTCTTAAAGTCAGGACCCCTTCTAGATGTTTACCCATCAAGGTGACATCATCCCACAGCCTGATCTGCCTATCTCCACTTTTTTGCTATTTTTAGCTTACTATTTGATTTTCGGCTCTATCACATATATACTGGGCATCAAAAGATGGGTCCTTGGAGTTTTCTCTTTGGATTCCCCTCTATTAGCTCACTATTAAGTGAGGCTCTGAGGATGCCCTTACAGTAGAAAACTCTCTCCTAAGGCTCGAAATCTTGGACACTTGGCCAAGATAGGCAAGTACAGAGTAGAAGACGACTCCCAGAGCTCCACAGACTCCCTATACACTGTTCCAGACACTCCCGCCTTTAGGGTGCACTGTTTTTCACCTGACCTGCCACCTAGAGCCATGGATGCCCTAGAGCACATTGATGCACTTGAATGTGACATTGCTGGAATTCATGTGCAAATTGATACACTCACATCTACCATTGAAACCTTTGTTAGAACCCTCCAATTGAACCCTAGGGTTAGCAGGTAAGAACACTGTATTCCTATTATGGTACAGGTTCTCCTTATCCATAATAAAGTGAGATTGGTCACGTGAATGTGGCATGGGAATGATGACAAACTCTGAAGGGGTGGGAATGGCATCACGCCATGAGCCTCTACAGAGAGGTGAGAAATGATGACAAATATTACAAGGTGTGGGAAGTAAATTCTCAGCTAATAACTGGGTGACAAAAATTAGCCGAAAACTTCTTCATTAGCCAAAAAAAATTTTTGGCTATTTTTTGGCCCAATCACTTTTGTAATAACTGTTCCCATCATAACAAAAATTTTTGGCTAAATTTTGGGGCTGATCACAAATGCAATAACTGTTCCCATCATAACTTAAATTTTCAGCTGATGTTTGGCCTGATGACAAATATAATAAGGTGTTTCTATCATGACAAATCTAATAATTGAGTGTAGAATCAATATTTTCAGCTAATTTTTGGCTTACTGTGCATAGGAACCAAATTTTCAGCTGATTTTTGGCCACTTCTAGCTTTTCTGCTCTCTTTCTGGCTCTGGGCTCTTTTCCAGTGGGGTTGTTTTTGCATTCTTGGGGTATCTGTAGACCAAGGTGAAGCTCTGTGAAGTCCTACCTCCCTGGCTTCTCTTTTTTCAACAAAAGGAGTGTCTGCCAGTTGTTTTTTGGACCTCTCTTAGGACACAGTGTGCAGGGAGATTGGGCTGGTGGGTTTGCAGTTGCCTCCCCTTCCATTTTTGGAAGTTGCTCCACTATCAACTGCCACTGTTTGCACTGATTTCACAGCCTCCTGCAGGAATCTCACATCCTCTGCTTGTAAGAGAGCTCCCCGATTCCCATGGACCCAACTCTGCCCAACACTCCTCGATGGGTCCAGATGGCCATGCAGCAAACTGAATGGGACCAATGGACCTTGGATAGCCCTACTCACCACCGGACTTCACACCATGCTCACACAATAAACATTGCCCAGCCTTTGCTGCCAGTGCCATCTCTCCATGGTGGTTTGCTGAATGGAAATGACACCAATCCTTTCCTTGCCCCTCGACCTCCACCTCCTCAATACAACCACCTTCCTCCTCATTTGGCACAACAGCTGGCAGCACTTCCTCCCCTTCCACAGGTGGTGAGAGGCAGAGGCAGAGGAAGAGGAAGAGGAAGGGAAAGAGGCTCAATTCATGCAGCTCCACCTCTGCCTGTGGTTGCTCCTTTACACAATGCAGCTTTCCCATATTTTTTTTCTGCCCCTCCTGCCCCTTCTGTTTTTGACCCTCCTGTTCCTGCACCTCCAATTCCTGCACCTCCCATTCCTATGGCTCCTGCACCTGCTATTCCTGTTGCACCTGCACCTCCCATTCCTGCTACTCATGCAATCGCCCAGGCTGGGCTGTGAGTTCCACCTTTTGGTCCTCCTCCTGTTTTTGACCCTCCAGCTCCTGTTCCTTTGGTTCCTGCACCTCCCATTCCTGTCGCTCCTCCAATGGCCTGGCCTGGACATCAAGATCCACCAGTTATACCTGCTGTAGCTGTATGTTGGATTACATATTCTTCTATGTGACACAGGTTAATTAACAACATAATACTGATGCAGCCTTTTCTGCCTCCTGTTTTTGACCCTCCAGCTCCTGTTCCTTCTGTTCCTGCATCTCCCATTCCTGTGGCCAATATACCTCTACCGATGGCACCTTCACCAATGGTTCCTGAAATGGCTTGGGCTGTGCTTGCTGTGCAGCATGCAGCACTTCCACCTCTGGCTGCTGTATGTTGAATTATATTCTACATCATGTGCAATAGTCTGACTGAATAATGATGTAGCCACCTCTACCTCCCCTCTACCTCCCCCACCTCTGGCTGTTCCTGCTGTTCCTGCTCCTGCTGTTCCTGTAGTCAATGTACCTCCACATGTAAGCATGCTGATATTGTTTTGATCAATTTGGTGACTGACTTGATCATCCAAGATTGATCCTGCACCACTACCACCACCGTTTTGCCTCCTGCCTGCCAGCCATTTAATTTAGATTGGCCTATTTATGATTTGGGAAATATGGATGTGGAGTGCCCTGATTGCCATGCTTTGCACTGGATGGCTGAACATCTTATGAAATTCTCAAATATCCATCCTCGATTTGGCATGTGCTGCCTGAGTGGAAAGATCACTTTGCCCCCTCTTCACCCAGTCCCACCTGAGCTTATCCAATTGCTCACTGCTCAAGATGACATTGGAAAATCATTTTGTGATCACATCTGCACTTACAATAATGCACTCGCAATGACTTCTATCGGTCACAAGATTGACAAGTCAGTCAATGAGGGCGAAGAGGCTGTGAATAATGGTGTTGGTTTTTATGTCTACAAACTCCATGGTGAGCTGTCCCACAAGATTGGATCTCTGCTTCCACCATAAGGTGAATCTCCTGTTTATGCTCAGCTATATATCTATGATCCAGCCGATGCAGTCAACTTTTGCATGGCCAATGCCTGGAACACTCACCTCCATCACCACACTTTGCTCACTCTTCAGGACATGCTCCACCGTCACCATCCAGCAGTTCAGATGTACAAGCAGGCTCATAAGCTCACCAGGAACTTGCCTCCACACAGCAGTGCAAGATAGCTTTGCATTTTGATCAATCCTGTGACCATCACTACTACAATCTCCCCGATGCTACCAACAAAGAGATTGCTGTCATTCTTCCAGGTGATGGTGATCAGCCAGAGAGCACACGTGACATCATTCTCTACTGCAGGCATGGCCCTTCCATTCAGCGCATCAGTGACGTCCATCCCCTCTATCCGGCCCTTCACTATGTTTTGCTGTTTCCTACTGGCCAGCTCCAATGGCACCCTCAAATTGAGTATGCAGCTGTCATGCCAACAACTGAGGTGGGGCCAGAGTTCACAAAGATGTCTCTAAGTCTGAATTCTACTGCTATCACCTCCACCTTTGACCACCTGCCATTGAGCCCCAGCATATCTTTCTGACCGGAAAGCTCTTTCAGGAGTTTGTGTGTGATGGATGGGCCACTGCTGAGCAGGATAAGTTGTGCTGGATTTTAATGAATCAGGACACCATTCATGGCAAAGTCTATGTTGGCCTGGCAGATGCTGTGGCTGAAAACATCGAGGTGGACACAGAGTCTCTGGGTCAAAAATCATTCTTCCTTCATCCTTTGCAGGAAGCACACATCACATGCAGCAGCTTCTTCAGGATGCATTTGCCATCAATCATCACTGCAACGGAGGCAATCTCTTTCTCACCATCACTGCCAACCCTGCCTGGCCAGAAATACAGGATGCTCTTCGTCCAGGGCAGACTGCAGCAGATCGCCCAAATTTGGTTGTTCATGCATTCTATGCAAAGCAGAAGGAGATGATCAAGGATATCAAGGCTGGCATATTTGGAAAGGCTGTGGCTTATCTATTCACCATCGAGTTTCAGAAGCGTGGTCTTCCTCACATGCACTGCATTATCTTTCTTGATGAGCAATCCAAGCTTCGCACCCTCGAGCAGATAGACAGCCTTCTGTCTTCAGAGTTTCCTGATGATGATCCTGAGCTCCTCGACCTCATCAAGAAGTTCATGGTCCATAAATCCTGTGGTGCAGAGAACCCTGCAGCTCCTTGCATGGTGAATGGACAGTGCTCCAAAGGTTTCCCCAAGCCATTCAGGAATCAGACAACCATCTCTGAGGATGCCTATGCCTCTACCAAGTGTCGGGACACTGGACAGACATATCACGTTCAGGGAAAGCAGGTCGACAATCGTTGGGTGGTCACTTACTCTGCCTATCTCATCTCGAAGTACTGTTGCCACATCAATATTGAGTCTATCAGCTCTATCAAGGCCATCAAGTACATCTACAAATATGTATACAAAGGCCATGATCGCATCACCATGGAGTTTGGAACTTGCAACGATGAAGTCAGGCAGTACCTCAATGCTCGCTACATATCTGCATGCGAAAGCATCTGGCACCTCTTCCACTTCACTATGCATGGTGCTTCTCCCAACATCGTCTGTTGTCAGGTCCACCTTCTGGCCAGCAGTATGTCACTTGGAATCAGAATAGTCCACAGTCTATCCAGGAAATTGTCCAGCATGCTGCACAGCATGACACCACCCTTGCTGCCTTCTTCAAGGCCAATCAGGAGTATCCAGAGCTTGCACAGGTCGTTCTTTACCAGGACTTTCTTTCCAAATTTGTGTGGGATCAAAGGGCTCACAAGTGAAAGCCCAGGCAGAGGGGATTTGCTATTGGAAGGATGTTCTATGCTCCACCCAGTGCTGGTGAACACTTCTACCTCAGGCTGCTTCTCACTGCTGTGAAAGGGGCTACATCATACAAAGACCTTCGCACTTTTCAGGGCATCATCGCTTCCTCATTCAGAGAGGCCTGCCTCACCCATGGCCTTTTGGAGGATGACCAAGAGTGGCAGCAGTGTCTGGAGGAAGCAAAGTCCATGGCAACCGGTCATCAGCTTTGCAATCTTTTTGTCACCATCCTTCGTGACTGTGCTCCCTCTGATCCTGTCCACCTCTGGAATACATATTGGCCTCACATTTGCGATGACTTGAGATATCAGCTCCAGCACACCAACATTTGTATCAACCCTACCAATGATGATGTCCATGATTATGGTCTTTATCTTATCAATCAGCTTCTCATGGTCTCTTGGAAATCTCTTGAGAAGGATTGGTCATACATGCCTCAGATCACTCAGAATTGGGATGCCAACATTCAAAACCGGTTGATCACAGAGCAGTGCAGATACAATGTTGTGGAGCAGGCCAAGTTGGCTGCACACTATCTGGACACTTTCAATCATGAACAGAGGGCTGTCTTTGATGAGATCATGCATGCAGTCAACAACAAGACTGGCCAGACCTTTTTCCTCCATGGTCCAGGTGGCACTGGCAAAACCTATGTTTACAACACCCTCTGCCATCAGCTTTGCTCTCAAGGCAAGATCGTCCTCTGTGCTGCATCATCTGGAATAGCTGCTCTTTTGCTCAAAGGTGGTCGTACTTCCCATTCCTGCTTTCAGATCCCAATCATCATAAATGAGTCATCCACCTGCACCATTTCCAGAGGTTCAACACGGGCACAGCTCCTGCAGCAGACCGACTTGATCATTTGGGATGAGGCACTCATGCAGCATCGTCATCTCCATGAAGCTGTCAACCGCACTCTGAAAGACATTCTCCAATGTGACAAACCCTTTGGGGGTGTGCCTGTGGTCTTTGGGGGCGACTTTCATCAGATCCTGCCTGTCATTGAAAAGGGTTCTCGACCTCAAATCGTTGGTGCTTCTTTGCAATGCTCTGTTCTCTGGCAACACATCAAAATCCTTCATCTCAAAATCAACATGCGTTTGAACACAGATGATCTTCAGGAGCGCAACTTTGCAAAGTGGCAGTTGGAGGTTGGAAAGGGTGGTCATACAGATGATGGTGACACTATCAATCTTCCTGATCATCTCAAATGTCCTCAGAACACCATCGCTTCTCTCATCGACACCATCTATCCTGGCATCTATGATCAGGCTCAGCATTCAGATCAATACTTTTCAGAGCGGGTCATCCTGGCGAGCAAGAACGATGATGTCGATGATTTGAACCATCACATTCTTCACAATTTTCCTGGGCAGGAGCACGTCTTTCACAGTGCTGACTCGATTGCAAATGATGAGAATGCCGAACTTCTATATCCCCAAGAATATCTTAACTCCATCAACTGCTCAGGTCTACCTTTGGCACATTTGGCACTCAAGGTCGGTGTCCCTGTCATGATACTTCGCAATCTCAACATTGCTGGAGGGGTCTGCAATGGAAGTCGGGGGATATTGATACAGATCAGGAATAGGGTTTTGGAGATTTGGTTGATCACTAGAGATAATGCAGGAGAGACTGTTTTCATTCCACAGATGCAACTTTGGCCCATTGAAGGTCAACTCCCCTTCACACTCTCTCGACTGCAGTTTGCTGTTCATCTTTGCTTTTCAATGTCGATCAACAAGTCACAAGGGCAGTCTGTAAAGCATGTGGGTTTGGATTTCAGGAGTCCTGTCTTCACCCATGTGCAGTTCTATGTGGCAATATCCAGGGTCAAGTCAGTCCACAATATCAAGGCAATATGGCCAAGCTCAGAGGACAGTGCAAAGACAAAAAATATTGTATATGATGAAGTGTTATTAGATTAAAATATATATTGTACATATGTAACTACTACTCATAGAAAATCAATGAACACAGTGAACAACATGTGCCAGAGGCACATTTAAAAACCTTGTATACATAATAATAAGAGTGTCACATGACTTGGGAATGTGTTTACCACATGTATGTGCAGTAAGCATAGTAACATGTGTATGCAGCATGTATCTTAGGGTTTAATTTCAACATTGGCATGCTAGGGGTTGAAATGGGTGGTGTAGCTATAAGTCTAACTAAACCCCAGGTAGGTTGTAAGGAACATGTTGTCTCTTCCCCTGTGCAGCATATATAGTCTGCTCCAACAGGTTATGGGCCCTGCTGGGCACATCGCAAACATGCTTTAACTGGCTGTGAATGACGTTGACTTTATAGTCTCCAAATTATAACCTTGCACTCTTCGTGAGCTGCACTTAAAAACCTAGGTCAACTAGGGTTAACCACTTTGAAGGAGTGTTTTTTCCTGAGATTGTGAAACATGTTTTCTTGGATAAAAGACTGATTGAGTGCTTATAACAGCTGCCACCACAAAATTATGTCTTCAACCCTTGAAAAACCTGTACAAACTTTTGATGGCTGAAATTACATTCAATGGGCCGACTCCATGAAGGCATGGCTCAGGTCTCAGAGCCTCTGGCAGATAACTAGTGGGGCAGAAATCAAACCACCTCCGGTGCCTCCTTTGACAGCGATGAATGCTGCTCTCATAGTGGATGCTACTGCCAAGCTCCAGACCTGGAGCAACAAAAGTGACCAGGCTATTGGTAACCTAGTGCTCTGCCTGGCCCCCTCCATTCAGTAGCATGCCAACACCAAGGACACTGCTGAGGAGATGTAGGACCTCATTCGCACCAATTATGGTGTCAATGGCCCCTCCCAAGTCTTTGCAGACTTTAGGTCTGCAATAGCAATCAAAATTCCAGCTGCGAATCCCATGCCAGAGATTGCTAAGATGGCTGACAAATTTGAGCACCTCATGGCTGCCAATGTTGCCATCCCCAAACTAGTTCAGGCAATGATCCTACTTGCTGTGATGCTGCACGAGTATAATTCTTTGTCCACCACAGTCCTTAAGTGCCTTGACATTTAAACATGTCAAGGACTCCATTGTTGCTGAAGCCTCAAGGTGCATGGCAGTTGGGAAGCTGACTGGCCCACCTCAGGCCACCAAGCTTTTTGCTGTCAAATGCATAGGTGGAAACCCCAAATGGCAGCCCAAAGAAGGGCAAAACAACAATGGAGATTCATCCTGAAAACGTGGACAATGCAGGGACAAAAAGACTAAGGAGGAAAAGCCTAAAGAGAAGCATACCCACCTCGCCTCCAGTGTCTTTACCACTATAAATGGTAATGACACCATCATACCACTGATGCCACTCATTCAGCACATTGAAAAGTGCAACCACACTCCCACAAGGGATCCTCACTGCTGACCACCTGCACAGGCATATACAGGCGTGGCCTTTACCTCTTATTCAGTTTATGTCAAATATCAGCAAGCTCAAGACACCCTCAAGCAAATGCATCTTCCATGCAGTGCAAAAAATCTGTGACCACTGGAAGATCATCTAATGGTGCAAGAAGGTAAGAGGAGGGGGATCAAACCAGAACCAAGGATTGTGGAAATAGAAGATGATATTGTCACCCTCTGGTTTCTGATGAGGAGGTATGGAAAGCTGTCGATGAGATGCTTGTCAATAAACCACTTGAAATGGGAGCATATGATGATAGGTCAGTCCTTTTCCTTGCTGCAAGCACTAAGATTAATATTCTAATGATTACAGTGAACTGTTCATGTGAAATTTTACCACTATTAAATGTATCATGGAACAATTTAGATCTTAATGTATGTGTTATGTGTGCAAATGGAAATTGTAAGAAAGATGCTGACTGGATCATGGATTCAGGCACATCAAAACACTTCACTGGTGAAATGAAAGATTTTGCTTCTTACGAGCCTTTACCAAGAAAGGACTCTACCCTGATTCAAACAGCCACAGGTACTATTAATATAGTAGGAAATGGAGCAGTCTTTATTAAACATCAGGTAGTATGTCACGGGAAGTCAGAGATGCATGAAACACGATTATATCCCATCTACTACATACCCGACTGTAATACTCAATTACTGTCAATGGGTGTCCTCTTACAAGACGGAAGTGATGTGCATGGTTCCTCCACACACATTTCATTTTTCGAAAAAGGAAACCCAATTATGGATTGTGTCCCTCTTAGGAGACATGACATGATTTATTGGGCTCAGACTCATATATTGAGCACCAAGAGGATCAATGTTGTAACCATGTATGTTGCAGACTACTTGATTTGGCATAGGTGACTTGGACACCCATCCAAAGAGGCACTAGGGAAAATGCCTAATAGCACCATAAAATTCCCAAGGAATTTAATTATTCCTAAAGACAAAATTATATGTCCAGGATGCACTGAAGGAAAAATGACCTCAAAATTTTTTCCTGAATCAAATTCACATGCAGAGAAACCCTTTGAATTAATACATTCTGATCTAAAAGAACTCCCAGTACTATCATACCACAAACATAATACTTTATTGTATTTCTGGATGACAAGATGTCACATATCTGAGTCTAGTGCCTTAGAAGGAAGTTTGATGCTGCTGCAGCGATTAGACAATTTCAGGCAATGGCTTTGATGCAGTATGGCACTACAATCAAGTGCTGGAATGCTGATCCAGGGAGGGAGTTCAAAGATCATGAGCTATAAAATATGCTCAAAAATTTTGGCATCAAAATAGAGATGTCTGCACCCCACATTCACCAACAGAATGGGCACACAAAGCATGCCATAAGGACAATAATGGAAAAGTTGCAAACCCTGCAATTTACCGCTTGTCTACCACAATCATGGTGGGAATTTTGCATTGAACATGCAACACACCTATACAACCAAACCCCAATAAGGTGCCTAAAATGGCTGACACCTTTTGAGAACCTGATAAAGGTCTGCCTAGCTATCTTGGCAGGAGTACTAGCTCCAGGACAGCATGGAAACAATGTTTCATCAAATAGTGCTGTAGCACCAATGAATATTGCACCACTAAGTCACATGAAATGGTATGCTTTAATGCCATCTTCTAATCCAAGGTACATCATTAAATCCAATTGAGGAGCTAATGTGGTTGGATATTTCTCCTTGGGTAGATAGATGTAAGCACTGCAACTGAAGACCTTCAGATTGTTTAGATCACCTTGGTGATTCTCCAGAACCAGAAAATGATGACTACTCATCTGGAATGGATGGCAATGATTCTATACCACCACAAAATCTGCCCCTTCCTCCATCATCAGAAAATGATGATGATGATGATGTACCAAGCAAGCAAAAGGTGCATGACGATGTGACAGATGCTCCTCCTCCACCGCCTCCAGTAACCACTGAGGACTTTTGTCCAAGACGTGATGATCAACAGGAATGGCAGCAATTGCCCCATCGATCAGGCAGGCAGAGGAACATCTCAAACCATCCCAGCAATACCTATGGAGAAAAGTGACTCCCCTCTGACATAGAGAGAGACATTGCACATGATCACTATTGGAAGAGATCTGTGGGTCAAGATTCAAATTATAATCGAACATGACCACAATCTCAACAGCAAGAACCAGTTGCTGGACCGAGTTCAGTACCCCATTAGAGTGTGCCCAATTCCAATAATCAAGAACATGATCACCCAATGGGGGAACCAAACGAAGCCAGTTATATTCAAAAGATAACCAAGGAAGGAGGAGATAAGCTTATTTGCTGGCTGTTATCAAAAGCAGTCAAACCATCAAGCGAAATAAGCCAAGTTCCAAACCAATTTTGCAATATTGTGCACCTACCATGGCAGCAGCAACTTGAGTGGAAACAGCTTGTCATGAAGAATTAGAGGCTCTTTGCAAGTGACAAGTCTATAACATCGTCGATCTTCCACATGATCAAAAAATAATCAAAAATAGATGGGTTTTTTCTGTGAAATTGAACAGAAGAAAACGAGCCAGACTCATGGCAAAAAGCTTTTCACAAGTCGAAGGTGTTGACTTTGATGAGATTTTCTCACCAGTAGTCTGCTACGAGACCATACACCTCATGTTTGCACTTGCATCTCTAGAAGGCATGTATATGACTGGTCTAGATGTAAAAACTGCATTTTTATATGGCAAACTAGAAGAGGAGATCTATATGGATCAACCCAAGGGTTTCAGACTCAAGGAAAAAGAGTGCAAAGTAACATGCTTGCACTGAGCATTGTATGGCCTTAAACAGGCCTCACTAGCATGGTGGAAAGAGCTAGAGGCATTTATATGCATTATTGGGTTTGTGCATGCCAGCTCTGATGCCAGCATTTTCATACATAAGGATCCTAAGACAGGCAGCATTGTTATTGCACTGGTCTATGTTGATGATGGCTTGTTCATGGGGAAGAACAAGAAACTTGTGGATGAAAAGAAGAATGCTTGTCTGAAGCATTGGGAGTGCCATAGTACTGAAAAAGTCATGGAATTCTTAGGCATGCACGTCACCCAGACTGCAAGCAAAGTCAAACTCAATCAAACTGAATATCTTGCCAAAGTGCTCGAAAGGTTCAAGATGACAAATGCCAAAGCTGCCCCCACTCTGCTCCCAACTGGTTACAAACCATCAGAAAACACAGTGATGCCAAATGCAGCGCTTAGATCAAAATATCAGTCTGTGATCAGATCTTTATTATATCTGATGCTCAGAATGTGACCTGATATGGCTTACATGGTAATCAGGATGTTGAAATTCTCAGCTAATCCTAGCCAGGAACATTTAGACAAAGCAATGTACATTGTGCACTATGTGGTGGGAACCCAGAAATATAACATAGTCTATGATGGAGAAAAATCCTAAGGGCTACAGGCCTTCACAGATTCTGATTGGGCAGCTGACACTGTCAAACGCCGATCTACAATGGGTTACTTTGCTACTCTAGTGAGTGGCATTGTGTGCTGGCAGTCCCATTTACAAAAAACTGTAGCACTGTCATATACAGAAGCTGAATATATGGCTCTCTCTGACACTTCTCAGCAGATAGTGTGGATAGAGTCCTTATTCCAGGAACTTGGATATATACTGAAGCACATACTAATCTGTGCTGATAATCATGGATCTATCTTTATCAGATCAAATTCAGTTCAGAAAAGAAGGACCAAACATATAGACATTCACTACCACTATACCTGCGAATGCATAGAAAATAACAAAGTCACAGTCGTTTTCATTCCTGGAAGTGATAATCCAGCTGACATGTTCACAAAGAACCTTGGCACCATCCTATTCAGAAAATTTAGAGACTCTCCTGGAATTACTTTTGAGATTCAAACTTAGCTGCTTAGAGCACTGTACAGTTTGAGGTGGGGTGTTGAAATTAAACCCTGAGATACATGCTGCATACATGAGGCAATACATGCAGTATACACATGTTACTATGCTTACTGCACATACATGTGGTAAACACATTCCCAAGTCATGTGAAATCCTTATTACTATGTATATAAGGAGAACTGTACCATAGTAGGAATACAGTGTTCTTACCTCTGCTAACCCTAGCTGTAAGTCTAACTAAACCCCAGATAGGTTGTAAGGAACATGCTGTCTCTTCCCCTGTGCAGTGCATATAGTCTGCTCCAACAGCTAAGCATGCACATGCCACCCAATGCATGCCCAAGCAAAGATGCATGCATTAAACCTGCACCCCCTGCTGAATTCAATGGCATGCATTCCCAGGGACATGCCTTCCTCAATTCCTGCGAGTTGTACATCAGTCTATGCCCAAACCAATTTGTGGATGATGCCACTAAAATTTATTGGGCCCTCACATACATGAAATCTGAGCATGCCTATCTCCACATTGACTGTATATTATGTATGCCAGACCAAGCAGTGTGGCTTCCTTCCATTTTCCACCTGGGGGGACTTTTTGTGATGAGTTCATATGACACTTCTGCCCCCTCATCAAATGCCAACAAGCCATAATGCGCCTTGAATCTGCTTCCTACTACCAAGCGCATTGATGTGTTCAGTTGGTACTCAGTACAGAGTCTCAATGGAAGGGGTGAACACTAAACCTACAACTGCAGGCATGCTCAGGGTGAGGGGATTCGATTAGAGGGCCTCAGATCGTCCTTTGGGGCACAAGGACTATGAAGAGACTGGTACAGTGGTTCTCGAGGTGTGCACTAGTTGTGTATGCAAGAAGGAAGGTATGCGCAACAGTGAAAAAGTGCACAATGCAAAGGGGCAAAAACATGCAGTGCAGAAAAATGTGCAACGGGAGCACAAAAATGTGCAATGATGAGGGAGATAAAAGTGGGTGGTGTAGCAGGGCATGGACAGCACTGGGATGTGCTGCAAGGGTGGTGCACAGGTTAGGGGCACAAATGGGATGTGAGCGCAATAGGCAGAAAAATGCACAAATGGTGTGCAAAACATGGCTATACAATAAAATGCACAAACAGTGTGCAAATGCAGCTATATGAAGGATGCACTACAAGAGTGCACAAACAAAGGTGAAGGATGCAATGCAGAGACGAAACGTGGCAATATGACGAGGGGATGCAGATGATATGCAAATGCGGCTATACAAAGGGCGCACTACAAAGGCGCATGGACTGGACACTGGTGCACAGACTATGTGCGATGCTGACTGAGCTATGAACTATGAGGAGGGGAAAGATCCTCTGGATTCTCTATCTGTCTGCCTACTATGTACAAATGGCTTATGTGATAAAAACAGTAAAATAAAGTGTAAAAATAGAAAGCACCATGCACTACCCACAAGCGCATCCATTTGCCCATCTAAACCCAATCGCATTATGCTGCTGCCTCAGCCAATAATATTTGTGCACACTATATCCCAATACCCAACTGTTCTGGTGCGATGCACTATTTTTGGTGCACTCTAGGTCCTGTGTGCTCTTCTCAATTAATCTGCTTCAGTGTTATGCATCGCATGGTGCACCTTAGTAATAATGATGTGATCGACCTGTGCCAGTTACCAGATAAGGCAATGCTGATTGGAAATGCAGAAGAACTATAAGGAGATGCTGTGTGAGGCCAAATAGTGCCAAAGCACCAGGATTATGTGAAAGCGCCCAAGTGTGCATAGTCCAATGCCAAATAGGTGCAAAGCACCCAGATTAGGTGAGGATGCACAGTTTGCTCATGCTGGAATCGTGGTGCACCTCAAATAAATGCACCAGTAAGCTGGAAACCATGATGTGCAGTGCAATTGGTGTGGTGGATTGTCATGTGTGTGATAGGGATTGTGCAATGAATGCACAGCAGAGAATGTGAGTTGTGGGTAAAGCATAAAAGGAGCATGTAAAGGTGCATCGAGCATGCAATAACAGTGAAAGGCAGATAAGGAGTGTGGAGGGGGTGCACAGAGGCAGTTTGAAGCATAAAAAGGCACATTTAGAGCGCACGACAGAAGGCAGCTAAGGGGGATCCAAAGGTGCAGTAGAAATGTAAAAGGCACACAAAAGTGCACCTAAGCCATCAAAGGCACACAAAAGTGCACAAATGTGTATGGAAGTGCACAAAGGCACACAAAAGTGCACAGAGGTGCACTGGAGTGCATGGGAGTGCACTGGTGGAGTGCATGAGAGCAGACAAAGGCACATGGAAGCACACTTGGGAGCACACTTGGGCACACAAAAGCGCATGAAGGTGCACAAAAGCGAACAAAAGTGCACAGAGGTGCACTGGTGGAGCACATTGGAGTGTATTGAAGTGCATTGGAGTGCACTATAGCACATGGGAGCACACTGGAGCACATGAAAGTGGACAAAGGTGCATGAAAGCAGACAAAGGTGCATGGAAGCACACTTGGGAGCATGAAAGCGCATGAAGGTGCACAAAAGCATGCTGTGCAAAGTGAGTAGACTAGTAACCGTGTCTGTTGTATGATGAGTATTACAAATGGTTGATAGACAGACTGGTCAAACTGAGTTTGAATTGGGTGGATTGAGCAAGTTTAACCATGTGAAATCACATGAAAGTCATTTGTCTCTACACATGCTCAATCACAAGATACTTGAACGTTGATAGGTCCACTACGTGCTTTAAGGTCTGGAAAACATTTCCACTCGCATCGAGACATTATGACACACACTCCAAATCACTACGAATGCCACGAAATCGACTTTGAGCCATTTTCGCACGATTTTGCATTACTTCAGACAACTTTGAACTACTTCAAACTATTTCACAACATTTTGCAAACACTTTAAATGACTTCACAGCACTTCGAATGATGTTGGCCACCATATAGTTGTCTTAAAACACTTTCGATACACGATGCTCAACCGGAGTAAACTATTTAGTTGCATATCGAGCACTACCAGACATGAGGAGAGACGATAAAAGAATTAGGGTATGATAATGGCAGTTTTGGGGTTTCAACAATCTATTGAAACAACAAGAGAAGTACTCTTACTATATGGCAACACTGAACATTTCACTTATTATCATTTTTCATTTGTTTCATGTTTTACAATACCTTTATTTGCTGTGCTCATTGCCTCATGTTCTACAATTGTTATTATTTCCTTTTTAGTACTATTCCTTCAGATTGTATATAGACTTGTATTAGTTAGAATAACAAAAAAAGAAGTAATGGGGAACAGCACAAGTTACCCTCTTGCTATCATCAGATTTAAGAAGTCATTCTCTTGAGTCTTAGCTTGCGTCACATCTCTTAGCTCACATCGCATCTCTTAGCTCACATCGCATCTCTTAGCTCATGTCGCATCTCTTAACTCGCGTCACATCTCTTAGCTCACATCGCATCTCTTAGCTCATGTTGCATCTCTTAGCTCGCATTGCATCTCTTAGCTCGCGTCACATCTCTTAGCTCACATCACATCTCTTAGCTCATGTCACATCTCTAAGTTCTGCAAAATATTGCGAACTTCCTCGAAACTATTGTATTCACTCTTCGTTTTATTGCCCATCGCCTACCGCCATTCAACAAACACTTTACATTCATTAAACTTGCTCTTCGATATACCTCGAATCTCTTCAAACTTATTTGAACTTCTTCGGACTACTTCGCATGACTTTGAACCTCTTTGAACCTTTTTTGAGCCTATTTTGCACATCTTCAAACCTCTTTCAAACTCTTTCGAACGACCTCGTATGCTCTTACAGATTATTCAAACCATCACTTATTATTTCGTGTCGCTAAACACATTGTTTTGGTCTCAGTGGTGATATTTAGTACCAACTCGCACCCTTCCTCTGACTCGTGTTATACCATCCAAAGCCATTTAGTAGGTTTTGTTTGGGTTTCTGGGTTGAGTATCATCAATGTGTCCAGATGTGTTCTGACCTCCCAATATCAGCCTCTCGTAACCTTGCATGGCTTGTATTATGGCTTATCCTAGGCCATGGACTATACTAGCTTCGTCATTCGACATCTTGGCATGATTCAGAGCCCATGAACAGGAAGTTGAACAAGGTGCCATCCCAAGCTACAATGCTTTCTTTTCCCAGGATTTCATCCACTCTCATTCTGGAGCTCAATCAGGCCTGAGAACTGGTCAACTGGAGAGCCCGATCACTCTACGAGACTCATGTGAACCCTTGGTCACTTATGACAGTTTTTTCACAACATTACAGCATTCCACTACTCAGGATCAACCTTCCCATCTCAATTCATTTGGTACTCCCTTCCATGACCCAAACAATAAAAATCTGAATCCCTCTTGTTCCTTTCTGTGTACTCCTGAGAGCTCTATGCATCTGTATCTACCCCTCTCATAACAAACCTTAGTCAATTCCACAAATGTTGCCTTGCCAACTACCAAGTCTCAACTCTGTTCCACTCGCAGGAGTCATTTGGCTTTGGACTTCAAGCTTCCATGCACGTCACCAGAGAAAAAATTTAACACAATCCTTTCCATATTATGGCAAACATGGCACTCTCCAATCGATCTCCTTTTTTACATTCTCAATCCCTCTCATTTGGAGCATGAGTGCTATTGGAAACACATTAACAGTAAATCTGGAAAGCTCTCGCAGGTCCTCAATTTCATTCTTGCATATCCACTTGGCCATGAAAGGTTTGAACATCTACCACAAGTTCTCGATGCCATGTGTGGCGTAGTCTCATGGGAGATGGATCAACTCACAAACATGGAAGGAAGTCCCAAGAGCATCAAAGAACTCACACCTCATTACTTGCAGAACTGGACTCTAGAGGAATCAATTGCTGTGCCTACTCGAGAAAAAGCACCCTCACTTCTTCGAATCCTTCAAGTGGCTAGCTGTACTGACCAGGCTCGTGCAAAGAATAAGAACAGGAAATCAGACATGGTAAGTATCACCAATGAACTGTTCTTCAAGTTAAAAAAACAGACAAACAGAATTTACAGGCTTGTTATACTATTATCGGTCAGCTGTGTAGTCGACAATCTCAACACAATCCATCATTTTCTGGGCCTATGTCTCTGTTCTTCTGGAAGAATGGCTGCTCATGACAAGTAATCAGCATCTTGAGCCATGTGGGCCTTCCAAATCTTACAATACAGTTCTAACTCTTGTCGAAAAGCTTGCTGATGATTGCTTGGATGAAGCTTGTGTTGCCATTCAGGATCCCAATGGTTATCTTTTCAGCTATGACAACATCAACCTCTCGACATCTATTTTTGTTGAACAACAGTCCACACCACCTGCCAAAGTGCAATCTGGGACCCATGGCATTATTTCCAAATTTCGAGGAGGAAACCTGGATGCACTTAGACTCACACAGATGCTGGCATGCATGTGAACTGCACCTGATCTCTCATTCAATCACGATATCCAACCGACTCACAAACAAATCACAAACTTCGTTTCTCAGTTCAAGGTCCACATTGTCCATGCTCTCAGGCATCATCCCGATCTCCAAAAGCACATGACTGATCCCAAGTTGAGGCACATTGCGAGACAGCCCATACCACCTGGCTATCAAATGCAACATTTTCTACTCAAGATCTCCACCATTGATGAGTCCCTGATCACTGGAAATTTGGCTGTTCATCATGACACACATATAGTGCAGCTGGGAATGACTTATGACCAGCTGTCGAACCTCGTGATTCTTTCAATCAACGATCAGGCAATGCAGGCACATAACTGAGGTGCAAAAGCCCTATGTGCAAAGGATGTCAATCCATTCACTCGAGCTCAATGTTTTCAACTTGCTATCGGCCTCTTCCACTTGTGTCTTAATCTTGTTTGGGCCTTGTTAAATCTCCACCATGGTCATGTCAGTGTTGATGGAAGTCTCTTGAACTGGTTCACTTATCTGCAAAAAGCTTGCCTCAGAGCTCAACACCCCTACTACCATTCTCTATTATCAGTGATGATGCAGATTTGGACCTCAGCAAGTGATCCCCAAGCAGGTCGAAAACCTGGAAGCCCATTCCTTTTTGTTCCTGAGGTATAAATATTGTGCGCTTCATCAATGTGAACATGCTCAATTCATTAAACAAACTTTCTATTGTATAGTAAAAGTTGGGCCATTTGGGGTAAGTGGCCATGATATGTTTAGAACTGCTCGGGCTGTACAATAAGATGGTGGATGTAACCTTCAGAGCCTTGCTAAAATCAAGCATGAGCATGCACAAATTTGAATGAGCTCACTATCAATACCTTTCGAATTGATTCCGAATGAGGTGTGTCTTCATTGACTGCTAGGCTGAGGATTCCAATGATGCAAATATGTAACTGGATTTCTAGACTACGCTGATTGGTGATTTTTCGAAGGTCAAGACTTTTGCAAACTTTATTTGTAGTCTTTTGAGAGGTGACACGGTAATAGTTGTGGTTCCAGGACATAACAACATCGGAATAACAATACAAAGCATCTTGCCATGGCCAGTTCCTGTGATCACCATGCTGTCATGTCCATGGATTGACTCCAGAGATGCTTAAAGTTAAAATTCATGAGGGACGATAGCACTGTGCATCACCATATACACTAGAAGGCAAGCTCATAATAGAACACAGAGATCATCTGGACAAAGGGATTCTAAGTAGCCAGAGGGAAGTCATTCAGATGCAATGAGGTGGCAAGCAAAAGCGCTGGCATCCTTGTTGCCAAAAGCACTAATAGTTGATAGTACACCAGGCATAGCATCAAGAGGCATGGAGCAGATTCTTAGAAAGAAATAAAATGAGTCACGGGGAGAATATTCAGTGTCCATCAGTTCCAGTTGTTGTAGACCATTTATCCTGTAGTTGCATGGCTCCATCTAGGGCTGTTGGAATGTCAGGGGTGATCCTGTATTTGATATTGGGAGGTCGGAACACATCTGGATGTGTTCAAGTGTCTTGTGATTGAGCACATGTAGAGACAAGTGACTTTCATGTGATTTCACATGGTTAAACTCACTCAATCCACCCAATTCAAACTCAGTTTGACCAGTCTGTTTATCGACTGTTTGTAATACTCATTGTATGACAGGCTGGTCACGAGTCTACAAAGTGAGTAGAAGATGTCCAAGCGGTGTGCACAATCACAAAAAATGCCGTAGTACAAGTGCAGGGTGATAGGGAGCCATATAATCTCCTCCCAACTGAAATACTGACTGTTCTCAGGCAGTGTCCTTGACAGTTATTGAAGTGCAAAACATGAGCGCCAAGAAAGTGGGTGAGTGGTTGAAGTGAATGTTTGGGATATTTGAAGAGGCCAAGTAAAGTGCACAAAAATGCGCAAGTGCAAATAAAGTGCAGAAAAATTGTCCAACCATCACTTTCCTCCTCTCAACTGAAATTTTGACTCTGTCCAAATGGTGAAAGTATGAGAGATAAAAGGAAGCGCACGCCATATAATAAATTGTATAAAAAGGTGAAATATCTATAGTGGTGCATGCAGAGCACTAATTGCACACCTCATCAGTGCTTTCTTCATTTTCTGTGCTATCTCCTTGCACTTCTTCTTCATCAACTGCTTCTTCGTCTTCTATGTCCACTACTATGGACTCTTCCATCTCTCTCAACTGCGTTGTGGTAATATCGAGTGCTATGTCTGGAAGCATGATGGACTTGTGCACATGGTATGGCACTAGGTAAAATGCAGCTATTGTATAGTGCCACCAAAAGTGCTCAAGTAAAGTGGATCGCGTCGTGTAAAAGCACTTGTGCACAATGTTGTCATGGCTGGCGCACAATATCGGTAAGCATCTGGACTGCCAAGTAACAAGCTGGTGAGCACCATGCACATTGCACTTTTATAACCACTCCTTGTATTTGAAAAATGCGCTCGCATGGTGCATGAGTGCATTATACTCAGAATCCATGAAATCGCTAGGGCACGTTAGAGTATCTATCCAAATCCACACCAAATCTAACTTCTCATCCTCTGCATCTCCTGCTGCACTTCTCAGAACTTGGCTATAGTCATTGTCATAAATAAGCACAGGGTTGCGCACATTTTGTGCTTTTGTGCTCAGCTCTGGCTGCATTAGCGCGAGTACCTGCATGTTAAAGGACTGTGAAATGGGATGTATCGCATGCATAAAGCCATGTAGTGCATCAATCCAATCCTCAAATTCTTCATCGTCTTCTTCTTCTAAGTCTTCTGGAGTAAATGGTGGTGGGTTTGGTAAAAGCACAGGAAGCACCACTAGCGGATCGCCTATAATGTTGCACTCGATGCAGAATTCTATTTGGGATGGGTGCAATAACTGGTTTGACTTTTCTAGCAACCAGTTTATACTTCTTCTTGGTTACTATGCCCTTTTGCAGTGCGCTGATGATACTCAACCCAGAAACCCAAACAAAACCTACTAAATGGCTTTGGATGGTATAACATGAGTCAGAGGAAGGGTGCAAGTTGGTACTAAATATTACCACTGATATCAAAATGTTGTGTTTAGTGATGCGAAAGGACAAATTGTGTTGTGAATAGTCTGTAAGAGCATACAAAGAAGCTCAAAATAGTTTGAAATCAGTTTGAAGATGTGCGAAATAGTTTGAAGATGTTCGAAACTGTGTGAAATAGTTCAAAGAAGTTTGAAGGGGTTCAAGATGTATCGAGGAACAAGTTTAGCGAATGTGATGTGTTTTTTGAAAGGCGATAGGTGATGTGGAATAAAATGAGGAGTAAATACGATAGT
Source organism: Tricholoma bakamatsutake (assembly GCA_029959215.1). Classification (NCBI taxonomy): domain Eukaryota; kingdom Fungi; phylum Basidiomycota; class Agaricomycetes; order Agaricales; family Tricholomataceae; genus Tricholoma; species Tricholoma bakamatsutake. The sequence goes on from CP114862.1 coordinate 10,573,255, forward strand.
TTTGAAGAAATTTGCAATATTTCACAGAACTTAGAGATACAATGCAGAGATATGACTCAAGAGATCGACTCTTAAATCTGACAATAGTGAGAGGGTAACTTCTGCTATGTTTCCCATTCGTATTCTTTATTCTATAACTAATACAAGTCTATATACAATTTGAAGGAATAGTACTAAAAAGGAAATAATAACAATTGTAGAACACAAGGCAATGTGCACAGCAATAAAGGTATTGTAAAACATAAAACAAATGAAAAATGATAATAAGTGAAATGTTCGGTGTCCCAATATAGTAAGAGTTCTTGTTCTATTGCTTTAATATATCAATGAAACATAAAAATGCACTTATCACATTCTAACTCTCTTGTAGTCTCTCCTCGTGTCCGGTAGTGCTTGATATGCAGCAAACTGGCTTGTTCCGAATGTGCAGCATGCATCAAAAGTGTTTCAAGACAGCCATATGGTGGCCAAAGTTGTTCGAAATGCTGCAAAGTCATTTGAAGTGTCGCAAAATGTTGCAAAATGGTTTGAAGTAGTTCGAAGTCATTTAAAATAGTGTGAAATAGTTTGAAATTAATTTAAAGTCAATTTTGTGGCATTTGTAGCAATTCAGAGTGTGTGTCGTAATGTATAGATACAATGAGAAAGCTTCTACAGACTTAGCACATGCAGTGGACCTATCAGCATGCACCGCTAAATTAATAGAAGTTGTGTTGCATGTGTGCTTTTTGGAAACGCAGCTGGAATAAGTGCCATAGGGTCAATAGAATTTAAGAGTGCCTGTGCATTACTGTTGGTACATTTGAATAAGTAGAGCTGAGAGATAAGAGAGGTCAGTGGAATGGAAGCAGAGAATGGAATAAGTGCAAACACAGAAACATCGCAAGCTTGGGTATCAGAGTCGAATGTTATGATAGTGGCAGCATCTCCTTGGTCTGTGATGATAGGAAGAGGCGCTTCAATTGCTGTGCTAACTGGAGGTATTGCATTAAGTGCTTTATTTTCCACAAAAGGTGCATGCACTTCACAGTGTGCAAATGGCATAACACTCACAAGGTTTCTAGCTACCACTTTTGTGCCGGTAGCTGCAATGCATTTTGGGGTAACTTGTTCTCTATGGCACTGCCTGAGATCAGGCAAAAGCAAAAGGAGCTCTTCATGCGAAACTGTAATGGAGGGCACCTTCATCGCATGTGCATATACATCATCGACAATCTGCAGATTCTGAATAGGAATGACAGTGCGATATGATGGCTCTTTGCCTTTGGAAGTGGTAACTTGAGTGTCTGGTTTCTCTGCTGCTGTGGGGACAAAATGTGCTTCCAGTATGTTGGAATAGGAATGTATGGGCATCTCATCGGGCGCTTCAGTTGCGCTTACAGCGGGTTGCAAAGCTGGTGACTCAATACTGTCAGTGGGTGCAATGTCTGTAGTTGTAGAAGGTGCACTCTCTTGATTGGATGTATTGCACAGTGCGCACCACAGAATTTCAATGCCATCAAAGACTTGCCTCTTCCGGAGCACCATCAACTCCTGCTCAAGCACATTGATGCACTCTTCCTTTGTTAGTTGCACATTTGGTGCACTTTGCATATACTCTGCTGCAGGAGCTGAAGTGGCAACATATGTTGACTATAGAGGTGCTGCTGGAGCTGGACGAGGCACTATATTGTAGATGAGCTGTGAATTGGTATTCGATAAAAGTCAACCAGTGGCAATCTGCCCTGGGTTGCACTTATGCCATTCCTTGATGCGCTTGCCTAAGAAGTGGCCTGGAATAGAACACAGTGCAAATGCACCACCTGGGAGTATGATGTGCCCTTCTGCATTTCACCTACACTTTCCTTCGCTAATAAGGCACTCAATTGAAGTGCACTCAGGGATATAATGCCCTGTTTGACCACAATCATTGCACTTGTCATTGTTCAAGTGAGGCGTGCCATTCCCACCATCTCTGCATGATGCACTCAACGTGGTAACTATTGTCTGTGTCATGCATTCAAATAAGACTGAGATGTCTTCTGCTTTGACTATGGGCATGCTAGGTTGCGGCTGGGAAATGGGTGCGCTGGGTGCTGAGTAGGGTGCATACATTTCAGGGTTTTGTGCTGTGAGCCCAGTAAGCAGCTGGAAATAGCATGCTGGGCCTTCAAAGATAAAGTCGATCACATTGCATATTGCATCTAATGAGTATGGCACATTTGCAGGCTAATTTGGTACCACAATCGCAAGGCAGCTCAAAATGCACTCGAGCTGGTCTGGTTGAAACACCCTAATGAACATGTAGCTTTGGTTGTAGCATGCCAATATGCCTTGCACAACTAAGTATTTGCTGATGTTGAAAAATGCACAATAATAGCATACAATTTCTTCTGCAGTTATGAGGCTGATGCATGCAGCTTCGCCAATAAGCTTGTCTAGATTGCTAATACTCCATTTATTGCCATGCCTAGAGCTGGGATAAAGCTTTAGGACAGCATCTTTGAATGTCCCATAGTTATGCATCATGCTATAATCTGGTAGCAGTTTCCAAGTGTCTGCAGTGTTGCTGTCCAAATAGCACACAGTGTGGAATTTCTTATCAGTCTCATCGCTGACATTACAATTGCAGAGAAGTTGTGCAAGCTCCTCGAAGTACTTTTGGAGTTCGGGCAGTTTTGCAGGGTTGAAACATGGCACATTTTGGTTAGATGCAGATGGCATGTGCATGGTAGCCATGGTAGGTGAAATAAGGTGTGTAGAGTTAAGATCTGGTAAAAGCACAGTGAAATTCGAAGGTGGGGAAAAATGCAGTAATGTGGATGGAGTTAGGGTAGGTAGGAATGATTCAGGTGAAGATGGAGGTAAAGACAGCACAGCTGAGTGATGTGTGTTGTTTAGGAAGAGTGATTCGAATACTGGTATTTCCCCAAGCTGGAGCACAGTTGCTAACAGCTTGGAATGCAGAGTGCAAAGGTGGTTAATGTTGAAATGAAGGGCAAGCTGATGGAGGTCTAAATAAGGTCTGGTAACCAGAAACCCCTCGCGGTGGGCTCCAGAAATGATGTGTTCAGTTGCTACTCAGTGCAGAGTCTCAATGGAAGGGGTGAACACTAAACCTACAACTGCAGGCATGCTTAGGGTGAAGGGGTTCTCAAATCGTCCTTCGGGGTGCAGGGACTATGAATAGGCTGGTATGGTGGTTCTTGAGGTGTGCACTAGTTGTGTATGCAAGAAGGAAGGTATGCACAACAGTGAAAAAGTGTGCAACACAAAGGGGCAAAAATGCAGTGTGGAAAAATGTGCAATGCAAAAATGCACAATGACAAGGGAGATAAAAGCGGGTGGTATAGCAGGGCAAGGACAGCACTGGGATGTGCTGCAAGGGTGGTGTACAGGTTAGGAACACAAACAGGATGTGAGCACAACAGGTGGAAAAATGTGCAAATGGTGCGCAAAATGTGGCTATCAATAAAATGCACAAACAGTGCACAAATGCAGCTATATGAAGGGTGCACTACAAGAGTGCACAAACAAAGACAAAGGATGCAACACAGAGATGAAACACGGCAATATGATGAGGGGATGCAGACAATATGAAAATGCAGCTATACAAAGGGTGGACACTGGTGCACAGACTATGTGCGATGCTGACTAAGCTATAACTATGAGGGGGGAAAGATCCTCTGGATTCTCTATCTGTCTGCCTACTATGTACAAATGGCTTATGTGATAAAAACAGTAAAATAAAGTGTAAAAATAGAAAGCACCATGCACTACCCACAAGCGCATCCATTCGCCCATCTAAACCCAACCGCACTATGCTGCTGCCTCAGCCAATAATATTTGTGCATGCTATAGCCCAATACCCAACTATTCTGGTGTGATGCACTATTTTTGGTGCACTCTAGGTCCTGTGTGCTCTTCCCAATTAATCTGCTTCAGTGTTATATGTCACATGGTGCACCTTAGTAATAATGATGTGATTGACCTGTGCCAGTTACCAGATAAGGCAATGCCGATTGGAAATGCAGAAGAACTATAAGGAGATGCTGTATGAGGCCAAATAGTGCCAAAGCACCAGGATTATGTGAAAGCACCCAAGTGTGCATGGTCCAATGCCAAATAGGTGCAAAGCACCCAGATTAGGTGAGGATGTGCAGTTTGCTCATGCTGGAATTGCAGTGCACCTCAAATAAATGTGCCAGTAAGCTGGAAACTGTGATGCACAGCACAATTGGTGTGGTGGATTGTCATGTGTGTGATAGGGATTGTGCAATGAGTGCACAGCAGAGAATGTGAGTTGTGGGTAAAGCATAAAAGGAGTGCGTAAAGGCACATCGAGCATGCAATAACAGTGAAAGGCAGATAAGGAGTGTGGAGGGGGGCACACAGAGGCAGTTTGAAGTGTAACAAGATGCATTTAGAGCGCATGATAGAAGGCAGCTAGGGGGGATCCAAAGGCGCAATAGAAATGTAAAAGGCATACAAATGCACACAGAAGTGCACAAAGGTGCACAAAAGCACACAAAAGCACACAGTGGTGCACTGGAGTGCATGGGAGCACACTGGTGGAGTGCATTGGAGTGCACTGGAGCACATGAGAGCAGACAAAGGTGCACAAAAGTAGACAAAGATGCATGGAAGCACACTTGGGAGCACATTGGGCATGCAAAAGCATATGAAGGTGCACAAAAGCACACAAAAGTGCACAGAGGTGCACTGGAACACATGGGAGTGCACTGGTGGAGCACATTGGAGCACATTGGAGCACATTGGAGCACATGGGAGCACATGGGAGCACACAGGAGCACACAGAAGTGCACTAGAGCACACGAGAGTGGACAAAGGCACACAAAAGCAGACAAAGGCACATGAGAGCACACTTGGGAGCACGAAAGTGCATGAAGGCACACAAAAGCACGCTGTGCAAAGTGAGTAGAAGATGTCCAAGCAATGCGCACAATCACAAAAAATGCCATAGTACGAGCGCAGGGTGATAGGGAGCCATATCAACATCGATCTGTGGATGACTACATCGATGAATTTCAAGACTTGGTGGACATGGTGAGGTATGGGAGTGGGTTGCCCATGGTGGTAAAGTTTCATCGAAGTCTTAATTGGGAAATTCAAGACCAGATTGCACAGATGTTGGAGGGACATCCAGTGGATGATGATATAAATGCTTGGTATGAGGCTGCTTCACTCTGCGACAAGAACTGACTCACAAATGCAGCATTTACTGCAGCCTTCCACACTCCTACCACCACCCATGCACCCCACACCTTTAATCGAGTACTCCCTCACCCTAATCCCATCCCTATGTGCCAACTCACCAGATTGAGCTCCAACACCCCTGCTCCAATGGATGTCAATGCAGCCCATAGTCAAGCTTGCAGGCTAGTGCTACTGTTGTTGGCAGACTGGACACATGGCTCATAATTGCCTCACCACTAAGACATCTGTAAACTTACATCTGAGGGATGAGACAAGCTTCTTCAGGACCTGTTGGCACTGGTGAATGTTGATCACCTGCATGACTTTGAGGATGTTTTCTCCAAGGCATCCTTCAACTCACTTCCTAACTGTAAGCCATAAAATCATGCAATTGAGCTCACACTGGGTGCCATGCCCTCTTCTTGCAAGGTCTATCCTCTCTCCCCTGAAGAACAGTGACAACTCAACAAGTTCATCGATAAACACTTGGCTTCATGTTGTATCCACCCTTGTAAATTGCCCATGGTTTTACCCTTCTTTTTTGTCAAGAAGAAGAATGGGTCTTTTCGACCGGTTAAAGACTATCGATGCCTCAATAACATTACAGTTAAAAATCGTTATCTGCTACCCCTCATATCTGAACTTGTCAACCAACTCTGGGAGCATGTTACTTCACCAAGCTCGATGTCTGTTGGGGGTTACAACAATGTACAGATAAAGAAAGGGGATGAGTGGAAGGCAGCTTTTCACACGAACCATGGTCTTTTTGAACCACTTGTTATATTCTTTGGTCTCACTAATAGTTCTGCCACCTTTCAGACCATGATGAATGACATCTTCCATGATCTCATACTGGAAGGTGTTGTCTGTGTCTACCTCGACAACATCCTCATCTTCACTCAAAACCTCGATGAACATGGTCAAATCATGTGCCTGGTACTGGAGTGACTTTGGCGGCACAAACTCTATCTTTGTCATGACAAGTGCAAGTTTAAGAAGATGCAAATTGAGTACTTGGGCCTGATTATTTCAGATGGACAGGTGGACATGGACCCAGTCAAGGTTGCTGGCATTACAACCTGGCCCACACCCACCCACAAACAAGAAAGAGGTGCAGTCTTTCCTGGGCTTCATCAATTTCTATCGGCACTTTATTGAAGATTTTTTCCACCATGCATGCCCATTATTTGACCTCACTGGCAAGGAGGGATGGAAGTGGGAAAATGTACAGCAGGAGGTATTAAAGAAGCTCAAAGAGATGGTCACTTCCACTCCAATCCTCACCTTCGCTGATGACTCATGTCCTTTCTGTGTAGAAGCTGACAGTTCAGACTTTGTGATGGGCACAGTGCTATTCCAACAGTCTCCTGAGGACCAGAAGTGGCATTCCATCACCTTCTACTCAAAGAGTCTCAGTGCTGTGGAATGCAATTATGAGATTCACGACAAGGAGATGCTGGCAATAATGTGGGCATTGGAGGAGTGGCAACATTTCCTGGAGGGTGCTCAACATAAGGTCAAGATCTGGATAGACCACAAGAACCTCGAGTACTTCATGACTGCCAAGAAGCTTAATTGTTGCCAAGCCCACTGGTCCCTTTACCTCTCCAGGTTCGATTTCTCTCTGCATCATCACCTAGGACACAGCATGGGGAAAACTAATGCCCTCTCTCATTGCCCAGATCATGGGGATGGAAGCAATGACAATCAAGGTATTGTATTGTTGCAACCTGATCTGTTTACAGTCCATGCATTAGAAGGTGTTACCTTGGAGGGTGAGGAGCACAATATCCTATGTGACATTTGTCATGCAAATTATAGTGGTTTACACGAGGATGCTGTGGCTTTGGCAGTGAAGGAGCTGAGAAAGGGATCCATCCCTTTACTTTGTGCAGCAGAGTGGACAGAAAAGGATGACATCTTATACTTCCATGACTGTATCTATGTTCCTAATAACCTCAGCTTTAATGATGACTTATCTCTCAGCACCACAACTCACTCATTGCTGGCTACCCTGGGCATTGGAAGATGTTGGAACTCATATCATGAGATTATTGGTGGCCCCAGATGTCTAGACTCATTGGTCAGTACTGTCGTACCTGTGATCTCTGCTTACAGCCCAAGACTCCACAGGGCAAGCCCATGGGTGAGTTACACCCCCTTCCAGTCCCAGAGAATTATAGGGATGTCATCAGTGTGGACTTCATGGTGGAACTACCAGAGTCCAATGGGTTTGACATGGTAATGTGCATAGTCGACTCTGCTGGACAGCAAGCTCATTTTATCTCCACTCATACAACTGTCACTGTGCTTGGAGTGGCTCAACTCTACCTGCACCATGTGTGGAAGCTCCATGGACTGCCTGGCACATTCCTCTGTGATCGAGGACCACAATTCATTGCAGAGTTCACCTAAGAGCTGTACCACCTGCTAGAAATCAAACTCCTTTCCTTGAGTGCCTACCACCCACAGACAGATGGACAGATGGAATGAGTCAACCAAGAACTTGAGCAGTACATCTGTGTCTTTATCAACGAAATGCAGGATGACTGGGAAGATCTCCTCCCCATGGCTGAGTTTGGATACAACAACCATGTCCACTCTTCCACCCAACAAACTCCCTTCCTCCTCAATACAGGGTGACATCCATGCATGGGCTTCAAACCTTGACAAGCACCCTCACACTTGGAGACAATGAATGAGTTTACAGAGTGGATGAAGGACACCTTGGAAAAGGCAAAGTCAGCTTGGGCCAAAATGAAGGATGACATGGCACACTTCTACAACCAGTCGCTCACCCACACCCACATATAAGGTTGGTGATAATGTCTATCTCGACTCTAGTGATATTTCCACCACACGCCCATTCAAGAAACTCGCCCACCATTTTCTTGGACCGTTCCTCATCACTAGATGCATTGGGTCACATGCCTACCATATATGGCTACCACAGTCCATGTCCAGACTCCATCCTGTCTTCCATGTTATAAAACTGCTGCCTGCACCCACAGATCCATTTCCTAGATATGTAACATGACCTCCCCCACCACATACAGTTATCGAAGGTGAACCTCAGTATGAAGTTGAGTCCACCTTAGACAGCCATTTACATTGAGGCAAACTCAAGGGACACTTCTTGATCTTGTACCATCACCACCTCGAAACTTCCCATGGTTCATAAAGCCAGTGAAGGAGAGAAGGAGGGTGAGCAGAGCATAGAATAGTGTCAAAACATATTATTCCATAGCCATAAACCCTAGTCATAGTCATGCTACAACCCCCGGCCTTGACGCCACCCCTAACAAGGCAGAAAACCACTACAACAGCAGCTAAAAAACCACAAAAAGACTTGGACAATGCAGAAGTTATAAATACTGATGTGCAGACAAGAGATGACACCATAGGTTTCCTCACGTTTAAGGAATATCTGCTACCTGGTAAGCCTGCAGACACCTCACCCTTTCTCACATCCTGTTGCAGCTTGAAACTGCTGCAGTGAGAATGCCAAAAGCCTTGACAGACAGAATATGAGCGGTCACAATCCTCATGGCAGATGTGGTGGCGCAACACATGGCTGACGAGATCACAGTGGTGGTCAAAACCCAACTACAAGAATACCTAGAAGCCTTTACAACCAAAGTAGAAACCATGCGGGACACCATCGAACATGTAACTTGAGCAGCAAAGGTAATCACAGACAAAATGGATGAATTTAATGATGGATTCCAGGAAACAACTGAACAACTGGCACAAGCAATGCAAGAGCTAACAGAAAGGAACAATGACAAGACAAATATGGTGGATGCCCCCCCCCAACCATACCTACCAGCCTATAACATATGCGAACGTCATACAGCAGCATGTACCCCCAGCACATGAATCGGTGGTAGCAAGAGGGGAACTGACGGTTAAGCAGATTATGATCCAAAAGGATCCAAATGTGACTGACAATGCACTAGAAAGCCTTACAGAGAAAGACCTAGTAGCAAAAGCTAACACCGCCCTCAATCTTATGGAAATGGCAGCAGCTGACAAACCATTGGGTATGACATTTGTGGGAGCCAAAAAGTTGAGGAACGGTAATATACTATACCAACTGGACTCAATAGATGCAGGATATTGGATACAGCAACCAGAAGTGCAAAAAGCCTTTGTGGCGAACTATGGGGGCACATCAAACATACAAAATAAGTTACACTATGTCATAGCAGAGTTCATCCCTACTACCTTTGATGCAGAATCAATTACACACATGCAAAAGTAGAAGAAGACTCCGGAATCAGCAGCAGCATGATCGCATTTTCAAAATACATCAAACCACCTTACCTTCACAACAAAAACCAGAAAGCAGCACATGTCATCTTCAGTTTCAACAACCAAAATGCAGCCAACAACGCAATCCAAGTGGGCCTATTCATTGAAGGTAAACACTCACACGTGCACAAAAAACTAGCAGAACCAAGAAGGTGTCTTAAATGCCAAAGGTATGGCCATTACACACTGGATTGCAAAGCTGATATTGACACCTGCACATGCTGCAGAGAACAACATCGAACATCAACATGTATGGTAAGAGACACATCAGCACTATGCTGTGCTAACTGCACAGGTATGGAGGCCAAAGGCCATGGAGCAGCAGACAGAAACTGTGCAACGTTCAAAGCAGAATGTGAAAAGCTGCAAGCACGTGTACCAGAAAATAAGTATAAGTACTTCCCAACCTTCATACCTAGCATGTGGAAACTACTGAATGAACTGGAACACCATGCAGAGAACCAACTGCAACAATGGCAACAGGACGCAGCCTGGAACCAAAACAGGGACAACCAGGTAAACCTACAATAGTTCATGGAGAACTGGCAAACAGTCCGGCAAGGCAGGCAGCAACACAGACATCAAAGTAAGTACCAGAGCAACCAACAGATGGCTAACACCTGTACAGTTGACAATGGGTGGCCAGTACGTCCAGCCCAGACAATGTTGGATGGATACCTGAACCACATGGCAACCAATGAGCAACAAGCAATGCATGGAAACTGCAGACCCATGCAACAAAACACCCCATGGGGAGACAGAGACCCAAATGAACAGGGACCTGGACCAGAGCCAGAGGAGATGCAGCAGAACAGAGAACATACACCCCTCAATTATGCCTAAAACACCAAATCAAGACACACTACAAAGGCCGCTACAGATATGACAGCAGAACGTCAGTAAATTGCTGATCAGTCAACTAGACCTGCTTCAAAGCCTCAAGCACGATGACTATGATGTATGTGCTATCCAAGAAACATACATTGACTTCAGAGGTAAGACATGAGTGAACCATCAGTGGTCAGTCATATACCCCAGCACACACCAAGAACACCCAGACAGTATGAGGTCTGTTATGCTCATAAATGCTAATCTCTTAACAAATGCATAGAAACAAATCCACTTCCAACACTCCGACATCACGGCAATCAAAATTCAAGGTCAGTTCAGTACACTACAAATTATCAACATATACAATGATGGTGACAACAACAATGTGCTAATGCATGTCTCCACATTCATGAGAGATAGAGAGAGACAGATACAGGCAACAGGACTGCTACATACCATCTGGATGGGGGATTTCAACCATCACCACCCTTTATGGGATGAGCCCAGAAATGTGCACTTGTTCACCCGTGACAACCTGAATCTGATGCAACCCCTCCTCAAAATGTTAGGAAGACACAACATGAAAATGGCATTGCTGCCATTCATCCTGACCTTATGGGCACACAATACAGGTAATCACACCAGAGTTGACAACGTGTTTTGCACAAAAGGAATCATGGATGCTATCATCAAGTGCACCACTGATGATGCATTGCGACTAGTAAAAACTGACCATTACTCCATCATCACACAAATAGATGTATATGCACCAAAAACAGCTTGAAAGCCCCAATGAAACTTTAGACTGACCAACTGGCCAGAACTAGTTAAAACTCTCAAGGAGAATCTCACTAACCTCCCAGAACCCACAGATATCACAAACACACAGGACTTCGACCACAGACTTAAAAAGCTAAACAAAGCGATACAAGACATCATCGACAAACATATAAAACTGACAAAACCCAGCCCATACTCAAAGAGATGGTGGTCAATGGAACTATCAGCAGAAAAGAAGAAAATGCAGCAACTCGGTGGAAGATCAAAGTACCACTACTGCAATGCTCAATACCAATGCATGAGTACCAGTGCCAATGGAACCGCTATTCGGAAATGATATGCAAGGCAAAAGCAGAACACTGGGCAGACTGGCTAGAAGGAATGGACCAAACCAGCATGTGGCAGGTGAGCAGACTAGCAATTTCACCAGCAACTGATGCAGGGAAGGCATGAATGCCCACCTTAGAGGTAAAAGACCCAACAACAAAACCCGTCATTGGGGAGGCAAAGGATAATGCAAGTAAAGGAAAGTTATTTTATAAAACCTTCTTCCCCCTGCTGAACCTGGCAACACCTCCAGTACCACCAGACCAGCAGTACCCACCACCATGCTGGACATTCACAAACATAACAGATGAGCAAATACATCAAGCAATCAAAAAACTGAAACTGTACAAGGCCACCAAAAATGGAATGACATTAAACTCAATATTCACACATGCCAGAGAAGATATCATTTTCCCCCTAGGCCTGCTATTTTATGCCACTAACTCACTGAATTATTATCAACAGAAATGGGCAACCATGGAGACACTCATTTTGAAGAAACCAGGAAAACCTGACTACATGGCCCCCTCAGCCTGGAGACCAATTGTACTGTCAGATGGCATGGCTCGTCTCCTCAACAGCTGCCAAGCACTCAACATCATCACCATGTGCGAGAAACACAACATCATCCCAGCAAATCACTTCAGAGCAAAACCAGGATGCACTACAACAGACTCAATACACATGCTAACAAAAGTAGTGAAGGACACATAGAGAAAAGGGCAAGTCACTTCTATCCTCTTTCTTGATGTTAAAGGTGCCTTCCCCAGTGTAGACATCAACCACCTCATACACAACATGAGGAAGAGAGGAATACCCCAAGAGTACATGGAATGGATGGTAAGACACCTGGAAAACTGCCACACTACCCTAAGCTTCGATGACTTCGAAACAGCTACCTTTATAGTGGAAAATGGTCTGGACCAGGGTGACCCATATTTGGGTGTCTGCTACCTCATATACAACTCAGACCTCCTAGACATCCCAATCCTCAGGATAGGTGAATGGGTACTATTATTTGTCAATGACATGGTAATTATAGTCATAGGCAAAGACTTCTTGTAGACTCATGAAAAGCTGTGGAACATTATGAACTGGCCAGGTGGGATCTTTGAGTGGGTGAAGAACCACAATTGTGAATTTGGTATTGAAAAATTCCAACTCCTGGATATCTGAAGGAAGCTCGTCCCACACCAACTGAACCCAAAGAAAAAGGTACAAATGCTGTGATGAGCTCTCATATTAGGTGATCAATGCATACCATCAAAAGAAACAGCTAAATTTTTAGGGGAAATAATGGACAACAAACTGAATTGGAAGGGGCAGTGTGCAGCTGCACTCGCCAAAGGACAAGACTGGCTCATCCAGTTTAGCAGATTAGCATGAGCATCGCAGGGAATCAATGCAAAATATACATGGCAGCTATACCTCTCCATCGTGGTCCCCTGCATGCTATACACTGCTGATGTTTTTCTTACCCCACAACAGAACAGGTAAACAAGCAAAAGACAACTGCAACAATTGCGCTATCATAAACAAGCTAGCATCCATACAGAGACACACTGCAATCATGATCACAGGAGCCATGAAAACCACAGGAATGGACACCTTAGAAGTCATGGCTAACCTAATCCCATTTTAGTTACTTGTTGAGAAACACTGTCACTGAGCAGCCATCCACTTAGCGACACTACCCAAAACACATCCCCTTCATAAACCTGTTGCCCATGCAGCAAAAACACTAGTTAAGCATTATCTGATGCCCCTGCATGACCTCATGCACAGATTCAGCATACAACCACAAGACATCGAGACCATCAAGGTGGTCAGGTTTGACACAAAATGGAGGCCAAAAATCTCCACACACATTGCAAACAACATTGACGAAGCATTGGAAAACCTGCAACAGGACAGAGAAGATGTCAAGGTATTCACAGACTGATCAGGCATGGAAGGAAAAATTGGGGCAGCAGCCATCTTCTATCAGAACGGAAGGATGAAAACCAGGTTACAATACCAGCTAGGCTTACAACGTCACCACACAGTCTACGAAGGGGAAGGCATAGGCGCAGTCTTAGGAACCAAATTAATCTCCAATGAGTGGGGAGTACAGTCAGCCATTTTCTATATAGATAACCATGCCTTGATTACTGCCACGCAGCTAACCAACCCCACTTCAGGTCACCACATCTTCAATGCATTCCACAAGTGCATTGAGGCACTCAAGAAGAAACATAGTGGGATATGTCTCCAAATCAAGTGGGTACCAGGACACAAGGGAGCAGATGGAAACAAACAAGCAGATGAACAGGCTAAAAAAGCAATAACAGAGGGAAGTAGTGACAGGAGTGAGTTGCTGAGACACCTAAGAAAGATGCTACCATACAGCAAGTTGGTGATGAAGTGGGCCTACAACAAAAAACTCAAATGCAGGGTGCAGAAGTTATGGCAAAAGTCACCCCGCTATGAATGGATAAAAAAGACAGACCCCACAACCCCATCCAACAGATACATCAAGCTAATTACCAACCTACCAAGAAAGCTTGCCAGTATCCTCATGCACCTGTGGACAGGACATGCCTTACTAGCTAAGCATTTACACTGCATAGGGAAAAGTAACTCACCAATATGCCCAGTTTGCCAACAAGGCAAAGAATCAGTGCAACACTTCTTGCTACACTGCCTGGCACATCAAGAAGCCAGACAAATGCTGCACAGCAACACAGGCAGAAGAGACATCAACATTACAGAACTACTCACCACACCCAGAACTCTATGCATACTATTCAAAGTTGTAGCCAACACAGGACACTTCCACAACACCTTCAGAGATCTACCAACACTAGCCAAAGAACCACAGGGAGAGAGACGACAGAGACAATGTAGAAAGAGCACATAGGGGGAGGAGAGGAAGGAAACCAGAACAAAAGATCACACTGAGGCAAATCAACCACCTGCATGAAAAACCCAAACCTGGTCTTCGAACCAGCTTTCATAGTGCCAACAGTGCTTTGAGTACCACTTTGTGGCACCTCCAAGCTGATGATGAAGGAAGGAAACTTGGAAAGAGACTCATACATAGAATCATCACCACATATATTTACTCTCTTACATATGGTTCGCTACAATGGAGAATAAATGGGAAATAAAAAAAAAATAAAAAAAAACTCAAATACCTGGTGTACTGAAAGAGTTATGGGTATGAGGAGAACTCCTGGGTTACAGAGTCTGATGTAAATGCCCCATGGCTGGTTAGGGAGTTCCACCAGCAACATTCCTCTGCACCTCAGCACATCCAAGTGTCCGACTTTGGGCAAATACAGTTTCGAATGCATCGGGGTGATGCATCATAGAAGAGGGGTGATGTAAGGGAAAAAGAAGGCATCCCAGGTGTCTAGGCAATTTTCTGTACTCATCCCATATTTTTTTATATTTTCCTTAGACTTTTCTCTTGGATTTTCCTCTGTTAGGTTTGCCTAGAGTGTCTGTCTGTATTATATAGTATAATATTAACTTTGGATTCCCCTTTGTTAGCTCACTATTAAGTGAGGCTCTGAGGTTGCCCTTACACCATCCACAATAGTGGTGTGAAAAGCTTTTTTCAGCCAACTCATCTACTAATAACCCATTGCATCAAAACCATCAAAACCCCCATCATGTGTGCGCATCCCACCCCCTTCTTGTAGGAGAACCTGCATGGTCCAGCTAGCAGATAAGTGAGTGTTGCCTTAACAGTATGCGTTGGTATCTGCAATTTTGTATTGTGGTAACCATAAGTCTGCTTCAGGTCCATATCCAAGCCATCTGACTAGGATCTGCTGTCCTTGGCAGTAGGTATGCTTATTGATAATCCTGTCAATAAAGTATTCAATCTCTCCCTCTGTGGTGACAATACATACATAGGTCCAGAGCAGTTTAGTGCATATAAAGAGAAAAAAAGGGAATTGTGTTTGATGAAGGGCCAGAGTAGAAATAAATGGAATTGTTGATAAATTTTGGTGGCTTCAGATAGGAGAAGTGTGTATGTTGATGAATCAGGATATTGGTAGAGTGACACCCACTGTTCTGCTAGCTGGACCATGTGGGCTCTCCTACAAGAAGGCGGCAGGGCATGCACACATGATGGGGGGTTTGATGGATTTGATGTGATGGGTTAAAAATAGATTAGTTGGCTGAAATAGGCATTTCACACCACTATTGTGGATGGAATACCTAAGAGAACTCAACTGAGGTCCTCTAGTATTTATTTTAAGATTATATACTATGTTACAGATATTGTACTATATTGTTACAGATGCGTGCATATATGCACATACATATTGATGCATGTAAAGAGAAAATTTCCATGCTGACAAATAAAGCATGTATAGGCATTTGGTAGTGTATTTTGGTGAAATAAAATAAAATAAAATAAAATAAAAATATTATTACATAATAGGCATGTTAGGAGACTGTTTCCTAACATTACCCCCCTTTTATGCCTCGACTTCCAGGTGAGAAAATATTGTATCTGTCCCCTCTGTAAAATTCTGGTGAGGCCGGAAATTCATCCCCTCATACACCATTCTAGCTATATGACACAGAGCATTTGGATTACATTTAAATAATTGGGCAATTGCATTATGTGTTCACTTACAATTCTCCTTGGGTTCCCATGAATTATTTTTGTCCATATAGTTCTTCTACTTGATTAGAAACTCCAATTTATTTCATCGAAGACGAGAGTCCAAAACCTCTTCCACTACATATTCTGGAGCACCTTCTACCATTATTGGAGGCTGTGGAGTAGTTTGTTGATTGGGAATAGTGGGTGGGCAGTAAGGGCATAAATGGAAAATGTTAATTTCAGGATCAATCTTGAATGATTGAGGTAATTTTAACACTACCACATTGGGTGAAATTATTTTAGAAATTGGATATGGGCCAACTTGCTTCTCCGTAAGCTTTCTTAAAAATCGTGGAATATTTAGATCCTTGGTACTTAGCTATACCAAGTCACCAACTTTATACTCTGGAGCAACAGCTCAAGTACGATCCATGTGTTGCATCATATCATCATGTGCTTTCATCAATGCCGCCTCAGCTTCCTCCTGCACCTTTCACATTTTTGATACAAAGTCCTCCACTGATTGTACATTAACTTCCCTTCGAGGTTCTACTCCCATTCTGGAATGATACCCATAATTAGCAAAGAAGGGTGACATGTGAGTAGCCAAATGGAATTTATTATTGTGGGAAGTTCTGCAATTGCCAACCATTCAGGCCAGTTGGTTTGTTGGTGATTGACAAACATGCATAGGTTCCTGCTCCAACTCCTGATTCATTCCCTCTGTCTGCCCAGCAGTTTGTGGGTGATATGCCATAGATAATTTGGTTTGAATCCCCAATATGTTATTTAACTCTTGCATAAATGCAGAAGCAAATTGTGATGTGCAATCAGAGATAAACATATCAGGTAATCCATGTAACCACCATACCTGATTTAGATAGAGGCACGCCAAGCCCAAAGATGAGGTTTCTGCAGTAGTAGGAATGATATGGACTTCCTTTGTAAAGCGGTTGCATACTACAAATATTGCATCATATCCTTGAGCTTCAGGTAGTCCTGTGATAAAGTCCACAGATATATCTTGCCATGCCGCTTTAGGTATAGGGTTTGGCATTAATTTCCCTGAAGGCTTTTCTGAAAATTTCTTCCCACTCATGTGCATATCACACCCATCCACATACCCCAACACAAACTTTGAAATTCTGGGCCACCAATAATTTCTCATCACCAACCCCAACGTCTTCCACCTTCCTGGATGTCCAGCAGCTGGCATGTTATGATGTAACCATATAATCTCCCTTTGTAAATCTTGATCCTTCAGTACATACACCTTTCCTCTGAACAACACTAACCCTTGTTCTTCAACCCATTCATCTCCTTTAATATTACCTTTCTTCTCTCCCCTCAAAGCTTTCACAGCTTCCACCACTTTATCATCCATCTCTGAACATTGCCTAATTTTAGACAACATTTCTGTCTCTGAGCTATCAACCAATAAATGCTCTTGATGCATAGCACAAATACAAAAGTATTCAGGTTTGAGTAGGGTAATATTTTTATTGTCCTCCTGTACCCCCCTTTTATGATCTGTACATCTGTATAATGCATCTGCTTTCCTCATCAAGCTTCCCACTTTGTGGACCAAGTGAAAATTAAAGTGCAATAGGAATAATGCCCACTGTGCTTGTTGATGGTTAAGCTTTTTAGCGGACATGAAGTACTGCAGATTTTGATGGTCTGTCCAGATCTCAATCTGATGCGTACATCCCTCCAAATAATGTCTCCATGTTTCCAATGCTCATATTATTCCCAACATCTCTTTATCATGCACATCATAATTCCTCTCCACATCATTCAACCCTTTAGACAAATATGCACAAGGATGCCATTTGTCATCTTCACATAGCATTGACAATACCACTGCAGTAGCAAAGTCTGATGCATCTGATTCCACTTGAAAGGAATGCATGAAATCTACTGGGACCAATATTGGTTCTTCCACAAACTTCCTCTTCAACTCCTCAAATGCTGTCTGCTGTTGCTCTCCCCATCTCCACACTACTCCCTTTTGCATAAGGTTGTGTAATGGTGCAGCAATTTTGGAAAAATTATGAACAAAGCAATGATAAAAATTGGCAAGTCCCAAGAAAGCCTGAACTTCCTTGATACAGTAGGCATGGGCCAATCAACAATTGCCTGTACCTTGATAGGATCCATCTTGATTCCATCAGGACCAATCTTTAATCCCAAGAACTCGATCTCGCTTGCTCCAAATACACACTTCTCCAGTTTAACAAATAAATCATTCTCTGCCAACCTCTTCAACACCTCCTGCACTATCGCCTGATGATTTTCTTCATTCTCTGTGAATATCAAAATGTCATCAATAAATATTATTACCACGCCTTTGTCTATCAGATCCTTGAAAATGTTGTTCATCATATTTTGAAAAGTTGGGGGACTATTGGTCATCCCAAAAAACATGACTAGTGGCTTAAAGGATCCTCGACACATGGCAAATGCTGCCTTCCACTCATCTCCTTTCTTTATTTGTACATTATTGTACCCCCAGTGTAAATCCAATTTTGTGAAGACCTTGGCCTTTCCCACCTTGTCAATTATCTCTGAGATCAACAGCAAAAGGTATGTGTTCTTCACTGTCTACTCATTCAAATACCTATAATCTGTACACATCCTCTTTCTCTGATCTTTTTTCAGTACAAAGAATACTGGTGATGTCTGCAGTGATTTTGAAGGTCGTATGTATCCCTTGCGCAACTGTTCATTAAGGAATGCATCCACTTCTTCTTGTTCCTTTGGAGATAATGGGTAGACTTTTGACTTCTTCAGCACAAATCCCAGCTTCATCTCAATTGCATGATCCCATGGCTTTCACACTGGCATCCACTCTGATTCCTTCTTCTGAAAAACTGACAAATATTTATGGTAGGCTTTTGGCACCCACTCCTCCACTGGTTTCTCCACTTTCTCCACATTTTTATCTCATGACTGTCCTCCATGAATTTCCCTAAAGGTTTGCTTCTGTTCTTCTTTACTGGTCATGACTAGAACTTCCCCATTTGGCATATCTCCATCTTCCACTTCCTCCATCGTAACAGAATACTTCCTCGGACGTTCTTTCTCTTTCTTTTTCTTTTTCTCCTTTTTTACTTTTCTCCCATACACATTACATTCTTTAGGACAATGAGTCATGTGTACCTTCCCAGTTTTCCAATCAATTTCCAGATTATGCTTTTGTAACCATGGACATCCAATTATCAGATTGGTTTTCCCAAGGTCACACACCTCAAATACGGCTCATTCCTGATGATCCTGATACTTCAATATTATCGTCACTTCCTCCTTAATAGTTCCTCCATGATTGATCGTACAATCAATATTATAGGTTGTGGCAGTTTATGCATGCAAATACCATTTTGAGTAATCAGGGATTGATTAATAAATAATCTGGTAGCACCACTGTCAAGCAATGCCTCCACATTAATTGCTGCATGCGTATCCACTGTCTTCAATCTTACAGTCAAGCTGATTTCGGTTTCTATCCGTGCTGAGTGAATAAAAAATTTAGGGGTCTTTGGAAATAAGGCTGGGCATTTTTCTTTGTTGGATGAATGATGATGGTTGTACTCCTCAATTTCTTTTTTGGGTTCACTCTGGGTTTCCTCAGATATGTGCCCTCGGAGTCTGTACCTGAGGTGTGCTTCCTTTCTTGGACTTTCCTCCTGACAACTTTCCAAATCTGGAATTTCCATATATCAATTTTGATTCCGCCTGTTCCTGTCGATATTGCTGATCAAGATGCATTGCCCAATTATACCACTCATCCAATCTCTCCAGTATAGAAGATAGTTGATAGATAGACTTGAATAATGAGGGATTTAATCCTGCCTTCAAAAATTCTACCAACGCTGCTTCTCCCATATCAGTCTGTGATGCTTCTGCTTTGAACTGCAAAATAAATTCATCTGCAGTCAGAGAACCTTGGTGCATGGTTTTTAATTTAGCATTTGCTGTCACCTTTGGATTAGGGTCTCCAAACTGTGCCTCCAATCCCTCCAAAAATTTCCTGAAGGTTGCAAACAGTTTATATCCCATGGCAATTTGATTAATGGCTTCATTTCTCCAGAACTGTGCTTTCTCTCCCTGGATGTATGAGAGAGCAAACATAATCCTAGACTTGGTCATATGAAATTTGGGCTTTCTCCCATGAATATATAACACTATAGAGCTGATAAAGGATTTTGTGTTCTCCATGGTACCATCAAATATTTGCAGGGGTGCATATTTAGGTAAACACATTTTTTGACTCTCAGATCTCTCCTCTGCATGCTCACCCTCCTGAGACATCCACTCCACCATCTCCTCCATCTCATCATCTTTATCTTCTACTGTCTCTGCATTTGTTTGTGCTTGTTTGGGATGGGATGCTACTAATACTGACACTAATTGAGACATTTGTGCTGTTAGAACATCAATTTTGGCTTCAAGAATGGGCATGGGAACAGGATTGTGTCCAGGATTTGAAGTTGCTTGTTCTGACATGATGACATAATCTGTGATGAGTCACTTCTTTGGCTGTGTAGAGATTTGGCTGTAGAATTTTTTTGCAAAATTTCGAGTCATGTGACCCTGCTATTTCGGGTACCAAACACAGCAAAACACATGATTTCGGCTATTGGGCACTTCAGATCAATAACCCTTCCAACAGTGCCTGATCTCGGAGTTATTACTGAATTTGGCTAGTAACTACCTAAAATAGTCATCCAAATTGAGTAATGTAAATCTCAGCTAAACCAGATCCAATCGGTTGTCTGGTTGCAGCTGTCCTAATGATGAGCACTGCCTCTCAATCACTGGCGGTCGCAATGTAAGGTGAGGCCTGGCATCGGCTTATGAAAGCAAGGTAAATACATATGTACAATTAATTCCGGCTCTTGCCGAAATAATGAGTAAGCGGATGTGGCACACTGAGACAAATGACATATGTGCATGTAAGAGAAGGCCCACTGATAGGGTAGTTGAGTTTTTCTGTTAGAGCGACACCCATTAATCTGCTAGCTGAACTGTGCAGGTTCTCCTACAAGAAGGCGGCGGGGTGCGTGCGCATGATGGGGGGGTTTGATGGATTTGATGCCAGGGGTTAAAAGTAGAACAGTTGGCTGAAATAGGCTTTTCGCACCACTATTGTGAATGGAATACCTAAGAGAACTCAACTGAGGTCTCCTAGTACATATTTATTTTAGGATTATATACTATGTTACATATATTGTAGTATGTTATTACGGATGTGTGCACACCTGCACACACATATTGATGCATGTAAATAGAAAATTTCCACGCTGACAAATAATGTGTATATAGGCATTTTGTAGCATATTTTGGTGAAATAAAATGAAATAAAATAGAATAAAAATAGTATTATATAATAGGCATGTTAAAGACTGTTTCCTAACAGGTGTAGGGGTAGCATAATAGACATAATAAAATAAAATAAAATTTTATTAGGTAATGGAGCTGTTTCCTAACATTACCCCCCTTTGATGTCTTGACTTCTGGGTGAGAAAATATTGTATCTGTCCCCTCTGTGAAATTTGGTAAGGCTGGAAATTTATTCCCTCATATACCATTCTTGCAATGCATTGCAGAGCATTTGGATTAGGTTTAAGAAATTGGGCGATTGCATTACATGCTCACTTACAATTCTCTTCAGGTTCCCAGGAGTTTTTCTCATCAGGATAGTTCTTCCACTTTATTAAGAACTCCAATTTATTTTGTTGAAGATGTGAGTCTAGAATTTCTTCAACTACATATTCTGGAGCACCTTCTACCATTATTGTAGGTTTCGGAGTAGCTTTTTGACTGGCAATAGTGGGCAGATGGTAAGGGCATAGGTGTGAAATGTCAATCTCAGGATTAATCTTGAATAATCAAGGTAATTTTAGCACTACCACATTGGGCAAAATTACTTTAGAAATTGCATATGGGCCAACTTGTTTCTCCATAAGTTTTCTTGAAAGTCATGGAATATTTAGGTCCTTGTTATGTAGCCATACCAAGTCACCAACTTTGTACTCTGGAGCAACAGCTCAAGTACAATCCACGTGTTACATCATATCATCAGGTGCTTTCATCAATGCTGCCTCTGCTTCTTCCTCTACCTTTTGCATGTTGGATACAAAGTTTTCTACTGACTGTACCTTGATTTTCCTTCAGGGTTCTATTCCCATACAGAGATAATACCCATAATTAGCAAAAAAGGGTGACATGTGAGTAGCTGAATGGAATTTATTATTGTGGGAAAATTTGGCAATTGCCAACCATTCAGGCCAATCAGTTTGTCAGTAATTGACAAACATATGTAGATACTGCTCTAACTCCTGGTTTATTCTCTCTGTTTGCCCATTATTTTGCAAATAATATGCCATAGATAATTTGGTTTGAATTTCTAATATATTGTTTAACTCTCACATAAATGCAGAAGCAAATTGGGGTCCACAATCAGAGATAACAGTATCAGATAATCCATGTAACCACCATACCTGACTTAGATAGAGGTGTGCCAAACCTAATGATGAGGTTTCTGCAATAGTAGGAATAATATGGACCTCCTTTGTGAAGTGATTGTATACTATGAATATTGCATCATATCCCTTAGCTTTGGGTAATCCTATGGTAAAGTCCACAGATATATCTCGCTATGGTGCTTTAGATATAGGGTTCAGCATTAATTTCCATGTGGGTTTTTCTGGAAATTTCTTTCCCCTCATGCATGTATCACATCTATCCATATATCCCAACACATATTTTGAAATTCTGGACCACCAAAAATTTCTCATTACTAACTCCAATGTCTTCCATCTTCCTGGATGTTCAGCAGTTGGTGTATTATGGTGTAACCAGATGATCTTTCTTCACAAATCTTGATCCTTCAGTACATATATCTTTCCTTGGTATAGCACCAACCCTTGCTCCTCTACACATTCATCTCCTTTAATATTACCTTTCTTCTCTCTCTTCAGAGCTTTCATGGCTTCCACTACTTCATTGTCCATCTCTGAATATTGTCTAATTTTAGATAACATTTCTGTTTCCAAGCTATCTATTAATAGATGCCCTTAATGTATAGCACAAATACAAAAGTATTCAGGTTTGAGTAGGATAACATTTTCATTATCCTCCTTCACCCCCCTTTTGTGTTTGTACATCTGGATAATGATCTGCTTTCCTCATTAGGCTTCCTGATTTATGGATTAAGTGAAAGTTAAAATGTGACAGGAATAATGACCAATGTGCCTGCCAATGGTTAAGCTTTTTAGCAGACATGAAGTATTGCAGATTTTGGTGATCCATCCAGATTTCAATCTGACGTGTACATCACTCCAAGTAATGTCTCCATGCCTCCAATGCTCATATTATTCCTAACATTTCTTTGTCATGCACATCATAATTCCTTGCCACATCATTCAATCCTCAGGACAAATATGCACATGGATGCCATTTGTCATCTTTATGTAGCATTGATAATACTGCTCCAGTAGCAAAGTCAGATGCATCTGATTCCACTCATAAGGGACATGTGAAATCTACTGGGGCTAATATTGGTTCTTCCACAAACTTCCTCTTCAACTCCTCAAATGCTGGCTGGTGTTGTTTTCCCCACCTCCACACTACTCCTTTTTATGTAAGGTTGTGTAAGGGTGCAGCAATTTTGAAAAAATTATGTACAAAGCAATGATAATAATTTGTGAGTCCCAAGAACCTTGATACAGGTGGGTGCAGGCCAATCAATTATTGCCTGTACCTTGATAGGATCCATTTTGATTCTGTCAGTACCAATCATTAATCCCAGGAACTTAATCTCGCTTGCTCCAAACACACATTTCTCCAGTTTCACAAATAGATCATTCTTTGCCAATTGTCATAGGACCTCCTGTACTATCATTTCATGATTTTCTTTATCCTCTATGAATATCATAATATTATCAATAAATATTATTACCATGCCTTTGTCTATTACGTCCTTGAAAATGTTGTTCATCATATTTTAGAAAGTCGGGGAACTATTGGTCATCTGGAGAAACATGACAAGCAGCTCAAAGGATCCTTGATGCATAGCAAATGTGGCTTTCCACTCATCTCCTTTCCTTATTTATACATTGTTGTACCCCCATCATAAATCTGATTTTGTAAAGACTTTGGCTTTTCCCACCCTGTCAATTATTTCTGAGATCAATGGCAAAGGGTATGAATTCTTCACTGTCCACTCATTCAGATACCTATAATCTGTACACATCCTCTTCCTCTGATCTTTCTTTGGTACAAAGAATATTGGTGACATCTGCAGTAATTTCGAAGGTCATATGTATCCCTTGTACAATTGTTCATTTAGGAATGCATCAACTTCTTGTTCCATTGGAGATAATGGATAGACTTTTGACCTCTTCAGCACAAATCCTGGCTTCATCTCAATCACATGATCCCATGGCTTTTGCACTGGCATTGGCTCAGATCCTTTCTTCTGAAAGACCAACAAATACTCATGATATGCTTTTGGTACCCACTCCTTCACTGGTTTCTCTACCTTCCCAGTGTTTTTGTCCCATGACTGTTCTCCACAAATTTCTCTAAAGGTTTTCTTCTGTCCTTTCTTGTCAATCATGATCAGAACTTCCCCATTTGGCATTTCTTCATCTTCTACTTCCTCCATCATAACAAAATACTTCCTTGAATGTTTGTTCTCTTTTCTTTTCTTCTTCTCCTTCTTTATCTTTTTTACCTTCCTCCCATACACATTACATTCTTTAGAGCAATGAGTCATGTGTACTTTCCCAGTTTTCCACTCAAATTCCAGATTATGTTTATGTAACCACAGACATCCAATTATGAGATTGGTTTTCCCAGAGAGCACACTTCAAATATGGCTCATTCCTGATGATCCTGATACTTTAGTATCATAGTCACCTCCTCCTTGATAGTTTCTCCATGATTAATCATCCCATCAATTTTATACACCATTATAGGTTGTGACAGTTCACACATGCTAATACCATTTCCAGTAATTAAGAATCAATTAATGAATAATTCTGTAGCACCACTATCGAGCAACACCTCCACATCAATCGCTGCATGTGTGTCACTGTCTTCAGTCCTACAGTCAAGGTGATTTCAGATTCTACTCATGCAGAGCAAATAAAGAATTTAGGCATTTTCAGAAATAATGCTCAGCAATTCTCTTTATTGAGTAATTGGCAATGGTTGTACTCCTCCTTGATTTTCTTTTCTGGTTTACTCTGGGTTTCCTCAGATACTAATACATTATAATGATTCTGGATTACCAATGGGGAAACCTTCACTGGGACTCTTCCACAAAATTCTTCTGCTTGTCTTCCTCCAATTTCACTTCCTCAATTGTAGCTTCCCTAATCTTTCTTTTCTGTCAACAATTCCTAGCAATATGTCCTAACTGCCCACAGTTAAAACATTTAAGTGGGGCTCATCTTTCTGCTTGATCAACATCCATTGCATCTGCTGATGCTGCTGACTCTGTAACTAGTGTCACTGCCATGGCTGTTGGCGGTGCCCTCAGAGTTTGTACCTGAGGCATCCTTCCTTTTTTGGACTTTCCTTCTGATGGCTTTTCAAATTTGGCATTTCTGTCCTGATTGCTTAAGTCCATAGAGCATTTTGATCAATTCACATACACTTTTTGTGCCATCAGTGCACATAGGTAAGCTACAATGTATTGAATGATACAGGTTCAGTGGATGCTGTCAAATGCTCTAATCTATATATGTGTACCTACTATAGTAACAAATGAATACACTATTACAATGGTTGCTAGACTGAAGAGTAATACATTTAATACAGACATCAGTAGCCTACAAAATAGTTTCAGACCATGGCAATGGCAATGGGGATGGCAGCGGCAGCAGCTTTACCAGGATCAGAATCAAGAACCACATTACAGGTATGGCTGATTAGAAATTAATCTCATTTATGTAGTAATTTATGTGTAGTTTGCATGGATTCTGCATGCAAATTGGTGTATGATAAATTTGGTAAAAGCCATGTTTATGCAATAATTCATTTATTGCAGTGTGCAGGCCTGCAAAATTGGGTTGGCATGCTGGTCAGCAACCCAATACAGCTGCAGCAGCATTGGCATTAGGGAGCAGCATCAGCATTAGGCAGTGGCAGTGGCATCAGCATTAGGCAGCAGCAGCAGCATCAGCATTAGGCCACTATGTGATCAACGTCGCCCAGGCATGGTTCAGTGGAGGACTCTATGTATATATATGTATGTACTATAGCAACAAATGAATGCATTATTCAATTCTTGCTGTACCACACCAGACATATTAAGAATGTGGTGTACAGATCGGTGACCTATGAGACAGCATCAGCATCAGCATATGTATCAGGGCTGGGGCCGGGGTCAGCAATTGGTACGAACATCCACATCAAATCCATCAAAACCCCCCATTATGTGTGTGCACCCCGCAGCCTTCTTGTAGGAGAGCCCACACAGTCCAGCTAGCAGATTAGTGGATGTCACCCTAACAGAAGAACTCAATGGCCCCATCAGTGCACCTTCTCTTACACGGCATACATCATTGTTTCAGTGTGCCACAACTGCTTACTCATCCTTTCAGCTAGAGCCAGAAGTAATTGTATATACATATTTACCTTGCTTTTGTAAGCTGATGCCAGGCTTTGCCTTATATTGTGACCACCAGTAATCGAGAGGCAGCATTCATCATTAGGACAGCTGCAACCAGACAACCGATTGGATCTGGTTTAATCAAGATTTACTATACTCTATTCAGACGACTATTTTAGTTAAATTTAGTTACTAGCCAAATTCAGTATTAACCCTGAGATCAGGCACTGTTGGAAGGATATTGATCCGAAGTGCCCAAGTGTTGACAAATAGCCGAAATCATGTGTTTTACCATGTTTGGTACCCAAATTGCTGGATCATGTGACTCGAAATTTTGCGACAAAATTCTGAAGCCGAATCTTGACTCAGCCAAAGAAGTGACTCATCACAGCTTACATCATTATGTCAGAACAAGCAACTTCAAATCCTGGTCACAATCCTGTTCCCACACCACTGCTAGAAGCCAAAATTGATGCACTTACAGCACAAATGTCCCAGTTAGTGTCAGTATTAGCAGCATCACAGCCCAAACAAGCAGAAGTAAAAGCAGAAACAGTGGAAGATAAAGATGATGAGATGGAGGAGATGGTGGAGTGGATGTCTCAGGAGGATGCACATGCATAAACTGCCACAACCTATGATGGTGTACAATATTGACAGTACAATCAATCATGGAGGGACTATTGAGGAGGTGACAATGATGCTAAAGTATCAGGATCATCAGGAATGAGCCATATGTGAGGTGTGTGACCTTGGAAAAACCAATCTAATAATTGGATGTCTGTGGTTATAAAAACATAACCCAGAAATTGATTGGAAAATGGGGAAGGTACACAGACTCATTGTTGGGAAGTAAAAAAAGAGAAGAAAGAAAGGAAAGAAAAAGAGTGTTTGAGGAAGTATTTTGTTACAATGGAGGAAGTGGAAGATGAGGACATGCCAAATGTGGAAGTTCCAATCATGACCAATGAGGAAGAACAGAAGCAAACCTTTAGGGAAATTTGTGGAGGACAGTCATGGAATAAAAATGCTGTGAAAGTGGAGAAGCCAGTGGAGGAGTAGGTACTGAAGGCATATCATAAATAGTTGTTGGTCTTTCAGAAGAAGGAATCTGAGTGAATGCCAGTGCAAAAGCCATGGGATCATCAATTGAGATGAAGCCAGAATTTGTGCTGGAGAAGTCAAATGTCTACCCATTGTCTCCAATGGAACAAGAAGAAGTGGATGCATTTCTTAATGAACAATTGCACAAGGGATACATACAACCTTCAAAACTAGTGCAGACATCACCGATATTCTTTGTACCAAAGAAAGATTAGAGGAAGAGGATGTGTACAGATTATAAGTATCTGAATGAGTGGACAGTGAAGAATTCATACCCTTTGTACAGATTATAAGTATCTGAAGTGAAAAATTCATACCCTTTGCCATTGATCTCAGAGATAATTGACAAGGTGGAAAAGGCCAAGGTCTTTACAAAATTGGATTTATGCTAGGGATACAATAATGTACAAATAAGGAAAGGAGATGAGTGAAAAGCCACATTTGCCACACATCGAAGATCCTTTGAGCTGCTTGTTATTTTTTTGGGATGACCAATAGTTCCCTGACTTTTCAAAATATGATGAACAACATTTTCAAGGATGTAATAGACAAAGGCATGGTAATAATATTTATTGACGACATTCTGGTATTTATGGAGAATGAAGAAAACCATGAAGTGATAGTGCAGGAGGTACTATGAAGATTGGCAGAAAATGATTTATTCATAAAACTGGAGAAATGTGTGATTGGGGCAAGCAAGATTGAGTTCTTGGGATTGATGATTGGTCCTGAGAGAATCAAGATGGATCCTATCAAAGTACAGGCAATTGTTGATTGGCCTGTGCCCACCCATATCAAGGAGTGCCCACCCATATCAAGAAGTTTTAAGGCTTCTTGGGACTCACAAATTATTATTGTTGCTTTGTCCATAATCTTTCCAAAATTGCCACACCATTACACAACCTTATGTGAAAAGGAGTAGTGTGGAGATGGGGAGAACAACAGCAGACAGCATTTGAAGAGTTAAAGAGGAAGTTTGTGGAAGAACCAATATTAGCCCCAGTAGATTTCATGTGTCCCTTACAAGTGGAATCAGATGCATCTGACTTTGCTACTGGAGCAGTATTATCAATGCTATGTGAAAATGACAAATGGCATCCTTGTGCATATTTGTCCCAAGGATTGAATGATGTGGAAAGGAATTATGATGTGCATGACAAAGAGATGTTGGGAATAATGTGAGCATTGGAGGCATGGAGACATTATTTGGCTTGACTCTTCAGTTGCCTTTGGACCTTCAGCCCAAAGTCAATGTTTGGGGATTTAAGGTCACACAACTGTTTAGTTGACTTTTTGGATGGAGTGAGCCCTGATCTGGTATCTGTATAAATAATACACACTGAGTCAGTTGACTGGGGACCGTTGGCCTTAAGTCAATGTGGGGGGGTTGTAGTGTTTATCCCCATCCCCTTCTCTCCTTCTCCTTCTCCTTCCCCTCCCCCATCCCCATTCCCATCTCCCCCTTCCCCTACCCCTCTCTCCCTTCCCCATCTCCCATTTCCATACCCATCTTCCCCTTCCTCATTGCTATCCCCACCTCCTCCTTCCTCCTCCCCATCCCCCTCTCACTCTCCCATGTCCCCCTCCCTCCTCTACACCCCCTCATACCCCCTTCCCACCCCTCATACCTCTTCTCCATCCCCACCCCCTCACACCCCCTCACACCCCCTTACACCCCTCACACTCCCTCACACCTCTTCTCCATCCCTCTCCTGCCCACCCCCTCACACCCCCTCACACACCCCTCCAGACTCAGCTCACTTTCGAAGTTGCAAACTCCACATCAAACTTGGCCATACTCCACCCAGCTCACCTCTACATATGCGACGACCACATTTTGAAGCCCAGCTATATTAGTCAGAGCTGACAAATTTTAGTCAGCTCTGACTAATGCCATCATTTCTGACCAAGCCTGACAAATTTTGGATAATCACATCAACCATCACTCCTATCATTCCCACAAAATGACTGTAGCATATGTTGTGCAGCTCATCATCTATTTTTAGTCCTGATCCCATCATGCCATCACTCCCACAAAACCATCATAGCATATGTAATAAATGTAGATTCTGGCAGCAATCTGATTGTCTAATTTTTGAGTGCTAAGACAACAGACATTAATATGAGACTCATAGCGAAACAAATGTAAGTACTAACATCACAATGGCTTCCATAAGAGAATTGTAAGGGAAAAGGAAGGTGTTCCAGGTGTCTGGGCAATTTTCTGCATTCATGCCATATTTTTTTATATTTTATTTCACCCTATCCTGCCTTTTCTATGAATTTCTATGATTCATTCCTATCTTATTATTCTATTTTGGCTTTTTCCATGTTGGTACATATTGACATTTCTATTCTTAGAGGCAGGACCCCTTCTGGATGTTTACCCATCAAGGTGACATCATGCCACAGCTTGATCCACCTATCTCTGCCTTTTTGCTATTTTTAGCTTACTATTTGATTTTTGGCTCTATCACATATACTGGGCATCGACAGATGGGTCCTTAGAGTTTTCTCTTTGGATTCCCCACTGTTAGGTGCACCTAAAGTGTCTGTACTATGTAGTATAATATTAACTTTGAATTCCCCTCTGTTAGCTCACTATTAAGTGAGGCTTTGAGGTTGCCCTTACAGTAGAGAACTCTCTCTTAAGGCTTGAAATCTCAGACACTCTGCCAAGATAGGCAGGTACAGAGTAGAAGATGACTCCCAGAGCTCCACATACTCCCTACACACTGTCCCAGACACTCCTGCCTTTCACCTGACCCACCGCCTAGTGCCATGGATGCCCTGGAGCACATTGATGCACTTGAAGGTGACGTTGCTGGAATTCATGCACAAATTGATACACTTACATCTACTATTGAAACCTTTATTAGAACCCTCCAGTCAAACCCCACACCATCCATTTTGACCCCTAGCATGCCAAGCACACATGTTAATAGGTCCACTACACGCTTTAATGCCTGGGGAACATTTCCACTCGTATGGAGCCATTATGACATGCACTCCGAATCGCTATGAACACCATGAAATTGACTTTGAACCATTTTCCCATGATTTTACACTATTTCAGACAACTTTGAATGCTTTCAAACTATTTCGCAACACTTCGAATGACTTTGCAGCACTTCAAATGATATGAGCCATTGTATAGCTGTCTTGAAACACTTTTGACACATGCTGCACATCCAGAACAAATGATTTAGTCACATATCGAGCACTACCAGACACAAGGAGAGAGTACAAGAGAGTTAGAATGTGATAAGTGCATTCTTGTGTTTCATTGATATATTGAAGTACTTTTACTATATGGGAACAATATATGTTTCATCATTTATTATTTCTCATTTGTTTTATGATCTACAAGTCCTCATTGTTTGATATATTTGCCTCATGTTTTACACATGTTCTTATTTCCTTTTTAGTACTTCTCTTCATTTTGTATATAGACTTGTATTAGTTAGTTAGAATAAATGAAATATAACAATGGGGAACAGCATAAGTTACCCTCTTGCTATTGTCAGATTTAAGAGCCATCCTCTTGAGTCATATCTTTGCATCGTATCTCTAAGTTCTGTGAAATATTGCAAACTTCTTCGAAACTATTGTATTCACTTTTCGTTTATCGCCCTTCACCTATCACCATTTGACAAACACCTCACATTTGTTAAACTCACTTTTCAATACACCTCGAACCCCTTTGAACTTATTCAAACTTATTTGAACTACTTTGCACAACTTCGAAACTCTTTGAACCTTTTTCGAACCTCTTTGCACATATTTGAACCTCTTTTGAACTTTTTCAAACTTCTTCATATGCCTATAAAGACTATTCGCCACAGCCCTTACCATTTTGCATTATTAAACACAATGTTTTGGTTTCAGCAGTGATATTTAGTACCAACTCGCACCCTTCCTCTGACTCATGTTATACCATCTGAAGTTATTTAGTAGGTTTTGTTTGGATTTCTGGGTTGAGTATCATCATTTTGGAGCCCACCACGAGGGGTTTCTAGATCATTTCATCATTGAACCTCCACTCATTTCTACCACTCATTTCACCTAAAGGGGGCTCAATGATCTCGACTTCAAATTGAACTCATTTTGCCTCCAAACCTCCTGAACAACCGGGAGATCTCGATATAGCATCTTGCCCCTCGATACTATTATTTCGCATTCTTTCGCCCTTTGTGCTTATGACATCGCTACTATCTTCGACCTCGAAAACATACAAACTATGACACTGCATGGATTTTGACCTCACGACCTCTGATATCTACCTCAAACATGTTGACATCCTTTATGCCAGCTCCCAGTCATTCTACATCTCCGAAATTCGATTTGAGACAACCTAAAGAACTGCGAAATTACTTCGAAGATCTCGAGTTTTTGTTTATAACTTGTGGTATCACAGATCATGATGATAGGTCCACTACATGCTTTAAGATCTGGAGAACATTCCCACTCGCATCGAGACATTATGACACATGCTTTAAGATCTGGAGAACATTCCCACTTGCATCGAGACATTATGACACACACTCTGAATCACTACAAATGCCACGAAATCGACTTCGAATTATTTTCGCATTATTTCACACTATTTTGGATGACTTCGAACTATTTCGAATGCTTTCAAACTATTTTGCGACACTTCGAATGACTTTGGCTGCCATATAGCTGTCCTCAAACACTTTCGATGCACGCTGCACATTCATAACAAGCAATTCACTGCATATCAAGTACTACCAGACACAAGGAGGGATTACAAGAGACTTAGGATATGATGAGTGCGGATTTTTGTTTCATTGATATATTAAAGCAATAGAACAAGAACTCTTACTGTATTGGGACAATGTACATTTCACTTATTATCATCTTTCATTTTGTTTTATGTTTTACAATACCTTTATTTGCTGTGCACATTGCCTCATGTTCTACAGTTGTTATTATTTCCTTTTTAGTACTATTCCTTCAGGTTGTATATAGACTTGTATTAGTTAGAATAAAATAACAGAACAATGGGAAACAGCACAAGTTACCCTCTAGTTTATCGTCAGATTTAGGAGTCGATCTCTTCAGTCATATCTTTGCATCGTATCTCTAAGTTCTGCAAAATATTGCAAACTTCTTCGAAACTATTGTATTCACTTTTTGTTTTATCGCCCATCGCCTATCGCCATTCGACAAACACTTTACATCTATTCAACTCGCTCTTCGACTTACCCCGAACCTTTTCAAACTTATTCGAACCTTTTTCAAACTACTTTGCACATCTTAACCAATTTAGAACTATTTTGAACATCTTCATATGCCTATACAAACTATTTGCCACAGCCCTTACCATTTCGCATTACTAAACATTGCATTTTGGTCTCAGTGGTGATATTTAGTACTACCTCACACCCTTCCTCTGACTCATGTTATACCATCTGAAGCCATTTAGTAGGTTTTGTTTGGGTTTCCAGGTTGAGTATCATCAATGACCCAAAGAAATGACATGCTTGCAGATACATCAACTTCAATTCTTATGATCTTTGGGAATCGCTTCCAGAGTATGAACATGGCACTTCGTTTGACAAACTTCATATCACAGTATTCATGTTCTATCCCGAAATAGGAGACGAACAAAAATACAGCATTTCGGACATGGATTCACTCGTTGACAAACAGCTTCACACCAGTATTTTTGACGAAAATGATTTAGCAGCTTATTACAGGTCATTCTACATGGTCACCAGCTTCCTTCGCT